>CM051264.1:7073898-7473898 GCA_027921565.1 Artemia sinica | reverse complement strand
AACATGGCTATCTAAAAATGTGTATTGGATGGGTTTGGAGAAATGGTCGGCGTGGGACGGGGGTTCGTTGCCCTCTAATCACTTTCGACTATTAAACAGGGACTAGCCCTTTCAATTTCCAGACGAACGAGCTTTTTTTCAAGTTTCTACGACAGCAAAGGGCCATCTCAAAATTTTTATCAGATTCATTTCGGGAAAAACACGAGGTGTAAGGGGGTGGTATCCACCCTCTGATCACTCTGAATCTTAAAAAGGGCACTAGAAACATCTTATTCCCAATCAAATCCCCCCCATTCGGAGTTTTTACGATCACCCTTTCTATACATACCTTATATACCCCCAGGTCATAACTTATAACCCTTGTCCTGAGGGCTGTGGGGGGATGTCATCCTCCGAGACATAATTTCTGGACTTTTCAATTACGTTGAACAAAACGGCTATCTCAAAATTTTGATTGGATGTGTTTGGGGAAATGGTAGGCGTGGTAGGGGGATTAGTTGCCCTCCAATAGCTTTTGACTATTAAAAAGGGCACTATTCCTTTCAATTTTTGATCGAATGAGCTCTTTTTGAAGTTTCTACGACAGCAAATGGCCATCTCAAAACTTCTATCAGATCCATTTCGGGAAAATACGAGGTGCGTGGGGGGGGTTATCCACCCTCCGATCACTCTGAATCTCAAAAAGGGCACTTAAAATTCTGATTAGCAATCCAATGAGCCCCTTCCGAAGTCTATATGATCACCCTTTCTATATAAACCTTAAATGCCCCCAGGGTATAACTTACAACCCTTGCCCTGAGGGCTTTTGGGAGGGTTGTTATCCTCAAAGACATTAATTTCCGGATCTCTCAACTACTTTGAACAAAATGGCTATGGCTATCTCAAAATTTGGATTGAATGCATTTGGGGAAATAGCGGGCCTGGTAGGGGGATTAGTTGCCCTCCAATCACTTTTGACTGTTAAAAAGGGCACTAGCCCTTCCATTTTCCAATCGAAAGATCCCTTTTTGAAGTTCTACGACAGCTCCTTTGATACGAAGTGCCCTGGTCTAAACAAAAAAATAAATGAATAAATTAATAAATAATACATTCTGCGAACATCGCTCTTTACTTAGACAGCGCTATTGCGCTGCCTATTGTCAACATTAATACTGATAAACGACGCAAAAATATTTTTTTACAGCACACGCATTATACTTTGATAAAATTTTAATTTTTGTAGGTGACTTTGTTCTGGGGCCAGGAATTTTCTCAAAGATGAGAAGTTTGAGAATTCGCTTGCGCCTATTAATCTAACAAGTTGGACCTTCTCCAGGGCCATTGTGTATAAGAGACAGAAGGTTAATTGGCGCTGTTGGGATTACTGGCCTACTGAATGTCATCGTCCTTCAACTTGTTTCCAGCAAATTCGGATGCAAATTTGATAGAATAGAAATGCTTTTAATGACCTATATTAAAGTGAAAGCCTAGGGTAATTGAATGCTCGTTCTGGTCTAGCCGTTGATGTTCATGGCGGAAATGTAATAGACTACTGGGGGAAGCACTTTGGAAACACTTTTATGTACTTTCGTATTAGTCTATGCTTGGTGAGCAGCAATAAAGAGAAACTTTATTGGATTGTAAAGATATGTAGAAACGGTTGTAACATAAATGTCAATCAAAGGGGTAAAAAGCATTCCTTTTGAGGGAGGTCTATTCTTTGTAGGAAGGTTCAAATGTAGTTCTGTTTTTGTTCAGTAAATTGTGTTTTTGTGTTCTTTGGATAGGCTGGTCTCCCCTGTAAAATGCACTTCTGAGTAGGCAATTATTACACTATTTGGTGCTATTACTTTATTTGACACCATAAGGGGATATAAGGATGTATCCAGGATTCTTGTTGGAAGGGGGGTTGACATCTTTTCTGGGAGAGGTACAAAAATAACTTTACAAACGCACCAAAAAAATCTTTACCTGTATTTTTGTTATGTTTTTACAAGCCGGGTAAAGATTTCAGGAGGGGGGTTCAAACCCGTTACTGGATACGACCTTGGGGGGATACGTTATATTGTACTTGATTTTAATGGGTATTTTGCCATAATTAAGAAAACCTCTTAGTAATTTTCGTTCGCTTTAAATTTGAGACACCCAAGCCGTACATAAAAATTAAATATTAATACAGACCGTTTATCGGATAAAACTAGAGGCTATAGAGTCTCAAATAGTTACATCCCATTTATTACCGTACTGACCAATGGAATTTTGTATGGGGGGCTACCTAAGGCCTCAAATAATCATTTTGGCCCATATTTTCAGGAATGACGACTGGTATCATATTCCCCTCGAATTTCTTGAGGTAGGAAACACTTTGTCTCCTGGGCTGACGCATCTTTTAGAATTTTATCATTCTCAATACAATGCAATTTCTCGATGCAATATTTACAATCATGAAAAGGTTCACCATAGTACACCATACCACCATACACCATACACCATAGTATGTTCTTCATCAAGTACTCCAGGTTTCTAGACTTTGTCTAAAAAGTGTCATATTTTTTTCATCAGAAAATAGCTGCAGTAGTATTCCAGTGCGATTTTCAGCACTGAGCTTTGCTTTACAATTTGCTTTACTTTGCTTTACAATTCAACAAGATTTTAAGGGATAAGATCTTCTGTTCCCATTGTTAGGGTTAGGGAGGAAATCTTCTGTTCCCATTGTTAGGGGGAAACCTCAGTCATGTACAATTGGCACTTTCAGACCCGAAAGTAGCGTTGTCCGTTTGCCACTGGGAAGTATACAGTGATATACGAAAGTCTGACCTCCCTTGATCACTTCATTCTATACCAAATGTTTTCCGTAAGGTCGTGGCCTGCTAATATATACTCTCGATTTTCTAGTTTTTGCGTCAGGAGTTTAACAGGTGTTTAGTTATTCGCCCTCTTTCTCTTTTCCGAAATATTCGTAAAAATAGGCTACAGGATTTATGACTGGGATTGGGCTAAAGTATATAAAACGTAGATTTAAGTGTGTTATTTGCATTGCTTTAGCAGCAGAGCAGTAGCCAGAATCAAACACTTCGCGGTAACGAACTGTAAGGGGCAGCCCAGCTCAATAGTAACCGAAACTCTAAAAAAAGGAATTTGGATACCAGTAGATACATCTAAAGAATCAAATTTTTATATTAATTTCAAATATATAAGTTTCATCAAGTTTAGTCTTACCCATCAAAAATTACGAGCCTAAGAAAATTTGCCCAATTTTCGAAAAGAAGTCAAACATCCGTAAAAGTCATAGAATAGAACATTCATAGTCATAGAACAGGAAGGGACATCCCACCCTGTCTCTGAAGGAATAAACGTTCTTGGATTTTTCACCCGAAAAAATTTCAAGGGATGGGTGGATAACAATCGCAGATACCTCTGCTACTAAAAGACAAGATCAATATCCTGTGCCAACAAGCAACAACTACCATATTCCAGAATTCAACTGGATCCAAATGATGAAAGCAAAATATATACGTCAAAAATTAAGAAAAAAAAATAAAAATTAAAAATGGTAAACATATTACACCTTGTCAAACAGTTCGTGGTAACGAACTGTAAGTAAGGAGCGACCCGGCTCAATAGTAATCGAAACTCTAAAAATGGAATTTTAATACCAGTAGATACATAAAAAAAAATCGGATTTTATGCTGATTTCAAATATATAAGCTTTATCAAGTTTAGTCTTGTCCATCAAAAGTTACGAGCCTGAAAAAATCTGCCTTATTTTCGAAAAAGGAGGGAACACCCCCCTAAAAGCGATAGAATCTTAATGAAAATCAAACCATCAGATTCAGCGTATCAGAGAACTCCTCTGTAGAGGTTTCAAGCTCCTATCTGGAAAAAGGTGGAATTTTGTATTTTTTTTTGCCAGAAGAAAGATCACGGATGCGAGTCTATTTATTTAATTTTTTCACCCAGGCGTGAGCATATCGATCTAGTAGTCCTAGAATATATTGAGAGGGCTCATTCGAGTGGAAATTAAAAGTTCTAGTGCCCTTTTTAAGTGACCAAAAAAAATGGAGGGCAACTTGGCGCCCTCCCACGCTCATTTTTTCCCGAAGTCACCAAATAAAAATTTTGAGGTAGCCATTTTGTTCAGCATAGTCGAAAAATCTAATAAATATGTCTTTGATGATGATTTAATCCCCCAGAATTCCCAGGGGAAGTGCTGCAAGTTATGAACTTTGCCCGTTGTTTGCATATAGTACTGGCTATTGGGAAGGATACAGACGCTTTCAGGAGGTATTTTGTCTGGTTGGGGGGGGCTGGAGGAGGGGGTTACGTGGGATGATCTTTCCGTGGAGGATGTTTTCCTTGGGGGAAGGGACATTTCTACGGGGAGGGCCGCCAGATTTCCCAGAATTATTAAAAAACGACCAGAAATTAAATAAAAAAAAAAAAAGTTTTTTCAACTGAAAATAAGGAGCAACATTAAAACTTAAAACAAACAGAAATTATTACGTATATGAGGGGATTTGCTCCCTAGTCAATACCTCGCTCTTTACCCTAAAGTTTTTTTTAGTACTTTCAAAAGAGCTATCTATTCTAAACGGCCTTTGTGATTCAGGCATTTTTAGTTCGAACAAAATTCGAACTTTAGCGCAAAGAGCGAGGTATTGAATAGGGAGGTGAATCCTCTCATATACGTAATAATTTCTTTCGTTTTAAGTTTTAATGTTGCTCCTTACTTTCAGTTGAAACAACTTGTTTTTTTTTTATTTAATTGCAATGAAGGTCATGCAAGATCTTTGTTGCTTTGTTGTTCAACGAGACCTTTGCTGTTCAACCAGAATGATCTAAGGGCCTGAAATGTAGCCCTTGTATTCAACACATCAAACTATTAATCTGGTCATCGTCATCAGCCAACAGCCTTTGTTGCTTTGTTGTTCAACGAGACCTTTGTTGTTCAACCAGAATGATCTAAGGGTCTGAAATGTACCCCTTGTATTCAACACATCAAACTATTAATCTGGTCATCGTCGTCAGTCAACAGCCCCTTCAAATGCTTTGACTTTGACATATAATACGATGTAAAGGTTATGCCCACGTGGGCTAAACTCCAATTATAATTTTCTCCCTGGTTGATTCTATTCATTCTGGTTTTCAATGGTTGAAAACGCTATTATGTAAAAGGGAAACTGTTTTGGAAAAGGGAAGATGGGTGCTTTGCGACAGACTGCGTGTAATGAAACTGAACTTTTATTATGCGGCAAAGTCTCATCCTCCATAATCAACACCATGGACAGTTTGTTCAAGCGGGGGTGAAAAACAAGCGCTACTGAGAACTCAGCCTTCGGGCACAGGAGTGTTTCTAGCTTGTCTTCATAAGCAAAATTGTAACCTTGGTTTACCGATTGGGTCTTCCCTTAGGAATACAAGAAAGCTCCTTATTAAGCATGCTGAGAGAAAAATACGTGCAACATATGCTAGTATTGTTCATTCACAAGTTCGCCTTAAATGTAAGCTACTGGCCAAGTTGTACAATAGTATTGTCCTTCCGCATATATTGTACCTAACGCCTTTTTGGGACGTTTTGACCGATGTTGATAAGAAATCTCTGCGCAAAGTACCTTTAACTTTAAGTTTGCGAAGTACCTTCTACAAATCCCTAGATGGTTTAGAAACGGTTATGTGGTTCGACGTTTCAGTGTTACGGAGCCCCTCCTTGCAGGGGACTCTCGGTTCGAATGTTTATCAAACCGGCCATCTTCACATCCCTGGAAAATGCCTTTTTTGATTTTGTTTTGATGTTTGTGTTTCGTGTTCATATTTCGTTCTTTTTCTTTCTTTTCTTTATTTTTTTTTTCATATTACTACATTGCGTTTTGTTGTTTAACTGTATGATGGGAAATAAATAATCATTACTCCATTCATTCATAAAAAAACAATTAAATCTCAGTTCTTATTTGCCATAGCTCAGCTCTGAAGTGTTTACAATATCAGTGGGAAATTGAACAGGAAATAAGTACTATTTATTACACTTAATAGAATTAAGTAAAAAAACAAACTTTTCAGCTGAAAGTACTGAGCAACATTAAAGCTTAAAACGAACATAAATGATTCACGCCAAAGTTTTTTAGTACTTTGAAAAAAGCGTCGGATTCTAAAACAGCCTTTGTGTTTCAGGAGCTGACCTTTAAGAAATGGGACAAAGTGTCAAAAATTATCACAAAGAGCGAGGTATTGAGAAAGGCCCCCCTCCCTCATATAAGGAATAATTTCTGTTCGTTTTAAATTTTAGCGTTGCTTCTTGCTTTTAATTGAAACTTTTTTATTTAATTTCTGATTGTATCTCAAATAATATCGGGAAATCCACCTCCCTTTCATGGAAAATCTTCCCACAAAAAATTCCTCCATGGAAAGTTCCTCCCGTGCAAAATCCTTCCCTGATATTCTCCCACAACCCCCGATAATTCCATCCTTACTGAAAATTACCCTGAAAAATTTTCCGCCTTTGAAAATATTCCCCAAAATACCCTCATCCCCTAATGGAAAGTGTTTCCCATGGGAAGTTTCCCCAGACAATTCCAACCATGCTTAAAATTTCCCCGGACAATTGCTCTAGAACTCCTTCACATATGAAATTGATTCGCTGAAAAGAAAGTAAGATAAATAAAGAAAAATTTCGCATAGAAATTATAGCAAATTCCCCAGTGTTAAAGTTTCCCCTAAAAATCTCACCCCTGGAAACTTCCCTCTGCACGGAAAATTCTCAACACGGAAAATTATCCCCAGAAGAACCCCCCCCCCCCCCCCCCCCTAAAAATGTCTGTATACATCCCAATAACAAATATAATTAAACAATGGGCAAATTTCAGAAGCATAGTTGTGGGACCTTTCAAGTGTGCTAAACAAAATGGCTATCTCAAAATTTTAATCAGATGGCTCTGGGGAAGAGAGGGGCGTGAAAGGGGGCTAGTTGCTCTATAATCTTTTTGGTCAGCTAAAAAGGGCACTATAACTTCCAATTTATGTTTGAATGATTCCTCTTCCGATCTTCTAGGACCATTGGTTTGATGCAATTACCCCTTGGAAAGAAACAAAAATAAAAAACAAAACACGCATCTGTAGTCTTTCTTCTGGTAAAAAAAACACATCATTCCACATTTTTGCAAATGGGAGCTTGACACCTCTAATGTGTGGTTCATTGACACGCTGAGTCTGATGGTGTGAATTTCATGAAGTGCGATTCCTTGAATTTTTGGTGGTTTTTCCAGCCATTTTTCGAAAATCAAGCAGATTATCACAGGCTCGTAGTTTTGATGGGTGAAATTAAACCTAATGAATTCTATATATATGGAATCAGGATAAAAGACAATTCTTTTGATGTATCTATTGTTATCCAAGTTTTCTGTTTTTAGAGTTCTGGCTATTATTGGGCCGAGTCGCTCCTTACTTACAGCTCGTTACCAGAAAACAGTTTGACATGCGAGCCAAAGCGACTGTTGTAAATTAAAACTTAGCATCTAAAGGAGAAAATTAAATTAAAATAAACTAGTTTTTTCAACTGAAAGTAAGAAGCAACATTAAAAATTAAAACAAACAGAAATTTTAGCGTATATGAGAGGGTTACCCCCTCCTCAGTACCTCGCTCCTTACGTTAAAGTTTGACTGTTTGTTCCAATTATTTAAGAATGACTCCTGATACACAAGGACTTTTTAGTTAGAAGAATAAGCTTTTACAAATTCAAAAATACTTTAACGTATGGAGTGAGGTACTGAGGAGGGGGCAAACCCCCTCATATATGTAAAAATTTCTGTTTGTTTTAATTTTTAATGTTGCTCCTTACTTTCAGTTGGAAAACTTGTTTTTTTATTTAATTACTGTTCGTTTTTTCATTAATGCTGGAAAATCCAGCTCCCCCTCCTATGGAAAATTCCCTACCCTCACGAAAACTCCTCCATGGGAAGATCCTCCCACGTAAGTACCCCCACCATAAAATCCCTCCCCCAAAAGCATCTTTATCAAACAGTTCGTGGTAACGAACTGTAAGTAAGGAGCGATACGGCTCAATAGTAACCGAAACTATAAGAATCAGAGTCTAGATAGCGATAGATACACCAAAATTATCGAATTTTGATGGTTATTCAAAATATGTAAAATTCACCAAATTTAATGGCAACCATAAAAAAGTTACGAGCCTGAAAAAATTCACCAATTTTTTGAAAAAGGGGGAAATACCCCCAAAACATCATGCAATCTTTATGAAAATCACACCATCAGATTCAGCATACCAGAGAACCTTGCTGTAGAGTTTTCAAGCTCCTACGTACAAAAACGTGGAATTTTACATTTTTTGCCAGAGGAAAGATTACGGATGCGTGTTTATTTGTTTATTTGTTTTTTTGTTTGTTTTTTTCCCAGGGATGATCTCATTGAACCAGTGATCGTAGAAGATTGGAAGAGGGCTCATTTGATCGGAAATCAAAAGTTCAAGTGCCCTTTTTAAGTGACCAAAAATATAGGAGGGCAGCTTTTTTCCCCAAAGTCACCCGATCAAAACTTTGAGATAGCAATTTTTTCAGCATAGTCTAAAAGTCCCATAGCCCCCCACAGTCCCCGGGAAAAGGGCTGCAAGTTATGAACTTTGCCCATTGCATTTTATAATATTGGTTATTGGAAAGTATATAGGCATTTGCAACGGGGATTTTTCTGGTGGAGGGGGAAAGGTTACGTGGGAGGATCTTTCCATTGAGAAATTTTTCATGGGGGAAGGGAACTTTCCATAGAGGGTGAGCCGGATTTCCCAGCATTATTTGAAAAAAAAAATCAGAAATTAAATAAAAAAACAAGTCTTTTCAACTGAAAGTAAGGAGCAACATAAAAACTTAAAACGAACAGAAATTATTACGTATATGAGGTGGGTCGTCCCCTCCTTAATACCTCGATCTTTACGCTAATTTTTGACAACTTTCAAAAGAGTTTATTATTCTAATTAAACTGCCTTTAGTACTCCAATAGGTTTTACTTGTCTTTTATTTACTATTTGATGCAACAATGTTTGCCATGTTGCATACAAATAGTAGGTCTATATTAATCAGTGATGTTGCAATTGCATTCAAGCTCATTCTGCCTTATCTCCCAATGAAATTCAAGCACTAGATCTGGAATTTCCCATATAGGGGGAGTATCGAATAACTGGAACGAAAATCAAACTTAAGTTATTATAAGGTTATTGTTAGTTAAAAAAAAAAAGTAAAATTAATATGGGAATTTAGTTTTAATTATTCGTATACGGTGAGCAATTTTCAAAACCTGCATTAATTCAAAAACGTTCTGAAATTAAATAAAAAAAACAAGTTTTTTTTTAACTAAAAGTAAGGAGTGACATTAAAACTTAAAATGAACAGAAATTATTTCACATATGAAAGGGGATTAACCCTTCTCAAAGCCCAACTCTTTACGCTAAAGCTATTTATTGTTTTAAGAAGTAGAGTTGTCAGAATGAGCCAAACTTTAGCGTAAAGAGTGGGGCGTTGAGGAGGAAACAGCCTCTTTCATATTCGAAATACAGTTTCTGTTCGTTTTAAGTTTTAATGTCGCTCCTTACTTTCAGTTAAAAAAACTTATTTTTTTCATTTAATACTTCCAAATAGCCAATGCTATATGTAAGCAATGTGCAAAGCTCATAACCTGCAACCCTTCCCCCGGGGGCTGTGGGGGGTCAAGTCATCCTCAAAGACATAGTATTTAGATCTTTCAATTTTGATGAAGAAAATGGCTATCTCAAATCTTTGATCGGACAATTTTGTGTAAGAAAGGGGGCTAGCTGCTCCCCAATATTTTTGGTCACTAAAAAGGGGAACTAGAACTTTTGATTTCCGATCAAATGAGCTCTATCTCGGTCTTCTACGATCACTGGTTCGATACGATCACCCATGGAAAAAAAAACAACAAAAAAACAAACAAATAAACAGGCATCCGTGATCTCGTTTCTGGCAAAAGCTCAAGATTCCACATTTTTGTATATAGGAGCTTGAAACCTCCACAGTATAGTTGTCTGATATCCTGAGTCTTATGGTGTGATTTTCATTAACCTCACTTAATTTCTTAAGGGTGTTTCCCCTTTTTCAAAAATTAGGCAAATTTTCTCTGGCTCGTGACTTTTGATGGGTAACATTAGACTTCATGAATTTTATATATTTTGTATAAGCAGCGAAATTCGATTCTTTTGATGTATCTATTATTATCAATACTCTGTTTCTTATAGTTTTGATTACTATTGAGCCGCATCGCTACTTACTTACAATTCGTTACCACGAACCGTTTGACCAGTAGGTTTTGCACGTTTTGAAATTACTTTGCTACATTCCCGACCGGTTATGTCAATTATTATGATTATAATGAATGAATGAACATGATGAATGAACAGCTGAATGAATGAACAGCTGAATGAACAGCTAAATCAATGAACAATGAATGAACAGCTGATGATGAATAAAAAACAAACCATCAACAAGTCTTTTGTTGTTTTGACAGGACTTTCACTTCCCAAATGTAGGCCTAAATAAGGTCTCAAGAGCTCTTTCAGTGTTTTTCAACCCCTTTCCAGAACCATTGTGCTGTTCCTTTTCTTTTTTCAAATTCTCGGAAAAATAAACTTTTTCATAATCTAAGTGGCAATTGGTGTCACAAAGTTTTGAATTTAAGCTGCCATAATTTATCTTTAAGTACGAGTTTACTACTTTTCAAGTGTAATCGCAGAAAGTGACATTTGACATTAACATGGGAGTAACTTCCTTGTTGGACACCCCCTTGACATTTCTTTATTATGAAACTTTATGGTGTTTCACAATCTGATGCCATTATAAAAGGTGTTTCTAAACATAAAAAAATCATTTATGGGTATTTTTTCAATGCTAGAAATGGTAATTCAAATGTTAATTGCCTGTATTATATGGTGTTATATCAAACAGTTCGTGGTAACGAACTGTAAGAAAGGAGCGACTCGGCTCAATAGTAACTGAAACTCTAAAACACGGAATTTTGATATCAATAGATACATCAAAAGAATCAGCTAACCCCCCCCCCCCTAAATGTCTAGGAATCTTGATAAACATCACACCACTGGATTCAGAGTACCTAAGAACCCTATTATAGATGTTTCAAGCTCCTATATACAAAAATGTGAAACTTCGGTATTTTTGCCAGAAGACAGATCACGGGTGCGTGTTTATTAGTTTTTTATTTTTTAGTTATTTTTTCCCAGGGGTGATCGTATTGAAATAATAGTCCTAGAAGATCAAGAGAGGTGCGTTTGAACGGAAGTTAAAAGTTTTAGTGCCCTTTTTAAGTGACAAATATATTTGAGGGCAATTGGCCCCCCTCCCATGCCCATTTATTTCCCAAGGTTATCTGATCAAAATTTTGAGATAGCCATTCTGTTCAGTATAGTTTAAAGTTTAAATAAATATGTCATTAGGTGTAAAATGGCCCCCCCCCCCAATGTCCGTGGGGAGAGGCCTGAAAGTTATGAAAATTGCCCATTGTTTACGTAAAGTATTTGTTATTGGGAAGTATACAAACGTTTTTCAGAGAGGAGGGGAGATTTGCGCTTTGGAGTGGATTTCCATTGGTAGAATCTTCCTTGGGGAGGGAAAGTTTTGGAGGGGGGTGAATTTTCCAACGAAGATTTTACACTGGGGGATTTGACAGAAATCCTATGCGAAATTCTTATAATTGTCTTACATTTTCTTTACCAACTCAATTTTGCATGTGGAGATTTTCTGGAGGAACTATCTGGGGGTTATTTTCACAACTTTTGATTTCCGGAACAAAATTTAACGGAAAGAAGCATTTCCAGAGTGATTGAGAAACCTGCTAAAGACTAAAGTCTTTGTGATTAAGGGGTCATTCTTAAAGAATTTAAAAAAAATTCAAACTTTAGCGTAAAGAGCAAGGTACTGACTAGGGTACAAACCCCCCTAATATACAGAATAAAAATATACGAACATAGAGGTTCGTTACGTAAGTTAATTCGTAAGTTACGTATATTTATTACTAATAAAAACATTTTAAAATAAAATTAAAAGTACTAGTGCCCTTTTTAAGTGACAAAAAAACCTGGAAGGCAACTAGACCCCCTCCTTCGCCCCTTTTTCTCAAAATCTTCCGACCAAAATTTCGAGAAAGCCATTTAGCCAAAAAAAGTAAAATTAATATGCAAATTTCGTTTTAATTATTCATGTACGGTGAGCCAAAATCATTTAGAAATAAATAGCTCTTATGAGAGATATAAAAAAACTTTAGCGTAAAGAGCTAGGTATTGACTAGGGGGCGATCCCCCTCATATACGTAATAACTTCTGTTCGTTTTAAGGTTTGATGTTGCTCCTTACTTTCAGTTGAAAAAAATGTTTTTTTTTTTTTTATTGAATTTCTGATCTTTTTTAAATAATGCAGGGAATTCCGGCACCCCCTTCATAGCAATGTCCCTTCCCCCATAGAAACTTCCTCCGTGGATAGATCCTCCAACCTAACTTCCGTCCTTCCCTCCCCCCCCCCCAACTACCAGAAAAAATACCCCCCTGAAAACGTCTGTATATTTCCCAATAACTAATACTATATGTGAACATTGGGCAAAGTTCATAACTTGCAGCCCTTCCCCCTGGGATTGTGGGGGATTAATTCATCCTCAAAGACATACTTATTATATTTTTCGACCATGCTGAACAAAATGGCATCTCAAAATTTCGATAGGATGACTTCGGGAAAAAAAAAATGATCGTGACAGCCCTCCATTTTTTTTCACTTAAAAAGGGCACTAGAAATTTCAATTTCCGCTCGAATGAGCCCTCCCGCGATATTCTAGGGCCACTGGGTCGATACGATCACCCCAGAATAAACATACAAACAAATAAAAAGACGCATCCGTGATCATTCTTCTGGCAAAAAAAAATACAAAATTCCTCGTTTTTTTTCAGATAGGAGCTTGAAACCTCTGCAGTAGGGTTCTGAGATACGCGCTGAATCTGATGGTGTGATTTTTATTAAGGTTTTATGCTTTTTAGGGGGAGTTTTACTCTTTTTTTGAAAATAAGGCAAATTTTCCCAGGCTCGTAACTTTTGATACGTAAAACCATACTCGATAAAATTATATATTTGAAATCAGCATATGATTCTTTTGATGTATCTATTGGTATCAAAATTCCGTTTTTTAGAGTTTCGGTTACTGTTGAGCCGGGTCGCTTCTTACTTACAGTTCGTTACCAAGAACCGTTTGATGAGTGAAATAGGTTATTGTTTTATAAACAGGTTAGACATGTTTCGCGAAGTCTATATCCAGTTTATTTAAGCTCTCTTGAAACATGCATACAGGGTCTTAAACAAAAAGTTTTACCAGTCGGTATCTCAAACACTTGTTTAAAATAGTCATTGTATTAGAGGAAAATATTTACGCAAGTTTTGAGGGAGCAATGAGCCACCTTGACGGTAGGGTGGGACTACATCCTTGCCAAATTTTAATGCCCTCAAAAATTTTCAGTAATTCAAAATTAAGAACTCAACGAAACATAGCTTTACAAATAAAAAAAAAATGAGTAAACTTTTCATTAAATTAGAAAAACAGTCATTATATTGTTGCTGGTGGTTAGAAACTCGAAAAGGGTTTTCTGTCCCTTTGCCAGCCCAAAAATCAGACGAACATGTTCAAAATCCGAAGAATATGAGTTTTATCTGAATACATTTTCTTTCGGACTTGAAACCCTGTTTATACCTGCTTACTTCAAATTTTTGAAATAGGCTTTTTTTCGAAACTTTACATTCAGAAATTTTTTCTTTCTTTCTGACTTTCAAATTTATAGCATTAAAGGGTGTATTTGCTCAAAATTCCTAGCTGCTTCCAGGAAGCTGCACCTTTGAGGGCCCCTCAGGGACACGTTTAAATTTTGTCTCATTGTTGTTCCCAGTAAGATTAGCAAGCAATAAAAGTATTTTCGATTTTTAGTTCCAATGCATAGATGTGACATACAACTTGTGTTGCTTCATTTAGAACCCATCATGCAAGAAAACAATTATCTAAGGTCAAGAAAACCCTTGACTAATTATGTGCATATGGTTCACAACACTGTTCTTTTTCTTTACAGCAATATTCAGAGCACCACCACTTTGTTTATGGTATTCTGCTAGTCTCCGCAAAAATAGATAGAGAAAGAGAGAGTGAGAGAGAGAGAGAAAGAGAAAAATTCAGACAGACAGACGAAGTTAAATAGAGAAACGGAAAGGGATGGAAATAATCAAAATGATAAGAATGCTATAGCTTGTGATGCATTATGCCAGACACCTAATGTAAGAAAATAATCATCTGCCACAAGTATGGCTCACAAAATCATTCTTTTTATGTAATCATCTGCCACAAGTATGGAGAGATTCCAAGCACAATTACTTAGATGATGGCATGCTTCTAGACTTGAACTAAATACAGAGTAAGGATGGGGAGGAATAGCCGATAGAATGTTAATAGGAAAACAGAAGCAAAAGAGAAAAGTCCTATAATTTCCTATAAATTAGTCCTATAAATTATAGGACTTTTAGTATCCTAAAAGTCCTATAATTTGCTGTTTTAAAACATAGTATTTTACTTTTTGTATGCACTAATGAACCTGGCATAGATTCCATTTTTTGTTTTTGTTTTTAATAAAGTATTTTCTACTTACCTTCTTAGAACAAAAAGGAAAAGAAATAGACGAAAGAGTGATGTGACCATTAGAATGGGGATGCCTCTTTTATCATTATTTTATTATTATTATTTGTCAGAAGATGGTAGTATTGCATCAGTTGCAGAGCCAATGTGTTATGCAACTTCAATTAATTTTCCGTTTGTCTGAACAAAGTATTAATTAAAATCACAATTTAATCACAAAGAAAAAAGTGGCTCTTTCTAACGTTTTTGTTTAGAGGGCGGTTTAGTACGTTTAATACGAACAGTTACAAACGTTTTAATACAAACAGCATTATCAGGGGCGATTCTACAGCATATTCATGGGGGGCAAAAGGGGTTCATATCCGGATATTCAAGGAGCATGGGCTATAGATATTTATAGATATTTATTGCAATAAAAGCCACTTTGGGCCATGGCAAAAAAAGGAAAATCACACAAAAACAATAGCACATGATTATAACACTCATAGCAAAGTATGGTAGCCTACTTAACAATAACAACGCAAAATTACAAAACATTACAAAAACATAATAAAGCACACAATACCATTAAACTAACATAAATAGATAGATGTATGTTACATCTATCAAGGGCCATGACTACAAAAATAACAAACAAGAAAACAACTTACACACATACAACAATACTTTCCACACTCACCCCACCCCCTTTACAAAAATCTATCTCTATGTGACATACCCAATTTTATATACTTTGCTATCATTCTTATTGTCCCATAATTTTTTGATCCCATTACTGAAACCAACCACTCACTTGTCCCCACATTAACAAAAAATAATTCTTTCCTTAAATCCTGTAATTCGGGACAAAGGGCCATGAAGTGAAGCAGATCCTCACCATTTTCTCCGCACATAGGGCATGAGTAAGGACCCTCCTTTACCTTTACCCTCCCTAAATATTTCCTCCTTGCTCCAAGTGCTAGAAAATTACCCCTCCCTGATATATACCACTTAATTTCTTCACTATTTAAACCCGCTTTAAAATAATTATCACATCCCCAGACCTCCTTCCATTGCCGGTAAATGCCGAGGGACACCGAGGCTGCGATATAATAATTTTTTCTCCACATTATTAGAGGGGCACCAGCCCCTCTCCCCTTGACCCTCCCAAACGACGCTCCTAAGTATTATGCAACATATTGTTAAAACAATAAGTTTTATATGTGTTTGATGTATATTGTCACATTTGTAAGCGAGGGACTAAAATGTATTCAAAAATATATGATTCCGACTTCTCTTATTTTAGAAGTTGGATGTAGATGCCAAACGGATTCTGATTCTCAAAAGGCATTGATCCTGACTCTAAAGTCTTTTTTGAGGAAAGACAATGTTTTTCATTTGGAACATTTGGGAATTTTGACTATTCGGAAGTTTTTTTTTGGAGGAAGTAGGTTTGTGGTAGATAGCAAGATTTTGGAGTGATTGAAATGTATTTCGTTGAATTTTTTTTTAGTTTGGATCATCGTAGAAGGGATTTGTTATGACGGAAGGGTACCACCCGTCACTACTACTAGTCAAAAAACTACTCAGACTTTAAGACTAGTTGATACGGTAAACGTTATTAATTCCTCTTGTATTTAAGTGTGTCTGGTGCATAAATAAAGTTACAATTCTTTATCATAAAGATGTTGGAAGCACTGAGAGGAGATGAGGCGGAAATTTTTGAAAAAAAAAATCATCATAAAGCCCCCTCTATTAGATATTTCACGGACTAAATGTCAGACAAATCAGCCGATAGATAGACAGGTTTTCTCTCACTATGTTGAAAAAAAAATAGTTTTCTCGCGTTTTATACTCAAAGCTTCCCTCTTTGCACCCTCCTAAGAAGTTCTAATTTCCTTTAAATGCTTTCTTACGATCTCTTCCCACCCCATTCGGGGACGACCTATTTTTCGTTTTTCGTGGATGGATGACCAAAAAGGACAAACTGGTGATCTATTATCCTTCATCCGCAAAACGTATCCTAGCCATCTCAACCTTTCTCTCATTATAACCCCAGAAAGTGGGATACACCATATTTTTTGTAGAGCTTAATTTTTGAAGTAAAGTCAGTAAATTCCTTTATAAATTAAATAAAAAAACAAGTTTTTTTTAACTGAAAGTAAGGAGCGACATTAAAACTTAAAACTAACAGAAATTATTCCGTATATAAAAGGGGATGTCCCTTCTTAACCCCTCGCTCTTTACGCAAAATTTGACTCTGTCTCACAACTTTGATTTTAAAACAATAAAAAACTTTAGCGTAAAGAGCGGGGCGTTGAAGAGGAGACAGCCCCTTTCAATAATTTCTGTTCGTTTTAAGTTTCAATGTTGCTCCTTACGTTCAGATAAAAAAACGTGTTTTTTTATTTAATTTTTGAACGTTTTTGAATTAATGTACGTTTTTATTTTGGCTCACCGTACATGAATAATCAAAACAAAATATGAATATTTATTTTACTTTTATTAAGTTAAATGGCTTTCTCGAAAGTTGTTTAATTTTATTTACGAACGTTTTTATAAGTAATAAATATACGTAACTTATGAATTAACTTGCGTAACGAACTTCTATATTCATATATTTTTAATGCGTATACTAGGGGGTTTGGCCCCTAGTCAATACCTCGCTCTTTACGCTAAAGTTCGAATTTTGTTCCAATTCTTTATAAATGACCCCTTAATCACAAAGGCCGTTAATAAGAATAAACAGCTCTTATGAAAGTTCTAAAAAATCTTGGGCTTAAAGAGCAATGTATTGACTAGGAGACGGACCCAATCATATACGTAATAATTTCTGTTCGTTTTAAGTTTTGATGTTGCTCCTTACTTTCAGCTGAAAAACTTTTTTTTTATTTAATTTCTGATTGTTTTTTAAGCAATGCTGGGAAATCCGACGCCCCCTTTATAGCAATGTCCGTTCCCCCATGAAAACTTCCTCCTAGGAAACGTTCCTCCCACATAAACCCCGATCCAAC
Organism: Artemia sinica; assembly: GCA_027921565.1. Classification (NCBI taxonomy): domain Eukaryota; kingdom Metazoa; phylum Arthropoda; class Branchiopoda; order Anostraca; family Artemiidae; genus Artemia; species Artemia sinica. The sequence continues at coordinate 7,456,243 of CM051264.1, read as the reverse complement.
CCCCCCCCCTCCTCCTAGCAACCAGAAAAAATTCTCCTTGAAAACGTCTGTATACTTCCCAATAACCAATAGGCCTACTATATGTAAACATTGGGTAAAGTTCATAACTTTCACCCCTTCCCCCGAGGACTTTGGGGGATTAAGTCCATCCTAAAAGACATAGTTATTATATTTTAGACTATGCTTAATAGAACGGCTATCTCAAAATTTTGATCGGGTGACTTTGGGGAAAAAATGAGCTTTGGAGGGGGCCTAGTTGCCCTCCATTTTTTTGGTCACTTAAAAAGGGCACTAGAACTTTTAATTTCTGTTCGAAAAAGCCCTCCCACGATATTCTAGGACTATTGGGTCGATACGATCACCCCTGGGGGAAAAAAAACAAAAACACAAGTAAACACGCATCCGTGATCTTTCTCCTAGCAAAAAAATACAAAATTCCACATTTTGCGGATAGGAGCTCAAAACTTCTACAGTAAGGTTCTCTGATACGCTGAATCTGGTGGTGTGATCTTCATTAAGGTTCTATAGCTTTTAGGGGGTGTTTCCCTCTTTTTTTTTAAATCAAGCAAATCTTCTCAGGCACGTAACTTTTGATGAGTAGGAAACTTACACATTTGAAATCAGCATTAAAATCTGATTCTTTTGATGTATCTATCGGTATCAAAATTCCGTTTTTTAGAGTTTCGGTTACTATTAAGCCGGGTCGCTCCTTACTTATATGATTGTCTGCTGTTTTGGTGCTGGTGCTGCTGGCGGTGCCTCAGGCGACTTGGTGTTGCAGTGAGTTGTTAGTAGTAGTAGAATATCAGCAGTAGATTACTTTTCTGTTACGTCTGCAAAACACAGAACGAAACCAAGGCTAATAGTGAGTTTGAACAACTTTTGCTTAAGCTACAGGGATTTTTAACAAGAATAAATTAATTTTATTTCTGAAAGACAATTTATTTATTTTTTACAAAAAAGTGCATTATTTACAAAAAAAATATTTAAGGCTATTAAGCAAATAAACAAATCTAAGGAATCTAGTTTGATTCTAAAAATGGCCAGTTTTCCAGATCTGTCTCCACTTAAGAAAAAAAAAAAAAACATATTATAAAAAATTTAAATTTTGTAGTGAGATTTCTCCGGTGCTTTCACAAACCTGGGCATAAGCTAGATTGTCTTATTTCTTTTCTTTTTTTAATTGGCCCGTATTCATTTTCTTTTTGAAAACAAACAAAGTAAATTAATTATCATGGAAAAAAAATTAATGGTGAGTTGGATTGGTCAGGCTGTGCCAATGATCACATTAAACCGAGATAGTCTTTTTGACTAGCAATCAAAATGTTCTGATAAACAACACATTTTAGCACAATATCAAAAATAGCCTATATTCAGTTAATTCTTTTTTTATGGAAGTCTATCTTGAAAAAAAAATCAAAACAATTTCAAAAATTATGCTTTATAAATATTGCTTTAGAATAAGAAGAGGAAGAATAAAAAACTAGCTATCCAGTAAAACTTACTCACGTTGGCGTTATTATTTGAAAGAAAAATAGATTGAGTCCTATATTGCCAGTCCTAGATATGTCACATACGAGCAGGCAGGACTTAGACCTTGTGGGAACCATTGACGAACTAAATTATGTGTCCCCTATCCAGAAGAAGATGTCTTCTAATTTGCCCTTTAGCATCTTGAACAGTATGTGTCTTGAACGTGTTTAATAGTGCCATTTCTTGTTAATAATTAACTTAGTTGAAACTTGTTAGTAACAAATCCCACCAAAAGGAGAAGGGGCGCACATTAGTTATTTCAAAGTAGAAATCCCGTGTTTCCTTTTTTTCAGTACTTTTTCCTCCTTTATCTCCTGAATTCAAATAAATGGTCAGAGTTCAGTTTAGATTTAGTCTTTATTTTTGTCGAATTTATTGTATTTTGAAATATATTTTATTAAATGGAAATAGCTTTATAATAGTTATGTTCCTAAGATTTTTTCTACTATCCAAAGATATTGGAAATATTCCCTTTATGTATGAATAAGAACCGCAAGCCTGGCAAGCAAATGGTCAACCTGAAGCACCTGGTCTCATCGTTCTCTGTGCTGTCCTTGCAAGAGCCGTAAGTTAAGTACGTCAAGGTATTAAAGCAGTCTTGGCCGTCCTTCTTCGCCCTGTATAGGGTTGTAGTATGTGTGGGGTTAGTTGTTTTTATTAACAAGAAATTACAGAGAGAAGAATCAGCGATGATTTTCCAAATCGTTGCACTATAAAGTGTAAAAAAAGTTTTCTTAAAATCGCTTGAAATTGAACGGAGAAACCCTTACATTTCAATGACCAAAGCCACTCACTGAAAGTCAGTCATTTGGAAAATTTAGAACAGTCTTATTAGTTGATTCGGTGACTTACAGGTCCGCCACATTAAATATCATATACAGATCAGGCAAACTAAGATAAGAACTTTGGTAGCCACGGTCATAATAGTAATCAAATACAGTTCTGAAGCATGTATGCTTTGAAATGCCGAGGCGAATTTGTAGAATATTTTCTGAAGTAACTGTCGAAGAATAATTTTAGGTACTTGTTCGATTGACCATATATCATTAAACTATAAAATAGATATGGTTCGTTCGTATTTTCTAGAGCCAATATTGAAAGAAAGTTTTAGATGACTAGGCCACTTTTTACGGATGAAGTATGGCAGGTGGCCAAAGAGTGTGCTTTTTGGTCATCCATATGTGGCCAAACTAAAATCAGATTGTCCCCTAATGGGATGGAAAGGTCATATGGGATGGAAAGGTCATATGGGATGGAAAATGGGATGGAAAGGTCATATGGTCATATGGGAGGATTGAAAGGAAATATAATTTTATGGGAAGGGTAAAGATTAAAGCTTCGAATAAATTGGTGTGGAGAAGGAGTGTTCGCAGCTAGAGCTGTGGCTGGAGTGCTTAAAATATGGCTAGATCACATTTTACGGATGGAGGATGATAGATTTATGCCATCTATCTGGAGCCTAACGCAAAGCAGGCCGCCAAAGAAAGGCATGAGAAGAATTTAAAAAGAAAAATTGAAAGGACATGTGAGGGGGTAAAAGATTGAAGCTTCGAATAGATTGGTGTGGAGGAAAAGTGTTCGCAGCTGGAGTGCTTAAAATGTGGCTAGATCACATTTTACGGATGAAGTATGAAGATTTATGCCATCTATCTGGAGCCAAATGCAAAGTAGGCCGTCCAAGAAAGGTATGGGAAAAATTTAAAAATAAAAATTGAAAGGACATGTGGGGGGGGGGGGGTGTGGTAACGATTGAAGCTTCGAAAAGATTGGTGTGGAGGACGAGCGACATAGCGAAAGAAAGTTAGGGGGTGATCAAATCAACTATTAGCTATCTGAGTAGGACTGGATAAACATCACAAAAAGACTGATAAAACAGTACTTCATGCAGGGCAATTTAAAGAAATCTGAGGAATTGAATGCTTCAGTATCAACGTATTATAGTATCTTTTTGAAATACTAAAACAAACATACTCTTTTTTTCCTGGGCCATGGAAATTCAGAATATTTTGCCAACTGTCCAAGATTCCAAATATTCCCAAAAATGAAGGGAGATTACATAAAAATCAAATTTTAATCTCAATATACCCCCCCCCTCTCCTACATCTATCTGAATGTTCAATGAAAGTTAGACGATTATATCGTAAAAATATACTTTTGTGGCTTCATCTCCCGAGCACCACCCAATCTCCCCCTCTCACTCATAAAAAATCTGATTCACTGACCATTCTTCTTGATAGCTGATGGAAAACCTTACAAACTACTGTATCTAATTTTTTTTTTGAAGCCTCAAATAACTGAATTCAGTTATTATTCAGTCAAATGGATCCCAAAAGTAATTGTCTATATTGGCAGTTCATTTTATAATGATTGCATGTAGCCTTTGGAAGAGATCCACCACCATGTGGTATTGTAGCCCCTTTGAAAAGATGTTTGCTGTTGGGATTGTATTTTGGCCCTCTGTGGGCCAAAAATGTAGAGATATATTGTTTGTCATCACAAAAATGGCAGAAAACGCCACCTTGCTACGGTGTATTCACTTTTGCTACTTAAAAAAGGCACTAGAACGTTCAGTTTTTCTATTTCGAAAGAGCCTTCTTCCGATGTTATTGTACCGCTGTACGGTCACCCCTTGATATGATAACCCCTGGAAAAAAACAACAAAAACGAAGCAAATAAATAAACACCCGGACTGTGACTAATCTTCTTGAAAATATACAAATATTCTATTTTTTGTAGATATGAGCTTGAAACTTCTGCAATAGGGTTCTCTAGCATGATAATTTCATTGCAAAAGCTTCATCAAGAACACTTTCCTGCTTTGGGATGTTTTCCACTTTTTTTTTATGAAACTCGAGAAATTTTCTCAGGTTCATAAGTTCTAATGATTAATCTGAAACTTAATGAATTTTATATACTTAAAATTGCCATAAAAAAATCGAATTTTTTTTAAATGTTAATTGTGATATAAAAAATACCTTATAACAGCTTCAGTTACTATTAGCAACAATCGCTCCTTACTTACAGCTCGTTACCACAAGCCGTTTGAAATCTTTAAACATATCTAGTATCATCCAATTTCCGTACTCAATTGTTTAAATAAGATATAGTTTATTCAGATAGTTGAATAAATTTCAAAACAAATCTACTGTCACTTTTGTTTTTCTAAGTAAGTAGTACAGATGTACTGAAGGAAGGATGACTAGTGAAAAGTAAAAGAAAAAATTAAATAAAGAAGCTATTTGTGGAATAGGTGGTTATGTCTGTTTATGCTAAACTGCCAAGAAAAACGATTTGGAGAATACAAATGTCTCTGTAAAGAGCATTCAGTTTTCCCATTCGAATTGAAAAAATTAGACAGATATAATTTGAACTTGCAAGCCTTGGATAAGAGTTTCCACTTTTTAATAGCTTCGCACCTTCGAATCTAAACAATCAAATTCAATCTTTCTATTCTTTGCTTTATAACTGCTTTGCCTATCGGACATTAAATTATTTTTAATATATATTAGGATTATATACTACACAAGGAGGTATCCAGGATTCTTGTTCGAGGAGTTTGTTTATTCTGGGGGGAAGGGGGGGGGGGCTTGCAAAAACTTTTAAAAAAGACATCAAAAATTTGTTTTTATTTATTTTTGTCACGTTTTTTTACGATTCGGACAAAAATTTCGGGGGGGGGGGGCTCAAAACCTCAACGCCCTTGGATACAGCCTTGATATTCATATTCCATAATATAACCTTATTTTTTATAATTGTACTACTACATTTGGAAGCTTGTTAACTAAATTTAAAAATTATCTTATCAAAATGAATGGGTATATAACATGACGATTGTGGTAGTGGCTGTAAAACTGTTATCATGACCCTAGCCTGTGTTAGAAATTTTTGGCTTGTTGGCTTCTTGGCTTTTTTTGGCTTGTTGTAAATATTATTAAACATCATACCCTGGGTTCGGGAGCCCCCTCTCAGAACACCTGAAAGGGACGAATTATAATTTTCAGTTTGTATTAAATTGTGTCGCAGCATCGTTTTCAGTGTGTTCCACTGTTTTTTTTTTGTTTTTTTTTATTATTGGGCAATAAATGATCACTTTATTTGTATTTATAGAACTTTCAATAGATCCAAATATTCCCATTGGAATTAAATTTAAATCATAGTGAAACAGAGAGTTTACTCGTAAAAATATTGCAGCTCAAGTTCTATTTAGTCTTTTCTTTTTTAAAATTTCTTATAAAAGAGCCAATACTTGTTACTACCTCGAAATTTAACGTAGAAACAAGATTTAATTACAACAATAAGTAGACTAGGGGGGGGGTGTTTTTTGATTTCCCTTTTTACATACGGTTAAGGAATACTAAAAAATTCGAAATGTGAGACTGGTGTTACGAAAATAAAATCAATGGAAACGTTATTATTAAATATAAATATCGAATCTTTCGATTGAACTCATTAGTTTAAACAAAATGTTCAGTCCTTCTTTTATGACCGAATCGAACTGCAATATTTAGGGGGCCTAAACTTCATCTTAGTCAACGCTTAGTCTATTTTTTTTTAAAATAAACTGTGACAGTTAAACAAACATCTATTGTCAAAAAATGACTAACAATTTTACTGTAGAATAGCTTTTTAAGTGCTAATACTTTTTAAGAATAGCTTTTTAAGTGCTAATAATTTTAAGCGCTAGAATAGCTTTTAAGTACTTATTAACTTATTAACTTATTCATTTTTTTTGTGTTATGAAGTATTCATTGTTTTTGTTATTTATATCCCCTATGTTGGCGATTCTTTTTGTGTTATTATTTTTGGTCCATGTTTTCTTATCTTTTATTTTCTTTCAGGATTTGTTGGTCTGGATTTTCTCGGTTCTTGGTCGTTTCACTCATGGTATGGTAAGGTTACTATTTTTTCGCATTCCAAAATTCCGGTTTCCATCCCTTCGGATTGATTATTTTGAATGTCAAGTTTAGGTAGGGAACGGCTGGGTTTTCTTGAGAGTGATTCGATGAAATTACATGATTTGGGGGGAGGGGTACTTCACAGAGATTTTGATGTGGGTGAGTTTCATGAGGTTAATCCTGATTCCCGTTATAAGTTTCTGTGTGATTTGAGTTCTATTAGTTGTCAAAATGAGTTTAATATTTTTCATTTAAATTGTCAAGGGATTGGAAGTTCATACCAGTTTTTGAATGAGTTATGTCTGCAATCAACCCTCATGTTTTAGCTTTAACGGAGACTTGGTTGAAGAACCATAGTTCTTCTCTGTTAGAGATTGGTAATTATAAGCTGTATATTAAAAATAGAGAGATGCATCAACATGGCGGCTTAGCAATTTATGTGCGTAATGATTTTGAGGTTAAGGTGAGAGATGATATAAGAGTTAATCGAGAAATGGTGTTTGAAAGTATGGTGTTAGAATTGCAGTCTTAATTTTAAGTGTTTTATGATTGTCGTTTATAGACCCCCTCATATAATATAGATGAGTTTAGCTCACTTTTAGAAGAGCAATTGGATAAGTTACCAATTTCAACTAGACCTTGTTTTATTTGTGGTGATTTCAACTTGGATTTAAGAACTGTGAATAGTAACCTTAGAGCTAGGGAGTTTCTAAACACTATGCTAGGTTATGGACTACAGCCTTCTATTAACATATGTACAAGAGTGAGCCATGATTCTGCTACGTTGATTGATAACATTTACTTAAATACTGGATATAGTAGTGCGAGTGTTATTGTAAACGACGTTTCGGATCATTTCGGTCTGTTGGTATCTATTCCTTCTCTTTTGAACCGGCCAAGATCAGAGCGTTCTGTAGTACCGAAAACTTGTTTTCCTGTTATTAATGTACCGAAGTTAAAAAATGAGCTTGGAGGAAAAAATTGTGATTTTTATATAGTAATGATATGGATGTGAATGATAAATTTACACTTTGGTATTCGATGATTAAGGATACTGTAGTCGCTTGTAGTCAAGTTAGGAAGAAAACGTAAGTATTTTGATTCGCCGAAGAAGCCTTGGGTTACGAAGAGTATTCTAGTTTCTCTAGCTAGGCGACAGCAATTGTATAAAAAGTCCGCATTAAGTAATAGTATTAGCGATGTAAATATTTATAAAGCGTATAGTAATAAGTTGAATAGTATACTTCGTAAAGCTAAGTTAGATTACCTGAGCAATAGATTTAAAAATGCGGAGGGTAACCCGAGAAAGACTTGGAATGTTATAAATTCTGTTATTAAACCGAATAAGCCTGAAATTGTTAGCAGTCTTGTTGATGGTGAAAATACTCGCCAAACTACTGAACGTATGTGTGAGTACTTTTCTAGTGTAGGGGGCCGGTTAGCGTCGTCTGTTGAGCAGCATTCAAGTGATGCTGATTTTACTCAGTTTTTGCCTGAAAGTAGTGACGTTTCTATGTACTTGCGACCGGTTACTGAAAAAGAATTGTGTGATGTGGTAAAAGGTATGCGAAACAGTGCATCCGGGTCAGACTTTATTACAACAAAGGTTTTTAAGTCAATTTTTCCTGTGATATCGCAACAAATTTTGTACCTGGTTAATGCTAGTTTTAAAATGTGGTATATATCGGAGTGTCTTAAAAGTGCCAGAGTAATACCTTTATTTAAAGGGGGTGATAGGAAAAATGTGAATCATTATCGACCGATATCCCTCCTTTCTGTTATTTCTAGGCTAGTAGCAAAACTTATTAATTCTAGAGTATCTGAGTTTTTGGAGAATATTTCCTTTTTCCATTCTAATCAGTTCGGTTTTCGTAAGGGGATGTCTACCGAACAGACAGTTTTATTTTTGACGACGTTTGTGCATGATGCTTTGGACCAAGGGTTTAAGGTGGCGTCCATTTTTTTAGATATTGTTAAAGCGTTCGATTCAGTTGACCATGAAATTTTAATTATGAAGCTAGAAAATTGTGGAATTAGAGGAAATGCGTTGAAGTTATCTGAAACTTTTTTGAGAGGTAGGACCCAGTGTGTTGAAATTTCTAATGTGAGGTCTGGTGAAAGAATGGTTGATTATGGTGTTCCACAGGGTTCTCTTTTACGTCCGCTTTATTCTTGGTTTATATCAATGACTTACGATTTTCTGTTTTGGATTTTTTAGATAGTGCAAAGTCTAATTGTAGGGTGATTACTCCTAGTTTTGCAGATGATACCCATTCTACTGCTGCAGCAAAGACTGAATCTGATTTAATAGAGATAATGAGAAGAGGTATGTTAGGTATAGATAAGGGGATGAGAGTGAATAAGCTTTTGTTAAACCATAGTAAATCAGATTTTATTATATATGGTAGATCATCAAATTTTTACCCTTGGGTTCTGGATTTGCAAATGGAGAATTATGTAATTAAGCGTAAAAATACTATACGATACCTTGGTGTTATTGTGGATGAATGCCTTAGTTTTAAAAATCATGTTTCTTTTATTAGTAGTAAGATTGCAAGAAATGTTGGAATGATGAGAAAGTTAAAAAATATTTTCCATGATTCTGTTTTGAGATTGATTTATTTTTCGTTAGTTCACCCGTATTTAGTATATTGCGTGAGTATATGGTCTAGCACATTTTATGTGCATTTGCAGCAGTTACGTGTGATACAAAATATGGCACTGCGAGTGTTGTCCAGAGATAATCGGAGAACCTCGGTGAGATCCCAATATGTAGAGTTAAATATTATCCCTGTGTCAGGTCTTGGAAAATTTTACCATGGGTTATTTATGTTTAAGTATTTTTCTAATTTGGTTCCCAAGTGTTTTTCAAATTTATTTATTTCTGGTGATGATGTACACAATTATCCTACTCGTCATTCTAGAGATATACGGACACCTCAAGTTACTAGTACTAGATCGCTATTTTCAATACGTCATGTGGGGCCAGTTGTCTGGAATAATTTGCCTGTTTCTTTAAAAAGTTCAGCGAATCTATGTGAATTCCGTCGGGACCTTAAAACCCTTTGTCACCATAGGTATGAATTTGTATGAATTTGTTTAAAGGGTGGTATAGTTGAGTCACTCTCAGGTTTGCCCAGAACCCGTTTTTCCCGTTTTTCCTATATATTTTTATTTTTTTTTGTTTTTGTTTATTTATTATTTATGGGATGGCGGCGGGAAGTTTTGGAGTATGTGAAGTATTGATTTTTGGTTATTGCGACCAGGAGCCGAGTGAGTGTAGGATTTTCATTTTCTTTCTTTTTTTCTTTCTTTCTTCTTTTTCTCTTTTTTCTCTCTTCTTTCTCTTTATTATGTTATTATAAGTGTTAATTTTAAGAGGGTAATTACTTCCGAACAAGCGTTAGCTTATGGAAGGTCATTTGTTTTTTGTGTTGTGTTGTTTTTGGAATAAACCCTTATCTTATCTTATCTTAATATTTATTCTAAATTGTCTAAGGTAAAGATTTATACTGTCCAAGAGAGAAAACCAGGCAAGTATTCCACTACCTGTTTTTTCTATGGTCAAAGTTGGTGATAAACAATCACTTTATCTTTTATTTATAGAATATTTAGACGGTTAAAATGTTTCGATTTTATATCTATAATTCTAAAATATTGTGACTCGGGAATTTTTCAAACACAACTTGTCTGCGGAGATTTCAAGACGGCAAAAGTTTCAAATAGGAGAGTCACAAACTTAGTACTAATTTACATATCAAATAAGTGGCAGTAGGGATAGACTATTCAAGAGGAGTATCTTGATTGTGAGATCTGTCTAAATTCAAGTTAAGTAATTGTTCTAGATCATCCCTATTTGAAATTAAATAAAAAAAAAAACTAGCTATCTTCAGATTATAGAAAAAAGCGATGTTAAAACGAACAGAAATTACCCTCTATATAATGGGCTTTCGTCACTCATCCCCCTTCTGTTCACAATAAAACTTAACGAGTTATCAAGTGAAAGAATTTTAGATTGAGAAAAAATACCCAGTTGGTAATCTAAATGCACGGTAACTAATACTCTAAAAGTTAGATGACACTTTAAGCACTTGAAGCAGTAATTTTAATGAATGTAATTAAATTAGCAAATAATTCAATTAAATTAGCATTAATTTAATTAAATAATTAAATTAGCAAAACATTTTTCGACTTCATTTTGACCATATGGAATGATCCCTTCTACGCATCATTAAAAAACGAAGAATTAGCGTAAAACTTGAGCTATATTTGGCGTCTCTAATTCACGCCTCGTCAGCTCCTATATTTTCATTAGGACTGCGGTAATCCAAGATGCATCAAGTTACACAATACACATTTTACAAGGAAAAGCAGGTGAATACATTTCAGTTTTTCGATTGTTTCGTCGCTACGAAGGAAGGTTTGCTTAAAGCTTCCAAAGACATGGAAAAAATTAACATTGGAAGGTCTTTCTTCTAACTATTTATTCAACTCAGAATATAGCATGTATGATACTATAAGATACACGACAGAAATAAGATATATGTGTGCTCACTGAGCTATTCGAATCGTCTCCCAATTACGTCTAGTCAGAGTCTTTTTCCAATAGGATTGCGATAGCCCAAGAAGCAAGTGGCACTAATTCACGAAAATGTCTGGGGAAAGGGATTGGTGAAATGTATTTTTCAAAATATAGAGGAGCAATTTTGTTATTTTTTTGATTTTTTAAAATGAAAATATCACAAAAAGGTATTTTTTAAATCTAGGAGGGAGAAAATATGGAGAGGGGGCAGTTCCCCCCTGGGAGCTTACGTACCATACATGTCTTAATAATTTAAGACAATCTGGAATTCAATTGGTGATGGAAAAGAGCTCTATATGCAGTTATGTGGTTTGGTTTGTAGTGGTCGCCTAATTTAATAAAAGAAATTTTTTAAAAATTAGCAAAAAAAAAGAACTAAAAAAAAACGGAACCAAACACCTTAAAAAGCTTTAGCTTTCCTTAGATGATGTTATTGTCTTTGAAAGCCGACAGACTGGTATTGTTTCAATTCTTACGGAAGAAAGGTGTTGTCAAACTAATTAGTTAGTTTCGCTTATTCATTTCCACGGTTCAGCGTAGCAACCCTAACCAAAATATGGTACTGCCTAAAAACTTCATAATTTTGAAACAACCAGAAGAAAAAGGTCAGAAATATCGGTTTTCAGGTACGAATAGACCTAAGAATGGTCCACTAGGCAAGGTATTACTTCTTTTTTGCGTGTGTCTGTCCTTGGTACACTAAACTTCCAAGATTCGTTAAAATTATTAATATCAAAAGATCCACATCCTAGCTATTTATTCTACCCAGAAAAAAAGACATGAGGGCATAAAATATAAGATAATATAGGACATTCAGAATCATTCTTAAGCGGTGGTCACCTTGGTCAGCTCTTAATATAGTCAATGTTTCCATTAGCTCCTTTTTAGTATCCGTTAACCGCAGGTAGCTGTCAGTCAAAAATCCGAAGATGGGGTTACGGATTCACTAGAATTACCCGTAACCCTCTAGGTGCAACAAAAGTATCATAGACAAGGTAGTTGTCAGTCAAAAATCCGAAGATGGGGTTACGGATTCACTAGAATTACCCGTAACCCTCTAGGTGCAAAAAAAGTATCATAGACAAGGCCGTCCCAGGATATTTTTTTCGGAGGGGGTTTTACTAAAAAAAAATTTTTTGGGGGGTGGTACACAAAAAAAAAAACTCAGAAAAACGCATACAAAATATGTTTATGTCCATTTTTGTTACGTTTTTACGAGCCAGACAAAACATTTCGGAGGGAGGGGTTCAAACGTCCTAATTCCCCCACCCTCTGGATACGGCCTTGATCATGGACCAAGTATATGACCGCAAAAACCTGGTAGTTTCTTCCGTCCTAATCGTTTACAGTTACAAGATTGGAATTTCGCTCGGATTTGAAACTTTTCTCTCTTTTTCTGGCTAGTAAGGTTCTCCAAAAAAAAAATTTGTAAGGGTTTTATCCAAACCCTTTAACAAAAGACGGAAAAAAGCTGCAGATCAGATCGAATCAAATTTGGGTAGAACGACCCGTTGACATCAGACCGAAAATTAGAACTTTTAGCAGAATTCTCTGGCGATTTGCAGTAAATATTATGAGGAAAGAGCAAATGTGATATTTTTGATAGGATTCCGCTTTTTCCGTAGATTTCGAAACTGCGTTCTTTTGTCTGTAAACACACATCAAACTTCATTGACCTACTGAAAAGTCCGTAGAAGTTGAAACGCTTAATATAGTCAACTCGTATATAGTTTGTGTCTTTACAACCAGTAAAGCGTGCCGAATGTTTACTCATTGAATTTAATTATTGTCTTGAAATGAATTGCCTTGTTTTCTATATTCACAAAAATTCTACGACTAGCTGATGCCATTTATACTTGAAAAAATATAAACCGTAGTTGGAGGGGTTGGTGGTAAGAAGCGTCATTTTATTCTATGTGTTTAGTTTTATGGATGGTTTAATAAAAAAAATTGTGGCCTTCGCATTGCTCTAAAATTATGATTCTATTCGCCTTAGATTGTTCTTTGAAGATGGTACATTTTGAAAGATAAAATAGGGAGTTTCATTTAAATCTGCGTAAATTGAAACATGTATTACCCCCTTCTGTTCTTCGCACTTTGTATTTTTCTATTATACATCCACATATATTGTATTGCTCATCTATTGGCTGAGTACGTTTCCATCAATTACTAATCGAGTTCGAGTGATCCAAAATAACGGAATCCGTGTGTTGACTGGTAAATCAAATCTTATCCGTTAGAGCTACCTATATTGATGTAAAAGTATTACCTGCTGCAGGCCTTAGAGATTTTTATAGCCTTCAATTTATGTTCAAATATAATAATGAATTATTACCGTCTTGCTTTTCAGGAATGCTAAAAGCTAGATCTTCGATTCATGATCATGAAACTCGCCAAAGGGAAAATTTTACATGCCCCGCTCGTGGTGTCTGCCAGGTCGACATTCTCGCCTATTTATAGGGGATTAAAGTTGTGGAATGGGGTTAATAAAGAGTTAAGAGAAATAGGGGATCTGAAGGAATTTAATAATAAAATAAAAGGAATGTTATATGAGAAATATGATTTTTTAAATTTTTTTTTTTTTTTTTTTTTTTTTTTTTTTTTTTTTTTTTTTTTTTTATGTACCTGGAGGACAAGTATAGTGATTTTGTGATTGGTGGTAGGAACCGCGTGCGAAGGGGAATGATTTTTCTTTTATTTTATTTTTTTAGGCCTAGGTTGTATATTTCTGTTGTGAATATGAAATTTTGATATATGCCTACCCTTAGGACAACCTGACCCCAGGTTCTTGGGTCGGTAGTGAGTAAAATGTATTGTCCTTGTGTGTGTTAATAAATTACTATTACTATTACTATTAAATCAAGTGGCAGCCCTGCTTGAAAATCCACACCACATTTTACGATAAAGCCACTTCATTTCCATCATTTCTACTTAAAATCAGTAATTGTTAGGAGGGGTATACGTAAGAACGTGGCAACATCTAGTATCCTGAGGTCATATGACTGTCAAAGACTCCTCCTTGAACCTCCCAAATTGAAAGCTTTTATAATGACCTGGCCTTTTAATGTAACTTGGGTACTGGACCAGGGGCGCCATTGTCAATCGAGCGCAACGTTAGGTGGGGATGTCGATATCGCTTTCGTCACACCAATTCGTTTTAGTGTGAATCTGCCTGGTACTTATGAATGAATGTTTTCAAAGTAAACCGTTTCATCAATAAGAAAAAAACGGGTTGGACGCATATGTCCCTTTCCCTTTGAACGATAAAACTGTACAAGTGCTGTATCAAGTATAACTCACGAAAATCTTGTTAATTTTCTCAACTTTTCAACTTTTTGGCATACCTGCTTTCAATAAAAAAAAAATCAAGGTACTATCACTTAAATATAATAAACTTAAAGTACTATCACTCAAAGTGCATGGTTGCACTTGCATGGTTCCACCCTCTTCGGTTTTTAATTTTTACTTATAACTGTTATTACTTTTATAACTTTTAAAGCAAATAATATTAACATTTTGATTACTAAATTTCAGTATATGTATATTAAACTGACAATGCACATTCATTTGTATTTTTTTCAGTAAAGTGCAAAATATGTTCTGGCCTTAGGAAGGCATAGGGGGTTTTGAGCCCAACTCATGTTAATTTCTGCTAGTTTTGAGTTCGACTCGGTTATTTATTGTAATTTCTGTTCGTTTTGGGTTTTATTTATTTATCGATGCTGATTTGTGGTCGTTTCACACTTGGTAGATTATTTGATTTTATTTTTGCTCATTTTTGGTTTAATGGAGTTCTTTACTTTTCTTTGAAAAACTTGTTTTGTGGAAAGTTTTTTTTAATCAATTACTGTTTGTTTTACATTGACATTGTCTATTCAGGGAAAAGAAAATAATACTTTAAATCTTTTCTTTTTTTAAAGACTTTATAGTTTGGCCTGCTATTTGTTTGCTGGAAAAAAATTTTTAGCAACCCACATCGGTCTTTACTATAAAAATCTAAAGCCTTCCAATCACTTTCGACTATTAAAAGGGGCACTAGGCCTTTCAATTTCCAATCGAATGAGCCCTTTTTGAGTTTCTACAATAACGCTTTAAATAAACACCTTATATGCCCCAGGGATAAATTACAGCCCTTACCCTAAGGGCTGTGAGGGGGTTGTAATCCTCAAAGACCTAATTTCCAGAACTTTCAACTACGTTAAAAAAAACGGCCATCTCAAAATTTTGATTGGATGTGTTTGGGCAAATGGTGGGCGTGAGTGGGGCGTTAGTTGCTCTCCAATCACTTTCAACTATTAAAAAAAGGCACTGGCCCTTTTAATTTCCAACCAAATGAGCCCTTTTGAAGTTTCTACGACAACGCTTTCAATAAAAACCTTATATGCTCCCAGGGCATAACTTACAACCCTTGTCCTGAGGGCTGGGGGGGGGAGGGCTCGTCATCCTCAAAGACCTAATTTTCAGAACTTTCAACTGCGTTGAACAAAATGGATACCTGAAAATTTTGATTGGATGTGAATGGGGGAATGGTGGGCGTGAGAGAGGGGCTAGTTACCCTCCAATCACTTTCGACTATTAAAAAGGGTACTAGTCCTCTCATTTTCCAATTGAATGTGCCTTTTCGAAGTTTCTACGACAACGCTTTCTATAAAAAATCTTATATGCTCCCAGAGCATAACTTACAACCCTTGTCCTGAGGGCTCCGGTTGAGTGTCCTCCTCAAAAACATAATTTCTATCTGGAAATCAACTACGCTGATCAAAATGGCTATCTCAAAAATTTTGATTGGGTGTGTTTTGGGAAATGTGGTGGGCGTGGAAGGGGTGTTAGTTGCCTTCCAATCACTTTCAACTATTAAAAAGGGCAATAGCCGTTCCATTTTCCTATCGAATGAGCCCTTTTCCAAGTTTATACGACAAATCCTTCGATATGAAGTGCCCTTGTGTGGAAAAAAAAATAATAATACATTGTGCCAACATCGTTCTTTACTTAGGCAGCGCTATTGCTTTGCCTATGATGCCTGAACGTTTTTGAATTAATGTAGCTTTGATTTTGGCTCACTTTACATGAATAAATAAACCGAAATTTGCATGCTAATTTTACTTTTTTGGGCTAAATGGCTTTCTCGCAATTTTGTTCTGACGTAACTTATGAATTAACTTAAGTAACGAACTTCTATATTCGTATATTTTTATTACGTATATTAGGGGGCTCGCCCCCTAGTCTATACGTCGCTCTTTACACTAAAGTTCAAATTTTGTTCCAATTCTTTAAGAATGACCCCTTAATCACAAAGGCCGTTAATTAGAATAAATAGCTCTAATGAAAGTACAAAAAAATAAACTTTGGCGTAAAGAGCGAGGTAATGACTAGGGGGCGAACCAAATCATATACATAATATTTATGTTCGTTTTTAATTTTTGATGTTGCTCCTTACTTTCAGTTGAAAAAATTATTTTTTTTATTTAATTTCTGATCATTTTTTAAAATAATGCTGAGAAATCCGATACCCTCTTCACAGCAATGTCCCTTCCCCCATGACAAATTCCTCCATGGACAGATCCTCACATGTAACCCATGATCCTCCCCTGAACTACTAGAAAAAATCCCCCTTGAAAACTTCTGTATACTTCCCAATAATCCGTACTATATTTCAACATTGGGCAAAGTTCATAACTTGCACACCTTCCCCCGAGGACTGGGGGGGATCAAGTCATCCTCAAAGACATAGTTATTGTATTTTTCGGCCATGCTGAGCAGAATGGCTATCTCAAAATTTTGAGTAGGTGCATTGGGGAAAAAATGAGCGTGGGAGGGGGCCTGGTTAACCTCCATTTTTTGGTCACTTAAAAGAGGCACTAGAATTTTTAATTTCTGTTCGAATGAGCCCTACTGCGATATTCTAGGAACACAGGTTCGATACAATCACACCTGGGGAACAAAACAAAAAAAAACAAAAAACAAAAAAAAACACGCATCCGTGATCTTTCTTCTGGCAAAAAATACAAAATTCCACATTTGCAGATAGGAGCTTGAAACTTCTATAGTAGGGTTTTCTAATACGCTGAATCTTATGGCGTGATTTTCACTAAAGTTCTATGACCTTTAGAGGGTATTTCCCCCTTTTTTTGAATATAAGGCAAATTTTTTCAGGCACGTAACATTTGATGGGTAAGATTAAACTTGGTGAAACTTATTTATTTGAAGTCAACACAAAAATCTGGTTCTTTTGATGTTTCTATTGGTATCAAAATTCCGTTTTTAGAGCTTCGATTACTATTGAGCCGGGTCGCTCCTTACTTACAGTTGGTTACCACGAACTATTTGATAAAAAGCAAGTTTCATTATAATCCAATAACCAGAGTTATATACTACCTTTCATATACAACCCAATAGAACTCTAACTTTCTTAAATTTGTGCTTGAATATTGTCATTTTACAGAGATAAGAAGCAAGTTTCATCAAACAGTTCGTGGTAACGAACTGTAAGTAAGGAGCGAACCGGCTCAATAGTAAACACCGAAACTCTAAAAAACGGGATTTGATACCAATAGACACATCAAAAGAATCAGTGTTTAATGTTGATTTCAAATATATACGTTTCATCAAGATTAGTCCTGCCCATCAAAAGTTACGCGCCTAAGAAAATTTGGCACTACTTTCAAAAAAAGGGAAAAAAAAAACCTAAAAGCTATAGAACCTTAATGAAAATCACACAATCAGATTCAGCGTATCAGAAAACCCTACTGTAGAGTTTTCATGCTCCTATCTGCAAAAATGTGGAATTTTGTATTTTTTGCCAGAAGAAAGATCACGGATGCGTCTTATTTGTTTTTTTTTCCCAGGGGTGATCGTATCGACCCAGTGGTCCTAGAATATCATGGGAAGGCTCATTGGAACGGAAATTAAAGTTATAGTGCCCTTTTCAAATGACAAAAAATGGAGGGCAACTAGGCCCCCTTCGACGCTCATTTTTTCCCAAAATCACCCGATCAAAATTGTGAGATAGCCATTTTGTTCAGCATGGTCGACAATATGATAACTATGTCTTTTAGGATGACTTAATCCCCCAACGCCGCCGGTGGGAGCGCTGAAAGTTATGAACTTTACCCAATCTTAACATATAGTATTGGTTATTGGGAAGTATACAGACGTTTTCAGTGGGGGAGGGGGGATTTTTTCTGGTAGTGGGGGTTGGGTCGGGAGTTATGTGGGAGGATCTTTCCATGGAGGAAGTTTTCATGGGGAAAGGGACATTGCTTTAAAGGGGCACCGGATTTCCCAGTTTTATCTAAAAAAAAAGATAAGAAATTAAATAAAAAAAGACAACAAGTTTTTCTACTGAAAGTAAGGAGCAACATCAAAACTTAAAACGAACAGAAAATATTACGCGTATGATTGGGTTCGCTCCCTAGTCAATACCTCGCTCTTCAAGCCAAAGATTTTTTTAGTAATTTCATAAGAGCTATTTATTCTAATTAACAGCCTTTGTGATTAAGGGGTCATTTTTAAAGAATTGGAACAAAATTTGAACTTTAGCGTAAAGAGCGAGGTATTGACTAGGGGGTGAACCCCCTAATATACGTATTAAAAATATATGAATATAGAAGTTTGTTGTGTAGGTTAATTCGTAAGTTACGTATATTTATTTCTAATTAAAAACGTTCGTAAATAAAATTAAACAACTTTCGAGGAAGCCATTTAACTAAATAAAACTAAAATTTAATCCGCAAATTTTGTTTTAATTATTCATGTACGGTGATCCAAAATCAAAACGTGCATTAGTTCAAAAACATTCATAAATTAAATAAAAAAAAAGTTTTTTTAAACTGAAAGTAAGGAGAGACATTAAAACTTAAATCAAACAGAAATCATTCCGTATATTAAAGGGGCTGCCCCCTCCTCAACGCCTCGCTCTTTACGCTAAAGTTGTTTATTGTTTGAAAAAAGATGTGAGAAAGAGTCAAAACTTTAGCGTAAAGAGCGAGGGGTTGAGGAGGGGGCAGCCCCTTTCATATACGGAATAATTTCTGTTCGTTTTAAGTTTTAATGTCCCTCCTTACTTTCAGTTAAAAAATCTTGTTTTTTTTTAATTATAATCCAATAACCAGAGTTATATACTACCTGTCATATACTACCCGTTAGCTCCAATTTTCTTAAATTTGTGCTTGAATATTGTCCTTTTCCAGAGATAAAAAAGCAAGTTTTATCAAACAGTTCGTGGTAAAGAACTGTAATTAAGGAGCGACCCGGCTCAATAGTAACCAAAACTCTGAAAACCGGCATTTTGATACCAATAGATACATCAATAGAATTAAATTTTTATGCTGATTTCAATTATATAAGTTCCATTAAGTTTAGTCTTACCCATCAAAAGTTTACGCGCCTGAGAAAATTTGCCTTATTTTCGAAAAAAGGAGGTAACAACCCCTAAAAATCATAGAACATTAATGAAAATCATACCATCAGATTCAGCGTATTAAAGAACCCTACTATAGAAGTTTCAAGTTCCTATCTGCAAAAATGTGGAATTTTGTATTTTTTTGTGCCAGAAGAAAGATCACGGATGCGTGTGTTTATTTATTTTTTTTATTTTTTTTTTATTTCCCCAGGGGTGATCGTACCGATCCAGTAGTCCTAGAATATCGTGAGAGGGCTCGTCTGAATGGAAATTAAAAGTTCTAGTGCCCTTCTTAAGTGACCAAAAAATTGGAGGGCAACTTAGCCCCCCTCACATGCTCATTTTTCTCCGAAGTCACCCAATCAAAATTTTGAAATGGCCATTTTGTTCAGCATAGCCGAAAATTCAATAAATATGTCTTTGAGGATGAGTTAATCCCCCACAGTTCCTGGGGGAAGGGCTGCAAGTTATGAACTTTGCCCATTGTTTACACATAGTATTGGTTAATGGGAAATATACAGACGTTTCAGGAGAGATTTTTTCTGGTGGGGGGGGGAGGAGGGGGGGTTACTTTGCCATTGTGTTTTTTTTGCCAGAAGAAAGATCACGGATGCGTGTTTATTCATTTTTTTTTTTTATTTTATTTCCCCAGGGGTGATCGTACCGATCCAGCAGTCCTAGAATATCGTGAGAGGGCTCGTCTGAATGGAAATTAAAAGTTCTAGTGCCCTTTTTAAGTGACTAAAAAAACTGGAGGGCAACTCAGCCCCCTCACACGCTCATTTTTTCCCCGAAGTCACCCAATCAAAATTTTGAAATGGCCATTTTATTCAGCATAGCCGAAAATTCAATAAATATGTCTTTGAGGATGACTTAATCCCCCACAGTTCCTGGGGGAAGGGCTGCAAGTTATGAACTTAGCCCATTGTTTACACATAGTATTGGTTAATGGGATATATAAAGACGTTTCAGGAGAGATTTTTTTCTGGTGGTGGGAGGGGGGGGGGGTTGGAGGAGGGGTTACGGGGGAGGATCTTTCCATGGAGGATACTTCTTTGGGGGAAGGGACATTTCTAAGAAGGGGGCGCCAGATTTCCCAGCATTATTTAAATAACGATCAGAAATTAAACAAAAGAAACAAGTTTTTTCAACTGAAAGTAAGGACCAACATTGAAACTTAAAACAAACAGAAATGATTACGTATATGAGGGGTTAGCCCCCTAGTCAATACCTCGCCCTTTACGCTAAAGTTTTTTTAGTACTTTCAAAAGAGCTATCTATTCTTATTAACCGGCCTTTGTGATTCGGGGGTTTGTAATCCGAACAAAATTCAAACTTTAGTGTAAAGCGCGAAGTATTGACTAGGGTAGACTCTCTAATATACATAATAAAAACATACAAATATAAAAGTTCGTTACGTAAGTTAATTCGTAAGTTACGTCAAAACAAAATTTTGAGAAAGCAATTTAGCCGAAACAAGTAAAATTAATATATAAGTTTCATTCTGATTATTCATGTACGGTGAGCCAAAAGCAAAGCTCCATTAATTCAAAAATGTTCTGAAATTAAATAAAAAAAATAAATTTTTTTAACTGAAAGTAAGGAGCGACATTAAAACTTAAAACGAACAGAAATTGTTTCGTATATGAAAGGGGCTGTTCCCTCCTCAACGCCTCGCTCTTTACGCTAAAGTTTGATTCTGTCACACAACTTTATTCTTTAAAACAATAAAAAAATTTAGCGTAAAGAGCGAGGCGTTGAGGAGGGGACAGCCCCTTTCATATACGGAATAATTTCTGTTCGTTTTAAGTTTTAATGTCCCTCCTTACTTTCAGTTAAAAAATCTTGTTTTTTATTTAATTATAATCCAATAACCAGAGTGAACCAGTCATCTCTACTATATAACCTATACTATACTATACTATACTATACTATGCTATACTATACTACACTATATAACTATATAAACAGTCATCTTCATTTGTATTAGTGCTACTAAAAACCATAAAACAAAATGGGTGGAGAGGCATTAGTAAATGTTAATTTATTATGGTTTTTAGTCATTTCTGTTCCACGATTGGAATGCTAGTGATGTTTGTATTTTTAATACAAATATATTGATTCTCAATTTTCGCATGCCGATACAGCACTTGAAGATAGTATTTTTCTACAGATCACGCACTACTATAACGATTCTACTACTGGTACTAATAATTCACAGCAGTACCAAGCCACTTCAACCCAACACAGCTGCCAAGGTACCCTCTCAATCCCGTAATGTTCAAACCTTCACTCTTAGTCCAAAAAATTCCACTGTGTTTCTAAAGGGCTCTCTAGAAACCCAAAACAGCAGAAATCCAAAGCACTTTTCTGGAAATTATCCTTGTTCTTATTCTTCTTATTCTTATTCTATCCTTATTCTTCAATCTTTTCTTCCTTCCTTGAAAAATCTTATACGGATGCCAAAAATTTCCATGTTGTTTGCAAATTAATTACAGGAACTGTTCATGAAATGCATAGACTATAGATGTTTGAAATACTTAAAATTAACAGCTTTGAATGTCGATATTCCTGTTTTCCTTTAATATTAGAGAGGAGGGTTCAATTCACCAAAAAAATGGCAAGATTGCAAACTGCAGATTAAATTGCAACACATATTTAAACTAACTTCGGAGAAAATGTACATGCAGTGCTTTCAATCTGGATATCTAAATCACTGTTCAAAATTGTCGTCCCTTGCAAATTTGACTTTCAAAGAAATTTCATACGAAATGATTTTTGAATAAATGATATACCATGAAACCTAAACAATTGGGCAAAACACTTTTCTTCCGCAATTTTTAATGAGAGAGAAAATGCATTGAGCTACTTGACAATGCATGGTTATGCAATGGTAAGTCACGCTTCGGAATTAAGGAATTTATCAACTGGAAGTTGTGTTCATTTTTGCGTAAGGACATTAGAATTTACATGAAAAAGCAGATATTAAAATCAGAATTAACATAAAGAATAAGTGAAAGTTATTCTGAAAATTCATATTGGAAATAATTACAGTTTTAAAAATTTGAAAACTAATCTAGTAAAACTTATTTATTTGTTTTTTTAAAATTAGTTTATGTATTTGTCCAATTAAACTTGTCAATTCACTGAAGAAATTCAATTTTGTGATTGTAATTAAACTGTTTACAACGAACTTGAAAATAAAGTCAAAACTAATTCACACCCATGACCTACATTTTTAGTTTGTTACGTGTTTTAAATTCGGTTCTTTTGCTTTTACATAAATTAAATTCTAACCAATTCCAAAATATCCCCGATGCAAATTCCTCTTTTATTTTCCCTACCCCGTGCAGAATACTCGCTGTTGTCATACAACCAAAAAAAAGAAAAAAAAAGCATAATCTGTTACGGTAAATCTGTGTACATTCTTGTACTTGTGCTTGCTGCGGGACCAGATGTGGACGCCTCACCCGGCATCTAGAAGATTCCATATGGCTGACTCCCATTTGTCATGATTTTGTGCCAGCTCTTCAAAAAACCGGAGCCAGCAGCTCAGCTACTTTTTGCTGAACTTAAAAAATCCACCAATGGACCGAAGTCGTTTTAAAACAGTTGCCTACCGAATCTTCACCTGACCGCCAGGTTGCCTACACCAATTTGGCAAAGGAGCAGCTGGAAGCACTTGCTTGGTGATGTGGCCATTGGGTTTTCTCCGAACATGGCCAAGCCAGCACAGTCTTCTCTGCTTGACAATCACGATATTACTGCGATTAATGCGTTTCATGCCTGTCATCTAGCATCAATTAGCTTTGCCATTTTCTCTGAGCCATAGTTGTTCCTCGGCTTTGCGGGAGCATAGCCGATAACTTCAGTGGCCACCTTTTCAGTGCCACACATTCATGTACATAGATATTCTATTTATTTTTGAGAGGGGGGTAATAGTTTTTTTTTTGGGGGGGGGGCAAAGTTTGAAAAAAACACAAATAATAAAGAATGGTTTTGCAATCTGTAGGAAATTGAAGTAAAAACTGTAAGCCTAGACACTGTAAAGAGAGGGTGGGAATAGGCATGGATCTATAGACCTATCTTATTATATGTCCTGACCATGGGCTCTTGGATTAAATCAAATGAAAAAAACCTTAAATTTCTGAATTCAGCAGAGAAGTTGTACTGAAGGAATTTTCCTAAAGAATTAAATTTTATAAAGTTTTTATCTGTAAGGTCGAGACAAAGAAGAAACTGTAGGCGATGGAAAAAATACGATTACATTTTGGAATGCCGCTTAAAGCATTGCACTGAAAGCAAAATGAAACTTTTCTGAGCCAAGAACTTGACTCATCCGTGTTATAAATCTTCATTAGCTCAAGAGCCTTATTTATTTATTTTTTTTTTTTGCTAGAAATAATAATGGCACAGTCAAGATTTGGGAACACTATCTTTGCTCAAGAGCAATCCCAACTTCACTGGTATAAAGCATTATTCAGGTGATTTATTTGGTTTAAGAAATAATTAAAGTTGTTTCCTACCAACATCCGTAAGTTTAACAGATCATCTTCTTGGGATATAAGTGGAGCTGGAAATTATTCTTTTTTTGCCCTTTGCTAGAATTTTATGTAAATTGTTTATGGTGATGAACAGGAAGTGTTAGGAGACCCTTGTCATAGTAAGAGAAGTCTAATTTATGATGCTTGGGTAGCTTGAAGTGTTGAAGCGGCCTTCGGTTTTCTTCGCTGACAAAAGTGCTGCAGCAGCAACACTAGTAGTAAGTACATATGGAATTTGCTTGCAGGTATAGGAATTTCCATGCTATTTGCTTGCAGGTATAGGACCATGCTATTTGCTTGCAGGTATAGGACCATGCTATTTGCTTGCAGGTATAGGACCATGCTATTTGCTAGCAGGTATAGGACCATGCTATTTGCTTGCAGGTATAGGACCATGCTATTTGCTTAGGAAATACTTTTGCGGAGACACATAGCAATTTCAATGTTATTCTACAGGGCATTACACCTTTTCAAAGAGATTCAGAGCTCCCTCACATTCCGGGCCAACCAGATATTTTTCTAGGCCAACCGGACATGTCTTTCACTTTGATGAAGGACAAGTTTTTTTGACATAATTAGTACGAATTGCTTGTGAAAAACTCCGGATGAATTAGTTGAAAATAAAGTTTTAACGGACAAGTTTTTCTGACACAATTTACAGACCAGATTTCTAGTTCATATATTTTTTGATAACTTGATAGGTGATTTGAATAAAAGGAATTCAAATATTTTGTCTATGAAATAGAAGCTAACTCAATTTGCGAAAAGATATTCCATTTGCACAACTCTGATCTGATTGAATTGTCGCCGACAATGAGATTTAATCACCGCTAAGCCTATTGTTATTGCGAAAGGGTTACCCAATTTACTTCTAGTAGTGTTAAATTTTGACAGATTTCTAAATACGAACATTTTGAAAAGCAGACAAAAAATTGGACACTATAATCAGAATTATTTGATTAACACTTAAAAAGGGGTAATGAGATATGTGGTCTGTATAATAAACAAGTAACGTTTTAAAAAGTATTGTCAATTTAAATAGGATCTAACGTTCCCTTCGTTCCCCCATTTCTGAGGGGCAGGGGAGTCAATTTTGGAGGTATAACAAGTACCATTCATTGCGATCATAGCTCTATGTTGGCTCGTTTTAAATACTTCAGCTTGTCTATTCATTTGTGTTAAATAAAAATCTTGAATCTGGAAAATGAAAAAATAAGTATTTAAACAAAATGTACGATGCTGCTAATTAAAGAATAGTAGGCTACACTCAGAATTGTTTGCATGAGGGTTCAGTTAAAGACGTTCCCTTCGTTCCCCCATTTCTGAGGGGGCAGGGGAGGGTAGGAGAGGGGGGGGGGAGTCAATTTTGGAGGTATAACAAGTACCATTCATTGCGATCATAGCTCTATGTTGGCTCGTTTTAAATACTTCAGCTTGTCTATTCATTTGTGTTAAATAAAAATCTTAAATCTGGAAAATGAAAAAATAAGTATTTAAACAAAATGTACGATGCTGCTAATTAAAGAATAGTAGGCTACACTCAGAATTGTTTGCATGAGGGTTCAGTTAAAGAGGGTTCACTTGCACGAGGGTTCAGAAGCATGGGGGTTCAGTTGCTTGGGGTTCAGTTACACGAGGATTCAGTTACAATGGAACCCACACAAAAACAATGGGGCACACACAAAAGCCAAATTAGCCCAGTGGCCTATGAGAAATCTCAGTAGCACGAGGATTCAGTTGTACAGGGTTTCGGTTATACAGGGTTCAGTTGCACGAGGGTTCAGTTAAATGGGGTATAGTTACACAGGGGTTTAGTTAAATTGGGTCGAGTTGGACGAGGGTTCAGTAGCATGGGGATTCAGTTGTAGAGGGTTTCGGTTATACAGGGGTTCAGTTACATGGAGGATTCAGTTGCACGAGGGTTCAGTTAAAGGGGGTATAGTTACACAGGGGTTTACCTGCTTACACAGGGGTTAAGCTTAACCTGTCTTTATTCTTTATAATAGTTTTATTCATTTCATTAAATTATGAAGAAATTGTAAGTAACAATAGCTTTCTTTAATTCGCTTCCTGAACACAATACAGATATTTAATTCAAGAAATCGTAATAAAGTCGCAAGTAAGTAATAAAGTCTTTATTGTTTTCACCTATTGGATACACGATACTGGAATTTCATTCAAGAAATTATGAAGGAATTGTAAATAGGTAACACACTCATTCTTGAAGCCATCTCTTGTATACACAATGCAGAAATTTCATTTAAGAAATTATCAAAAATTGTAAGTAAGTAGCAAGTTCTTTCTTGAATTCGCCTCCTGGATAAATAAAAAAAAGACATTTCATTCAAGAAATTATGACGAAATTCTAAGTAAGCAACAAACTCTTTCTTGAAGTTACCTCATGGATACACAATACGGAAATTTCATTTAAGAAATTATCAAAAATTGTAAGTAAGTAGCAAATTCTTTCAAAAAATATGTTAATACGTTTAAGCAATAAATATCTTTCAGCTTAACCAGTCTTTATTCTTTAGAATAGTTTTATTCATTTCATTAAATTATGAAGAAATTGTAAGTAAGTAACAATAGCTTTCTTGAATTCGCTTCCTGGACACAATAAAGATATTTAATTCAAGAAATCATAATAAAATCGCAAGTAAGTAATAAAGTCTTTATTGTTTTCACCTATTGGATACACAATACTGAAATTTCATTCAAGAAATTATGAAGGAATTGTAAATAGGTAACACACTCATTCTTGAGGTCACCTCTTGTATACACAATGCAGAAATTTTCAGTTAAGAAATTATCAAAAATTGTAACTAAGTAGCAAATTCTTTCTTGAATTCGCCTCCTGGATAAATAAAAAAACATTTCATCAAGAATATTGACAAAATTCTAAGTAAGCAACAAACTCTTTCTTGAAGTTACCTCATGGATGCACAATACAGAAATTTCATTTAAGAAATTATGAAAAAATGCAAGCAAGTAACAAACTCTTTCATGAAGTCACCTCGTGGATACACAATACAGAAATTTCATTAAAGAAATTATGAAAAAAATTGTAAGTAAGTAGCAAATTCTTTCTTGAATTCACCTGCTGGATAAACAAAAAAGACATTTCGTTCAAGAAATTATGACAAAAAAATCCAAGTAAGTAACAACCTCTTTATTTTTTCATGACTTAGATACACGATGTAGAAATTTAATTCAAGAACTTATGAAAAATTCTCAGTAAGTAAAAATTTCTTTCTTGAAGTCAACTCTTGTGTAGAAGTTTTCAATTGAAGAAGTTATGAAAAAATTTCTCAGTAAGTAACAATTTCTTTTTCTTGAAGTCAACTCTTGGATACACAATATGGAAATTTCATTTAAGAAATTATGAAAAAATTGTAAGCAAGTAACAAACTCTTTCCTGAAGTCACCTCTTGGATACACAATACAGAAATTTCATTAAAGAAGTTATGAAAAAATTGTAAGTAAGTAGCAAATTCTTTCTTGAATTCACCTGCTGGATAAACAAAAAAGACATTTCGTTCAAGAAATTATGACAAAATTCTAAGTAAGTAACAAACTCTTTCTTGAAGTTACCTCATGGATACACAATGCAGAAATTTCATTTAAGAAATTATGAAAAAATTGTAAGCAAGTAACAAACTCTTTCCTGAAGTCACCTCTTGGATACACAATGCAGAAACTTCATTTAAGAAACTATGAAAAAATTGTAAGTAAGTAACAAATTCTTTCTTGAAGTCACCCCTTGGATACACAATACAGAAATTTCATTAAAGAAATTATGAAAAAATTGTAAGTAAGTAGCAAATTCTTTCTTGAATTCACCTGCTGGATAAACAAAAAGACATTTCGTTCAAGAAATTATGACAAAATTCTAAGTAAGTAACAAACTCTTAATTGTTTTCACGACTTAGATATACGATGTAGAAATTTAATTCAAGAAATTATGAAAAAATTCTCAGTAAGTAACAATTTCTTTCTTGAAGTCAACTCTTGGATACACAATACGGAAATTTCATTCAAGAAATTATGACAAAATTCCAAGTAAGTAACAAACTCTTTATTGATTTCACCTCTTGGATATACAGCACAGATACTTCATTCAAGAAACTATGAAAAAATTGTAAGTAAGTAACAAATTCTTTCTTGAAGTCACCTCTTGGATACACAATACAGAAATTACATTAAAGAAATTATGAAAAAATTGTAAATAAGTAGCAAATTCTTTCTTAAATTCACCTGCTGGATAAACAAAAAGATATTTCGTTCAAGAAATTATGACGAAATTCGAAGTAAGTAACAAACTCTTAATTGTTTTCACGACTTTTATATACGATGTAGAAATTTAATTCAAGAAATTATGAAAATATTTGTAAGTAAGTAACAAACTCTTTATTGATTTCACCTCTTGGATATACAGTACAGATACTCCATTCAAGAAATTATGAAAAAATCGCAATTAAGTAACTTTTTTTTTTTTATCACAAACAATTTTCACTTAGCTATACGATGTAGAAATTTAATTCAAGAAATTATGAAAAAATTCTCAGTAAGTAAAAATTTCTTTCTTAAAGTCAACTCTTGGATACACAATACGGAAATTTCATTCAAGAAATTATGAAAATATTTGTAAGTAAGTGACAAGCTCTTTATTGATTTCACCTCTTGAATATACAGTACAGATACTTCATTCAAGAAACGTGGAAAAAATTGTAAGCAACTAACAAACTCTTTCCTGAAGTCACCTCTCTGGATACACAATGCAGAAACTTCATTTAAGAAACTATGAAAAAATTGTAAGTAAGTAACAAATTCTTTCTTTAAGTCACCTCTTGGATACACAATACAGAAATTTCATTAAAGAAATTTTGAAAAAATTGTAAGTAAGTAGCAAATTCTTTCTTGAATTCACCTGCTGGATAAACAAAAAAGACATTTTGTTCAAGAAATTATGAAAAAATTCTAAGTAAGTAACAAACTCTTTCTTGAATTTACCTCATGGTTACACAATGCAGAAATTTCATTTAAGAAATTATGAAAAAATTGTAAGCAAGTAACAAACTCTTTCCTGAAGTCACCTCTTGGATACACAATGCAGAAACTTCATTTAAGAAACTATAAAAAAATTGTAAGTAAGTAACAAATTCTTTCTTGAAGTCACCTCTTGGATGCACAATACAGAAATTTCATTATTGAAAAATTATGAAAAAATTGTAAGTAAGTAGCAAATTCTTTCTTGAATTCACCTGCTGGATAAACAAAAAGACATTTCGTTCAAGAAATTATGACAAAATTCTAAGTAAGTAACAAACTCTTAATTGTTTTTCACGACTTAGATATACGATGTAGAAATTTAATTCAAGAAATTATGAAAAAATTCTCAGTAAGTAACAATTTCTTTCTTGAAGTCAACTCTTGGATACACAATATGGAAATTTCATTCAAGAAATTATGACAAAATTCCAAGTAAGTAACAAACTCTTTATTGATATCACCTCTTGGATATACAGCACAGACACTTCATTCAAGAAACTATGAAAAAATTGTAAGTAAGTAACAAATTCTTTCTTGAAGTCACCTCTTGGATACACAATACAGAAATTACATTAAAGAATTATGAAAAAAATTGTAAGTAAGTAGCAAATTCTTTCTTGAATTCACCTGCTGGATAAACAAAAACATATTTCGTTCAAGAAATTATGACAAAGTTCTAAGTAAGTAACAAACTCTTAATTGTTTTCACGACTTAGATATACGATGTAGAAATTTAATTCAAGAAATTATGAAAATATTTGTAAGTAAGTAACAAGCTCTTTATTGATTTCACCTCTTGAATATACAGTACAGATACTTCATTCAAGAAACGTGATTAAAACACGTTTTGAAACTACATGCTATTTGCTTGCCTTTCCTTGGCACCTTTCCAAATGAGCGGGGATTCCCCACTGGTTCCTACACATTGCAAAAAAGTGAGCAGTACGAAAACTCCACGTTTTTCAACCAGACTGTTTTTTTAGTCAACCCCCCATTTCTTAGAGACCAATCAGAGACAGCGGAGGTTGCTCAATATACAATAACTTGATTGGTGATTGGTTACACACCGCGACGGCGCATACATAGTGAGAGAGACATGCAAAGTTGACATAGCTTTATTTCATTTTTTTAAGGTTAATTTAGATGAGGTTACGTGCGCGCGCACGTAACCTCATCATTTTTTGCAATGTGTAGGAACCAGTGGGGAATCCCCGCTCATTTGGAAAGGTGCCAAGGAAAGGCAAGCAAATAGCATGTAGTTTCAAAATGTGTTTAATCACGTTTGTTACTTACTTAGAATTTTGTCATAATTTCTTGAACGAAATGTCTTTTTTGTTTATCCAGCAGGTGAATTCAAGAAAGAATTTTGCTACTTACTTACAATTTTTTCATAATTTCTTTAATGAAATTTCTGTATTGTGTATCCAAGAGGTGACTTCAAGAAAGAATTTGTTACTTTCTTACAATTTTTTCATAGTTTCTTAAATGAAGTTTCTGCATTGTGTATCCAAGAGGTGACTTCAGGAAAGAGTTTGTTACTTGCTTACAATTTCTTCCACGTTTCTTGAATGAAGTATCTGTACTGTATATTCAAGAGGTGAAATCAATAAAGAGCTTGTTACTTACTTACAAATATTTTCATAATTTCTTGAATGAAATTTCCGTATTGTGTATCCAAGAGTTGACTTCAAGAAAGAAATTGTTACTTACTGAGAATTTTTTCATAATTTCTTGAATTAAATTTCTACATCGTGTAGCTAAGTGAAAATTGTTTGTGATAAAGAAAAAAAAAGTTACTTACTTGTGATTTTTTCATAATTTCTTGAATGGAGTATCTGTACTGTATATCCAAGAGGTGAAATCAATAATGAGTTTGTTACTTAATTACAAATTTTTTCATAATTTCTTGAATTAAATTTCTACATCGTATATCTTAAGTCGTGAAAACAATTAAGAGTTTGTTACTTACTTAGAAGTTTGTCATAATTTCTTGAACGAAATATCTTTTTGTTTATCCCGCAGGTGAATTCAAGAAAGAATTTGCTACTTACTTACAATTTTTTCATAATTTCTTTAATGTAATTTCTGTATTGTGTATCCAAGAGGTGACTTCAAGAAAGAATTTGTTACTTACTTACAATTTTTTTCATAGTTTCTTGAATGAAGTATCTGTGCTGTATATCAAAGAGGTGAAATCAATAAAGAGTTTGTTACTTACTTGGAATTTTGTCATAATTTCTTGAATGAAATTTCCGTATTGTGTATCCAAGAGTTGACTTCAAGAAAGAAATTGTTACTTACTGAGAATTTTTTCATAATTTCTTGAATTAAATTTCTACATCGTATATCTAAGTCGTGAAAACAATACAGAAATCTAAGTCGTGTGCATCCAAGAGGTGACTTCAAGAAAGAATTTGTTACTTACTTAAAATTTTTTCATAGTTTCTTAAATGAAGTTTCTGCATGTGTATCCAAGAGGTGACTTCAGGAAAGAGTTTGTTACTTGCTTACAATTTTTTCATAATTTCTTAAATGAAATTTCTGCATTGTGTATCCATGAGGTAACTTCAAGAAAGAGTTTGTTACTTACTTAGAATTTTGTCATAATTTCTTGAACGAAATGTTTTTTTTTGTTTATCCAGCAGGTGAATTCAAGAAAGAATTTGCTACTTACTTACGATTTTTTCATAATTTCTTTAAAGAAATTTCTGTATTGTGTATCCAAGAGGTGACTTCAAGAAAGAATTTGTTACTTACTTACAATTTTTTCAGTTTCTTAAATGAAGTTTCTGCATTGTGTATCCAAGAGGTGACTTCAGGAAAGAGTTTGTTACTTGCTTACAATTTTTTCCACGTTTCTTGAATGAAGTATCTGTACTGTATATTCAAGAGGTGAAATCAATAAAGAGCTTGTTACTTACTTACAAATATTTTCATAATTCTTGAATGAAATTTCCGTATTGTGTATCCAAGAGTGACTTCAAGAAAGAAATTGTTACTTACTGAGAATTTTTTCATAATTTCTTGAATTAAATTTCTACATCGTGTAGCTAAGTGAAAATTGATTGTGATAAAGAAAAAAAAGTTACTTACTTGTGATTTTTCATAATTTCTTGAATGGAGTATCTGTACTGTATATCCAAGAGGTGAAATCAATAAAGAGTTTGTTACTTACTAACAAATATTTTCATAATTTCTTGAATTAAATTTCTACATCGTATATCTAAGTCGTGAAAACAATTAAGAGTTTGTTACTTACTTAGAATTTTATCATAATTTCTTGAACGAAATATCTTTTTGTTTATCCAGCAGGTGAATTCAAGAAAGAATTTGCTACTCACTTACAATTTTTTCATAATTTCTTTAATGTAATTTCTGTATTGTGTATCCAAGAGGTGACTTCAAGAAAGAATTTGTTACTTACTTACAATTTTTTCATAGTTTCTTGAATGAAGTATCTGTGCTGTATTGTGTATCCAAGAGGTGAAATCAATAAAGAGTTTGTGTTACTTACTTGGAGTTTTGTCATAATTTCTTGAATGAAATTTCCGTATTGTGTATCCAAGAGTTGACTTCAAGAAAGAAATTGTTACTTACTGAGAATTTTTCATATAATTTCTTGAATTAAATTTCTACATCGTATATCTAAGTCGTGAAAACAATTAAGAGTTTGTTACTTACTTAGAATTTTTTCATAATTTCTTGAACGAAATGTCTTTGTTTATCCAGCAGGTGAATTCAAGAAAGAATTTGCTACTTACTTACAATTTTTTCATAATTTCTTTAATGAAATTTCTGTATTGTGCATCCAACAGGTGACTTCAAGAAAGAATTTGTTACTTACTTACAATTTTTTTTCCATAGTTTCTTAAATGAAGTTTCTGCATTGTGTATCCAAGAGGTGACTTCAGAAAGAGTTTGTTACTTGCTTACAATTTTTTCATAATTTCTTAAATGAAATTTCTGCATTGTGTATCCATGAGGTAACTTCAAGAAAGAGTTTGTTACTTACTTAGAATTTTGTCATAATTTCTTGAACGAAATGTCTTTTTTGTTTATCCAGCAGGTGAATTCAAGAAAGAATTTGCTACTTACTTACAATTTTTTCATAATTTCTTTAATGAAATTTCTGTATTGTGTATCCAAGAGGTGACTTCAAGAAAGAATTTGTTACTTACTTAAAATTTTTTCATAGTTTCTTAAATGAAGTTTCTACATTGTGTATCCAAGAGGTGACTTCAGGAAAGAGTTTGTTACTTGCTTGCAATTTTTTCATAATTTCTTAAATGAAATTTCCATATTGTGTATCCAAGAGTTGAGTTCAAGAAAAAGAAATTGTTACTTACTGAGAATTTTTTCATAATTTCTTGAATTAAATTTCTACACAAGAGTTGACTTCAAGAAAGAAATTGTTACTTACTG
The DNA here is from genome assembly GCA_027921565.1 of Artemia sinica. Classification (NCBI taxonomy): domain Eukaryota; kingdom Metazoa; phylum Arthropoda; class Branchiopoda; order Anostraca; family Artemiidae; genus Artemia; species Artemia sinica. Next base: position 7,422,817 of record CM051264.1, on the reverse strand, counting down.
AGAATTTTTTCATAATTTCTTGAATTAAATTTCTACATCGTGTATCTAAGTCATGAAAACAATAAAGAGTTTGTTACTTACTTGGAATTTTGTCATAATTTCTTGAACGAAATGTCTTTTTTGTTTATCCAGCAGGTGAATTCAAGAAAGAATTGCTACTTACTTACAATTTTTTCATAATTTCTTTAATGAAATTTCTGTATTGTGTATCCACGAGGTGACTTCATGAAAGAGTTTTTGTTACTTGCTTACAATTTTTTCATAATTTCTTAAATGAAATTTCTGCATTGTGTATCCATGAGGTAACTTCAAGAAAGAGTTTGTTGCTTACTTAGAATTTTGTCAATATTCTTGAATGAAATGTCTTTTTTATTTATCCAGGAGGCGAATTCAAGAAAGAATTTGCTACTTAGTTACAATTTTTGATAATTTCTTAAATGAAATTTCTGCATTGTGCATACAAGAGGTGACCTCAAGAATGAGTGTGTTACCTATTTACAATTCCTTCATAATTTCTTGAATGAATTTTCAGTATTGTGTATCCAATAGGTGAAAACAATAAAGACTTTATTACTTACTTGCGATTTTATTATGATTTCTTGAATTAAATATCTGTATTGTGTCCAGGAAGCGAATTCAAGAAAACTATTGTTACTTACTTACAATTTCTTCATAATTTAATGAAATGAATAAAACTATTCTAAAGAATAAAGACTGGTTAAGCTGAAAGATATTTATTGCTTAAACGTATTAACATATTTTTGAAAGAATTTGCTACTTACTTACAATTTTTGATAATTTCTTAAATGAAATTTCCGTATTGTGTATCCATGAGGTAACTTCAAGAAAGAGTTTGTTGCTTACTTAGAATTTCGTCATAATTTCTTGAATGAAATATCTTTTTTTTATTTATCCAGGAGGCGAATTCAAGAAAGAATTTGCTACTTACTTACAATTTTTGATAATTTCTTAAATGAAATTTCTGCATTGTGTATACAAGAGATGACTTCAAGAATGAGTGTGTACCTATTTACAATTCCTTCATAATTTTGAATGAAATTCCAGTATTGTGTATCCAATAGGTGAAAACAATAAAGACTTTATTACTTACTTGCGATTTTATTACGATTTCTTGAATTAAATATCTGTATTGTGTTCAGGAAGCGAATTAAAGAAAGCTATTGTTACTTACAATTTCTTCAAAATTTAATGAAATGAATAAAAACTATTCTAAAGAATAAAGACAGGTTAGCTTAAAGATATTTATTGCTTAAACGTATTAACATATTTTTTTTGAGAAAAAAAAAACAACAACAACAACACCACATATTTACATAAAAATAGTACTTAGAGTTCACACTTAAACATCCAGAAACGATGATCTCATGATATAGAATAGTTTTTTTTTACCATGTCTTATGTATTTATCACGATCAGGTATGTCCTTAGGTATCCACTGCTTCAACTCCGAAAAAGCTGCAAAATTCACTGACTTCATCCTGAACATTTCTCAGTTCCTGACCAGTATTATTAAGTGGTGTAATCACTCTATCATAGAATCCCAGTCTGTTTATATAACGTAATGTAGTACTCCACAAGCTTTTATCATACTCAAACAGATTATAGTTCACTATCCAATGATAACAGTCAATTTCTTCGTGATCCATAGACAATAATAAAAAAGCACATTCAAATATAACACCACAAGATGATTTTTTCAAACTGATAAATTCGGTGTCATACAGTCATGTTCCATTATTACCTAAGTAGGCACGTCAAATACGAAATACTAAAGTTAATTTCTCAAATAATAAGTCCCAGGAACCTAACGCCCACGAAAATCTAAAAAAAAAAAACTAGGTCTGAAAAATCAAACAGCTAAATTAACTATTCTAATTCATGATTTCAGACACGAAAACCACAAAATACTAAAGTTAACTTCTCAAATAATAAACCCCAGGAATCAAACACACACGAAAATCTAAAAAACCTAGGTCTGAAAACCCAACTTGGACTTACAAACATCAACCCGGACATGCAAACAAAAAGAATCAATGAAATAAAATCAAAGTGAACTTTGAAAGATCAAGAGAATGTAACTGTGACAAGCTAAATCACGACAAAGCACTACTGAAATAATCTAACTCTTGCATTTCAATGAAAGAAAAACTCAATTCCTCTTAGAATTATTTAAACTAAATACTTACCCCCGCCTCTCACAGAAAGTTCAGAAAGACGCAAAAGGCTTATTTATAGTCGACTCTCGTGGAACCAAGACCCATTTAACTTAACCCCCGTGCAACTGAACCCTCCATGTAACTGAACCCCTGTATAACCGAAACCCTGTACAACTGAACCCCCGTGCTACTGAACCCTCATGCTACTGAACGCTCGTGCAACTCGATCCAATTTAACTAAACCCCTGTGTAACTATACCCCTTTAACTGAACCCTCGTGCAACTGAATCCTCCATGTAACTGAACCCCTGTATAACCGAAACCCTCTACAACTGAATCCCCATGCTACTGAACCCTCGTCCAACTCGACCCAATTTAACTAAACCCTGTGTAACTATACCCCATTTAACTGAACCCTCGTGCAACTGAACCCTGTATAATCGAAACCCTGTACAACTGAATCCTCGTGCTACTGAGATTTCTCATAGGCCACTGGGCTAATTTGGCTTTTGTGTGTGCCCCATTGTTTTTTTGTGTGGGTTCCATTGTAACTGAATCCTCGTGTAACTGAACCCCAAGCACTGAACCCCCATGCTTCTGAACCCTCGTGCAAGTGAACCCTCTTTAACTGAACCCTCATGCAAACAATTCTGAGTGTAGCCTACTATTCTTTAATTAGCAGCATCGTACATTTTGTTTAAATACTTATTTTTTTCATTTTCCAGATTCAAGATTTTTATTTAACACAAATGAATAGACAAGCTGAAGTATTTAAAACGAGCCAACATAGAGCTATGATCGCAATGAATGGTACTTTTATACCTCCAAAATTGACTCCCCCCCCTCTCCTACCCTCCCCTGCCCCCTCAGAAATGGGGGAACGAAGGGAACGTCTTTAACTGAACCCTCATGCAAACAATTCTGAGTGTAGCCTACTATTCTTTAATTAGCAGCATCGTACATTTTGTTTAAATACTTATTTTTTCATTTTCCAGATTCAAGATTTTTATTTAACACAAATGAATAGACAAGCTGAAGTATTTAAAACGAGCCAACATAGAGCTATGATCGCAATGAATGGTACTTGTTATACCTCCAGAATTGACTCCCCCTCCCCCTCTCCTACCCCCCCCCCCCCCCCCCTCTCCTACCCTCCCCTGCCCCCTCAGAAATGGAGGAACGAAGGGAACGTCTTTAACTGAACCCTTCTGCAAACAATTCTGAGTGTAGCCTACTATTCTTTAATTAGCAGCATCGTACATTTTGTTTAAATACTTATTTTTTCATTTTCCAGATTCAAGATTTTTATTTAACACAAATGAATAGACAAGCTGAAGTATTTAAAACGAGCCAACATAGAGCTATGATCGCAATGAATGGTACTTGTTATACCTCCAAAATTGACTCCCCTGCCCCTCAGAAATGGGGGAACGAAGGGAACGTTAGATCCTATTTTAAATTGACAATACTTTTCAAACGTTACTTGTGTATTATACAGACCACATATCTCATTACCCTTTTTAAATGTTAATCAAATAATTCTGATTATAGTGTCCAATTTTTTTGTCTGCTTTTCAAAATGTTCGTATTTGGAAATCTGTCATTTAACACTAAGAAGTAAATTGGGTAACCCTTTCACAATAACAATAGGCTTAGCGGTGATTAAATCTCATTGTCGGCGACAATTCAATCAGATCGGAGTTGTGCAAATGGAATATCTTTTCGCAAATTGAGTTAGCTTCTATTTCATAGACAAAATATTTGAATTCCTTTTATTCAAATCACCTATCAAGCTATCAAAAAATATATGAACTAGAAATCTGGTCTGTAAATTGTGTCAGAAAAACTTGTCCGTTAAAACTTTATTTTCAACTAATTCATCCGGGGTTTTTCAAAAGCAATTCGTACTAATTATGTCAAAAAAACTTGTCCTTCATCAAAGTGAAAGACAGGTCCGGTTGCCTAGAAAAATATCTGGTTGGCCCGGAATGTGAGGGAGCTCTGAATCTCTTTGAAAAGGTGTAATGCCCTGTAGAATAACATTGAAATTTCTATGTGTCTCCGCAAAAGTATTTCCTAAGCAAATAGCATGGTCCTATACCTGCAAGCAAATAGCATGGTCCTATACCTGCAAGCAAATAGCATGGTCCTATACCTGCAAGCAAATAGCATGGTCCTATACCTGCTAAGCAAATAGCATGGAAATTCCTATACCCGCAAGCAAATTCCATATGTACTTACTACTAACACTCCAGTTTTGTTTTTTAGCCATCAATTAAATGCCATAAATGCCTATTCCCCTCAAAAGCTTAAAAATTGTATGTCCTAAGAAGTATTCTGCGAAAAATGTCAAGGTAACGAATTGTAAGGAAGTAGCGGCTCGGGCTAAAAGTAATCGAAACTCTAAAAAAGAGTTTTTATATTAATTAGTATATTGAAAAATTGGATTTTTATATGATTCCAAATATACGAAGTTCATTAAATTTAAAGCTTCCTGTGAACTGCTACGAGTCATAAAAAATTTTCCTGCTTTTAAAAAATAGGGAAGGGGGGAGAATCTCTGAATAACAAGGAAACTCAAGGAAAATCACATCGACAAGTTATAGATATTAGGTAACCTTTTTGTAGAGGTTCCTAACTATACAAATGTGATATTTAACATTTTTCACAGTAAAAAGATCACGGATGCGTGCTTTTTTTTTTCTACGGATGATCATATCGAACCAGTGGTCCTGGAAATCAGAAGAGGGCTCATTCAAAGGGTAATTAAAAGTTCGACTGTCCTGTTTAAGTAGCCACAAGACTGAGCTACGGGAAAGGGTCTTTTTCTGCCATTTTGTGGCTCCAAACTTTTATTTGGCCCCAAAGAGGGCCAAGTTAATGTCGAATAAAATTTCTTAAATAGCCAATTGATTTAAAAGCACCAAAAAATTATATATTTAGTTTTCTAGTTTCAAAGAAAGTAATGCAGAACGTTGACACATTTGTATCCAAAAACTCATTCAGTCCATACGATATAAATGGTTAATGTAGATATTTGTTTTAAATTAATTAAAAAAAAACTTTCCGAAAAATAAGTTTTTCCAAGAAAAGTAAAGACTATTTTAAACTTAAGCTCAGCAGATACAAATACCTTTTAAAATTCAAAATCAAAACGACCAGAAATTACTATTAAAGAATAAATGAAACCCAAAACGAACAGGTGGTACATGATTTTCTTAAATGTGGTGGCTCTGAGGTTAGAAATAAGTTACTGAAGATTATGAATATGATTTTTGAAAAAGGGAAGTACCTAACGATTTTAGGAAAGCCTTAATTAAGCCACTTTATAGAAAGGTGATAAAAATGAGTGTGGTAATTATCGAGGCATTAGTCTGGTCTCTGTAGGTAGTAAATTACTTAGTAATATGATACTTTTTAGACTGAGGGATGCCGCAGACAAAGTTTTAAGAGAAGAGCAGTGCGGTTTTAGAAAAGGTAGAGGATGTGTCAACCAAATTTTCACTCTTAGGCTAATAATTGAGATGTGCCTGAGTTTTCAAACACCTTTGGTCCTCAGTTTTATAGATTATGAGCAAGCGTTCGATTCTGTTGATAGAAGAGCTTTAGTAAAGGTTTTATCCTTGTATGGTATACCAGACAAATACATTTAAGTGATTAGTGCTATGTATGAGAACAACACTGCTGCGGTTAAGGTAGGAAATGAGGCTAGCAGCTGGTTTTATATAAAATCAGGAGTTAAGCAAGGTTGTATTCTATCCCCCTGTATATGGATTATTTTGATGGACTCTGTTTTAAGGAGCACAGGAAAAGCAATGGGAGACCACGGAATCAAATGGGGAGGCAGAAGTCTCCTGGACTTGGATTGTTCTGATGATTTAAGCATCCTAGATGAAAGTGTGAGCAAAATGAATGGAGTTTTAGAGGTTTTGCGAGTTCAGGATTCTAGAATTGGTTTGAAAATTAATGTTAGGAAGACTATGTCACTAAGGCTAGGAATAAGTGAAGATAAAAAAGGTGATGTTGGGTAATGATAAGATTGATCAGGTGGGCAGCTTCACTTACCTTGGTAGTATTATTAGTAAAGATGGTGGGAGCAGTGAAGATTTTAAAAGTAGAACAGCCAAGGCTCAGGGTGTTTTTTCACAGTTAAAAAAAGTTTGGAAGAATAGGAAGATAAGTCTGCAAACCAAGATTAGAATATTAAAAGCTACAGTGATGACAGTGGTCAAATATAGCTCTGAAGCATGGACGCTCCGGAAAGTGTATGAAGATTTGCTCGATGTTTTCCAGAGAAATTGCTTAAGGATTGTTCTGGGTACCCGGCTGACTGACCGTATTTCAAACAATAGGCTATACGAAAAATGTGGTTCAATACCGCTCTCTAGGACTATGAAAGAAAGGTTGAGGTGGCTAGGGCACGTTGTGCGGAAGAAGGATGACAGATTGTCGAAGATTGTTCTTTTCGGCCAACCGTCCAGGGCTAAACGGAAAGCAGGTCGTCCCCTTCTAGGGTGGGAGGACGTCATAAAGAAAGATTTAAAGGAAATGGGAACTTTGTGGGTGGGTGTAAAAAAAGAGAGGCTTTGAATAGATTGGGGCGGAGGAGGAGCGTGCGTAGCTGTGTTCGCCTCAGGCGGCTTCGTGCTGCGGTGAGTTGTTGTTAGTAGTAGTAGTAGTAGTATTAGTAGTAAAACTAACAGAAATTAAATAAACAATCATAGCAAAAACATACAACAAGTAATAATATAAATGAATAGATAGATCTTAAAGCGAGTAATGCTTAGATTGAATATGAATATCAAGCTTAAAACAAATAAAAAAAATGTTTTCCTATTGAAGTATAAATGAAACTTAAAACAGACAGAAATTAAATAAACAATCAATGCAAACAAACATACAATAGATACTAATGTAAATTAATAAATAAATCTTAAAACGAGTGAAACTTATATTGAATATGCAAATCAAGCTTGAAACGAAAAAAAATCACCACAAACAAGAGTTTGGGTATGACCTCCTTCTCTCACTATAAAAGTCTAAAACCTACGGCGTCATTGGCGCTTTACTGGAAACTAATTTTATCACAAATATTTTCTTTTGTACTTAAATATTGAAAATAAACATTAAAATTGTAGTAACATTTTGAACTGACGAGGTTTCAGCCATTAATATCATTATACATCAAATATTCAGTTTAATTTATTAGCTCTTTTTAAAGTTGTTAAAGACGAATATAGTTTCCCTACAAGCAACTGTCTGGATACTGCCTCCTCTCCTAACTGTAAATAAAAAACCAAAAGCCTACTGCGTCATTGGCGCTTAACTGAAAACGAATTATATTACCAATATTTTCTTTTCCAGTTCTTACAGTACTGAAAATAAAAAAGCAATTACAGTGAAATAAATTCTTGAACTGATGGATCTTTCAACAATTAATATCAGTATACATCAAATATTCAATTTGATATTGTTTATGCTTTCCAAGACTGTTCAAGACGCATATAGTTTTCAGTAAAGTGCCAATGACGCAGTAGGTTTTAGACTTTTACAGTGAGAGAAGGAGGTCATACCCAAACTCTGTGATTTTTTTTCGTTTCAAGATTGATCTGAATATTCAATTTAAGTTTCACTCGTTTTATGATTTATTTATTAATTTACATTAGTATCTATTGTATGTTTGTTTGCATTGATTGTTTATTTAATTTATGTTCGTTTTAAGTTTCATTTATACTTCAATAGGAATTTTTTTTTTTGTTTTAAGCTTGATATTCATATTCAATCTAAGCATTACTCGCTTTAAGATCTATTTATTCATTTATATTATTACTTGTTGTATGTTTTTGCTATGATTGTTTATTTAATTTCTGTCCGTTTTGGGTTTTATTTTTATTCTTTAATAAAACTGGTCGTTCTTTAATTACTGGTCGTTTTGAGTTTGAATTTTAAAGGTATTTGTATCTGCTGAACTTAAGTTTAAAATGTCCTTTACTTTTCATTGAAAAACTTATTTTTCGGAATTTTTTTTTTTAATTAATTTTTGTTCGTTTTTGATTGCAAAAAAATTTCAAGTTTTTAGAAATTCCTTATTTGAAAATCAAACTAAAAAAAAAAAAAATCAAATATTCATCAAAGTATCAAAACCTGGTCAACCTCTGAGTTTTTATTATCTGATGTTTGAACTATTTTTAACAAAATCGCTATCTCAAAATTTTTATTGGATGGGTTTGGGGAAAAGGGCATGGGGGACTAGATTAAGCTTCAGTCTCTTTTGACTCTTTGAAAGTGAACTAGAACTTTCTATTTTCAATCAAATGAGCCGTCTCTGAGGTTTATACGTGTATCCCTTCTTTAAGAACCATATATATCCCCAGAGTATAACTTACAACGCCTATCCCTGGGCTCTGGGGGGTTGTGTCGACCCTGGAGTTTTAATATCTGATGGTTAAACTATTTTTAACAAAATGGTACCTGAAATTTTTATCGGATGGGTTTATCCATCCGATACCCCCAAAGGCGTGGAGGGCGGGAGGAGCTAGTTGTCCTTTGATCTTTTTTCACTCTGAGAAAATGAACTACAACTTTTAATATCCATTCAAATGAACCCTCTCTGAAGTTTATACGAGTATACATTCCATAAGAACCATATATGCCCCCAGAGCATATATGGGCAATACTTATAACGCCTGCCCCGGCCCTGGGGGGGGGGGGGTGTATCGACACAGGAGTTTTTCTTATCTGATCTTTGAACTATTTTTTAACGAAATGACCATACGTAAAGGAGTTTTTGTTATACGTTTTTTGAACTATTTTTAACAAAATGGCTACCTCAAATTTTTATCAGATGTATTTGGGGAAAAAGGGCTTCAGGGCCAGTTGCCCTCTGATCACTTTTGACTTTTAAAAAGGGCACTAGAACTCTCAATTTCCAATCGAATGAGCCCCCTTTAAGTTTATACGACGACCCCTTCTATATGAAGTGCCTCTTGGAAATAAATAAATGGAGTGTGGGGGGAGGCTAGCTGCCCTCAAATCACTTTTAACTCTTAAAAAGTGAATTAAAACTTTCAATATCCAATCAAATGAGCCCTCTAGGAATTTTATACGAGCATCCCTTCCATAACAACCATATATGCCCCCAGGGCATAACTTAAAACGCCTACCCCCAGGCCCTGGGGGGCTGTGTTGACACCAGAGTTTTTTTTATCAGAACTTTGAACTATTTTTAACAAAATGTATATCTCAAAATTTTTACCTGATGCATTTAGGGCGTGGAGGAGGGGGGCTAGTTGCCCTCCGATCTCTTTTGACTCTTAAAAGTGAACAAGAACTTTCAATTTCAAATCAAATGCGCCCTCTTTGAAGTTTATACGAGCATCCGTTCCATAAGATCTATATATGCCCCTAGAGCATTGCTCATAACGCCTGCCTCCGGGCCTGGTAGGTTCCCTCGACACAGGAATTTTTCTTATCTGACCTTTAAAACATTTTTAGTGCAATAGCTATTATAAAAAATTTATCGGATGAGCTTGGGGAAAAAGGGTGTGTGGAGGGGGGGGGGGGTAGTTTCCCTCGGATATCTTTTGACTCTTAAAAATTGAACTAGTACTTTCAATTTCCTAACAAATGAGCACCCTCTGAAGTTTATACGAGCATCCCTTTAACAGGAACTATATACGCCCCCAGGACAACACTTACAACACCTATCCCCCGGGCTCTGGGGGGCGTTTTTTTATCTAATTTTTGAATAATTTCCAAGACACTGGCTATCTCAAAATTTGTAGCGGACGGTTTTGGGGAGAAAAGAGCGTAGGGGGGGGGCTAGTTTAACTCTCTTGGCTCTTAAAAAGGGAACTAGAACTTTCAATTTCCAATCAAATGAGCCCTCTATGGAGTTTACATGAGCATCCCTTTCATAAGAACCATACATGCCCTTAGGGCATAACTTAGAACGCCTGCCCCTGCGCTCTGGGAGTTTCTATCGACACCGGATATGTCCTTATCAGACCTTTGAATTATTTTAACAAGACGTCTATCTCAAAATTTTCATCAGATGGGTTTTGAAAAAGAAGGTGTGGGGGGAGGGAGGCTAGCTGCCCTCAGATCTATTTTGACTATTAAAAAGTGAGCTCAAACTTTCAATATCCAATCAAATGAGCCCTCTCAGAAGTTTATACGAGAATCCCTTTCATACAAACAATATATGCCCCCGGGCCCTGGGGAGTTGTGACGACACCTGAGTTTTTTATCTGATTTTTGAGAAATTTTTAACTTAATGGCTATCTCAAAATTTTTATTGGATGCATTTGGGGAAAAAGCAGGGAGGGGAAGGGGCTAGTTGCCCTCCAATCTCTTCTGACTCTAAAAACTTAACTAGAACTTTCAATTTCCAATCAAATGAGCCATCTCTGAATTTTTTACGAGTATCCCTTCAATAAGAACCATGTATTCCCCCAGGGCATAAATTACAACACCTGCCCTTGGGCCCTGGGGGGCTGTGTTTGACCCCTGAGTTTTCGTTATATGGTCATTGAACTATTTTAAAAAAAAGCTATCTCAAAGTTCTTATCGGATGGGTTTGAGGAAAAAAAGGGCGTGGAGGGGGGTAGGTGCCCTCCAATCTCTTTTGACTCTTGAAAAGTGAACTAGAACTTTCAATTTCCAAAGAAATGATCCCTATTTGAAGTTAATACGAGCATCCCTTCCATAAGACCCATATATGCCCCCAGGGCATAACTTACAACGCCTGCCCCCGGGCCCTGGTGGGTTGTGTCGACACCGGAATTTTTGTTATATGATCTTTGAACTATTTTTAACAACATAGCTATCTTAAAATTTTTATTGGATGAATTTGGGAAAAAAGGGTTGGGGGGGAAGCTGGTTACCATCCAATATCTTTTGACGCTTAAAAAGTGAACTAGAACTTTCAATTTCCAATCAAATGAAGTTTATACGAGCATTCCTTCCATAAGAACCATATATGCACCCAGGGAATCACTCATAACCCTTGCCCCTGAAGACTGTGCGGGGAGTGTCCTGCTCAAACATATAATTTCCAGACCTTTCAGCTATGTTGAACAAAATGGTTATATCAAAATTTTGATTGGATGTGTTTAGGGAAATGGTGGGCGTGGAAGGGGTGTCAGTTGTCTTAGAATCACCTTCAACTATTAAAAAGGGAACTAGCCATTTAAATTTCATATTGAATGAGCCCTTTTTGAAGTTTCTACGACATTTTTGTCTATACAAAACCTTATATGTCCCCAGGACATAACTTACAACCCTTGCCCTGAGGGGTGTGGGGGAGTGTCCTCCTCATAAATATATTTTCTATCTGGAAATAAACTACGCTAAACAAAATAGCTATCTCAAAATTTTGATTGGATGTTTTTGGGGGAATGATGGGCGTGAAGGTGGGGCTAGTTGCCCTCCAATCAATTTTGACTATTAAAAAGGGCACTAGCCCTTTGAATTTCCAATCGAATAAGTCTTTTTTGAAGTTTCTACGACAACACCTTCTATAAAAACCTTGTATGGCCCTAGGGCATAACTTAAAACCCTTGCCTTGAGGGTTGTGGGGGAGTGTCCTCCTCAAAAACATATTTTCTATCTGGAAATCAACTATGCTGAACAAAATGGCTATCTCAAAATTTTTACTGGATGTGTTTTTGGGAATGATGGGCGTGTGGGGGGGGGGCTAGTTGCCCTCCAATAACTTTCGACTATTAAAAAGGTCACTAGCCCTTTGGATTTCCAATCGAGTGAGCCATTTTTGAGGTTTCTAAGACAACGCCATCTATAAAAACCTTATATACCCCCAGGGCATAACTTAAAACCTTTGCCCTGAGGGTTTTGGGGGAGTGTCCTCCTCAAAAATATATTTTTTATCTGGAAATCAACTACGCTAAACAAAATGGCTATCTCAAAATTGATCGGATGTGTTTGGGAATGATGGGCGTGGGGGGGGGGGGCTAGTTGCCCTCCAATCTTTTTTGACCCTTAAAAAGGGCACTAGAACTCTCAAGTTCCTTTCGAATAAGCTCCTTTTGAAGTTTTTTACGACGGCCCCTTGTATATGAAGTGCCTCTTGGAAAAAAAAATAATACATAAATAATAATAATAATTAAAAATTGGAGCCGTATGGCCTTTATTATAGGCAACGCTATAGCGTTGCCTCTGATTTGCATACAACTTGCATCAGCTGTTTATAAGTAGGTGGAGAGGGAGTACCAGATGCCTCAGAGAGTGTATTTTACTGCCCAAATTGTCTTACTCTCTGTGGACCTTTAGATGAATTTAGAAAGGGTCAGGGGGGAGGGGTATGAATTAATCTACATTCTCTCTTTATTAGAACTAAGCCTAGATATGGGTGCTCTGTGGTGCCCCCTCTTATTTCAGAAAAACTATTTCTTTTACAACATTAATATTTCATTTAAATTCTTACTGGCACAAAAGGTGTAGATGTGGAGCAGATGGGAGGGCAATTCATTAGTCACCGTCATTCCACATTCACTCCACGGAAAATTCATTCCACCGTCATTTTAAACTTAATGAATTTTATATATTGAGAATTAGCATAGTTAACCAACTTTTATATATATATATATTAATTGTTTCAAAGTTGCCTTTTCTTACAGTTCTTTGCCACGAGCGGTTTGAAACTGAACCCAGTTTATGTTCTTGATTTTAAGACTATATCCTAGTAGAGTAGTACCTTCCATTTTGCTTGATGCCCTAGGAATCACAGTGCTATTTGCTTGATGCTCTACACCTTTTCAAAGAGAGTGAGTATCCCCCTCACAATGTCGTATGGATTTGCTTGATGCCCTAAGAATCACTGTGCTATTTGCAGAGACCTATAGACCTTTTCAAAGAGAATGAGTAGAACCTGTCAAAGAGTTTGATAACCTCTATCTTAAAGGCATCTCATCGAGTTTGATTAAGAATGCATCATGTCTAGAATTGATTGGGCATATGGCTTTGTATCATTTCGCGTAAAAGCTAACTCTAATTGCAAAAAAGGGTATAGCATTTGCGAATTGGACTGTGTGACCGATCTTAATTGAATAATAGGGATGTGAATGATCCCAATTAGTGATCGGATTGTATGAAGGTGGTAAAAAAAGGGTTAAACTAATCACCAGTTAAGGTAAGCCCGAAGGGCTTGTTAACTCAGGCAATTTGTTACAAATTAGGAACAACATCAATCTCTGAAAATGGTTAACGATGATAAAATGGTCCTGTGAGTTGACCTGGCTTTACTTCTTCGATGTGTTCTGTATAATACACAAGTGGAATTTGAACAGTGTTGTCAATTTAAAATAGGGTCTAAAGTTATAGTATACTATAAAGCTGATACTAATAGAGATGTAGATGTCAAGAAAAGAATTTTAATAATGAAATTCAGAGCAATCCATAGAAATCCTTACAAATCAAGTAGTGAGGTGTATATAAGTACGAACCGTCAAGAATCATAAGCACCACCGACCCTAACCACCAGGGACCTCAACCCCCAAAGGTTTGTGTGTCTGAATCTACGTATTTGTATGTGTTTTGTCTCTCTCCCTCTTTTGCCTGTCTGGCTGGGCGGGTGTTTGCTTATTCCAATGCATGTCTTTCTCAGTTTGTATGTCTGAATCTACATATTTGTATGTGTTTTTGTCTTTTTCACTCTTTTTGCCTGTGTGTTTGGGCGGGTGTTTGCTTATTCCAAAGCATGTCTTTCTCGGTATGTGTGTCTGAATCTACGTATTTGTATGTGTTTTTGTCTTCCTCACTCTTTTTGCCTGTGTGTCTGGGCGGGTGTTCGCTTATTCTAATGCATATCTTTCTCGGTATGTGTGTTTGAATCTACGTATTTTTATGTGTTTTTTGTCTCTCTCATTCTTTTTGCTTCTGTGTCTGGGCAGGTGTTTGCTTATTCCAATGCATGTCTTTCACGGTTTGTGAGTCTGAATCTACGTATTTGTATGTGTTTTTGTCTCTCTCACTCTTTCTGCCTGTGTGTCTGGGCGAGTGTTTGCTTATTCCAATGCATGTCTTTCTCGGTACGTGTGTCTGAATCTACGTATTTGTATGTGTTTTTGTCTCTCTCACTCTTTTTGCTTGTGTGTCTTGGCGGTGGGCGGGTGTTTGCTTATTCCAATGTATGTCTTTCTCGGTTTGTGTGTCTGAATCTACGTATTTCTATGTGTTTTTGTCTCTCTTACTGTTTTTGCCTGTGTGTCTGGGCGGGTGTTTGCTTATTCCAATGCATGTCTTTCTCGGTATATGTGTCTGAATCTACGTATTTGTATGTGTCTTTGTCTCTCTCAGTCTTTCTGCCTGCGTGTCTGGGCGGGTGTTTGCTTATTCCAATGCATGTCTTTCTCGGTACGTGTGTCTGAATCTACGTATTTGAATGTGTTTTTGTCTTCTTCTTCTCTTTTTGGCTGTGTGTCAGGGCGGGTGTTTGCTTATTGCAATGCATGTCTTTCTCGGTATGTGTGTCTGAATCTACGTATTTGTATTCGTTTTTTGTCTCTTACACTGTTTTTGCCTGTGTGTCTGGGTGGGTGTTTGCTTATTCCAATGCATGTCTTTCTCGGTATGCGTGTCTGAATCTACGTATTTCTATGTGTTTTTGTCTCTCTTACTGTTTTTTGCCTGTGTGTCTGGGGGGGTGTTTGCTTATTCCAATGCATGTCTTTCTCGGTATATGTGTCTGAATCTACGTATTTTTATGTGTTTTTTGTCTCTCTCAGTCTTTCTGCCTGCGTGTGTGGGCGGGTGTTTGCTTATTCCAATGCATGTTTTTCTCGGTATGTGTCTGGATCTACGTATTTGAATGTGTTTTTGTCTTCCTCACTCTTTTTGGCTGTGTGTCAGGGCGGGTGGTTTTGCTTATTCCAATGCATGTCTTTCTCGGTATGTGTGTCTGAATCTACGTATTTGTATGCGTTTTTGTCTCTCTCACTGTTTTTGCCTGTGTGTCTGGGCGGGTGTTTGCTTATTATAATGCATGTCTCTCTCGGTATGTGTGTCTGAATCTACGTATTCGTATGCGTTTTTTGTCTCTCTCACTGTTTTTGCTTATGTGTCTGGGCGGGTGTTTGCTTATTCAAATGCATGTCTTTCTCGGTATGTGTGTCTGAATCTACGCATTTGTATGTGTTTTTGTCTCTCTCACTCTTTTTGGCTGTGTGTCTGGGCGGGTGTTTGCTTATTCCAATGCATGTCTTTCTCGGTATGTGTGTCTGAATCTACGTATTTGTATGTGTTTTTTGTCTCTCACTCTTTCTGCCCGTGTGTCTGGGTGGGTGTTTACTTATTCCAATGCATGTCTTTCTCGGTTTTTGTGTCTGAATCTACGTATATTTTATGTGTTTTTTTCTCTCTCACTGTTTTTGCCTCTGGGTCTGGGCGGGTGTTTGCTTATACCAATGCATGTCTTTCTCGGTATGCGTGTCTGAATTTTACGTATTTTTTATGTGTTTTTTCTCTCTCACTCTTTTTGCCTGTGTGTTTGGGTGGGTGTTTGCTTATTCCAATGCATGTCTTTCTCGGTATGTGTGTCTGAATCTACGTATTTGTATGTCTTTTTTCTTCCTCACTCTTTCTGCCTGTGCGTCTGGGCGGGTGTTTGCTTATTCCAATTCATGTCTTTCTCGGTATGTGTGTCTAAATCTATGTATTTGTATGTGTTTTTGTCTTCCTCACTCCTTTTGCCTGTGTGTCTGGGTGGGTGTTTGCTTATTCCAATGCATGTCTTTCTCGGTATGTGTGCCTGAATCTACGTATTTGTATGCGTTTTTGTCTCTCTCTCACTGTTTTTGCCTGTGTGTCTGGGCGCGGGTGTTTGCTTATTCTAATGCATGTCTTTCTCGGTATCTGTGTCTGAATCTACGTATTTGTATGTGTTTTTGTCTCTCTCACTCTTTCTGCCTGTGTGTCTGGGCGGGTGTTGGCTTATTCCAATGCATGTCTTTCTCGGTTTTTCTGTCTGAAGCTACGTATTTGTATGTGTTTTTTGTCTCTCTCACTCTTTTTGCCTGTGTGTCTGGGCGGGTTTTTACTTATTCCAAATGCCTGTCTTTCTCGGTATGTGTTTCTGAATCTACGTATTTGTATGTGTTTTTTGTCTTCCTCACTCTTTTTGCTTGTGTGTCTGGGCGGGTGTTTGCTTATTCCAATGCATGTCTTTCTCGGTATGTGTGTCTGAATCTACGTATTTGTATGTGTTTTTGTCTTCCTCACTCTTTCTGCCTGTGTGTCTGGGCTGGTGTTTGCTTACTCCAATGCATGTCTTTCTTGGTATGCGTGTCTGAATCTACGTCTTTTTATGTGTTTTTGTCTTCCTCACTCTTTCTGCCTGTGTGTCTGGGTGGGTTTTTTGCTTATTCAAATGCATGTCTTTCTCGGTATGTGTTTCTGAATCTACGTATTTGTATGTGTTTTTGTCTTCCTCACTTTTTCTGCCTGTGTGTCTGGGTGGGTTTTTGCTTATACCAATTCATGTCTTTCTCGGTATGTGTGTCTGAATCTATGTATTTGTATGTGTTTTTGTCTTCCTCACTGTTTTTGCCTGTGTGTCTTGGCGGGTGTTTGCTTATTCCATTGCATGTCTTTCTCGGTATGTTTGTCTGAATCTACGTATTTCTATGTGCTTTTGTCTCTCTCACTCTTTCTGCCTGTGTGTCTTGGCTGGTGTTCGCTTATTCCAATGCATGTCTTTCTCGGTATTTGTGTCTGAATCTACGTATTTGTCTCTCTCACTCTTTCTGCCTGTGTGTCTGGGCGGGTGTTTGCTTATTCCAATGCATGCCTTTCTCGGTATTTGTGTCTGAATCTACGCATTTGTATGTGTTTTTGTCTCTCTCACTCTTTTTGGCTGTGTGTCTGGGCGGGTGTTTGCTTATTCCAATGCATGTCTTTCTCGGTATGTGTGTCTGAATCTACGTATTTGTATGTGTTTTTGTCTCTCTCACTGTTTTTGCCTGTGTGTCTGGGCGGATGTTTGCTTATCCCAATGTATGCCTTTCTCGGTATGTTTGTCTGAATCTACGTATTTGTATGTGTTTTTGTCTCTCTCACTCTTTCTGCCTGTGTGTCTGGGCGAGTGTTTGCTTATTCCAATGCATGTCTTTCTCGGTACGTGTGTCTGAATCTACGTATTTGTATGTGTTTTTGTCTCTCTCACTCTTTTTGCTTGTGTGTCTGGGCGGGTGTTTGCTTATTCCAATGCATGTCTTTCTCGGTTTTTCTGTCTGAATCTACGTATTTGTATGTGTTTTTTGTCTCTCTCACTCTTTTTGCCTGTGTGTCTGGGTGGGTGTTTGCTTATTCCAAATGCATGTCTTTCTCGGTTTGTGTGTCTGAATCTACGTATTTGTATTTTTTTTCTCTCTCACTCTTTTTTTGCCTGTGTTTCTGGGCGGGTGTTTGCTTATTCCAATGCATGTCTTTCTCGGTTTGTGTGTCTGAGTCTCCGCATTTGTATGTGTTTTTGTCTCTATAACTCTTTTTTGCCTGTGTGTCTGGGCGGGTGTTTGCTTTTCCAATTAAATGTGAATTTTTTATGTTTTAAGAATGTTTCATGTCATTCTAAGAGATGTAAAAAAGTTGAAAAAAATACCATGTTAAAAAAAAGTTGAATAATTTCGAAGTCCAAAAAAAATTTAGTTAAAAAACAAAACAAATAAAAAAAAGTTGAATATTTTCGAAGTCCGAAAAAAAAATTTAGTTAAAAAAAATAGTTTGTTTTTATGAAAAAATATTGAATGAGAACATCAGTCCTTATCAATAGGAGTATGGGTATGCACAAAAGTATGTTTTAAAATTTAAATCAAAAGCGTCATTCTATTTTTCTGATATGATTTAGAGATATAAAAAATTTGAAAAAAATACCATGTTAAAAAAAGGTGAATAACTTCGAAGTCTGAAAAAAAATTTAGTTAAAAAAATAGTTTGTTTTTCATGAAAAAATATTGAATGAGAACCATCAGTCACCATCAATAGGAGAATGGGTATACACAAGAATATGTTTTGAAATTTAAATCAAAAGTGTCGTTCTATTTTTCTGATATGATTTAGAGATGTAAAAAAAATTGAAAAAATACTATGTTAAGAAAAAAAAAAGTTGAATAATTTCGAAGTCCAAAAAAAATTTAGTTAAAAAAAATAGTTTGTTTTTCATGAAAAAATATTGAATGAGAACCATCAGTCCTCATCAATAGGAGTATGGGTATGCACAAGAATATGTTTTAAAATTTAAATCAAGTGTCATTCTATTTTTCTGATATGATTTAATGATGTAAAAAAAATTTTTAAAATACCATGTTAAAAAATAAATAAAAAAAAGTTAAAAAAAAAGTTAAAAAATCAAAAAAAATGAGGGGGGGGGGGGAGGGGACAAAAATTTGGAGGGGGGAGGGGGCCCCCCTTGGAGTTTGGGGATAGGAGACCTTTGGGGGTTGAGGTCCCTGGTGGTTAGGGTCGGTGGTGATTATGATCATTGACGGTTCGTACTTATATACACCTCACTACTTGATTTGTAAGGATTTCTATGGATTGTTCTGAATTTCAATATAAAATTCTTTTCTTGACATCTACATCTCTATTAGTATCAGCTTTTTAGTTTACTATAACGTTAGACCCTATTTTAAATTGACAACACTGTTCAAACGCCACTTGTGTATTATACAGAACACATCGAAGAAGTAAAGCCAGGTCAACTCACAGGACCATTTTACCATCGTTAACCATTTTCAGAGATCGATGTTGTTCCAAATTTATAACAAATTTAGTTAACAAGCCCTTCGGGCTTACCTTAACTGGTGATTAGTTTAACCCTTTCTTTTTTACCACCTTCATACAATCTGATCACTAATTAGGATCATTCACATCCCTATTATTCAATTAAGATCGGTCATACAGTCCAATTCGCTGATGTTATACCTTTTTTTGCAATTAGAGTTAGCTTTTACGCAAAATGATATAAAGCCATATGCCCAATCAATTCTAGACATGATGCATTCTTAATCAAACTCAATGAGATGCCTTTAAGCTAGAGGTTATCAAAGTCTTTGACAGGTTCTACTCACTCTCTTTTAAAAAGGTGTATAGGTCTCTGCAAATAGCACAGTGATTCCTAGGGCATCAAGCAAATCCATACGACATTGTGAGGGAATACTCACTCTATTTGAAAAGGTGTAGAGCATCAAGCAAATAGCACTGTGATTCCTAGGGCATCAAGCAAATTCATACGACATTATTAGGGGATATTCACTGTCTTTGAAAAGGTATAGAGCATCAAGCAAATAGCACTGTGATTCCTAGGGCATCAAGCAAATCCATACGACATTGTGAGGGGATACTCACTCTCTTTGAAAAGGTGTAGAGCATCAAGCAAATAGCACTGGGATTTCTAGGGCATCAAGCAAAATGGAAGGTACTACTCTACTTAGCCTGTAAAAACTTGGGATATGATAGTTTTCCTCAAAACATTACAGCTATTATTTGTGTGTTTTTTTGGTTTGTTTGTGTTATTTTTTTGTGGCAAAAACAGATTTATTCTGCGTATGTGAACGCCACAGGTGATAATTTTATCTGTTCCTGCGATATGAATATTCTACTCGTTTTCCTAGTGATTCCAGATACGTCATTGAATTGATTGTTGCGTAACCGCTTACATGAAAAAAACTTCCCTACCCTAAACCAAGGCCGTACCCAGGATTTTTTTTTTGGAGGGTCTTACTCAAAGATTTTTTTTTTCGGGGGAGGGGGTACACACTAAAACATCAAAAAACGCATACAAAATTTGTTTATATCCATTTTTGTTACGTTTTTACGAGTCAAAAAAACATTTTGGGAGGGGTTCAAACCCCCTAACACCCCTCCGGGTACGGCCTTAAACTATATCGAGAACAAATAAAAGGCAGTCCTACTTGCTCAAATATGAAGCCACCCCTGAAGATGATCATTCTTCAAAGTTCATGGTTGTAATTAAAGGGATCCGATACTTTAAAGGAAGACACTTAACTTTTTCAGATTGTGTGGCCGAACAATTTGGGGTTAAATTGGGGTAGATTGGCCATAACTTGTAGAGCTTGGATAAGCTATCAGAATAAACGACAGAAAACTTTCCCCAAACCATTTAGCTTCTCTTGTTTAGCTTCTCTTGGCCATCAACCCTTTAGCTTCTCTTGTCCATAACTTGTAGAGCTTGGATAAGCTATCAGAATAAAGGAGAGAAAACTTTCCCCAAAACCATTTAGCTTCTCTTGTTTAGCTTCTCTTGGCCATCAACCCTTTAGCTTCTCTTGGCCATAACTTGTAGAGCTTGGATAAGCTATCAGAATATAACGATAGAAAACTTTCCCCAAAACCATTTAGCTGCTCTTGTTTAGCTTCTCTTGGCCATGAGCCATTTAGCTTTTCTTGGCCATAACTTGTAGAGCTTGGATAAGCTATCAGAATAAACGATAGAAAATTTTCCCCAAAACCATTTAGCTTCTCTTGTTTAGCTTCTCTTGGCCATCACCATTTAGCTTCTCTTGGCCATAACTTGTAGAGATTGGATAAGCTATCAGAATAAAGGATAGAAATCTTTCCCCAAAACCATTTAGCTTCTCTTGTTTAGCTTCTCTTGGCCATCAACCATTTAGCTTCTCTTGGTCATAACTTGTACAGCTTGGATAAGCTATCAGAATAAACGATAGAAAACTTTCCCCAAAACCATTTAACTTCTCTTGTTTAGACTCTTGGCCATCAACCATTTAGCTTCTCTTGGCCATAACTTGTAGAGCTTGCATAAGCTATAAGAAAAAACGATAGAAAACTTTCCCCAAAACCATTTAGCTTCTCTTGCTTTGAGCCGGAGATGGAGATATTCAGTTTGGATGACATTTATATCATTAGAAAGTGTGAATTTTTATTTTTTCGATTAAATTGAGCAGTATTTTCCTTTTAAAGTTCAGGAAAGGGCAGTCCCTAAAAATTTTCTAGTGACTAAACTAGGAAAACGCCGAAAATCAGCTCAATGAAATGTCATTTGATCAATTTTGAAGCTTTGGAAGTCCCATATGCTGCTACCCACTTTGATTAAAAATCCTCGCAAAATGGTTATTAAGGTATCAAATCCTCTTAACTCTCCGTGATGGAGGAAAAACCCCCTGAACGATGAATGTTTTAAACATGATTGTGCCTTGTGCCCGAAGGTAACCCCCCGAAAAATACCCCCCACGGAAATTACCCCTCAGAAAATACCTCCTGGAAAATACCACCGGCGGAAAACGCCCCTCGGAAAAGACACCCTCGGAAAGTACTGCCCGTATAAAATACTTCCCTCCTGAAAATACCCCCCCGAGTAAAATTTCCCCGGGAAATACCCCCTGCCCCAGAAAATGCCCCCCCGTGGCTGGTTGGCCTCCAATCCCTTTAAGTGTTTCTTAAACCAAATAAGGGAATAGAAATCAATTTCACATTTTTCATGCGTTTTTTTTTTTAAGTTTTTTTGTACCTTTTTAAGTTTTGTAATTTGTCCATTGCTTACAGATAGTATTTGTTATTGGGAAACATATCAACATTTTTCGCGGGGGAGTCTTCTACTGGGGGGTTGTCTTGGGGAGTTTTCAGTGGGGAGATGATTTTCGGGAATAATTTCCTTTGAGCGAGGATGTATTTTCCGAGGAGGGGGGTATTTTCCGGGGGTACTTTCCGTGGGGTATTTTACTGGGGGGGGGGGGGGTATTTTCTGAGGAGTGTTTCCCGGGGGCTATTTTTCATGGGAGGGTATTTTCTGTTGAGGTATTTTCCGGGGGGTAAATGCCTAGAGCCCTTGTGCCTAGGCAGTAAAGGTCACTGTCTAAATGTATGATTTACGCCTCCCTAGATGTAGACAGGTATCTGTCAACCAAGCTACAAGAGACTGTGGATTCAGTTAAAGATTAAGAAAAAAAATGAATTTTAAGAATAATATTGACAGCTGAGTAATAATTATTAATTATATATGTATATAAAAAAACAATTTTTCAGTTGTTCTGTGTGAACTTGACTTAATTGTACCGGAGCGCATAAATCATATAATATCTGTGGTTTTTTTTAAATAGGCAAGAAATAAAAACAACTTGCCTATTAGTTTAAAAATAAGGGATTCTTATATAAATAAGTGTATGGAATATAGTTCCTTTTTAATGGTTTAAACCTATTATTTGAGATAGCACAAGCATTTACTTTAGCCTACTCTGGAGGATTACAGAAATCAAAATAGGTTCCAAATGTATTAAACGGGTTTCAACCTTCTGCTATAGAACGGCTACAGAAAATTGGATATATTGTACTTACTAATAATATATTTATTAGTAAGAAGAAATGTGAAAGATACGATTTCTTTCTTTTTTTTTAATTTAAGAAAATTTTGTTTGTATCCAGAAGATTTACAAATATAATCCTCAAGCTACCCTATAACCCAAATAACATACAGAAAATGAGACTTAACAAGCCGATAGAACCTTCTAATTCTAAGAAAAGCTATAGATATTAAGTTAATAACGTCGTAAAGAAACTTGAGTGTCTGTGCCACTGAGTATCCCCTATTATACCTCCAAGCCTGTTTCTCACTTTACATTATCCATTAAGTGTTAGCAAGCGACCTAGCTTGTGATCCCTCGAATGTATTAACCTAATCCTTGTAGAGCTTTTTGTCTGAAGAAACATTCTTTCAAAACAATAATCTGCTTTGCTGAAAGGAGCAAACATTCTTGCGAGGTAAGCAAAAATGATATCCCCAGACGAAGACAAAACTCACAACAGCATTAGTGATAAGAATGGTTAATAAGTAAATGTAATGATTCAGCCAAGTAGGATTGAGCTTTTGATTAGGTTGGTGATAAATAAAGAAAAAAGGGGGGACCCGGTCTCTGGGGGTCTTGACATATAGCTGGAGCACCCACGTCTGGGGGCCATAAATTCAGGTGGAAGAGGTGGAAGGCCCCTCTGATGTGTACTGGGCAGGGCCCATCGGCGTATGGATAGGTCCTGCCTGTCACAAACCTTCTCCCGGCAATGGGAAAATTGCAGGTGATGCAGGACATCGGAAGGGCGTATTTTCGGTAGTATATATAGCTGGCCCCCGCTAGGGATGGAGAGGAGTGGCTTACCGCCGTCCTGAAATTAGCCAAGAAACCTTCTTTCTTATTAAAAATTATGAAGTACAAACATCAAGAACGAGAACCAATACTACCGCGTCCGGGGCAATCGACGAAGTTACCGCGTCCCGGGGAAACCGACGAAGTTACCGCGTCCGGGGCAACCGACGATCTGACGACCGAGAATTTCGCGAATGGAGACCCTTTAACAACGCTGAAAACTCCGACTCCGGAGGCTATGCTTTCCCCTAAATCGATTTTATCAATTGGAACCCTCAACGTTAGGACGCTTGCTAAACAAGGCAAAATAGATCTTGTCCTAAATGAACTAAACCGATATAAATGTGATGTTGTGGGACTTTCAGAAACACAACTCCCTACCACTGGCGAAGAAAGGATCGGCAACACTAGTCTGATAGTGTCTGGGAGAACTGATGGCGTCCATCGCCAAGGTGTTGGCTTTTTGATTTCGAGTAAGGCACGAAGATCCCTGATTTCCGTAGCGCCTGAGTCAGAACAGTTGATTATGATACGAATGAAAGGATTACCGATCAACATTACGATCATACAAGTCTACGCTCCTGACTGCTGCAAACCAGATGAAGAGATGAACTAAAATGAACTAAACGATATAAATGTGATATTGTGGGACTTTCAGAAACACAACTCCCTACCACTGGCGAAGAAACGATCGGCAACACTAGTCTGATAGTGTCTGGGAGAACTGATGGCATCCATCGCCAAGATGTTGGCTTTTTGATGTCGAGTAAGGCACGAAGATCCCTGATTTCCGTAACACATGAGTCAGAAACGGTTGATTATGATACGAATGAAAGGATCATCGATCAACATCACGATCATACAAGTCTACGCTCCTGACTGCAGCAAACCAGATGAAGAGTCTGACAATTTCTATTTTCAACTACAAAGTCTAATTGACGCAGCTCCCAAAAAAAGACCTTGTTGTTGTCATTGGCGACTTCAATGCTATTGTTGGTAACGCTTTTGCTGGAAACGAAGATGTTATGGGTAAATTTGGGCTTTGGACGACTAAACAAGAGGGGAGAACGCCTCATTGAATTTTGCAGAGACAGTGATCCATTACCAATACTCTCTTGAAACACAGAGAACGTCGTAAGGTGACATGGACTTCGCCCAATGGAATAATCTGTAATCTTATTGATTACATGTTCGTCTCTAGGCAGTGGAAATCGTCTGTGCTAGATACTGTCACCCTCGCAGGTGGCGATATCGACAGTGACCATTACCTGGTCATATCTGCAATAAAAATACGCCTGAAATCTTCCACAAAGCTGAATAAGGGACCCGTTCGTTTCAACACACATCTTCTCGAAGACCCTCACACCCGTAAGACCTACATCGATGAACTGTCTACTCAAATATCGGACCTACTTTCTAATATTCCTTCAACTCTATCTAAAGAGAATATCGATAAACTGGTCACAGACTCCTCTAAGATCATCAGCGAAGTAGCGATGTTCACCCTAGGAAACAAAAAGGGTGATAAACAGCCTTGGATAACCAACAAAATTACTTTATTATGTGCTGAGAAACTAAAACACAATAACAGGTCAAAAAGAGAGAGCAGGGACAGATATAAGCAGTTGAAGCGTGCTGTAGAAAAAAGCCACCCGTAGAGCCCATCCAACCTACATTAAAGACAAATATGAACAGTGTGAGTCTGATTTAAAGAAAAGCGACTCACACTTCATGTATAAGAGACTTCGTGAGCTAACAAGCAAGAAAAGTCTCAGTTCCTGTGCACTGCTAGATAAGAACGGATCCCAGATACAAAGCACAGAAGGTATCCGATCGAGATGGATGAAGTAATTCAAAGAAAAGCTTAATCCTGATATCCTTCCAAGCCCTGCTGTCCTGGACCTGTTTCCCGCTACTGTCTCAGACCCCAGCCCACCTCCTCTCCGCTATGAGGTCAAAGACGCCATCCACGTGCTGCTGAAGACTAACAAGGCCCCTGACCCGGACGGAATACAGGCAGAACTGCTGAAAGTCCGGTGTGAACCACTTATAGATCTTTTCCACAAGATTGTATCCGCTGCCTGGCAAGAGGGTCATTTCCCAACTTCTTGGTGCGAAGCCACAATTCTTCCGCTACACAAGAAAGGGTCAAAGGCGACATGTGATAATTACCGTCCTATTAGTCTAACAAGTCAAACTGCCAAAATCTTCACCCGAATCATGCTCCAGCAGATCAGAGCCGTGTCGTCCTTAGTCATCCAAGAATACCAAGCCAGTCTTCGCCCTGGGAGATCGACCGTTGACCAAATTTTCACTGTTCGCCAAATTTTAGAGAAATATCTTGAATTCGGTCGCAACCTGTATCAGCTCTTCATTGACTATAGGCAAGCATTTAACCTTACTTGGAGAAATGGCCTATGGCACATCCTCCTCCATTATGGAATCCCACGAAACCTAGTAGATCTTATCAAAGATATGTACTCCAAATTTGGGAGTCACGTCATGACTAGTGAAGGTCTCACTGACAGTTTCCAGACGTCCGCAGGTGTCCTTCGAGGATGCCTCTTGTCTCCAGAGCTGTTCAACCTCTTCCTCACAGCAGTCTTATCCCTGGTAGAAATAACTTGCGGCACACATATAGGGGGTGTTCAGACAGATAAGCTAGCCTACGCCAATGATATCGACGAAATGGCTGAAACACCCGAGGATGTACAAGCCATTGCTAACGACATCCTCGAAGCCACTAGTTCTTTTGAAATGATCATAAATGTGTAAAACATGGCTATATGATGCTCACGAAAGCTGCAGGATACAGTTAAGCCGGACCTGAAACATAATGGAGAGGGTATCCAGAGGGTGGACGAGTTCCCTTACCTCGGTAGTTTGATCACTAGCGACAACAGTCTATCAAAAGACATTAAGAGACGTCTCGCTCTCGCGAGTTCCAGTTTCAAAGCCCTTATGTCCATATGGCGAAGCAAGGATTTGTCTCTGCGGCCTAAGACACGATTTTTCGATACCCTGATCATCCTCGTCGCAACCTACTCATGTGAAACGTGGACGCTGAAAGTGGATGACAATCGTCGACTCGCAGCATTTGCTATTAAATGCCTCCTTCATATCACCGGGATCACTTACCTTGATAGAATCTCAAATGTCTAACTTCTCGCGCGCCTTAAATACAACAAACAATTCTCATGAAGATCAGCTCCAGCAACTTCGATGGCTCGGTCACGTACAACGGATGAGTCAGTCCCGCCTCCCGAAAATCACCTTCGAATGCCAAATTCAAGGTTCTCGCCCTCGTGGTCGTCCCCCCAAAAAGGTGGAAGGAAAACTTTGCACCTTACCGCCTCTCGGGCCTTCTTCGCCTAGCAGAAGACCGTGAAGCATACAAAAGGCACATTCACACCATTACGAAGAAAGGAGCCCCAAGACGACCTTCAAGGACGGATGGGACTTAAGTCAAGTAAGCCAAGTACAAGGCTGTATCCAGGGGCTAGAGGTTTTTACCCCCCCCCCCCCCCTCCGTAGATATTTGTCCGACTCGCAAAAACGTAACAAAATGCATATAAACAAATTTTTGATGAGCCAGTAGGATTGAGCTTTTGATTAGGTTGGCGATGGATCAACTACATGTAGATGGTTGGACTCCTCCCCCCTCTCCCTTAGATATTTGTCTGACTCGTATAACGTAACAAAATTCATATAAATAATTTCTGAGACCACACTGGCTAATCATGATAAAACATAAAATCGCGAAGAAAGGAATAAAACGAGGACAATTAACAGCCAGTGAGAAAATTGAAAAATTATGCAAATATTTCGGTCAAGACCGAAAGGAATTACCCTTTCACCGTTACAGAGAAAGGGTCGTCCAATTTTAGTTTTTTTTTTTTATTTCAAGGTTTTTTTTTATATTTTTATTAGTTTTATTCTGCACTGAGGACGGTCAAGCAGAGGTCTTGACCGAAATATTTGCATAATTTTTCAATTTTTTCACTTGCTGTTTATTGTCCTCGTTTTCTTCCTTTCTTCACGATTTTATGTTTTAAAATGCATATAAACAAATTTTTGATGTGCCAGTAGGATTAAGGTTTTGATTAGGTTGGCGCTGGATCAACTAAATTCAGAGGGTTGATCCCCCTCCCCCTTAGATATTTGTCCAACTCGTAAAACGTAACAAAATGCATATAAAAAAAATTTTGATGTGCCAGTAGGATTGAAGTTTTGGCTAGGTTGGCGATGGATCAACTAAATGTAGATGGTTTAACTCCTCCCCCTCCCCCTTAGATGTTTGTCCGACTCGTAAAACGTAACAAAATGTATATAAACAAATTTTTGATGTGCCAGTAGGATTGAGCTTTTGATTAGGTTGGCGATGTGTAAAGATTGTTGCTAGGCTTACGCAAGTTAGATATAAGTGTATTTCTCGTATTTAGTGTTTTATTACATTAAGGGTATATTTTTGGTATTTAGTGCATGTTCCTCTTCAAGGGTATAGTTGGTATGTGTTGTTTTAAGTACTTGTTTCTGCCTTCTTTTCTATTCAAGGAAGTCGATCACCCATGACCAAAAACCTACCAGCCAATGAGAGGCTACTTTGGGGGTCATGGAACCAGAATTCCATGCTTGGGCCTTGGAAGATAAAAAGGGGGAAAAGACAACTTGTGGACAGTTCAGCTTTGAGAACCAACAGTGACAAGTGGTTAGAGGAACACCGCTGGGAGAGTTCGAGCAACCTCCACCTTTCTATAATATACGGTGCGCTGGGAGAGTTTAACAATAACCTCCACATCAACTGCCGTCGGAGAGTTCCAGTAACCTCCACTAGCCAACTATAGACGGTGAGCTTGGAAAGTGCAGCAGCCACTTCCAAATCAACGGTACCAGCCGGTACAAGTTGACTATAGCTCGGATTCTCTACGGCTTCAAGAAGACTGTTCACGAGTGTACTCTAGTATTGTATTTTGTCTATTAGTTTATTAAAGTAGTTTTTAGCAACATCTTGAGTAGATACGAATCCTGCCTACCACGCTACCCAAGGTCTTGTCCTCGTGGAGACTTGATCACCCCCCACTGGGGACCAATAAGACGGTAACTATTTAGAGAAATACACCATACTTCACAGATGGATCAACTACATGTAGATGGTTGAACTCCTCCCCTTCCCCCTTAGACATTTGTCTGACTCGTAAAAACGTAACAAAATGTAAATAAACAAATTTTAGATGTGCTTTTAAAGATTTTTTGTACCCCCTCCCCCCCCCAAAAAAAAATATAGAAAACTTGGTTAAACAACCGTAATTTAAAAATTCTAGTGCTTTTTTTAGCTCCTGAATCTAATCAGATGGCGATCTGAAACATTTTGACCCTTCTTATTGCCTGGGAACACCTATTCCCCTTTAAGCCATTGGGCCTGGTTTTAAAGATAACCGTGTTAATAAAAAATACTGGAAAAAACCAAAGATGTGCCACTTATCCTCTACGCCCATCTCCTCAAATTGGATGAAATAGACATACTTTTTTTTTATGCGAACGATCATTTGGTCATTATTTGGGAAATTTCCCCAGTGATTGAACGATCATGATTTAAAATTTTTGGATCACTGCCAGAAATCAAAGGACACCAGAAATGTATTTCTTAGATAGTGACGAATTTCCACCAAAAGAGGTATTACGGATTTTTGAGCTCGCTGATTACAAATCTGAGACTAATTTGTAATATAGAATTCCAAAGAAAAACTTGTTAAGTGCGTATTACACAAATGCTTATAATACCACGTCTTGTTTAAATTAGATTAATGAAACAATTTTTAGTCTGGATGCTTCGAGTCACTTTTAATTTAAATCATATTGCCTTTTATATAATTAATAATAATCATTCAGCTATCAGCATTACTTTTAAAGCTCATTTTCTATCTTTATCTTTATTTGCAGTCTCTTGAGCTTTGGTAATCTAGTGAAGCGTAAATCAAAAATTTAGACTGTTGACCTTTACAGCCTAGGCACTTGCAGGTTTCAACATTTTATTGTTCGTGGATTCCTCCCAGGGTTGCCACCCCTAGTGATTTATCGCTATTTCTAGGGATTTTTATATTGCCTAGAAACAAATCACTAAATCATTACATAAATCACTCGATTATTGAAGAAAATCACTAAATCAACCAAGATATCCTTCTCGTGATTTTTCAACCAAAACATCTCGTGATTTTTGCTTCACGGTGGCAACCTGATTCCTCCTCTATCGCGGGAGGGGGGGGGTGTGAATTGTTACCAAGAATCGTAAAGCATATTCATCTTACTTCAGTGGTAAGGGGTTTTATTCTGCTTGTAGGACTACCTTTAATTTGTTTCCAATGTAGTTTAGGATAGGGAAGTTTGTTTGCATGTAAGTGATTGTGCAACATTTTACTTATTCA
The DNA here is from genome assembly GCA_027921565.1 of Artemia sinica. NCBI lineage: Eukaryota > Metazoa > Arthropoda > Branchiopoda > Anostraca > Artemiidae > Artemia > Artemia sinica. Next base: position 7,393,093 of record CM051264.1, on the reverse strand, counting down.
CGTTTCTGGAATTATTAGTCAGGTATTTATGTCGCATGCACTTGGTGACGGATATAGAATAAAATTGTTTTTCCAATCAAACATAATGGAAACTTTTATTAGGTGTAATATTTTGAGGAATCAAACAGTTCGTGGTAACGAACTGTAAGTAAGGAGCATCCCAGCTCAATAGGAATCGAAACTCTTAAAACAGAATTTTGATATCAATAGATATATAAAAAAAAATTGGCTTATTATGCTGATCCCATATATACACACACATATAAGTATATATATATATACATATATATATATATATATATATATATATATATATATATATATATATATATATATATATATATATATATATATATATATATATATATATATATATATATATATATATATATATATATATATATATATATATATATATATATATATATATATATATATATATATATATATATATATATATATATATATATATATATATATATATATATATATATATATATATATATATATATATATATATATATATATATATATATATATATATATATATATATATATATATATATATATAATATATATATATATATATATATATATATATATACTTATACTTATATAATTTTTATTAAGTTTAGTCTTACCCATCACAAGTTACGAGCCTGAAAAAAATTTCTCTGATTTTCGAAAAAAGGGGGAAAGACCCCCCCCCCCCCCCTAAAAGTCATAGAATTTTAATGAAAATAACACCATCAGATTCAGCGTATCAAAGAACCCTACTGTTGAAGTTTCAATCTCCTATCTGCAAAAATGTGAATTTTATCATTTTTGCCAGAAGAAAGATCACGGATCCGTGTTTATTTGTGTTTCTTTTAGTTTATTTTTTTCCTCAGGGGTGATCGTATCGACGAAGTTGGCCTAGAACGCCAGGAGAGCGCTCATTCTAATGGAAACAAAAATTCTAGTGCCCTTTTTAAGTGACCAAAAAAATTAGAGGGTAACTAGGCCCTCTCCCACGCCACTGTTTCTCCCAAAATCGTCAGTTCAAAATTTTGAGATAATTATTTTGTTCAGCATAGTTGAAAGGCCCAATAGCTATGTCTTTGGAGATAACATGACCCCCATAGCCCCTGGAGAAAGGTCTTTAAATTATAATATTTTCCCATTGTTTACGTATAGTATTTGTTATTGGGAAGTATGCATACATATTTAGGGTGGGGGGGGGGACGAATTTTCAGATGCGGAGATTTTGCACGGGGAGAATTTTTCATGGAGAGGAAAGATTCCAGGAGGTGAACTTTTCAGGGGAAATTTGAACTGCGGGAATTTACCACAATTCCTATACGAAACCTTTTTATATGTCTTGCTTTTTCTTTACCTATTCAATGTTACGTGTGGGGATGTTAAGGGTAACTGTCCAGGGTAAATTTTCGCCAGGATTGAATTGTCTAGAGGATATTTGCGTGGGAAGGGGGATTTTTTTCGTGGAAGTGGAGCCAGATATTCTGGCGTTTTTTAAAAAACGATCAGAAATTAAATAAAAAACAGGTTTTTCAACTGAAAGTAAGGAGCAACATTAATACTTAAAACGAACAGAAATTATTACGTATATGAGGGGCTTGCTTCCTCTTTAACACCTCGCTATTTACGCTAAAGTTTTAGTTTTGTCCCAATTCTACAAAAAACGACTCCTGAAACACAAGGGTCGTTTAATTAGAACAACAGGTAATTTTTTTAAAAGTGTCCAAAATCTTTAGCGTGAAGAGCGAGGTGCTGAGAAGAGGGCAAACCTCCTTATTTACGTAATAATTTCTATTAGTTTTAAGTTTCAATTTTGCTCTTTGCTTTCTGTTGAAAAAAAAATAGTTTTTTTTTTTATTAAATTGTAACATAGCGCAGGGGTTCACAAGTTGTAATCTTCGACATAAGAACAAAGCCACCTATAGTGGCTTTGCTTTGGGCTAAAAATCTGTACCTGAAAGTCTCATTAAAATGGCACAATTTTTTTCTTAGTTGTTTTTTCTTTATTTGTCCTTTCATGTTGTATTTTTGAATTGCCCTTGCATTAATGCAGAATAAAAATTTTGCTACTTGTACATTATTCGTTACACTCGAGAAATGAAGTTTGGTTAATCATAATGAAATATACCGAAATATGATGGAAATAAAATACTTTAGTAATAAAATTATGAAAACTACAACAAAGAATTATGTTGGGGGGGGGGGGGTCGCACAGAACGCGTTAGTTACATTAAAATACCAAACCTAACATAACCCGATCAAAATACCATATCTATACATTAAATACTTAATAAAAATATACCTACACCGTAGATTTCAACTCAACTAAGGCCGTAGATTAGCTTAGGCCGTAGATTACTGCCGGCCAAAAACCAGTTATTGCCTAATCTGTAGATCCACATTCTCGACTGTGTACCAAATACAAGTACAAAAATTTTTTATTATCCATAATACACGCAATACAAAAGAAAAATACAAAATACACCCAACAACACGGATAAAATATAAACTAGCACTCAATCATTGCCTAAAAACATACGAGCCTGATTCGGACGAGTGTTAAGCCTAGCAAAGTGCATAAACTCACTTTGGGAGAAAGGTAACATCTAACATTTTGCCTGGGGCTCATTGGAAAATATCTAAATTAATTATGTGTAATATATACGAAATTATAGCGAAGTCGTAAAAACCAAGAGATATTGGTTAATTGGACCCAAAGACCCCCGTATGCTGGTCCCTGTATCCAGCTCTTCAGAAATCTATGTGTAAATTTTGATCGGATCCCTCCCCTGCAAACTGTCTAAATTAATGATAAATAGAAATAAAGGTTAAAAAGATACATGAGCTGTTGATAAGAAGATATAGAATTTCGCCTTAAAGAATTGAACTCTATATTATTATAGACAAAAGCTTTAGGAGTCGATTATATTACTTTTCAAAGATCATAAAAACATCCCATTTGTTTTGTAAAAACACACTATTTACTTTTATGTAGCAATACAAAAAGGCTTCTGGATTATGAAACGACAGATGTTTCAAAAACAGGATTAGAATTAATTTACATGGGTGTAACCAGTTGTTTATTTATGGGGCAGCGAACCATGGATTTCTTGAGATTGGGGGGAGAGAAGGACTACAAAAAAACTTAAATGACAGGAATTTTATATAAGTTTATCCAAGCAGGAGCGCCAATTCTGGGGATTGGGAGCAGCCAACCACCTGATTTAGAAAAAATAACTTCTTTGGCACTTCCATTAAAATGTATGAAAATATAATATATAAAAATTTTGGATTTCATATATTTTTTATATGAAAATATAAAAAATTCCCTCAGCTAGATTTTGAAAATACTCTTTTTTATATCTTCATTACAAAAAATTGAAAAAAAAACCCTTGCCAATCCTATATTTTCATGAATTCGCGCTCAATTGTGAATTAAATTGATTTCCTGTTCGCAAGATCCTAATGAAGTACATCTCATTAATATGCATTTTGTAATTCAGAAATGTCTCAGGATTCTAAGACATCGAGGACTCTTTTCTAATCCAGTTGACTAATTATTCAGCTTCATTCTTACTTATTCAATTTTTGCGAGAAAAGATACAAAGCGAATATTTCCTTATATACAGCAGGAGATGGTTATTCTCCCTGGAATAATCTTCAAACAGTTCGTGGTAACGAGCTGTAAGTAAGGAGATGACCCGGCTCAATAGCAACCGCAACTCTAAAAACCGGAATTTTGATACCCATAGATGCATCAATAGAATCAGATTTTTATGCTGATTTCAAATACATAAGTTTCATTAAGCTTAGTTTTACCCATCAAAAGTTACGCGCCTGAGAAAATTTGCCTTATTTTCGAAAAAAGGGATAAAACACCCCCAAAAAGTCATAGAACTTTAATGAAAATCACACCATCGGATTCAGCGTATCAGAAAACCCTGCTGCGGAGGATCTTTCCATGAAGGAAGTTTTCATGGGGGAAGGGACATTGCTATGAAGGGGGCGCCGGATTTCCCAGCATTATTTAAAAAAAAGATCAGAAATTAAATAAAAACTGAAAGTAAGGAGCAACATCAAACCTTAAAACGAACAGAAAATATTGCGTATATGATGATTGGGTTCACCCCTAGTCAATACCTCGCTCTTTAAGCCAAAGTTGTTTTAGTACTTTCAAAAGAGCAATTTATTCTAATTAATGGAATATTTTGATGGACTTTGTTTGAAGTAGCACAGGAAAGGCAATAGGAGACCCCGGAATCAAATGGGGAGGAAAAAGTCTCCTGGACTTGGATTATGCTGATGATTTAAGCATCCTAGATGAAAGTGTGAGCAAAATGATTGAAGTTTTAGAGGTTTTGCGAGTTCAGGGTGCTAGAATTGGTTTGAAAATTAATGTTAGGAGGACTATGTCACTAAGGCTAGGAATAAGTGAAGATGAAAAGGTGACGTTGGGTAATGAAATGATTGATCAGGTGGGCAGCTTCGCTTACCTTGGTAGTATTAGTAAAGATGGTGGGAGCAGTGAAGATGTTAAAAGTAGAATAGCCAAGGCTCAGGGTGTGTTTTTTTACAGTTTAAAAACAAGTTTGGAAAAATAGGAAGAAAAAGCTTGCAAATCAAGATTAGAATATTAGAAGCTACAGTGATGACAGTGGTCAAATATGGCTCTGAAGCATGGACGCTCCGAATAGCGTATGAAGATTTGCTAGATGTTTTCCTGAGAAATTGCTTAAGGATTGTTCTGGGTACCCGGCTGACTGACCGTATTTCAAACAATAGGCTATACAAAAAATGTGGTTCAATACCGCTCTCTAGGGCTATAATGAAAGAAAGGTTGAGGTGGCTAGGGCACGTTGTGCGGATGAAGGATGACAGATTGCGAAGATTGTTCTTTTCGGCCAAACATCTAGGTCTAAACGGAAAGCCGGTCGTCCTCGTCTGGGGTGGAGAGACGTAATAAAGAAAGATTTAAAGGAAATGGGAACTTCGTGGGCGGGTGTAAAAAAGGGGAGGCTTTGAATAGATTGGGGCGGAGGAGGAGCGTATGTATCTGTGTTGGCCTCATGTGGCTTGGTGCTGCGGTGAGTTGTTGTTAGTAGTGTTGTTGTTAGTAGTAGCAGTAATAGTAACGGCCTTTGTGATTTAAGGGGTCATTTTTAAAGAATTGGAACAAAATTTGAACTTTAGCTTAAAGAGCAAGGAATTGACTAGGGGGCGAACCCCCTAACATACGTTTTAAAAATTAATGAATATAGAAGTTCGTTACGTAAGTTAAGTCGTAAGTTACGTATATTTATTACTAATAAAAACGTTCTTAAATAAAATTAAACAAGTTTCAAGAAAGCCATTTAACCAAATAAAAGTAAAATTAATATGATTTTTTTTTTTCTAATTATTCATGTACGGGGAGCCAAAATCAAAACCTGCATTAATTCAAAAAAATTCAAAAGTTAAATAAAAAAAACAAGTTTTTTTTAACTGAAAGTAAGGAACGACGTTAAAACTTAAAACAAACAGAAATTATTCCATATATGAAAGGGGCTGTCCCCTCCTCAACGCTTCGCTCTTTCCGCTAAAGTTTGACTTTCTCACAACTCTATTTTTTTAAACAATAAAAAACTTTAGCGTAACACAGCGAGGCACTGAGGAGGGGACAGCCCCTTTCATATACGGAATAATTTCTGTTCGTTTTAAGTTTTAACGTCGTTCCTTACTTTCAGTTAAAAAAACTTTTTTTTTATTTAATCAGAAGAAAGATCACGGATGCGTGTCTATTTGTTTGTTTGTTTTGTTTTTTTTTCCCAGGGGTGATCGTATCGATCCAGTAGTCCTAGAAATATTGTAAGAGGGATCATTTGAACGGAAATTAAGAGTTCAAGTGCCCTTTTTAAGTAACTAAAAAAATTGGAGGGCAACTTGACCCCCTCCCATGCTCGTTTTTTCCAAAGTCACCCAATCAAAATTTTGATATAGCCATTTTGTTCAGCATAGTCAAAAATCGAATAAATATTTTCTCTGAGGATGACTTAATCTCCCGCAGTTCCCGGGGAAAGGGCTGGAATTTATGAACTTTGTCCATTGTTTTTATTTAGTATTGGTTAATGGGAAGTATAAAGACGTTTCAGGAGGGATTTTTTCTGATGGAGTGGGGGGGGGGTGTCGGAGGAGGGGTTAAGGGGAGGATCCTTCCATGGAGAATGTTTTCTTGGGGAAAGGGACATTTCTATGAAGGGGGCGCCGGATTTCCCAGCATTATTAAAAAAAGATCAGAAATTAAATAAAAAAACTAGTTTTTTCATCTGAAAGTAAGGAGCAACATTAAAACTTAAAAAAAACAGAAATTATTAAGCTACGTATATGAGGGGGTTCGCCCCTAGTCAATACCTCTCCCTTTTCACAAAAGTTTTTTAAGCAGTTTCAAAAGAGCTATCTATTCTAATTAACCAGCCTTAGTTATTCAGGGTTTGTGATTCAAACAAAATTCGAACTTTAGCGTAAAGAGCAAGGTATCGACTAGGGGGGGAGGGGCGAACTCCCTAATATACGTAATAAATTATACGAATATAGAAGTTCGTTATGTAAGTTAATTCGTAAGTTACGTCAGAACAAAATTTCGAGAAAGCCATTTAGCCAAAAAAGTAAAATTAATATGCAAATTTCGTTTTAATTATTCATGTACGGTGAGCCAAAATCAAAGCTGCATTAATTCAAAAACGTTAAGAAATTAAATAAAAAAGACAAGTTTTTTTTTTTTTAACTGAAAGTAAGGAGCGACATTAAAACTTAAAACGAACAGAAATTATTCCGTATATGAAAGGGGCTGTCCCCTCCTCAATACCACTCTCTTTATGCTAAAGTTTGAATCTGGCACACAACCTTATTTTTTAAAACAATAACAAACTTTAGCGTAAAGATTGAGGTACTGAGGAGGGGACAGCCCACTTTCATATACGGAATAATTTCTGTTCGTTTTAAGTTTTAATGTCGCTCCTTACTTTCAGTTAAAAAAACTTGTTTTTTTTTATTTAATACTGACATAGACAGAGCAGGGATAAGTGATCCTGCTTATCAAATGACTGACCTTTTACCAGCTGCATCATAATTAAGATGGTGCAAAGTTCGATGAAGGTTGAACCTTTAATTATGGTTAACAAGCACAATTAGCTTTACCCAAAGACTCCATTTAAAAAGAAACACCCAGCTAAGTTTCAATGGGGTCGAAGCAACTGTTTTGTAACCAACAAAATGAGCCGAAAAGGCAAAAAGGCAAATTTGTGTTTTGATCTTCATATCTTTGGAGAGGAGTCTGGCCAGAAAAACCCTTAGAGAAAACTCAGAAAATATTGGATTGTAAACGGTGGAACATCATTTCTTGAAATTGTGCTGGTGATGGGTATTCTCTTCGGAATAATCTTACTGACATAAACAGAGCAGGGATAAGTGATCCTGCTTATCAAATGAATGGCCTTTTAGCAGCTGGATCATATTTAAGATGGTGCAAAGTTTGATGAAAGTTAAAGTTTTTAATGATGAGTAACAAGCCCAATTAGCTTTTACCAAAGACTCCATTTAACAAGAAACGCCCCAGCTCAGTTTCAAGGGGGTCGAAGCAACCGTTTTGTACCAATTGAGTAAGCCGGAAAGGCAAATTTGTGTATAGATATTCATATCTTCGAAGAGGAGTCTGGTCAGAAAACACTTCAAGAAAACCCAGAAAACATTGGATTGGGAGACGCTTGGAACATCATTTCTTGAAATTATGCTGGTGATGGGTATTCTCTCTGGAATGATCTTACTGACATAGACCGAGCAGGGATAAATAATCCTGCTTATCAAATGACTGACCTTTAGCCAGAACATAACTGAGATGGTGTGAAATTCAATGGAAATAAAAATTTTAATGATGGTTAACAAGCACAAATAGCTTTACCCAAGACTCCATTTACGAAGAAAAACACCCAGCTCAGTTTCAAGGAAGTCGAAGCAACCATGTGTAACCAATTAAACAAGCCGAAATGCAAATGTGTGAATAGATCTTCATATCTTGGGAGAGGGGTCTGGCTAGAACCCATCGAGAAAATCCAGCAAACATTGGATTGTGAAACTCTTGTAACATAATTCCTTAAAAATTTGGCTGATTATGGGTATTATGTCTGGATTCATCTTAATGACAAAGGCAGAGAAGGAATAAGTAACCCTGCTTATCAAAAGACTGACCTTCAGCCGGAACATAATTGATATGGAGCGAAATTCAATAGGGGGGGGGGGATCAAAAATTTTTATGATGGTTAGCAAGCACGATTAGCTTTACCTAAGAGTCTAAGACTCCATTTTTACAAAACTCCCTGATCAGTTTAAAGGGAGTCCAAGCAACCGCCAGTAGAAAGGCCTTATTGACTCCGACGAGAACACCCTGCTGCCACCTACAATTTTTTACATAATTTATGCATGTTTTTATGGTTTTTTGTCAGTGAGAATGGAAAAACAGAATTTTTCTCACATTTATGGATTGTCAACAGCAATTTATGCTGTTTTATGTCTTTAGGCGAAACCTAACCTGAGAAATTAATTTACATAATCAGCGGGGGAATTATTGATTCACGAAGGGGAATTAAGAAACAAACATGGCTTCTTTGATCTTTAAGGCTAACCTAACCTGAGAACTTGATTTACATAATCGGCGGGGAAAATTATTGATTCACGAAGGGGGAATTAAGAAACATTATGGTTTCTTTGATCTTTAGGCGAAACCTAACCTGAGAACTTGATTTACATAATCGGTGGGGAAATTATTGATTCACGAAGGGGGAATTAAGAAACATTATGGTTTCTTTGATCTTTAGGCGAAACCTAACCTGAGAAACTTGATTTACATAATCGGCGGGGGAATGTATTGATTCACGAAGGGGGAATTAAGAAACACTATGGCTTCTTTAATCTTAGGTCTGAGGGATAAACGTTCTTTAGGTCAGAGAGAAAAATTAATATTCTATTTTGAAATAGGGCTTCATTGATCTTTAGTGTCAGGAATTATAAATGACATCACTTGTTATCTTGGAATTATGCGGGAGTCTAAAGAGATAGAAATTCTATTTGTAAATACGGCTTCACTGAGCTTTAAGTCGGAGAGATAAATTTGATATTCTAACGAAACCATAATAGTTTAGCTAGGAACATTTATGAGATGAAGAGATTAACGTAGGAAAGGGTTTCCTAGAAATTTGAAATGTGTCAGCGCAGGGATGCCAAAAAACAAAAGGAACACACAGAAATTACTTTTAGGGGATTATTTGGGCGAAACCGTTTTAGACACGTTTTGGAATTATTTCGGCGAAACAGTTAGAGACATTTTAAAAAGATGATTTAAAAGATGATTCTAGAAGAGGTTTTGAGTGTGGTCGTTATAATACACAAGTTCCATTTGAAACAGTGTTGTGAGGTCCCCTACCACAACCCCAAAGGGTTCCGATCCCCCACCCCAACCCCGAAGGAACCCACGGTCCTCCAAGGTTCTCCTCCCGGATTCCCAAAGGGCTCCCGCGCCCCAAAGGCTCCTGAGCCACCATTTTAATACTTTTTAAGGCTTTATTATATCTTTTCAGAACAAATTATTATTTTAGGGAATTATTTCGGCGAAACAGTTAGAGACATTTTAAAAGATGATTTTGAAGAGATTTTAGAAGAGGATTTGAGGGTGTGAAACTCTGAGGTCGTTATAATACACAAGTTCCATTTGAACAGTGTCGTGAGATCCTCTACCCCAACCCCAAAGGGTTCCGATCCCCCCATCCCAACCCCGAAGGAAGCGCCCGGTCCTCAAAGGTCCCCCCAAGCTCCCAAAGGACCACCCGGCCCTCAAGTGTCCCACAGACCCTCAAAGGCTCTCCCCCGAGCCCCGTCTTTCGTTGATGTGTATTGTCTGAAACTTATGCTTTGGGATATGTAAATTACTATTTCGAACTTTTCTGAGCTAGATTTCTTAGTCTTTCGTTGGTGTGTGTTGTCTGAAACCTATGATTTGGGATGGATGGATTGCAATTTTTGACTTTTCTGAAATGGATTTCTTAGCCGTTCATAGGTGAGTGCTGTCAGAAAATTATGATTTGGGATGTGTAAATTGCAAGTTGGACTTTTCAGAGCTATGATTCTTAGTCCCTCATAGGTGTTTGTTGTCTGAAGCCTATAGTTTGGGATGAGTAGTTTGCTATTTCAGGCTTTTCATAGCCAGATTTCTTAGTATTTCGTAGGTGTGTGTTGTCTGAAACCTATGATTTGGATTGTGTGGGTTGCTATTTTTTGACTTTTCATAGCCAGATTTCTTAGTCTTTCGTAGGTGTGTGTTGTCTGAAAACCTATGATTTGGATTGTGTGGATTGCTATTTTTTTGACTTTTTGAGCTGGATTTCATAGCCTTTCGTAGGGATGTATTGACTGAAACCTATGATTTGGATGAGTGGTTTGCTTTTTGGACTTTTCAGAGCTGGATTTCTTAGCCGTTCATAGGTGAGTGTTGTCTGAAAATCTATGATTTGGGATGGTTAATTTGCTATTTTTGACTTTTCTGAGCTAGGTTTCTTAGCCTTTCATAGGTGTGTGTTGTCAGAAAATTATGATTTGGGATGTGTAGTTTGCTATTTCAGGCTTTTCTGAGCTAAGGTTTCCTAGTATTTCGTAGGTGAATGTTGTCTGAAACCAATAGTTTGGGATGAGTAGTTTGCTATTTCAGGCTTTTATGAGCTAGGTTTCTTAGCCTTTCGTAGGTGTGTGTTGACTGAATCTTATGATTTGGGATATGTAATTTGCTATTTCTGACTTTTCATAACCAGATTTCTTAGTCTTTCGTAGGTGTGTGGTGTCTGAAACCTATGATTTGGATGTGTGGGTTGCTATTTTTTGACTTTTCTGAGCTGGATTTCTTAGCCTTTCGTAGGCGTATGTTGACTGAAAACCTATGATTTGGGATGGTTAATTTGCTATTTTTGACTTTTCTGAGCTAGATTTCTTAGCCTTTCATATGTGTGTGCTTTCAGAAAATTATGACTTTGGGAGGTGTAGTTTGCTTTTTGGACTTTTCAGAGCTAGGATTCTTAGTCACTCATAGGTGTTTGCTGTCTGAAACTTCGAGTTTGGGATGAGTAGTTGGCTATTTCAGACTTTTCTGAGCTAAGGTTTCTTAGTATTTCGTAGGTGAATGTTGTCTGAAACTTATGATTTGGGATATGTAAATTACTATTTCGGGCTTTTCTGAGTTGGATTTCTTAGTCTTTCATAGGTGAGTGGTGTCTGAAACCTATGATTTGGGATGAGTGGTTTGCTTTTTGGACTTTTCTGAGCTGGATTTCTGAGACTTTCCTAGGTGTGTGTGTTGACTGAAACCTATGATTTGGGATGTGTAGTTTTGCTATTTTGACTTTTCTGAGCTAGGTTTCTTAGCCTTTCATAGGTAAGTGTTGTCAGAAAATTATGATTTGGGATAAGTAGTTTGCTATTTCAGGCTTTTCCTGAGCTAAGGTTTCCTAGTATTTCGTAGGTGAATGTTGTCTGAAACCAATAGTTTGGGATGAGTAGTTTGCTATTTTTGACCTTTCTGAGCTAGGTTTCTTAGTCTTTCGTTGCTGTGTGTTGACTGAAACCTATGATTTGGGATATGTAGTTTGCTATTTTTGACTTTTCTGAGCTGGATTTATTAGCCTTTCATAGGTGTGTGTTGACTGAAACCTATGATTGGGATGAGTGGTTTGCTATTTTTGTCTTTTCTGAGCTAGATTTCTTAGCCTTTCATAGGTATGTGTTGTCAGAAAATTAAGATTTGGGATGTGTAGTTTGCTATTTGGACTTTCAGAGCTATGATTCTTAGTCCATCATAGGCGTTTGTTGTCTGAAACTTCTAGTTTGGGATGAGTAGTTTGCTATTTCAGGCTTTTCTGAGCTAAGGTTTCTTAGTCTTTCATAGGTGAATGTTGTCTGAAACCTATGATTTGGGATATGTTAATTACTATTTCGGGCTTTTCTAAGCTAGATTTCTTAGTCTTTCGTTGGTGTGTGTTGTCTGAAACCTATGATTTGGGATGGGTGGATTGCTGCTTTTGACTTTTCTGAGCTGGATTTCTTAGCCTTTCATAGGTGTTTGTTGTCTGAAAACCTATAGTTTGGGATGACTAGTTTGCTATTTTTGACTTTTCTGAGCTAGGTTTCTTAGCCGTTCATAGGTGAGTGTTGTCTGAAACCTATGATTTGGGAATATGTAAATTACTATTTCGGGCTTTTCTGAATTGGATTTTTTAGTCTTTCATAGGTATGTGTTGTCTGAAACCTATGATTTGGGATGTGTGGGTTGCTATTTTTTACTTTTCCGAGCTGGATTTCTTAGCCGTTCGGAGGTGAGTGCTGTCTGAAACTTATGATTTGGATGGTTAATTTGCTATTTCCAGCTTTTATTAGCTAGGTTTCTTAGCCTTTCATAGGTGTGTGTTGTCAGAAAATTATGATTTGGGATGTGTAGTTTGCTATTTGGACTTTTCAGAGCTAGGATCTTAGTCCATCATAGGTGTTTTGTTGTCTGAAACCAATAGTTTGGGATCAGTAGTTTGCTATTTCAGGCTTTTCGGAGCTAGATTTCTTAGCCTTTCATTGGTGTATGCTTTCAGAAAATTATGATTTGGGATATGTAAAATTACTATTTCGGACTTTTCTGAGTTGGAACACTTCTAAATTTTTCCGTAGAAGATAGGAAAAAGTTATACTATGATTATGATTATTTTCCACGAAGATAAAAAGTTTCACTTTAATTCTAAATTTTCTTAAATTCAATTCCGACCTTTCTCAAAGAGATGAAAAAAATTAAAGTTCTGTTCCAAATATTTTCCCGGAAGAAGAAAAGTTCAACTTCGATTCTGAATTTTCTCAATGAAAATGAAATAAGTTATTGATCAAATCTATTTTCCCAAAAATAATATAAAAATTTCCACTTCAGTTCAGATTTTTTTCTCAAAGAGATGAAGAAATTTAAAGTTCTGTTCCAAATTTTTTCATAGAAGATAGGAAAAGTTATACTTTGAACGTGAACATTCGAGTTCTATTATGAATTTTACCAAAGAACACATTTCAATTCTAATTTCCCAATAAAAAATTTAAAGTTCAATCTAAATTTTTCGGTGGAAGATAGAAAAAGTAATACCATACTTGTGAATATTTTCACGGAAGATAGAAAGTTCTAGTTCAATTTAAAATTTTCTCAACTAAGTGAAGAAGAATTCGAGTTCTCTTCTGAATTTTTACCAAAGAGCACAATTCAATTCTAATTTCACAGAGAAAATAAAAATCTTCCACTTCAGTTCCTTAAATTGAAATTCACAATCTTAAATTTTTTTCGGTGGAAGATGAAAAAGTAATACCATACTGTGTGAAGGAAATTCTAAATTAAAATTTTCTCAACGAAGTCAAGTTCTAAATTTTCGGTGGAAGATAGAACTTCTAAAGTAATTCCCTCTAAAAGCCATACTTGAAATAATGTCATCCAAATCAATTTCACTATTTTCATGGAAGATAAAAAGTCATTCTAGTTCCAGAGAAAATAAAAATATTTAAATATTTTATAATAAAGAAAGAAATCATCATTTTAAAGTTACAACGAAGAAATGAAGGAAAGTTCAAGTTCTCTTCTGAATTTTCTCAATGAAAAAGAAATTAGTCATTGATCATTTCTATTTTTCCAAATAATATAAAAATTTTCCACTTTAGTTCAAATCTGACTCGAAAGAGATGAAAAATTTAAAATACTGTTCCAAATTTTTCACTGAAGATAAAAAAGTTCAAGTTCTCTTCGGAATTTACCAAAGAACACAATTCAATTCTAATTTCTCCAGAGAAAATAAAAATCTTCCACTTCAGTTCTTTAGTTCACAAAGACATAAAGAAATTTAAAGTTCAATTCTAAATTTTTCGGTGGAAGATAGAAAAAGTAATACCATACGTGTGAATATTTTCCCGGAAGATAAAAAGTTCTAGTTCAATTTAAAATTTTCTCAAAGAAGTGAAGAAAAGTTCAAGTTCTCTTCTGAACTTTACCAAAGAACACACTTCAATTCTAATTTCTCCAGAGAAAAAAAAATCTTCCACTTCAGTTCTTTGTTTCACAGAGACATAAAGAAATTTAAAGTTCAATTCTAATTTTTCGGTGGAAGATAGAAAAAGTAATACCATACTTGACAATATTTTCACGGAAGATAAAAAGTTCTAGTTCAATTTAAAATTTTCTCAACGAAGTCAAGGAAAGTTCAAGTTCTCTTCTGAACTTTACCAAAGAACACACTTCAATTCTAATTTCTCCAGAGAAAACAAAAATCTTCCACTTCAGTTCTTTATTTCACAAAGACATAAAGAAATTTAAAGTTCAATTCTAAATTTTTCGGTGGAAGATAGAAAAAGTAATACCATACTTGTGAATATTTTCCCGGAAGATAAAAAGTTCTAGTTCAATTTAAAATTTTCTCAACGAAGTGAAGAAAAGTTCAAGTTCTCTTCTGAACTTTACCAAAGAACACACTTCAATTCTAATTTCTCCAGAGAAAATAAAAATCTTCCACTTCAGTTTTAAGTTCCCCAAAGAAATAAAGAAATTTAAAGTTCTATTCTAAATATTTAGATGGAAGATAGAAAAAGTAATACTATGACTGCGATTGTTTTCCATGAAGATCAAAAGTTTCACTTTATTTTATAATTTTTCTTAAATTCAGTTCTGATTTTCTCAAAGAGATGAAAAATTTAAAGTTCTGTTCCAAATTTTTCATAGAAGATAGAAAAAGTTATACATTGATTGTGAATATTCAACATGAAGATAAGGAACTCCACTTTAATTCTGAGTTTTCTCGAAGAAGTGCAAATTGTTCAAGTTCTCTTCTGAATTTTCTTAAAGAAGAGAAAAAAGTTAACTCAATTCTGAATTTTACCAATGAAAATGAAAAAAACCTTCCACTTCAGTTCTTAATTTCTCAAAGACATAAAAAATTTAAAGTTCAGTTCTAAATTTTTCTGTAGAAGATAGGAAAAGTTATACTATGATTGTGATTATTTTCCAGTGAAGATAAAAAGTTTCACTTTAATTCTAATTTTCTTAAGTTCACTACCGGTTTTTTGCAAAGAGATGAAAAATTTAAAGTTCTGTTCCAAATTTTTCATAGAAGATAGAAAAAGTTATACATTGATTTGAATATTCGACATGAAGATAAGGAGCATCTTTTTAATTCTGAGTTTTCTCGAAGAAGTGCAAAATCTTCAAGTTCACTTCTGAATTTTCTTAAAGAAGTGAAAAAAGTTAGCTCAATTCTGAATTTTACCAATGAAAATGAAAAAAGCTTCCACTTCAGTTCTTAATTCCTCAAAGACATAAAAAATTCAAAGTTCTCTTCTAATTTTTCCAAGAAAATAAAAAGGCCCCACTTCAGTTCTGGTTTTTTTTCTCAAAGAGATGAAAAATTTAAAGTTCTTTTCTAATTTTAAATTAAATTTTAGCTCCTTTGTCTTATGGATTTACCCATCAAATTTTTAAATTAGAAAATGAGTGACTCGTTCTATTATTAAAGACAATCGTTCAAACTTGTTCATCTAACCTTCAAAACAATAGGTTAGGTTAGGTATAAATAAATATTAATAAATAAATAGAAACATTTCTACATGTTTAAGTTAGGTTAGGGTAGGTTAACTTATCATGAGTGCTCATGATAAGTTAACCTAACCTTTTCCGGCGAGTATGGTTAGGTTAGGTTAGACTAGATTAAGTTAGGTTAGATTAGGTTAGGCCTACGTACGCTTCACTTAGGTTAGCTTAGGTTAGGTGAGAGACATGCAAAAAGTTAGGTGTATGATTAGGTTAGGTTAGGTTAGATTAAGTTAGGTTAGGCTAGGTTAGCCTACGTACGCGCGCGTACGTAGGCTAACCTAGCCTAACCTAACTTAATCTAACCTAACCTAACCTAATCATACACCTAACTTTTTGCATGTCTCTCACCTAACCTAAGCTAACCTAAGTGAAGCGTACGTAGGCTAACCTAATCTAACCTAACTTAATCTAGTCTAACCTAACCTAACCATACTCGCCGGAAAAGGTTAGGTTAACTTATCATGAGCACTCATGATAAGTTAACCTACCCTAACCTAACTTAAACATGTAGAAATGTTTATTTATTTATTAATATTTATTTATACCTAACCTAACCTATTGTTTTGAAGGTTAGATGAACGAGTTTGAACGATTGTCTTTAATAATAGAACGAGTCACTCATTTTCTAATTTAAAATTTGATGGGCAAATCCATAAGACAAAGGAGCTAAAATTTAATTTAAAATTAGAAAAGAACTTTAAATTTTTTCATCTCTTTGAGAAAAAAAACCAGAACCGAAGTGGAGCCTTTTTATTTTCTTGGAAAAATTAGAAGAGAACTTTGAATTTTTTATGTCTTTGAGGAATTAAGAACTGAAGTGGAAGCTTTTTTCATTTTCATTGGTAAAATTCAGAATTGAGCTAACTTTTTTCACTTCTTAAGAAAATTCAGAAGTGAACTTGAAGATTTTGCACTTCTTCGAGAAAACTCAGAATTAAAGTGATGCTCCTTATCTTCATGTCGAATATTCAAATCAATGTATAACTTTTTCTATCTTCTATGAAAAATTTGGAACAGAACTTTAAATTTTTCATCTCTTTGCAAAAAATCGGTAGTGAACTTAAGAAAATTAGAATTAAAGTGAAACTTTTTATCTTCACTGGAAAATAATCACAATCATAGTATAACTTTTCCTATCTTCTACAGAAAAATTTAGAACTGAAGTTTAAATTTTTTATGTCTTTGAGAAATTAAGAACTGAAGTGAAGGTTTTTTCATTTTCATTGGTAAAATTCAGAATTGAGTTAACTTTTTTCTCTTCTTTAAGAAAATTCAGAAGAGAACTTGAACAATTTGCACTTCTTCGAGAAAACTCAGAATTAAAGTGGAGTTCCTTATCTTCATGTTGAATATTCACAATCAATGTATAACTTTTTCTATCTTCTATGAAAAATTTGTAACAGAACTAAAATTTGTCATCTCTTTGAGAAAAATCAGAACTGAATTTAAGAAAAATTATAAATAAAGTGAAACTTTTGATCTCATGGAAAAACAATCGCAGTTATAGTATTACTTTTTCTATCTTCCATCTAAAAATTTAGAATAGAACTTTAAATTTCTTTATTTCTTTGGGGAACTTAAAACTGAAGTGGAAGATTTTTATTTTCTCTGGAGAAATTAGAATTAAAGTGTCTTCTTTGGTAAAGTTCAGAAGAGAACTTGAACTTTTCTTCACTTCGTTGAGAAAATTTAAATTGAACTAGAACTTTTTATCTTCCGGGAAAATATTCACAAGTATGGTATTACTTTTTCTATCTTCCACCGAAAAATTTAGAATTGAACTTTAAATTTCTTTATGTCTTTTGTGAAATAAAGAACTGAAGTGGAAGATTTTTATTTTCTCTGTAGAAATTAGAATTGAATTGTCTTCTTTTGGTAAAATTCAGTAGAGAACTTGAACTTTTCTTCACTTCATTGAGAAGATTTTAAATTGAACTAGAACTTTTTATCTTCCGTGAAAATAATCACAAGTATGGTATTAACTTTTCTATCTCCCACCGAAAAATTTAGAATTGAACTTTAAATTTCTTTATGTCTTTGTGAAATAAAGAACTGAAGTGGAAGATTTTTGTTTTCTCTGGAGAAATTAGAATTGAAGTGTGTTCTTTGGTAAAGTTCAGAAGGGAACTTGAACTTTCCTTGACTTCGTTGAGAAAATTTTAAATTGAAACTAGAACTTTTTATCTTCCGTGAAAACATTCACAAGTATGGTATTACTTTTTCTATCTTCCACCGAAAAATTAGAATTGAACTTTAAATTTCTTTATGTCTTTGTGAAATAAAGAACTGAAGTGGAAGATTTTTGTTTTCTCTGGAGAAATTAGAATTGAAGTGTGTTCTTTGGTAAAGTTCAGAAGAGAACTTGAACTTTTCTTCATTTCTTTGAGAAAATTTTAAATTGAACTAGAACTTTTTATCTTCCGGGAAAATATTCACACGTATGGTATTACTTTTTCTATCTTCCACCGAAAAATTTAGAATTGAACTCTAAATTTCTTTATGTCTTTGTGAAATAAAAAACTGAAGTGGAAGATTTTTTATTTTCTCTGGAGAAACTAGAATTGAATTGTGTTCTTTGGTAAAATTCCGAAGAGAACTTGAACTTTTTTATCTTCAGTGAAAAATTTGGAACAGAATTTTAAATTTTTCATCTCTTCGAGTCAGATCTGAACTAAAGTGGAAAATTTTTATATTATTTGGAAAAATAGAAATGATCAATGACTAATTTCTTTTTCATTGAGAAAATTCAGAAGAGAACTTGAACTTTCCTTCACTTCGTTGAGAAAATTTTAAATTGAACTAGAACTTTTTATCTTCCATGAAAATATTTCACAAGTATGGTATTACTTTTTCTATCTTCCACCGAAAAATTTAGAATTGAACTTTGAATTTCTTTATGTCATTGTGAAAATAAGGAACTGAAGTGGAAGATTTTTATTTTCTCTGTGAAATTAGAATTGAATTGTGTTCTTTGGTAAAATTCAGAAGAGAACTTGAATTCTTCTTCACTTCGTTGAGAAAATTTTAAATTGAATTAGAACTTTCTATCTTCCGGGAAAATATTCACACGTATGGTATTACTTTTTCTATCTTCCACCGAAAAATTTAGAATTGAACTTTAAATTTCTTTATGTCTTTTGTGAAATAAAGAACTGAAGTGGAAGATTTTTATTTTCTCTGTAGAAATTAGAATTGAATTGTCTTCTTTGGTAAAATTCAGTAGAGAACTTGAACTTTTCTTCACTTCATTGAGAAAATTTTAAATTGAACTAGAACTTTTTATCTTCCGTGAAAATAATCACAAGTATGGTATTAATTTTTCTATCTCCCACCGAAAAATTTAGAATTGAACTTTAAATTTCTTTATGTCTTTGTGAAATAAAGAACTGAAGTGGAAGATTTTTGTTTTTCTCTGGAGAAATTAGAATTGAAGTGTGTTCTTTTGGTAAAGTTCAGAAGAGAACTTGAACTTTCCTTGACTTCGTTGAGAAAATTTTAAATTGAACTAGAACTTTTTATCTTCCGTGAAAATATTCACAAGTATAGTATTACTTTTTCTATCTTCCACCGAAAAAATTAGAATTGAACTTTAAATTTCGTTATGTCTTTGTGAAATAAAGAACTGAAGTGGAAGATTTTTGTTTTCTCTGGAGAAATTAGAATTGAAGTGTGTTCTTGGTAAAGTTCAGAAGAGAACTTGAACTTTTTTTCTTCATTTCTTTGAGAAAAATTTTAAATTGAACTAGAACTTTTTATCTTCCGGGAAAATATTCACACGTATGGTATTACTTTTTCTATCTTCCACCGAAAAATTTAGAATTGAACTCTAAATTCTTTATGTCTTTGTGAAATAAAAAAACTGAAGTGGAAGATTTTTATTTTCTCTGGAGAAATTAGAATTGAATTGTGTTCTTTGGTAAATTTCCGAAGAGAACTTGAACTTTTTTATCTTCAGTGAAAAATTTGGAACAGAATTTTAAATTTTTCATCTCTTCGAGTCAGATCTGAACTAAAGTGGAAAATTTTTATATTATTTGGAAAAATAGAAATGATCAATGACTAATTTCTTTTCATTGAGAAAATTCAGAAGAGAACTTGAACTTTCCTTCACTTCGTTGAGAAAATTTTAAATTGAACTAGAACTTTTTATCTTCCATGAAAATATTTCACAAGTATGGTATTACTTTTTCTATCTTCCACCGAAAAATTTAGAATTGAACTTTGAATTTCTTTATGTCATTGTGAAATAAGGAACTGAAGTGGAAGATTTTTATTTTCTCTGTGAAATTAGAATTGAATTGTGTTCTTTGGTAAAATTCAGAAGAGAACTTGAATTCTTCTCACTTCGTTGAGAAAATTTAAATTGAATTAGAACTTTCTATCTTCCGGGAAAATATTCACACGTATGGTATTACTTTTTCTATCTTCCACCGAAAAATTTAGAATTGAACTTTAAATTTTTATTGGAGAAATTAGAATTGAAATGTGTTCTTTGGTAAAATTCAGAATAGAACTCGAATATTCACGTTCAAAGTATAACTTTTCCTATCTTTCTATGAAAAATTTGGAACAGAACTTTAAATTTCTTCATCTCTTTGAGAAAAAGATCTGAACTGAAGTGGAAATTTTTATATTATTTTGGGGAAAATAGATTTGATCAATAACTTATTTCATTTTCATTGAGAAAATGCAGAATCGAAGTTGAACTTTTCTTCTTCCGGGAAAATATTTGGAACAGAACTTTAATTTTTTTCATCTCTTTGAGAAAGGTCGGAATTGAATTAAGAAAATTTAGAATTAAAGTGAAACTTTTTATCTTCATGGAAAATAATCATAATCATAGTATAACTTTTCCTATCTTCTACGGAAAAATTTAGAAGTGTCCAACTCAGAAAAGTCCGAAATAGTAATTTACATATCCCAAATCATAATTTTCTGAAAGCATACACCAATGAAAGGCTAAGAAATCTAGCTCCAAAAAGCCTGAAATAGCAAACTACTCATCCCAAACTATTGGTTTCAGACAACAAACACCTATGATGGACTAAGAATCCTAGCTCTGAAAAGTCCAAATAGGAAACTACACATCCAAATCATAATTTTCTGACAACACAAACCTATGAAAGGCTAAGAAACCTAGCTAATAAAAAGCCGGAAATAGCAAATTAACCATCCCAAATCATAAGTTTCAGACAGCACTCACCTATGAACGGCTAAGAAATCCAGCTCGGAAAAGTAAAAAAATAGCAACCCACACATCCCAAATCATAGGTTTCAGACAACACATACCTATGAAAGACTAAGAAATCCAATTCAGAAAAGCCCGAAATAGTAATTTACATATTCCCAAATCATAGGTTTCAGACAATACTCACCTATGAACGGCTAAGAAACCTAGCTCAGAAAAGACAAAAATAGCAAACTAGTCATCCCAAACTATAGGTTTCAGACAACAAACACCTATGAAAGGCTAAGAAATCCAGCTCAGAAAAGTCAAAAGTAGCAATCCACCCATCCCAAATCATAGGTTTCAGACAACACACACCAACGAAAGACTAAGAAATCTAGCTTAGAAAAGCCCAAAATAGTAATTAACATATCCCAAATCATAGGTTTCAGACAACATTCACCTATGAAAGACTAAGAAACCTTAGCTCAGAAAAGCCTGAAATAGCAAACTACTCATCCCAAACTAGAAGTTTCAGACAACAAACGCCTATGATGGACTAAGAATCATAGCTCTGAAAAGTCCAAATAGCAAACTACACATCCCAAATCTTAATTTTCTGACAACACATACCTATGAAAGGCTAAGAAATCTAGCTCAGAAAAGACAAAAATAGCAAACCACTCATCCCAATCATAGGTTTCAGTCAACACACACCTATGAAAGGCTAATAAATCCAGCTCAGAAAAGTCAAAATAGCAAACTACATATCCCAAATCATAGGTTTCAGTCAAACACACAGCAACGAAAGACTAAGAAACCTAGCTCAGAAAGGTCAAAAATAGCAAACTACTCATCCCAAAACTATTGGTTTCAGACAACATTCACCTACGAAATACTAGGAAACCTTAGCTCAGGAAAGCCTGAAATAGCAAACTACATATCCCAAATCATAATTTTCTGACAACACTTACCTATGAAAGGCTAAGAAACCTAGCTCAGAAAAGTCAAAATAGCAAACTACACATCCCAAATCATAGGTTTCAGTCAACACACACCTAGGAAAGTCTCAGAAATCCAGCTCAGAAAAGTCCAAAAAGCAAACCACTCATCCCAAATCATAGGTTTCAGACACCACACACCTATGAAAGACTAAGAAATCCAACTCAGAAAAGCCCGAAATAGTAATTTACATAAAAGCCTGAAATAGCAAACTACTCATCCCAAACTATTGGTTTCAGACAACATTCACCTACGAAATACTAGGAAACCTTAGCTCAAAAAAGCCTGAAATAGCAAACTACACATCCCAAATCATAATTTTCAACACACACCACACCTATGAAAGGCTAAGAAACCTAGCTCAGAAAAGTCAAAAATAGCAAGTTAACCATCCCAAATCATAGATTTCAGACAACACTCACCTATGAACGGCTAAGAAATCCAGCTCTGAAAAGTCCAAAAAGCAAACCACTCATCCCAAATCATAGTTTCAGTCAACACATCCCTACGAAAGGCTATGAAATCCAGCTCAGAAAAGTCAAAAAATAGCAATCCACACAATCCAAATCATAGGTTTCAGACAACACACACCTATGAAAGACTAAGAAATCTGGCTATGAAAAGTCAAATAATAGCAACCCACACAATCCAAATCATAGGTTTCAGACAAACACACACCTACGAAATACTAAGAAATCTGCTATGAAAAGCCTGAAATAGCAAACTACTCATCCCAAACTATAGGCTTCAGACAACAAACACCTATGAGGGACTAAGAATCCTAGCTCTGAAAAGTCCAAAATGCAAACTACAAATCCCAAATCATAATTTTCTGACAGCACACACATATGAAAGGCTAAGAAACCTAGCTCAGAAAAGTCAAAAATAGCAAATTAACCATCCTAAATCATAAGTTTCAGACAACACACACCTATGAACGGCTAAGAAATCCAGCTCAGAAAAGTCAAAAATAGCAATCCACCCATCCCAAATCATAGGTTTCAGACAACACACACCAACGAAAGACTAAGAAATCTAGCTTAGAAAAGCCCGAAATAGTAATTTACATATCCCAAATCATAAGTTTCAGACAACACTCACCTACGAAATACTAGGAAACCTTAGCTCAGAAAAGCCTGAAATAGCAAACTATTCATCCCAAACTAGAAGTTTCAGACAACAAAAACGCCTATGAGAGACTAAGAATCATAGCTCTGAAAAGTCCAACTTGCAAACTACACATCCCAAATCATAATTTTCTGACAGCACTCACCTATGAACGGCTAAGAAATCCAGCTCAGAAAAGTCAAAAATTGCAATCCATCCATCCCAAATCATAGGTTTCAGACAACACACACCAACGAAAGACTAAGAAATCTAGCTCAGAAAAGTCCGAAATAGTAATTTACATATCCCAAATCATAAGTTTCAGACAATACACATCAACGAAAGACGGGGCTCGGGGAGAGCCTTTGAGGGTCTGTGGGACCCTTGAGGGCCGGGTGGTCGTTTGGGAGCTTGGGGGGACCTTTGAGGACCGGGCGCTTCCTTCGGGGTTGGGATGGGGGGATCGGAAGCCTTTGGGGTTGGGGTAGAGGACCTCACGACACTGTTCAAATGGAACTTGTGTATTATAACGACCTCAGAGTTTCACCCTCAAATCCTCTTCTAAAATCTCTTCAAAAATCATCTTTTAAAATGTCTCTAACTGTTTCGCCGAAATAATTCCCTAAAATAATAATTTGTTCTGAAAAGATATAATAAAGCCTTAAAAAGTATTAAAATGGTGGCTCAGGAGCCTTTGGGGCGCCGGGAGCCCTTTGGGAATCCGGAGAACCTTTGAGGACCGGTGGGTTCCTTCGGGGTTGGGGTGGGGGGATTGGAACCCTTTGGGGTTGTGGTAGGGGACCTCACAACACTGTTCAAATGGAACTTGTGTATTATAACGACCACACTCAAAACCTCTTCTAGAATCATCTTTTAAATCATCTTTTAAAATTTCTCTAACTGTTTCGCCGAAATAATTCCAAAACCTGTCTAAAACGGTTTCGCCCAAATAATCCCCTAAAAGTAATTTCTGTGTGTTCCTTTTGTTTTTTGGCATCCCTGCGCTGACACATTTCAAATTTCTAGGAAACCCCTTTCCTACGTTAATCTCTTCATCTCATAAATGTTCCTAGCTAAACTATTATGGTTTCGTTAGAATATCAATTTATCTCTCCGACTTAAAGCTCAGTGAAGCCGTATTTAAAAATAGAATTTCTATCTCTTTAGACTCCCGCATAATTCCAAGATAACAAGTGATGTCATTTATAATTCCTGACACTAAAGATCAATGAAGCCCTATTTCAAAATAGAATATTAATTTTTCTCTCTGACCTAAAGAACGTTTATCCCTCAGACCTAAGATTAAAGAAGCCATAATGTTTCTTAATTCCCCTTCGTGAATCAATACATTCCCCCGCCGATTATGTAAATCAAGTTCTCAGGTTAGGTTCGCCTAAAGATCAAAGAAACCATAATGTTTCTTAATTCCCCCTTCGTGAATCAATAATTTCCCCGCCGATTATGTAAATCAAGTTCTCAGGTTAGGTTCGCCTAAAGATCAAAGAAACCATAATGTTTCTTAATTCCCCTTCGTGAATCAATAATTTCCCCGTCGATTATGTAAATCAAGTTCTCAGGTTAGGTTCGCCTAAAGATCAAAGAAACCATAATGTTTCTTAATTCCCCTTCGTGAATCAATAATTCCCCGCCGATTATGTAAATCAAGTTCTCAGGTTAGGTTAGCCTAAAGATCAAAGAAGCCATGTTTGTTTCTTAATTCCCCTTCGTGAATCAATAATTCCCCCGCCGATTATTTAAATCAATTTCTCAGGTTAGGTTCGCCTAAAGACATAAAACAGACATAAATGCTGTTGACATCCATAAATGTGAGAAAATTCTGTTTTTCCATTCTCACTGACAAAAACCATAAAAACATGCATAAATTATGTAGAAAAGTTGTAGGTGGCAGCAGGGTGTTCTCGTCGGAGTCAATAAGGCCTTTCTACTACCGCCGCGAAAACCAAATGTAGCCGTTTTATAAGACAAAAAGTAAATTTGTGTGTGGACCTTAAAATCTTGGGGAAGGAGTTCGTACAGAACACCCTTGGATATTCGATAAAATCCTACATAGCTGATATTCGCTATTTTGGAAAGAAGTTGAGCTCGATGAATGTCAAACAGTTCGTGGTAACAAACTGCAAGTAAGGAGCGACCCGGCTCAATGGTAACCGAAACTCTAAAAAACGGAATTTTGATACCAATAGATAAATCAAAAGAATCAGATTTTAATGTTGATTTCAAATATATAAGTTTCATCACGTTTAGTCTTACCCATCAAACGTTACGCGCCTGAGAAAATTTGGCTGATTTTATAAAAAGGTGGAGAAGACCCCTTAAGATTTATAGAACCTTAATGAAAATCACACCATCATATTCAGCGTATCAGAGAACCCTACTGTAGAGGTTTCAAGCACCTATCTACAAAAAATGTGGAATTTTGCATTTTTTTGCCAGAAGAAAGATCACGGATGCGTGTTTTTTTTTTTTTTTTCCAGGGATGATCGTATCGACCCAGTGGTCCTAGAATATCTTGGGAGGGCTCATTGGAACGGAAATTAAAAGTTCTAGTGCTCTTTTAAGTGACCAAAAAAATGGAGGGCAACTACGCCCCCTCCCACGCTCATTTTTTCCCATAGTCATCCGATCAAAATTTGAGATAGCCATTTTGTTCAGCATGGCCGAAAATATGATAAACTATGTCTTTCAGGATGACTTAATCCCCCCCGAAGTCCCAGGGAGAGGGCTGAATGTTATGAACTTTACCCAATGTTAACATATAGTATTGGTTATTGGGAAGTATACAGACGTTTTCAGGGGATATTTTTTCTGGTAGGTGGGGGGATCGGGGGTTATATGGGAGGATCTTTCCATGAAGGAATTTTTCATGGGGGAAGGGACATTGCTATGGATTTCCCAGCATTATTAAAGAAAAAAAAAATCAGAAATTAAATAAAGAAAAACAAGTTTTTCAACTGAAAGTAAGGAGCAACATCAAAACTTAAAACGAACCGAAAATATTACGTATATGATTGGGTTCAACCCCTAGTCAATACCTCGGTCTTTAAGCCAAAGGTTTGATAGTACTTTCATAAGAGCTTCTTATTCTAATTAACGGCCTCTGCGATTACTGGGCCATTTTTAAAGAATTGGAACAAAATTCGAACTTTAGTTTAAAGAGCAAGGTATTGACTAGGGGGCGAACCCCATAATATACGTATTAAAAGTCTATGAATATAGAGAAGTTCGTTACGTTAGTTAATTCGTAAGTTACATATATTTATTACTAATAAAAATGTTCGTAAATAAAATTAAACAAGTTTCGAGAAAGCCACTTAACCAAATAAGAGTAAAATTAATATGCAAATTTTGTTTAATTATTCATGCACAGTGAGCCGAAATCAAAACCCTGCATTAATTCAAAAACGTTCAAAAATTAAATAAAAAAAAACAGGTTTTTTTTAACTGAAAGTAAGAAACGACGTTAAAACTTAAAACGAACAGAAATTATTCCATATATGAAAGGGGCTGTACCCTCCTCAACGCCTCGCTCTTTACGCTAAAGTTTGACTTTCTCACAAATCTATTTTTTTTAAATAATAAAAAACTTTTTATCGCAAAGAGCGAGGCGTTGAGGAGGGGACAGCCCCTTTCATATACGGAATAATTTCTGTTCGTTTTAAGTTTTAACGTCGTTCCTTACTTTCAGTTAAAAAAAACTGTCTTTTTTATTTAATATCACTCAGGAACGGATCCCGAACCAATGGTTCAAGAAGTTTTTCGAACTATCTACATCCATCTTTTCCTCTTCAAATGGCACCGGCCTTGATGACCTTGGAAAATTCTGTATAGTAAGAAGGAAATTTTCACAAATAGATTTACAGTACAAATACGCTCAAAGGAAAATGTTTCAAACCTCATCCTTTTGCCAAGTCCTGATTTATGTAGTTTTTAAGGTTTGATAAAATATATTTAAAATTTGGAAATTAATCTTAATATGAAGATAAGCAGACTTAAACCAAAATTAAAGGAAAATACCTTCTATACATTCTTCTAAGCCTTCGAAATAGAAGATAAATTGAGATATGAGTTTAAAAAACACATTCTTGGGGCATAATTTAAGCTCTGGATCCATCATTGAAATATTGTTCACCCAGCTAAATTAGAGCCAAAACCAGTATGTATAAGAAGCAGTAATGAAAAGGCACTTTGAGACGCTTTTTAGAAAAATAATATATATAACTCACACTATTCAATGAAATGTGCTGGATCGATAAGCCCAGTGTAATTTGTGGCTCATGTGTGGCTCTCAATACAACAGGGTTCGTCTGTTCTTTGACACTTTTTTTCAAGTGAGGAAATAGTTAGAACTTGGAGCTTTTGATATTCATTCGGCTGCTTTGCCCTAACGTTAAGACAGCAGTCCACGTGATGAATAATTGGCGAAACTTTCAGGATAGGTGGTTCCCCTGGTGGCAAAGGAGGAACTAATGGACGGCAAAGAAGTATTTTCTTGAATGTGAGATAATACTGTAGTTTGTGTCTCAAATTATTCGTAAACAGCAATCATGGGACCCAATTTTTTTTTCGGGTCATATGTTGTTCACTAACAAACTAGTGAACAACACTAGTTTGTTCACTCGTTACATTTGAAGTTTGAACGTTACTCAACTCAACAAATTACGAACGGGATACATTATTGTCATTGTAGACATTTGAAATCTTCATCTTACTGACAAATGCGACTATAATGTTGATTATAGTCGTTAAACTAATGGAAGGCATGGAAGTATTTTTTTGAAGGTGAGATAAAAATGTAGTTTGTGTCACAAATTATTTGTAAACAGCAATCATGGGACCCAATTTTTTTTCAAGTTCATTCACTCTACAAAAATGTATGCTGTGTATTATACTACCTTTTGAATTACTGTAGTCAATATATCCTCGGGGTTTCCTCCATTGATACTGGAGTTTATATTATTAACAACATTCGAAGGACTTAAAAGGTTGTTTATCAGTCTTTTTAGTCTAAAATAAAAATAACTAAAGAGTTAAGAGATGTTGGCACTAAAGAGTTTGCATAGTCATGTGTCTAGGGTTGACGCTTAACCAGTTTCAAAAATGAATATTAGGCCTTTGGAGCTTTAAATATGCTATTCATTTATGCATTAAGTAAAAATCTAATCTTAACAACAAGTTTAGTTAATCAAAGTTTTTTTTTTTGCAACCGTTTAGTCCAAAATTTCATGGAAAGCGAGTCTATGGTCTTGGGTCGTTCGAAAACTAATTCTCAAAAAATTTCATGCCAGGAAATCTGAGTTTTTGAGCGTAAGATTCGCAGGGTGGATTCACACCGTATATTTATTAACTATTTGCTATTCATTGACAAAAAATTGAAACGATCAAACAGGGCTTTTATCCATTCTGTTTAGTCTACAATGAAAATCAATGCTGTGTAGTATTAACCAACTCCCTACAACAGGGTTCAAGCACCCTATGACACAGCTATCGGGCTGACCTCACAAATTTCAATGCCTCAATTCAACCCAAATGGGAGGATGTCTTGGCGGCCGCAGCGATGGAAGATGACTGGCGACTCTTCTTGGATGCCCTAAGCGCCTATGGAGGCACAGATGGATCTAAGATCTAATGATAGTATTATAACGCTTTTTGGATTACCTTAGCCGATTCAGCCTCTGTCCTTTCTCAAGTGCATTGATACTAATGATTTTGTATAATAATATACATAGGATTAACAAATACCCGTCTCAATGATAAATTTAGGGCAGTTGGAGCTTTATGTAGTTTATTATTATGTTGCCACAACAGACACCAAAATTACGGATGCCTGATTCCGGGATGATGTCTGGGCGACCGCAGCGGTGAGAGATGACTGGTGACTCTTTTTGGATGCCCTGAGTGCCTAAGGAGGCACAGGTGGACCGATTCAGCCTCGGCCCTATCTCCAAGTGTATTGATACTAATGAGTTTGTATAATGATGTGTCAAGGATTAACAAATACCCGTCTCTATGATAAATTTAGGCCACTCGGAGCTTCATATAGTTTATTATTACATTGCCACAACAGACAGCATAATTACTAATCGTAGAGCGGGAAAAAAGGGTTAAAACTTCAAAAGGAATTCTAGAACCAGTACTTGCACTGGACCAACACTAGAAAGTTCTTCCAGCATTGATAAAAAGGAAGGTTGGAAACTTTTTCCATTGCAGTTTTCTCTATAAATATGCTTACTTAAGCATTTCTTCCGGGTAACGGAATTAATGAAGCTGGAAACAGCTGTATTCTAAAAAAGCCGTTTTTGTGATACTTATTGTTGTCTCCCAGCTGTATAATGCTGTAACTGTTTTACCATCTTAATAGTACATCCTAGCATATTACTATCACAACAAGAAGAGAATAAAGAACCCTGAAAAAGTCCAACGTTATAAAAAAAGAAAACAGAAGAACTATCCATTATTCGAAATCCTAAACAATGCTTTGTCGTCGAATAGGCCATATTTCATCGAATCGGGCAATTCCCAAAAGTCACAATGCAGCTCTGTTTTCAGTTGTGGGCCTGGCTGCTTTTGCATCAAACGCTAAATAGCAGTCTTTTATTAAATAAAATTTGTTTGTGTTCCTTTTTTTTGAACTAATGGATTTCACAGTAATTTTCTACCCAATATTTGACAGATACTTCCCATTTGAGAAAACTTTTCCATCGTACCTTTTAGCCGTTTTAAAAAACTATTTTGGTATGTGTCAGCTAACATATTTTGTATGCAGCCTCGCTATACTCTATCCCCAAACCCCTCTAATGTGCAAATATATAGCCGAAATTGTATGTTTTCCGTCTATTCTCTCAGTGCGTCTCTCTTGTTTCAACCCTTGTACATGTGAATTGAATTAACTGTGGCGAAATGCGTTGCGAACAAATGTGTGCGAAACAAGTGACGGATGACAAAATGCGTTGGAAATATATAATTTGGGCTAAATAATTGCATATTAGGGGGGAGGGGGTAAACTATAGCGGGGCTGCATGCAAGATGTATTAGCTACACTTATTCTGTATATTATGAAGTATGAATTGTTTACTTAACATGTTTCCTTTTCTACAGGCTCTTCTCAAGGCTTCTACCACTATCTAAGCTATTTAAAAAAAGGAGTATTTACCTCGAAAAGCATTACATACAGCATTTTTGCTTTCCTTTGAAGTAATTAAGTAAAAAAAAAACAAGCTTTTTTAACTGAAAGTAAGGAACGACGTCAAAACTTAAAACGAACAGAAATTATTCCGTATATGAAAGGGGCTGTCCCCTCCTCAAGACCTCGCTCTTTACGCTAAAGTTTTTTTATTGTTTAAAAGAACAGAGTTGTGAGAAAGTCAAACTTTAGAGTAAAGAGCGAGGCGTTGAGGAGGGGACAGTCCCTTTCATATGCGGAATAATTTCTGTCCGTTTTAAGTTTTAATGTCGTTTCCTTACTTTCAGTTAAAAAAAATTAATGTTTTTTTATTTAATTTTTGAACGTTTTTTTAATTAATGAAAGTTTTGATTTTGGCTCACCGTACATGAATAATTGAAAAAAATTTGAATATTAATTTTACTTTTATTTGGTTAAATGGCTTTCTCGAAACTTGTTTAATTTTATTTACGAACATTTTTATTAGTAATAAATATGCGTAACTTACGAATTAATTTACGTAACGAACTTCTATATTCATAGATTTTTAAAAAGTATATTAGGGGGTTCGCCCCCTAGTCAATACCTTGCTCTTTAAGCTAAAGTTCGAATTTTGTTCCAATTCTTTAAAAATGACCCGTTATCACAAAGGCCGTTAATTAGAATAAATAGCTCTTATGAAAGTACTAAAAAATATTTCGCTTAAAGAGCGGGGTATTGAATAGGGGGTGAACCAAATCATATACATAATATTTTCTGTTCGTTTTAAGTTTTGATGTTGCTCCTTACTTTCATTTGAAAATCTTGTTTTTTTTATTTAGTTTCTGATCTTTTTCTTTAATAATAATGAGAAATCCGGCGCCCCCTTCATAGCAATGTCCCTTCCCCCATGAAAACTTCCTTAATGGAAAGATCTTCCCATATAGCCCCCCCCCCCCCCCACCTACCAGAAAAAAAATCCCCCCTGAAAACGTCTGTACTTCCCAATAACCAATACTATATGTTAACATTGGGTGAAGTTCATAACTTTCAGCCCTCCCCACGGGGACTTAAGGTCATCCTAAAAATAATCTCCCCACGGGGGATTAAGTCATCCTAAAAGACATAGTTAGCATATTTTCGACCATGCTGAACATTATGGCTATCTCAAAAATTTTGATCTAGTAACTTTGGAAAAAATAAGCGTGGGAGGGGGCTTAGTTGCCCATCCAATTTTTTGGTCGCTTAAAAAGGGCACCAGAAATTTTGATTACGATATTCTATTACCACTGGGTCAATACGACGACCACCCCTGGGGAAAAAAAATAAATAAAAACGCATCCGTGATCTTTTTTCTGGCAAAAAAATGCAAAATTCCACATTTTTGTATATAGGTGCTTGAAACCTCTACAGTACGGTTTTCTTATACTTTGAATATGATGGTGTGATTTTCATTAATGTTCTATAGCTTTTGGGGGTCTTTCCCCTTTTTTCTCTAAATCAGCCAAATTTTATCAGGCACATAACTTTTGATGGGTGTAACTAAATATGATGGGTGTAACTTGATGAAACTTATATATTTGAAATCAGCATTAAAATCTGATTCTTTTGGTGTATCTATTTGTATCAAAATTCTGTTTTTTAGAGTTTCGGTTACCATTGAGCCGGGTCGCTCCTTACTTACAGTTCGTTACCACGAACTGTTTGATGAAAGAGTGAATCATGACTTTTGGCTTTGAGGCGCCTTCGAGAATAGCTTGTAGAACCGTTTGTAAAACTCTGGCGAAACTTAGGCTAAAGGTTCTTATTGCCGTAGTTCCCAACTGCGGTAGCTGTATCGCCGAAAGCGTACTACTACTACTACTACTACTAAGAACTCACCGCAGTACCAATCCGCCAGAGGCCAACACAGCTACGCACGCTCCTCCTCCATACTAATATATTCAAAGCTCCCTCTTTACACCCTCCCAGGAAGTTTCCATTCCCGTTAAATCCTTCTTTATGACATCTTCTCATCCCAACCACGGACGACCGTGTATACCGTCGTATATACGTCGTATAACCGAAAGTATATGATTAGCTAAATGGACAAGGAAGGCAAATACGCGGAAACAACTTACCCCACTGAAACAGTTCACTACCCTTAAAAAGAAACAAAATTTGAAATTAAGAACAGTTTATCTAGGGGATTTTTTATGGTCGTATATGCAGATTTATGTTTAATCGGCCATCGTTAAAATGTAAATTTCTGACCACAAATGGAAAGCGAAAAATCTGGAAAGTGTTTTCCGCATTTTTTTTTTTTTTTTTTTTTTTTTTTTTTTTTTTTTTTTTTTGCTGTTATTAAGAAGTAGTAACGTTTGAAAAAATGTTTACTGTCAGCTGCTAATAATATATGAAGAAAAAAAATCGATACGGAACCGAAAGCTTCAATTCACAGCTAATTTTATGTGCGAGAAAGAGGATATAATCCATTTAACACAAATAACTCTATAGATTTATTAGGGAAACTTATAGATTTATTAGGAGCAAAACAAAGGAACAGAACAAAAATTGAATGAATTTTCTTTTTTTTGAGGGGTTAGGATCTAAATTTAACTTTTCAGAAAAACTAACACTAAAATTGTATCTGGAAGGGGGGGGGGGTAAACCAGCCCCCTCCCCCTTCAAAAAAAATTGTTTGTCTCGTTAAAGCGTAACAAAAATGCATATTAACCAATTTTGAATGTCTTTTTTAGTTTTTTTGTAAACAAAAAATACCCCACCCCCCACATAAATCCTGGCTACAGCCTTGCTTAAAAACCATTTGAATTACTGCGACTATCGCTTTATACTGAATTGAAGCCATATTTTCAGCTATGCATAGTAACTTTTAGAGTTTTGCTTCATATTCCAAACGTTGGAATACACAAACACTTCTTGTACGTAGCTTGGTACTGAATAATTCTTTGATATCTATAGATGTATTATAGATTTATTATAGATGCATTATAGGTGTATTATAAAAATTATATATTTATGTTGATACCTGGCTAGGCATGGTAAACTAAATAACTAAACTGGCCAAGCATGATAGAACGAGAAAACAAAGGACAAAGAAGAAACACGAGGTAAAATACAGCAATTAAAAAAAGAGAAAAATAAAAAATCCAAGTTGTTCAGCTTCCCTCAATGAAGAAAGGAGAATAAAAATGACCAAAGTGTGAGCAAAATGAGTAAACTTTTAGAGGTTTTGCGATTTCATGGTGCTAGAATAGGTTTGAAAATTAATGTTAAGATTAAGTTGCTAAGGCTAGGAATAAGTGAAGATTAAAAGGTGACTTTGGGTAACGAAAAGATGATGCTAGAATAGGTTTGAAAATTAATGTTTAGAAGAGTTAGTTGCTAAGGCTAGGAATAAGTGAAGATTAAAAGGTGACTTTGGGTAACGAAAAGATGGATGGGTAGCGAAAAGATGGTGCTAAAATAGGTTTGAAAATTAATGTTTAGAAGAGTAAGTTGCTAAGGCTAGGAATAAGTGAAGATTAAAAGGTGACTTTGGGTAACGAAAAGATGGATGGGTAACGAAAAGATGGTGCTAAAATTGGTTTGAAAATTAATGTTAAGAAGACTAAGTTGCTAAGGCTAGGAATACGTGAAGATTAAAAGGTGACTTTGGGTAACGAAAAGATGGATGAAGTGATCAGCTTCACTTATATTGGTAGTATTTTTAGTAAAGAGGTGAAGTAAAGATGTGAAAAGTAGAGTAGCCAGGGTAGGCCCGGGGTATTGTTTCCACAGTTGAAAATAGTTTGAAAGAATGTGAAGCTAAGTCAGCGAACCAGATTTGAATATTTGAAGCTACAGTGACGACATTGATCAAATAGGGTTTTGAAGCGTGGGCACTCCGTAAAAAGGAGGAAGATTTGCTAGATGTTTTCCAGAGAAATTGCCTACTGATTGTTTTGGGTACCCGACTAACTGACCGTAATTCAAAAAGTAGGCTATACGAAAAGTGTGTCTCAATCCAACTATTTAAGGCTATAATGATAGAAAGGTTGAGATGGGTAGGACACGTTTCTGAGGATGAAGAATGACATATTGCCAAAGATTGTACTTTTCTGCCAACCGTCTAAGGCTAAACGGAAAGCAGATCGTCCTTGTTTGGTATGGGAAGATTGCGTAAAGAAAGAATTAGGAGAAAGAGGAACTTCCTGGGAGGATGTAAATAGGGGCTTTCAATAGATTGAAATGGACGAGGAACGTGAGTAGCTTTATTGGCCTCAGGTGGCTAGGTGCCGCGGTGGGTAGTTAGTAGTAGTAGCACAGACAAACGTCGGTGAGTTTTGGGCGCACAAATAAGGTGAACTTTTTTTTCGACCCTCAAAGATGATACCTTTTTCTCTTATTTTAGATACCGCTTTTATACAACTGCTAGCATTACTCTTGTATAAACCGGTCTACCCGTAGGCCTAAATTGAATCAAATGTGACGAAATCGAGAGCCAGAAAATACGTGGGAGATATATTCGGGCTACATTCGGGCTGTATATTTGCACATAATGGAGGAGGTAATGCATAGTGGAACTGCAGTTGAAATTTGTTAACTACAAATAATCCGCATATAATGAAGTAAAAATTTGTTTCTAACCCTTTTATGCACTCAAAATAAGAGAAAATTAATAATCTTTGAGGTTCCGTAATGAGTTTGAATTGAATTTCCTAGTAAACCGATTATTATATTCGGAATGAGCATAAAATGCTATCGAGTGGTATGTTTACCTTTTTCGTAGGTCAGTAATATAAACTACCCCAAAATTATTCAAAATTCTACAGAAAAGTTTAATAATGCTTCTTTTTTTTAATTTTTGTTCTTGAGATTTGTGTTTTCGCGGGGACTTTTATCAATGAAGTTTTTCTCCTCCTGGCCCGATAGTGGCTGAGTGGAGATCTTGGCCGAAACATTTTTATTTTTCTCTTTTTTCTATGGCTGTGATTTATTTTGTTTTACTTCATTGTTGTATGTTTTCTCATTTTGCAGTGATCCATAACGAGACTATGTAAGTTCAAATTCGGAAGCCTTTATCAACGAAAAAAAAATATATATAGCCCAAACAAAACACAATGAAAAACACAATAGATGGAAAAAAAACTACTTAAAAAAGACGAAAAAAACTGTATAAACACCTATTGGGTTTTTCCTTATAGGCTTTTTAGGCTAGCTTTTCCTCCTTGGTTAAGGCTTCAGGTTGTGAAGCCGAAATATTAGAACTTCTGTTATTATTTTTGTATTAAAAAGTTTTCTTATTATTTTCACTGTCTTACTAAAAAAAAGAAAATTAGGCGTTTTTAGTATATTTTCGTTTAAAATATATTCCGTTTTGATAGATTTATGTTTGCGACATTTCGCAATAGTAATTTGAAAGAGGTTCTCGGCTATTGATTTATATAAATGAAAATTTTCCCAATTAGTTTTGCTATAACTAGTTGGGAAATATTTCCCAACTATGACAATTTCTTGAGAATTCACTAAATTTATTAAAAATTTTGCTCCAAACTTATTTTGAATACACAATTACTACCTTTCAGGGTCAATTCTATCCTTATTAACACTTCCAGACATCAGGTTTACACTAGCACATTCCTGTAATCATTGGCATGTGTGCAAATGACACTGCTCTACTAAACAACTTTTCCCTGGAACTAACACTAAAGAAAATGCGGGAAAAATGTCAGAACTCCTGTCAAAATTAGCCGGAAACAAAGTGGGCAGGTCTTCCCTTTTTTCTGTCTCTTTTTTAAAAGTTAAAATGCTAAAGAGTCATCTATATAGATTATTTCTTTATGATGGGTACTGCGCTTTACTCTGCTGCAGAGTTGCTTTACGCCAATCATGACATAATTGCAGAAGTTACAATAAACCAAAGAAAAGTAAGTATTCTTATTGAAATGGGTTCCACGTGGTTCTGGAATTACAAGGACAATTCTCATAGCCTACCCTACGGGTCCAAAGGGCCTGGTGCTGTCACCACGGAAAGGCCCTAACAAAGGGGTTTTTTGACAGTTCTAGGGAGTTTTTACAGTTTTATAGCCGCTGGACCAGCTCCACATAAAGGAGGGCCCCAAATTTGGAAACCCAAAGGGTACATTCCACGGCTGCTTCTGTGAGACCCCTCGCGAAGTCACAAGATCACTCAAATGATTGTAATTCGTAAAATAGTAGGCCATTTTATCGCGGATCCCCGTTAGGCACGGGCCCAGGGTGGTCACCCCACTTGCCACCCCTAAAGGCTAGCACTGATAATTCTCGTTGGTTTTTGTAGTAGATACCTACCAAAGTACAGTGGCTAT
Organism: Artemia sinica; assembly: GCA_027921565.1. Taxonomy (NCBI): domain Eukaryota; kingdom Metazoa; phylum Arthropoda; class Branchiopoda; order Anostraca; family Artemiidae; genus Artemia; species Artemia sinica. The sequence continues at coordinate 7,356,650 of CM051264.1, read as the reverse complement.
GAAACAAACATTGACCTGAGAGCGAAATTATCATATCAAACAGTTCGTGGTAACGAACTGTAAGTAAGGAGCGACCTGGCTCAATAGTAGCCGAAACTCTAAAAAACTGAATTTTGATACCAGTAGATAAATCAAAAGGAAAGAAATTTTTATGCCTTTCCTGGAAAGGAAAGGAATTTAAATTCCTTTCAAAAGGAAAAGATATTTTTATGCTGATTTCAAATAAATAAGTTTCATTAAGTTTAGTCATACTCAACAAAGGTTAGGAGCCTGAGAAAATTTGCCTTAAGTTCAAAAAATGGAGGAGACACCCCTAGAAGTAATATAATCTTAATGAAAATCACACCATCATTTTTAGCGTATCAGAGAACCCTATTGTAGAGGTTTCAAGCTTCTATCTGCAATTAAATAAAAAACAGGTTTTTTAACCAAAAGTAAGGAGCAATATTAAAATTTAAAGCGAACAGAAATTATTACGTTTTTGAGGGAAGTTGCTCCCTCCTCAACACCTCGCTTTTCGCACTAAAGTTTTTCGGCATTTTAAAAATAGTTACTTATTGTTCTAATTAAACGACCCTTGTGTTTCAGGAGTTTTTTTTTTTTTTTGAACAATTGGGACAAATTTTTAACTTTAGCGCAAAAAGCGAGGTGTTGAGGAGGGGGCATTCCCCCTCAAATACGTAACAATTTCTGTTCATTTTAAGTTTTAATATTGCTCCTTGATTTTTTTTGAAATTTCTTTTATTTAATTTCTGATCTTTTTTTTTTTTTTAAATAACGCCAGGAATCTGGCTCCACCTCCACAGAAATATCCTCTGAAAAATTCAATCCTGGTGAAAATTTATCCCGACAATAACCCTTAATACCTCCACGCGTAAAATTGAGTCAGTAAAGAGAAAGCAAGACATAAAGAAATTTCGTGCAGGAACTCTGGCAAATTCCCCCAGTACACGATTTACCCTGAAAAGTTCACCCCCCTGGAAAATTCCCTTTCTATGGACAATTCTCCCTGTGCAAAGTCCCCGCAGCAAAAATTCGTCATCCCCTCCCCACCCGCAAAATGTATGCATACTTCCCAATAACAAATACTAACATAAACAATGAACTTTATAACTTAAAGACCTTTTCCCAGGAGCTGTAGGGGGTCATGTTATTTCCACAGACATAGTTATTTGGCCTTTCAATTATGCTGAACGAAATAGCAATCTCAGAATTTTGATCGAACGATTTTGGGAAAAAGTGGCGTGGGAGGGGGCCTAGTTGCCTTGCAATATTTTTTGGCTACTTAAAAAGGGCACTTGAACTTTTAATTACCGTTAGAATGAGCCCTCTCCCTTTTTTCTAGGCCCACTGGATCGACACGATCACCCCTGAAAAAAAAAAAATAAATAAATACGCAACCGTGATCATTCTACTGGCAAAAAGTACAAAATTCCACGTTTTTAAAGATAGGAGCTTGAAACCTCTACAGTAGCGTTCTCTGATACGATGAATCTGATACTGCGATTTTAATTAATAGTCTATGAATTTTATGGGGTGTATCCCTCTTGTTTCGAAAATCAGGCAAATTTTTCCAGACTCGTAACCTTCAGTGGGTAAGACTAGTTATAAAACTTATATATTTAAATTAAGTATAAAAATCCAATTCTTTTGATATATCCACTGGTGTGAAAATTCCGTTTTTTAGAGTTTCGGTTACTATTTAGCTGGGTCGCTCCTTACTTACAGTTCGTTACAACAAACCTTTTGAAAATTTGGAATTTTATATATTTTTACCTGAAGAAAGATCCCAGATCAGCGTTTATTTTTTTTTTTTTTTTACCCATGGGTGATCGTATCGACCCTGTGGTCCTAGAATATCGTGAGAGGGCTCATTTGAACGAAAATTAAAAGTTCTAGTGCCCTTTTTAAGCGACCAAAAAGATTGGAGGGCAACTAAACCCCCACCCCCAAACCTTCTTAATCCAAAATTTTTCGATTAAAATTTTGAGATAAGCCATTTGTTCGTAATAGTTGAAAGGCCCGATAATTATGCCTTTGGATATAACATGAACCCCCCCCCCCCTCCCACAGCCCGGGGGAAGGTCTTTAAGTTATAAAAATTGCCCATTGTTTACTCATAGTATTTGTTAGTGGGAAGCATGTACATATCAAAATTCTTAAAGAAGTTTTTTCCAATTCTTTAAGAACGACTCCTTAAACACAAGGGTCGTTTAATTAGAACAATAAGAAGCTTTTCTTCAAAAGTACTAAAAAAAACTTTAGGGTAAAGAGCAAGGTGTTGAGGAGGAGGCAACCCCCTTCACATAAGTAATAATTTCAGTTCGTTTTAAGTTTTAATGTTGCTCCTTACTCTCAGTTGAAAAAACCTGTTTTTTTTCTTTAATTCCATAAGAAGCCAAAATTTTGGAGATCTTCTGCTATGTAGTGTAATTTCTTCCACTCTTTCAAATAGTGTGTGCGGGGACTGTGAATGTGAATAATTTCAAAGAATTGTCTAGAAAGATTATTGCTTATGATGAGTGCTGCACTTTACGTTGCTACAGAGTTGCTTTACGTCAATCATGAAACGATTGCAGAAGTTACATTAAACCAAAGAAAATACGTATTTTTTGAATTGGGTTCCACGTGTTTCTAAGATTTCGATGATATTCTCGTGAATTGTATTTTTTTTTTTTTCGTTTAAATACCTACCGAAGAACAGTTGCTATGAAGCAAATCGCAACCTGAGAGCAAAATTTTCCTGTTTTATAAGAAGCCAACATTTTGGAGATCTTCTGCTATGCAGCGTAATTTCTTCCACTATTTTAATAGTTGTTTGTGGGGATTTTTGCGAACGTGAAAATTCTAAAGAGTCATCTATATAGATTATTACTTATGGTGAGTGTTGTGCTTTGCGGAGTTGTTTTTCAACAACCATCAATTGATTACAGAAGTTACAATAGACCATAGAAAATACGTATTTTTATTAAAGTTGGTTTCATATGGCTCTAGTATTAAAGGATAATTCTGATTGGTATTTTTTTTTTTTTTTTTTTTTTTTTTTTTTTTTTTTTTTTTTTTTTATTAAATACCAACGAAACCACAGGTTCTTTGAAGCAAATCGCAGCTTGAGCGGGTAGGGGGCACTTAGTAGCATAACTAAATAACAACAGAGGTGTAGATGTTTTGAAGCAAACGCTACTATGAACATTTATTTACTTTTGCCTGTAAGGCATTGCGTATAGCTGCTATTTTGCTATTATCCCGATTACCTTTCAAGGTATTTTTTGTAAGACCCGATTATCTAAAAAAGTTGGTTCGGGTAGCTTCACTTATCTGGGTAGTTTCAGAGGCAAGGCTCTAGCGTTGAATATAGTAAAGAGCCACAAGGCTTCAACGTCTTCCTATTTAGTTATTTATTGTTCTTTTTTCCCAGAGCAACTTCATATGAAAGGGGTGGTTGCATAAAGTTCGGATGGGGCTCAATCGAACGGAAATTGAAAGTTCTAGTGTTCTTTATAAGAGTCAAAAGTGATCAAAGGGCAACCTGCCCTCCTCCCACGCCCTTCTCCTCCAAGCAGATCCAATCAAAAATTTCGCTAGCCATTTTGTTCAAAATAGTCCAAAGGGGTTATGTCAACCTCCGGGTTGACATAACCCCCAAAGACCACAGGGCAAGGGCTGTAAGTTATGAAAGTTACCAATTGCTAACACCTGTTCGATTGTTAACATGTTAACACTGTTAACATGTTTGATCCTGGGTCTCCAAAAAGACTTAGGATATAAAGGTAAAACTTCGATGAAATGCTTAGAGGGATCTGGAACACATTCAAAGCACACTATGTGATTGCTGGTTGTCATAAGGACGTATCGGCAATATCTAAGGAACAGCTGAGGGTGTTAAGTTGAAACTTTCGGGGAGGGAGATTTTAAGGGTGCTCGGAGGAAATCAGCCCCCTTGCAACTTCTTAGATACCCTTCCCCTCAACACGTTTGAAAATTGTGAAATAGCCATTTTATCCAAAAAAGTCAAAAGATCCAATAACTATGCCTCTGGGGATGTCATGCTTCCACTGCCCTGGGGCAAGGATTTTAAATTATACAATTTACCCATTGTTTACATGCAGGATTTATCATTAGAAAAAGGAGAATATTTGATTCGGGGTGTGTCTCAAAATACTAAGAGTATTAAGATGAAACTTCAGGAAATATTGAGGAGGATCTAAGCTAAATCAAAAGACACTGTGTGCATCCAGTTTATTGAAAAGCTGTATATGCAATATCTTAAGAATGGATGAGGGTATTAAGTTGAAACTTTTAGGGTGTGCTGACGAGGATGTCAAAAAGTGGCCAGAGACCTGCCCCCTCCCATGCATTTTAGCTGCCCGCTCCCCAATATATTTGATAACAGTTTTCAAATTGCCATCTTGTTCCAAATAGTCTAAAGATCAAATAATTATGCTCCTGGGGATGCCATGCCACGATTTTATTGTCTGCATGCAGGATTGATCAGAGGTAATGCTGTAGCGTTGCCTATAGTAAAGGCCATACGGCTCCAATATTTTATTATTTATTAATTTATTAATTATTGTTTTTTTCCAGAGGAACTACATATGGAAGGGGTTGTCGTAGAAACTTCAAAGGGGGCTCATTTGATTGGAAATCGAGAGTTCTAGTGCCCTTTTTAATAGTCGAAAATGATTGGAGGGCAACTAGCCCCCCCCCCCATGCCCATCATTCCCCCAAACACATCCAATAAGAATTTTGAGATAGCCATTTTGTTCACCGTATTTGATTTCCAGATAGAAAATATATTTTTGAGGAGGACACCCCCCCCCCTAAACCTCAGGGCAAAGGTTTTAAGTTGTGCCCCGGGGGCATTTAAGGTTTTTATAGAAGGCGTTGTCATAGAAACTTCAAAACAGGCTCATTCGATTGGAAATTCAAAGGGCTAGTGCCCTTTTTAATAGTTGAAAGTAATTCGACTGGAAATCGTGAGTTCTGGTGCCCTTTTTAATAGTCAAAAATGATCGGAAGGCAACTAGCCCCCCCCCCCCCCCGACGCCCATCATTTCCCCAAACACATCCAATCAAAATTTTGAGATAGCCATTTTGTTCAACGTAGTTGATTTCCAGATAAATATAAGGTTTTTGAGGAGGACAATCCCCACAAACCTCAGGGCAAGGGTTTTAAGTTATGCCTGGGGGGCATATAAGGTTTTTATGGAAGGCGTTGTCGTAGAAACTTCAAAAAAAGGGCTCATTCGATTGGAAATTCAAAGGGATAGTGCCCTTTTTAATAGTCGAAAGTGACTGGAGGGCAACTAGCCCCCCCACGCCCATCATTCCCCCAAACACATCCAATCAAAATTTTGAGATAGCCATTTTGTTCAGAATAGTTGATTTTCTGATAGAAAATATGTTTTTGAGGAGGACACTCCCCCACAACCCTCAAGGCAAGGGTTTTAAATTATACCCTGGGGGTATATAAGGTTTTTATAGAAGGCGGTGTCGCAGAAACTTCAAAAAAAGGCTCATTCGATTGGAAATTCAAAGGGCTAGTGCCCATTTTAATAGTCGAAAGTGATTTGGTGGCAACTAACCCCCCTCTCACGCCCACCTTTTCCCCAAACACATCCAATCAAAATTTTGAGACAGCCATTTTATTAAACATAGTTTTAAGTTCTGGAAATTAGGTCTTTGAGGATGACAACTCCCCAACAGCCCTCAGGCCAAGGGTTTTAAGTTTTGCCCTGGGGCATATATGGTTTTGTATAGACAACATTGTCGTATAAACTTCAGAGAGGGCTCATTTGATTGGAAATTTAAATTTCTAGTTCGCTTTTTCAGCGTCAAAAGATATTGGAGGGCAACCAGCTCCCCCCCCCCCCTAAACCCTAAGTTCCCAAATGCTTCCAATAAAAAAATTTAAGAAAGCTATTTTGTTAAAAATAGTTCAAAGATCATTAAACAAATATTCCGGTGTTGACACAACCCACCAGGGCCCGAGGGCAGGAGTTGTAAGTTATGCCCTGGGGGCATATATGGGTCTTATGGAAGGGATGCTTGTACAAAATTCAGAAAGGGCTCATTTGATTGGATATTGAAAGTTCGAGCTCACTTTTTAATAGTTAAAAGAGATCCGAGGGAAGCTATCCCCCCACGCCTTCTTTTTCAAAACCCATGTGATGAAACTTTTGAGATAGATATCTTGTTAAATAAAATAGTTCAAAGGTCAGATAAGAAAACCTCCAGTGTCAATACAACCCCCAGGGCACAGGGGATGACGTTCTAAGTTATGGCTTAAGGGCATGTATGGTTCTTTTGAAAGGGATGCTCGTATAAACTTCATTGAGGGCTCATTTGATTGGAAATTGAAAGTTCTAGTTCTCTTTTTAAGTGTCAAGAGAGTTAAACTAGCCCCCCCCTCCATGCTCTTTTTCCCCAAACCCGTCCGCTACAAATTTTGAGATAGCCAGTGTTTTTGAAATTGTTCAAAAATTAGATAAAAAAAACGCCTCCCAGAGCCCTGGGGATAGACGTTGTAAGTGTTGTCCAGGGGCGTATATGGTTCTTCTGAAAGGGATGCTCGTATAAACTTCAAAGGGGGCTCAATTTGATTGGAAATTGAAAGTTCTAGTTTCTGGGTGTATATATGGTTGTTATGGAAGGGATGCTTGTATAAAATTCCTAGAGGGCTCATTTGATTGGAAATTGATAGTTGTAATTCACTTCTTAAGAGTCAAAAGTGATTGAAGGGCAGCTAGCCTCCCCCCACACTCCATTTATTTTTTTTTTCCAGAGGCTCTTCATATAGAAGGGATCATCGTATAAACTTCAAAGGGGGCCCATTCGATTGGAAATCGAGAGTTCTAGTGCACTTTTTAAGAGTAAAAGTAATCAGAGGGCAACTGCTTCCTCCCTCCCCCCTCCAAGCCCTTTTTCCCCAAATACATCTGATAAAAAATTTGATTAAAAAATTTGAAACAAACATACAATAGATATTAATGTAAATTAATAAATAAATCTTTTCAGTAAAGCGCCAATGACGCAGTAGGTTTTAGGCTTCTGCAGTGAGGCGATACCCAAACTCTTGTTTGTAGTTATTTTTATTCGATTCAATCTTGATTTGCATATTCAATTTAAGTTTCACTTGTTTTAAGATTTATTTATTAACTTACATTAATATATATTGTATGTTTGTTTGTATTGATTGTTTATTTAATTTCTGTTCGTTTTTAGTTTCATTTATACTTCAATAGGAAAATATTTCTTTTCGTTTTAAGCTTGATCTTCATATTCAATCTAAGCATTACTCCCTTTAAGGTGTATGTATTCATTTATGTTATTACTTGTTGTATGTTTTTGCTATGATTGTTTATTCAATTTCTGTTCGTTTTGGATTTCATTTATTCTTTAATAGTAATTTCTGGTCGTTTTGAGTTTGAATTTTAAAAGGTATTTGTATCTGCTGAGCTTAAGTTTAAAATGGCTTTTACTTTTCTTTGAAAAACTTATTTTTCGGAAAGTTTTTTTTTAATTAATCATGTGTGTCTGAAACGAATATGGGTAATTAAGGTGAAACTTTGGGGAATGTTGAAGAGTATGTTGAACTAAATCAAAAGACACTATGTGCATCAAAGTTATCGAAAAGGCGTGTCTGCAATATCTTAGGCAGGGGTTAAGGATATTAACTTGAAACTTTGAGGACCACTACTACTTCAGCTGCTATTGTGACTCCAATTTTGACTACTTGCAACTGTTTCTGTGACTACTTGCGACTTCGACTAAGAAAACTTACGATTGCGACTACTTGGAACTGTGACTACTTGCGACTTCAACTATGATAACTTGTGACTGCAACTACCTGCGACTGTCACTACTTGTGAATGTGACTGCAGCTGCTTGTGACTGCAACTACTCTCAGTTGCGACTACTTTCGGGAAATTTTGAGTGGATATTGAACAAAATCAAAATACAGTATGTGCATGCTGGTTGTCAAAAGTGAAGAGTTCCAAAAAATTTTGACGAATTGTTTAATTGAATATTTGACGCATTCCTTTTGACGATATCGTGGCTCCAAGAGAGACACGCTCACAGTTTGAGAACCTCTGTTCTGGGATCTACCAACATCATAGTTTCCAAGAATGTACTTACTCTTCCTAAATTTACGCTTTAGATTACCTCTGGAAACAGTTTAACGGTGATATCTACTTTTAACATCAATAAGAACACTCCTATTTACCATAATGCCTCGTATTGACCCTGCCTGTCTTCGACCTATAGTAGCACAAGCAATAAGGTTGGACGCTATACCATCATACAAGTTCAAGTTAACTTAAGGGCTATTTTATGATCAGATTCCACGCTGGTTATAACTAGGTTATAATACTTACAAAACTACATCAGTCTATAACCGTTACTATTTTCTATCCAATTTATCTAGGCTAGAATACCAAATATCCCTAATTCCATCAGCCTAGGCATTGAATCTCTTAGTAAAATGCCATGTTTCTACGTGAGATCCTGTCAATTTTCTCCTGTAACTGTATGTAAAATTTATTCGAGTCTTTACTATCTCCGTCTGTCGGTTCTACAAGGACATATACCACTATGAATGTTGCTTTGCACGCTTTTGTCTTAAAATGAGCAACTAGAATTCAATCAGTAATACCTCCCCAACCTAAATAAGACTTAAAAGCTTCATTATTCACCATATGAAAAAACCCCTTCCTATGTACCCCTTCCTTCCTACCTGAATAAATAAATACTATATCACCTAATTTCCTGTTTCCTCTGCAAGACGACTTTCTGAAAGTCTCAACAGTTCCAGCCCAAAGCTGAATTAGTCAGTCAAATTGATGAAAAGATAACGTGTTTAACGTTCAAAATACTCAGCCAAATACTTTAGTTCTGAAAAATTACTCGCATAGAGGGGGTATCATGGTCTCAGGGTGTGATACGTTATGTGCAGTTAACAAAGGGGGTGAAATCTAGTGCTAGTTCTAAAATCCACGAGCTGCAATTCCAAGTCTGGCGTGTTTGGTATAGAGGAACTGATTGTCTTGCCAAAGTTACTGGTAAAATTGTCATCGTTTCAACAATATGACAGGGCTGCTTCAACCTTGGGAAATCTAAATGTAAAAAAGGATTTTTATCCATAACTCACAAGTCCTATCAAATAGTTATATTTTCGTCGACTAGGACCGAACATGTCATTTTTAAGGTGTCAATATGGTCTTAAATAGAAATGTCAATAAGGTCGTTAATATAAATGTCAATGGGATTATATGACACAATTCTTTCTTATCGTGGGCACGTAATTTACAGAGTCATTGGTTCTCACGTGCGGCAGGTACGTGCCCAAAAATTTACTTCGAGGGAAGGGGTAATAGATTGAAATGGGGAGGGAACCAATTAGAAAAAAAAAGAACTTAAAAAAGGGGAATTATATAAGAAATACACGAAATTATGCTAAAAAATCGTGAACTATAGAAACCAATTAGAAAAAAAAGAACTTAAAAAAGGGGAATTATATAAGAAAATACACGAAATTATGCTAAAAATCGTGAACTATAGAAACGAAAATATATTCATCATATAAAAAAGATTCAGACAAAATGAATGCCAGTTTTTTTTTATCTTCTGACAAAATTTATATTATGTTTTTTTACTGAGACACTCTGCTATAGGGGGGAATAAGACTTTTGGACAGCAATCCCTGATCGGAAATTTCAAAATTCATTTCTTTCACAAAAATTAGCTTTTGCGGTTGTAATTTCCATAAATGTAGAGATTTAAAAAAATTCTATCCCCCGTACCTCCACTACCCATACCTCCTAAATCCATGCTCAGAATCCGAGAGCCTCTCTTGTTCAAGCCCCTAAGTAATAAGGGTTACACAATGTTACTAAAATCCCATTTGTATGTAGTTGCTATTCTCCTTTGTTCATCATATTAATTAAAATAAAACAAGTTTCATCCATTGAAAGTGAGGAGCAACATTAAAACCTAGAGTGAAAAGAAATTATTTTGTATATGAGGGTGGTTGCCCCTTCATCAGTGCTGGCTTTTTACGTTTAAGTCTTAAACTTCTTTAAAATATTTCAAATTCAACGGTCCGTGTGTTTGATCAGTCTCTTAAAGAAGTATAACAAAAAGTGAAACTTTAACATAAAGAACGAGTGTTGAGGAAAGGGCAGTCCCCTCGTAAACAGAATGATTTTTATTCGTTTTGAGTTTTAATGTTGCTCCTTGTCTTCAGTTGAAAAAAAAACTTGTTTTTTTTTTAATAATCTCTCACGATTTTTCAGATCATAAAAAGAAACTCCCCAGTGTAAAATTCTCCTGGAAAGTTCCCCCAAAAACTTTCCTCCCTAAGGGAAATTTTCTCCCCTTGGAAAGTCCCCCCCCCCCCAAAAGGAAATTTCCCCCCAAAATTCAGTGCATTTCCGAACAACAAAACACTATATGTGAACAATGGGTAAATTGTGTAACATACAGCTCATTCCCTAGGAACTATGGAGGGTGTGTGCCAACCCCGAAGGCATAGTTATTTGACCTTCCGACTATGCAGAATCAAATCGCTATCTCGAAATTTTGATTGGATGTCTTAGTTGTAAAAAAGCGTGGAAGGGGGGCTAGTTTATGTAATTTCTGAACGTTTTTGAATTAATGCAGCTTTGATTTTGGCTCACCGTACATGAATAATTAAAATGAAATTTGTATGAAATTGAGAGATCCGAGACACTAAGCGTTTATAAGGATGTTAAAAAGGTGTTTGGCCAGGAGATTTACTTTAAATTTAATTAGCCAAGTAAATATTTGTCATATTGGTTGCAGCTGCGGGCCAACTGTTTGCCTTTAAGATGGAGGAGTAAAGTATTTGAGAGAGGTAAGGGGTTCCCGGCGTCTAGGTACACGTGTCCCATTGGCTTACTGATTGAGGGAGGGTATTTTGGGGAAAAGTAATTTTTCACTTCGGGGCATGTTGTCTCAGACGGTACCTAGCCTCATGTGTAGATTATGTAGATTTGTTGATCAGGCACTAAAGATAAGAAAGGAACTATTGTGAAGAAGATTTGTTATGGTTTGGTATAAAAATGCTGAAGGGAGTTTTACTTTTGTTTTCCTGTTATTTGATGTATAGTGTGTATGGCCCTGTAGAAAGGCTTTTGAATACACGATTGTTATTATTATTATTATTATTATTATGTGTGTGACATTGTGTGTAATTATGTGAGTTAGTTTTATAGTATTATGTGTGCTTTTGTGTTGCAATTGTTATGTTATTTTATTTTTATTTGCTATGGGCTATGTTTAGTTATTGTTATATATGTTATTATCATGTGTTTTAACTTTATATGCAACTGTGTTTGTTTTTGCCATGGCCCAAAGAGGCTTTGTTTTGCAATAAATATCTATCTATCTATCTTACGTAACGAACTTCTATATTCGTATATTTTTAATACATAAATGAGGGATTCTCCCCCTCTTTACGCTAAAGTTCGAATGTTGTTCCAATTCTTTAAGAATGACTCCCCCTAGTCAATACCTCGCTCTTTACACTAAAGTTCAAGTTGTGTGTTCGAATAACAAATGCCTGAATCACAAAGGCCGTTTAGTTAGAATAGATAGCTCTTTTGGAAGTACTAAAAAGAACTTTAGCGTAAAGAGCGAGGTATTGACTAGGGGGTGAACCCTTTCAAATACGTAAAAACTTCTGTTCGTTTTAAGAATTGATGTTGCTCCTTACTTTCAGTTGAAAAAACTTTTTTTTTTTAAATTTCTGATCGTTTTTTAAGTAATGCTGGGAAATCTGGCACCCCCCATCATAGAAATGTCCCTTCCCCCAAGGAAATATCCTCCATGGAAAGAGCCTCCCGCGTAATCCGCTCCTCCTACCCCCCCCCCTCCACCCAGAAGAAATCCCTCCTGAAAACGTATGTATACTTCCCAATAACCAATACTATATATAAACAATGGGCAAAGCTCATAACTTCCCCAGCCTTTCCCACTGGAACTGCGGTGGACTAGGTCATCCTCAAAGAAATATTTATTAAATATTCGACTATGCTGAACAAAATGGTTATCTCAAAATTTTGATTTCGTGACTTTGGGAAAAAAATGAGCGTGGGAGAGAGGCCAAGTTGCCCTTTGTTTTTTGGTCATTTAAAAAGGGCACTAGAACTTTCAATTTCCGCTTGAATGAGCCCTCTCACGATATTCTAGAACTACTGAATCGATACGATGACCCCTGGGAAAAAAAACAAACAAAAAAACAAATAAACACGCATCCGTGATATTTCTTCTGCCAAAAATACAAAATTCCACATTTTTACAGATAGGAGCTGGAAATATCTACAATAGTGTTTTCTCTTACGCTGAATCTGATCTGAATCTGAAAACCTTCTTAAGCTGTTTGGTGTCACAGATCTGTAGCTTCTTTTTTTGTTGATCTTTCACAAACGTTTATTTTCTTAAAACTCGGCACCCGCTACTATCAACAGCACCATCTTTTTCATTAAAACTGAATTTCCAATTGCTCCTTATTTTTGTATAAGAGATACCTAGAAGCAGGCATATTCAAAAATAATACACTTAGATATCAGTGTTTTCCACTTATCTTTTCAAACAATCTGTAGAATCTTGACAATTTTTGGAGAAATTCGGGAGATGGCTCTCAGGATTCGGGAGAAAATCGGAAGATGGATCTCAGGATTTGGTAGAATTTTCAGTTTTTGTATTGAGTTTTTGGAGGTGTTCGAGTGATTTGAGTATAAAGAACCACATTCTAAATGTTTGGAGTGCAGATTTACTGGAGCCAGCTGCAATTCCGGAAAGAAAATTTGGCAATCAACGTTGTCAAACATGACAAAAGGAAGCAGCTAGAAGCTTGAAATCTATTTAATTTTGAAACTAAGTGCAGTTATATTTCATTCAGACTCTAAAGCTGTTAAATTAAGACATTTTTCTTCATCAACGCTTACTTTTTCTGGCCCTTTCAGATTCCACACGACACCCCACTAAATTCAGGACTGGGACAGAAAATCCTGACGAAAATCCTGACACTAGGCCTTTGACCATTGAGTCTGAGTTAAGTGGATAATTTTTTTTTTACCACCATCCCCAGAGGTATTCACAAATGATAAAGAGAAAACGCAAAGTCGTAGCTCATTAGTATTGATATAACTGAAAAAAAGTGTAAGAAATAGCAAAACTTTCAGATACATATACTACATTACATTCATAATCTGTGTCTATCGCATGGCTTTTTAGCTGTGCTGGCATACGCTACTACTCCTTTTAGCCTCTTTCTGAGGGGTTGGTCAACCGTCAGTGTGTCTGCTGTAACTCCGTCTCGTTTCATTTCAAGTTTCGTCTGAATTGTGGACGCCAAAGTTACTGTTACCAAATGATTCCTTCTGCCTGTCTTTACTTCTTGAGTAAGCTGAACAATCTTTCTGAAGCTACGTTCGAAAATGGCAAGGAAAACAAGTATTGCACAAACTTTGCTAAGTTTGGTTTCCACGGTGGTCCCTCGCACTCAAAGCCGATTTCCAGTAATCCACGGCTGTCAGAGTCACTGTTTGATCATCATTGGCACTATCGGAATGTTCCCACTATTCTTTGTCAATCGCACTTTTCGACTTTTTGTACTCGTTTTCATCCTTTCAGCGCAATTTTATGTTTTATAATACACTGACAGGCCCTGGCGGACTATATTCGTCACTTTCTGCTTACCCAGTCTTTCTTTATCAGTAAAATTCTTATGCGGCATATTTTTTCAGGAATGGGACTAACTTGTCAACCAGCAAAAATCGTAAATTGTTTTCAAAATGCAGCAATTTTCGTCTCTGTTTCATGTGTTGGATAATTTGAAGCAAACCCCTTCGGTTCTACAGAGCAACTGCAGACAAATTCTAATTTTTGTCATATTTCTTTAAATTTGTAGTAATTCTGATCCTTTTGAAGCTAGTGAATCAGCTGGACCCACATAGTGCTAGTTCCCATTTTCTTGGTGCAAGCCAACAAATGTGATTAGTTTATGAATTGAAAATAATTAGTTAATTTTAAACCTTGAAGATGTTTAAATGATCAAAAATTGAAAACCAATGCAACCACTGTGGAATGGATAATGGGCAATGTTCATACCTATGCCAATAAATTCAAGTCGCGGTGCCTCAATTGCCTGGGACGTTAGGAAAAATCCCTAAAAGACCACAGGCAACGGACAGGTAAAAACAAGAAGAAAAGAATGATCAAAAAGTAAAATGTTAAGGGGATTAAGTTTTCTGGAGATTTTCGGGAGATTCGGTATCTTCTTTTTTTGTCGGGAGATTGATTAGAAATTCGGTAGATCTCCCGAAAAATCGGGAGAAGTGGAAACACTGTTAGATATATTAGCCTCAAAACACACTTTTTAAAGCTCGGCTGCAAGTTTAAAGCTACTTGCTCAAGACATCCAGCCCTCCCCTAGGTCGGCCCTTTCGTTTTTGAAGAGAAGCAGGGTATATCAAAGTTGAGTTAGCACGAGATACTTGTAGTATGTTTTTACGATCCGGTAGTAAAAAGTGTTCCTGTTTTCACACTATGTCATATTTCTCAACCATTTTTTCAAGCAAGGCAAGTTTATTCAGGACGCCACCATTTATGTTATGGATATATTGGACATGTTCACAATTGTTTGCATTTACTTTATTGAGAAAATTCATTTAGTTTGGCTTATGGTTCATTATTTACAGAAGAAGAACTTAAACATAAATGAAATGGAAAACTGAAGTTTTTTGCAGCAATTAAAGATTTCCTGTCTTCCGTTTATTTGATCAGGTTCTATTTTCGAACAATAGATCCTAAGCGAACAACTTTGCATAAAACTTAATTAGCATTTCCATGTATGCTTCAACTCCTCGATTGGCATCCATTTATCCGCAATATGCATTTTATACCTATTATGTTGAATATTTAGCTAAAAGTCATAATAAAACAAATCAAGAAACATTTTGTGAATAATGATAATTGCACAGAATGTCTTTCAAAACTAAGTATGTCTAAAATGTATTTGTAAAACCAATATAAATATTATAATTATTTAGTCAACAAAGATAACAAATTCAGGATTAAACTTCTTGCACACATACTCATAACACACATACAAAAGTAATACTTGGAAAGCTTACTAACTTGATTAATGGTAACTCTGAAATCAAGTATCAGCTAAATAGTAAGCAAGTTTATGCCCTGTTCGTAATTTCGCGTACTTGACGTCATTGCGTTGTTTTCCCTGACTTTTGTTGGATTGGGTTACGTGGGAGGATTTTTCAATGGAAGAATTTTTCACGGGGGAAGAGAATTTACATGAAGGGGATGTTGGGTTTCCCAGCATTATTTAAAAAACAATCAGAAATTAAATAGAAAACAAGTTTTTTCAACTGAAAGTGAGGAGTAAGTAACATTAAGACTTAAAACGAACAGAAATTATTCAGTATATGAGGGGGTTCATCCCCTCCTCAATACCTCGCTCTTTACGCTAAAGATAGTTCGCTGCTCAACGCCCCGCTATTTACGTTAAAGTTTTTTATTGTTTTATAAAGCAGAGTTGTGAGAAAGAGTCAGACTTTAGCGTAAAGAGTGCGGCGTTGAACAGGGAACAGCCTCTTTCATATACGGAATAATTTCTGTTCGTTTTAAGTTTTAATGTCGCTCCTTACTTTCAGTTAATAAACATTAGTTTTTTTATTTAATAAAAATAGCTTAAGAGATCGAGTTGAAAAACGAAAGGAATATTAGAGGGTCAAGGGGCTGTAAAATTTGGACTTTGAGAGGACTTTGAGGTTAATGTGCGTTCAGGTGATTAAAATAATATGCCTGCATTATTCCGGAACGGCTTGGGGATGGCGGCACTATTGGAGAAAGAAGAAGGGAGAGCTAGGTAAGGAAAAATCAAATGTCATTCTGGGGTAGGGGGAGGTAAAGTCAGGTAACCTGACTTGCGTTGTTTTACCTTATTTTCATTAAGATTCTATCACTTTTAGGGGGGGTTTTCCCCGCTTTTTTTGAAAATAAGGCAAATGTTTTAGGCTCTTAACTTTTGATGGGTTACACTAAATTTGTTGAAACTTATGTATTTTGAAATCAGCATAAAAATCAGATTCTTTTAACCTATCTACCGGTATCTAAATTCCGTCTTTTAGAGTTTCGGTTACTATTGAGCCGGGTCGCTCATTACTTACAGTTCGTTACCACGAACTGTTTGATAGTGTTTAAATAAGTTAATTTAAATAATAGTGATAATTTTTTTTTTGGAAAGCAAAAAAAGTGAAAACATTTCAAACGTATTTTGTTTTCAGTAAAGCGCAAAGTGTATTCTGGTCTTGAGAAAGCTTGGGGGTTATCAGTCCTACTCGTGTTAATTTTCGCTATGTGATCTCTTTGGACTGCTTTTGAACAATTCGCTATCTCACTATTGCAGTAAAATAGCACATAAAAATATAAATTTCTTAGAAAAAAACTTATCTTATCTTGTGTTTTTTGAAACAAAAAAATATGTTTTGCTTTATATTTTCTGTTGAAGACTCAAAAGCCATTCTAATCCTTTCATCCTAGGGCATTGTACGACAAAATACGTTTAAAATGTTTTAACTTTTTTAGCTTTAATAAATAAAAATTATTAAGACTTTAAGGAATATACATCAGGAATAAGTATACTAATATGTAATATGTATACTAAGGAATATGTATACTAAGACAATCCACAGTCATTTTATTCAATAAAGTGCGAATTATGTTCTGGTCTTGAGAAGGTATGGGGGTTGTCAAAGACATTATTTCCATAACTTTCAACTACGCTGAACAAAGTGGCTGTCTCAAAAATTGATTAGATATGGTTTGGAAATTGATGGGCATGTGGGGTCTTGTTGCCCTCCATTCACTTTTGATTACTAAAAAGAGCACTAGCCCCTTCAATTTCCAATTAAATGAGCCATTTTCGAAGTTTCTACGACAACAAATGGCTATCTCAAAATTTATATCAGAAGCATTACGGTAAAATACAAGGTGTGAGGGGGGGGGGTATCCACCCTTCTATCACTCTAAATCTTAAAAAGGACAATAGTGCTTCTAATTACAGATTCAAAGAACCCCCTCCGATATTAATACGATCACCCTTTCTATATAAACCTTATATGCCCCCAGGGAATACCTTAAAACCCTTGCCCTGAGGGCTGGGGGGGTGTCATCCTCAAAAACTTAATTTCTTGACCTTTCAATTACATTAAACAAAATGACTATCTAAAAATTCTGATTGGATGTGTTTGGGGAAATAGTGAGCGTGGGAGGGGGTTAGTTGCCCTCCAATCATTTTTACTATTAAAAAGGGCTCTAGCCCTTTCAATTTCCAATTGAATGAGCTCTTTTCGAAGTTTGTTACGACAACAAATGGACATCTCAAAATTTTCTATCAGATGCATTTCGGAAAAATACGAGGTGTGGGAGGGGGGTATCCATATTCCGATCATTCTGAATCTTAAAAAGGGCACTAGAACTTCTGATTACCAACCCAATGAGCCCCCTCCGATGTTTATACGATCACCCTTTCTATATATATATATATATACCTTATATGCCCCCAGGGCATAACTTACAACCTTAGCCCTGAGGGATATTTGGGGGGGGGGTTGCTATCCTCAAAGGCATAATTTCAGGACCTTTCAATTACGTTGAACAAAATAGCTGTCTTAAAATTTTGATTGGATGTGTTTTGGGAAATGGTGGGCGTGGGAGGTGTGGTTAATTGCACTCCAATCACTTTTTGACTCTCAAAACGGTACTATCCCTTCCAGTTTCCAAAAGAATGAGCTCTTTTAGAAGTTTCTACAACAAAAAATGACCATCCTCAAATTTCTATCAGGTGCATTCCGGGATAATATGAGGTGTGGGGAGGGGAGGGGGATATCCACCCTCCGATCACTCTGAATCTTAAAAAGTGCACTAGAACTTCTGATCCAATTAGCCCCCTTTGAAGTTTATACGATGAATTTTTTATATATACCTTATATTCCCCGAGGGCATAACTTACAGCCCTTGCCCTGAGGGATATGGGGAAGGGTGTTGTCATTTTCAAAGACATAATTTCAAGACTTTTCATTTATTTTTGAACAAAATAGGGATCTCTAAATGTTGATTGGATGTGTTTTGGAAAATGGTGGGGCATGGGAGGGGGTTAGTTTCTCTCCAATCACTTTCGACTATTAAAAAGGACACTAGCCCTTTTAATATCCAATGGAAGGAGCCATTTTTGAAGTCTACGACAACAAATGGCCACCTCAAAATTTCCATCAGATGTAATTCGGGGAAATACGAGGTGTGTGTGGGGCTTTTTACCGTCCCATCAGTCTGAATCTCAAAAAGTACACTAAAACTCCTGATTAGTAATCCTATGAACCCCCCCCCCCCCCCCCCAAAGTTTATAATATCACCCTTTCTATACAAACCTTGTATGCCCCCAGGGCATAACTTACATCCCTTTCCGTGAGGGTTGTGGGGGGGGGGATGCATCCTCAAATAAATAACTTCCGGACCTTTAATCTACGTTGAACAAAATGGTTATCTCAAAATGTTAATTGGACGTGTTTGGGGAAATTGTGGGCTTGTGAGAGGGGTTTGTTACCCTCCAATCCCTTTTGACTATTAAAAGGGCACTAGCCCTTTGAATTTCCAATCGAATGAGCCCATTTTCGAAGTTTCTACGACAACTCATTCAATACGAAGTGCGCTGGTCTAAAAAAAAAAATAAAAAAAAAATAATACAATGTGGGCACATCGCTCTTTACTTAGGCAGCGCTCTTGCGCTGCCTGTGAGTGCATTACCACGAACCTGTTTGATGTTTTTTCCTTAAACGATCAAATAAAATATTGAATGGAAATATTTTAATCTAGATATCTCGTAAAGCCAAGGCGTTAACTTAGAGCAGTGTTATCCAAACTGGGAGGCACGCCTCCCCTAGGGAGGCATGGACTAGTCTAAGGGAAGGCGCTTGAATCAGGATTGACGAAAAATCAAATGAAATTAAAACTACACAGTGGCACAAAATATCTTAACCCTTTCGCGATACTGCTGAATACTCTGTTTAGAGACGATAAATTAGATGATCGTTACAGACAATCTTTGCGATCCATTAGAGTCTCAGATACACACTACAAAATTCACCTTACAAGTAGAAGAAGGAACTGATGTAGCTAAATTCCAATATTTATTTAAATAGCTTCAATGTGTTTAAGACATTAATAAACTGAAGCTATTTTTTGGCAATCTCATTCCTGGGAAATCTACATCCAGTGAAATTTTTAATTTAATTAACAATTTTTTTTAATGAGAAAGGCATATTATGAAAAAATTGGGCATGAGTTTGTATAGACAGTGCAAAGTCAATGTTAGGACACAAAACTAGCCTTCTAGCACTAATTATAGAAACAGAAACACCCAATGTTCTCTGGACGCACTGCATGCTCCACCTCTGGACGCACTGCATGCACCACGCACTGCATCATCTCTCGTATCAAAAATATGACTGAGGAACTTAAAGATGTTTTTTACAAAAGTAACAAAAGCTATAAACTGCATAAAAACAGTCATACAAAGTATATGTCCTCTTCTCTTCTATATCTTCCAAAACTATATTTACTAGGGTCATTCAAATCAAATCCATGGTTGTTGAGCATTGGAAGAGGGAGATTTCGAACAAACGTTGTTAGTTCTAGTGTCCTTTTTAGTGTTAGGACTGATTGGGGATAAAAAAAAAGGCCCCATGCTTGCCATTTTGGCATAGAGTCCCGTTGTGGCTCAATAGACAGTTATGTTGCAAATGGTCATCACTAGGAGAAAGAACAAAACGTTCAAAAACTATGATTCTAGAGGTAGCTCTAGATTCTAGAGGTAAATAAGTTAGATTATTTACAATACTGTGTGACAATATGGGAGCTACTTACAAGTTACACCTCCCTTTTGTACTATTAATTTAAAAAAAAAAAACTTTCCGAAAAATAAGTTTTTCAAAGGAAAGTAAAGGCCATTTTAAACTTAAGCTCAGCAGATGCAAATACTTGTTAAAATTCAAACTCGAAATGACCAGAAATTACTATTAAAGAATAAATGGAACCCAAAACGAACAGAAATTAAACAAACAATCATAGCAAAAAACATACAACAACTAATAATATAAATTAATAAATAGATCTTAAAGCGAGTAATGCTTGGATTGAATATGAAAATCAAGCTTAAAACGAAAAAAAAAATATTTTGCTATTGAAGTATAAATGAAACTTAAAACGAACAGAAATTAAATAACCAATTAATGCAAACAAACACACAATAGATATTAATGTAAATGAATAAATAAATCTTTAAAACGAGTGAAACTTAGATTGAATATGCAAATCAAGCTTGAAACGAAAAAAAATCCCTACAAACAAGAGTTTGGGTATCGTCTCCTTCTCTCACTGTAAAATTTTAAAACCTACTGCGTCATTGGTGCTTTACTGATTACCAATTTTATTACAAATATTTTCTTTTGTGCTTAATATTGAACATAAACATTAAAATTATAGTAACATTTTGAGCTGATGAGCTTTCAGCAATTAATATTATTATACATCAAAGATTCAGTTTAATTTATTAGTTCTTTCTAAAGTTGTTCAAGACGAATATAGTTTCACTACAAACAAGAGTTTGGATACTGCCCCCTTCCTTAACTGTAAATAAAAATCAGAAGCCTGCTGTGTCATTGGTGCTTAACTGAAAACTAATTATATTACAAATATTTTCTTTTCCAGTTCTTACAGCATTGAAAATAAAATAAAATGACAGTGAAATAAATTCTTGAACTGATGGATCTCTTAACAATGAATATCATTATACATCAAATATTCAATTTGATGTTGTTTAACTTTCCAATATTGTTCAAGACGCATATAGTTCTCAGTAAAGCGCCAATGACGCAGTAGGTTTTAAAATTTTACAGTGAGAGAAGGAGGCGATAGCCAAGCTCTTGCTTGTAATGATTTTTGTTCGTTTCAAGCTTGATTTGCATATTCAATTAAACCTCCTGAGACATGGTTTCCACGTCTGTGGACATCCCCGTAAAATATTTTTTGTGCAAAGGCCTCACCATCTAGCAAAGGTTTCGTTGTTTCAACGTTCTTTTTGGACCTGAAATGCCATCTTTGATTTTTTTTTTTTTTTCAGAACGTTCCTGCGACTTTTAGTGGTGTTTTTACAAACTAGAAAAGGCTAAAATAAGGAGATGAAAACAAGCAAAGGTAAGAAAAAAGAAATAAAAAAGAAAGTGGTGAGAACGAGTTGTGAGAAAAATTGGGTGTTCTCTCTTGATTGTAGACAATGCTTAGATGGTTTTAAAAGCAGTTAGTTTGATAAGTGCCATCTTTTGGAACTTGGAAAACCACCATGTCCACGTCTGTGGACAGGCGGTTCCAATCGAGTAAAAAGCTAGGGTTGATTTTTCATAGTTCAAATCTCGATTCTAATGGGGATAGCAGAGGCCAGTGATTTTTTATTCACTAAATTGGCTACAACCTGTTAGTTTTAAGCTTATTGAACCTGTTACTTCATTGTAGTTTCCCTTGATGATGCCCTCGGAATGCTCGATGAGAGTGACCTGGACTCTCTGATTTAGATGATGATAAGGAATGGATCAAAAACCACTCTTTGTCGTCCTCTGTTGCAGCCACTCTGTCATTAAGCAGTTATGCTGTTCTTCCAGATAATGAAAGTGATGAATCTGATGATGACATACCTTAGCAACCCGTGCCAAACGCTTGAAGGCTGACAAAGTAGCAGCAACCATGTCCTGGAGGAAGTATCGACGGTTCGATCATCATCGTGGCCCGGAGTGGGCCCCGCTCATTTCCAGGACCACTACTACTGGAGTACAGAACAATTCTTTTTGCAATATTACCCGGAGAGCTTCTTCAAACGTACAGCTTTCTGCATGAGCTGAAATTTTTTTTTGGCATTGTCATCCTGATGGGGAACCTCAAGTTTCTTTGGATCCGCATGTACTGGTCTGGGAAGCTTAGGGTGGAAGCCATGTCGCAAAAGATGAGTCGAGACAGATTCTTCACAATCCGGTCAAACCTGGAGTTCGTTGTTGATTCAAAAATCTCAGACAAAGAAAAAACCAAAAATAGATTTTGGAAGGTGCAGCCGATCCTTGACAGCTTCAGGAATATCCGTCTCCAGTTGCCTCGTGACAGGAACTGTTCAATTGACGAACAGATTATACCCTTCCAGGATATGTCGAATCTCAAGAAATATGTCCCTAACAAGCCCAATCCAGTTGGATTAAAGAATTTTGTCCTTGCCACCTCCTCAGGGTTGATACTTGACTTCTAAATCTACCAGGGAGCCATCACCCTGGGAGAAGATCTGGTAGCACATGGTTTGTGAGCTGGGATCATACTGTGCTTGTCGGAGACTCTACCAGAAGGTACATACCTCTATTTTGACCAACTTTTCTCTTCTGTTAAGCTCCCCGACATGCTGGCTGAAAGAAAAATAAATGCAACCGGATCTATGAACCGTTTGGGCGCCAACGGCCCAACGCTTTTTACCGAAACAGAAATGAAAGGAAAGGGCAGAGGAAAATTCTTTCATGTCTGTGCACTCAGATAGAAAAGTAGCCGTGACCCAGTGGTATGATAGCAAAGTGGTTCTCTTGTCTTCAAACTGAAAAGTCATAGAAGAGGAGACAGAGGTCAAACGGTGTAATAAGCGCCAGGGGTCTTACGTGCAGGTCAAATGTCCACGAGTAGTCTCCGGCCACAACACCTACATTGGTGGGGTCGACCTTGTGGACCGCATGGCTAGCTATTACCGGTTTGAGATGCGTACTAAAAAATCGGCTGTGCGTCTGCTTTATCATTTAGTGGATTCTGCGCTAGCCAATGCATTTCATGAGCTGAAGGACCATGGCCCAGAAGTTTCTGGTGACCTCAAACTGCTCATTTACCTTCATTTCAACGTGGTCGAGTGTTTGCTCAATTCTGGAAGCTCGGAGTCACGAGGTCAAGAAAATAGTGACGAAGAACTCTTGGGTGAAACTCAGCACCGTGTTTTGAGCACGAAAAAGAGGCAAATCCCTCCACCACATGCCAGAGCTGCACTGAATCTACCAGAATTTTGTGACTTGGCGAACGCAGCCTGGCGCAGAAGGCCTGGATGCTGCAAACTTTCAAGATGGATGTGCTTGCAGTGTAAAATCATTCTCTGCTTGACACAAGACAACAACTGCTTCAAGAAATTTCATGAAGAGTAATGTATTTTTTTTCAACGTTTTGACAAATCTTTTTTTAATAGACGAAATAGATTTTTACTATACTTTTAGCTCGACAGGGACCCAATGTCCACATCGTGGACATCCTGCAGAGGGAGGGATGGAGGGTCAACTTTTTTTTAAGTTGGTCAATGGTCAAAATGATTTTTTTTTTCAAGTCAACTACAAAGAAATGAACATAATCAGAAAAGTATTTCTATGGTCAGGTCTCAGGAGGTTTTTTAAGATTTATTTATTCATTTACACTAATATATATTGTATGCTTGTTTGCATTGATTGTTTATCTAATTTCTGTTCGTTTTAAGTTTCATTTATACTTCAATAGCAGAATATTTTTTTTCGTTTTAAGCTTGAATTTCGTATTCAATCTAAGCATTAATCTCTTTAAGATCCATTTATTCATTTATATTATTACTTGTTGTATGTTTTTTGCTATGATTGTTTATTTAATTTCTGTTTGTTTTGGGTTTCATTTATTCTTTAATAGTAATTTCTGGTAGTTTTGAGTTTGAATTTTAACAGGTATCTGCATCTGCTGAGCTTAAGTTTTAAATGGTCTTTACTTTTCTTTGAAAAACTTATTTTTGGAAATTTTTTTTTATAATTAATTTTTGTTCGTTTTTGATGGCAAAAAGTTTCAAGTTTTTAAAAATTCCTTATTTCCAAATCAAAATTAAAAAAAAATCAAATGTTAATCAAATTATCAAAACCGGTATCAAAGTAACAATATCAAAGTGAAAAAATGGGTTTGTGTCAACCTCGGAGTTTTTATTATCTGATGTTTGAACCATTTTTAACAAAATGGCTATGTCAAAATTTTTATCGGATGGGTTTGGGGAAAAAAAGGGCATTGGGTGGGGTTAATTTCCTTTTGGTCTCTTTTGACTCTTTAAAAGTGAACTAGAACTTTCGATTTTCAATCAAATGAGCCCTCTGTGAAGTTTATACGAACAGCCCTTCTATAAGAACCATAGATACCCCAGAGTATAACTTACAACGCCTGTCCCTGGGCCCTGGGGCTTTTGTCGACCCCGGAATCTTAATATCTGATGTTTGAACTATTTTTAACAAAATGATCACCCATCATTTGGTTTACCCATCCGATAAACCCCCGGGCCCTGGGGGGTTGTGTTGACACCGGAGTTTTTGTTATCTAATTTTTGAACAACTTTTAAAAAAAAACTGGCTATCTAAAAATTTGTAGTGGATAGGTTTGGGGAAAAAAGGCGTGTGGGGTGGGCTAGTTGCCCTTAAATCTCTTGACTCTTAAAAATTGAACTAGAGCTTTCAATTTCAAATCAAATGAGCCATCTATGAAGTTTATACAAGCATCCTTTTCATAAGAACCATACATACCTTTAGGGCATAACTTAGAACGCCTCCCCCGGCCCCTGGGGGGTTGTATTGACACCTGAGTTTTTCTTATCCGACCTTTGAAGTATTTTTAACAAAATATCTATCTAAAAATTTCATCAGATGGGTTTGGAAAAAGGGGGCCTGGGAGGGGGGCTAGTTGCCCTCGAATCTCTTTTGACTATTAAAAAGTGAGCTCGAACTTTCAATTTCCTATGAAATGAGGCCTCTATGAAGTTTATACGAGCATCCCTTTCATAAGAACCATACCTGTCTTTAGGCCATAACTTAGAATGCCTTCCCCCGGGCCCTGGAGGGTTGTATTGACACCGGAGTTTTTCTTATCCAACCTTTTAACTATTAAAAAAATATTTCTATCTCAAAATTTTTATCAGATGGGTTTGGAAAAAGAAGGTATGGAGGGGGGGCTAGTTGCCCTCGGATCTCTTTTAAATTTAAAAAGTGAGCTCGAACTTTCCATTTCCAATCAAATGAACCTTCTCTGAAGTTTATACGAGCATCCCTTTCGCAAGAACCATATATGCCCCAGGGCATACTTTACAACGCCCCCCTCCCCAGGCTATGGGGGGCTGTTTCGACACCTGAGTTTTTGTTATCGGACTTATGAACAATTTTAACTTAATGGCTGTCTCAAACTTTTATGGGATGCATTTGGGATGTTTTATTGGATGCAACTTTATCGGATGTGTGAAATTTTTATCGAATACAACTTCAGAGAGGGCTCAAATGAGCCCTCTCTGAAGTTTTAAGAGAGCCCTTCCATAAGAACCATATATCCCCCTAGGGCATAACTTACAACGCCTGCCCTCGTGCCCTGGGGGGCTGTGTCCGCCCTAGAGTTTTCGTTATATGCTCTTTGAACTATTTAAAAAAATGACTTTCTCAGAGTTCTTATCAGATGGGTTTGAGTAAAAAAGGGTGTGGAGGGGGGAGGGGGCTAGGTGCCCTCCAATCTCTTTGAATCTTAATTAGTAAACTAGAACTTTCAATTTCTAATCAAATGAGCCCCCTTTGAAGTTTATACGAGTATCCCTTCCATAAGAACCGTCTATGCCCCCAGGGCATAACTTACAACGCCTGCCCCCGGGCCCTGGGGGGTCGTTTTGACACCGGAGTTTTTGTTAAATGATCTTTAAAATGTTTCCAATCGAATGACCACCCTTTGAAGTTTCTACGACGACCCCTTCCATATGAAGTGCCTCTGGGGCAAAAAAAAATAATAATCAGAGGCAACACTATCGCGTTGCCTATAGTAAAGGCCTTACGGCTCCAATGTTTGATTTTATTTATTTATTTATAAATATTATTTTTTCCCTAGAGGCACTCCATATGGAAGGGGTCGTCGTAAAAACTTCAAAGGGGGCTCATTCGATTGGAAATCGAGAGTTCTAGTGCCCTTTTTAATGGTCAAAAGCGATTGGAAGGCAACGAACACCCCTTGCACGCCAACCATTTCCCCAAACACATCCAATCAAAATTTTGAGATAGACATTTTGTTCTGCGTAGTTGATTTCCAGATAGAAATTATGTTTTGAGGAGGAAACTCCCCCACAGCCTTCAGGGCAAGGATTGAAATTATGCCCTGGGGCATATAATCTTTTTATAGAAAGCATTGTCGTAGAAACATCAAAAAGGGCTCATTCAATGGAAGTCGAACGGGATTGGAGGGCAACTAACCCCCCTCTTACACCCACCTTTTCTCCGAACACATCCAATCAGAATTTTGAGAAAGCCATTTTTTCAACTTGGTTGAAAATTCTGGAAATTAGGTCTTTGAGGATGACAAACCCCCCACAGCCCTCAGGGCAAGGGTTGCAAGATATTCCCTGGGGGCATATAAGGTTTTTATAGAAAAACACTGTCATAGAAACTTCAAAAAGGGCTCACTCGATTGGAAATTTAAATGGCTAGTGCCCTTTTTAATAGTCGAAAGTGATTGGAAGGCAACTAAAACCCCTTCCACGCCCACTATTTCCCCAAACATATCCAATCAAAATTTTGAGATAGCCATTTTGTTCAACGTAGTTGAAAGTTCCGGAAATTATATCTTTTAGCATAACACTCCCCATCAAGGTCTTCAGGGCAAGGGTTATAAGTTATGCCCTAGGGGCATATATGGTTCTTATGGAAGAAATGCTCGTATAAACTTCAGAGGGGGCTCATTTGATTGGAAATTGAAAGTTCTAGTTCATTTTTTAAGCGTCAAAAGATATTGGAGAGTAACCAGCCCCCCAAAGCCCTTTTTTTAAATGCATCGATAAAGATTTTGACATAACTGTTTTGTTAAAAATAGTTCAAAGATCATATAACAAAACACCGGTATCGACGACCCCCCAGGGTCCAGGGCAAGCATTGTAAGTTATGCCCTGGGGCATATATGGTTCTTATGGAAGGGATGCTCGTATAAACTTCAAAGAGGGCTTATTTGATTGGAAATTGAAAGTTCTAGTTCACATTTTACGTTCTAGTTCACGGTGGGCGTGGAAGGAGTGTTAGTTTTCGTCCAATTACTTTCGAATATTAAAAAGGGCACAAGCCACTCCAATTTCCAATTGAAAGAGCCCTTTTTTAAGTTTCTACGACAACTTCTTCGATACGAAGTGCCCTGCTCTAAAGGAAAAAAAAAATAATAAATAATACGTTGTGCCAACATCATTCTTATATGCCCTCAGGGCATAACTTACAACCCTTGCCCCGAGGGTTGTGGGGGAGTGTCCTCCTCAAAAATATATTTTCTATCGGGAAATCAACTACGCTGAAGAAAATGGCTATCTCAAAATTTTTATTTGATGTGTCTGAGGGAATGATGGGCGTGGGGGTGGGACTAGTTGCCCTCAAATCACTTTCGACTATTAAAAAAGGCATTAGCCCTTATATTTCCAATCGAATGAGCCTTTTTTTGAAGTTTATACGACAAACACCTTCTATAAAAATCTAATATATTTCCAATCGAATGAGCCTTTTTTTTTGAAGTTTATACGACAACACCTTCTATAAAAATCTTATATGCCCCCAGGGCATAAACTTACTATGCTTGCCCTGAAGGCTGTGGGGGAGTGACCTCCTCAAAAATATAATTTCTATCTGGAAATCAACTACGCTGAACAAAATGGCTATCTCAAAATTTTGATTGGATATGTTTCTGGAAATGGTGGGTGTGGAAAGGGTGCTAGTTGCCTTCAAATCACTTTCGACTATTAAAAAGGACACTAGCCACTCCAATTTCCAATTGAAAGATCCCTTTTCGAATTTTCTACGATAACATCACCGATACGAAGTGTCCTACTATAAAGGAACAAAAAATATAAATATTACGTTGCGCCAACATCGTTCTTATATGACCTCAAGGCATAACTTAAAACCTTGCCCCGAGGGTTGTGGGGGAGTTTCCTACTAAAAAAAAAATTTCTATTTGGAAATCAACTACGCTGAACAAAATGGCTATCTCAAAATTCTGATTGGATGTGTTTGAGGGAATGATGGGCGCGGGGGGGAGGGGGGTGGCTAGTTGCCCTCCAATCACTTTCGGCTATTAAAAAGGGCACTAGCTCTTTGAATTTCAACTACGGATTTGACTTTGAATTTCAACTGGAAATCAACTACGCTGAACAAAATGGCTATCCCAAAATTTTGATTGGATGTGTTTTGGGAAATTGTGGGCGTGAAAGGGTGTTAGTTGCCTTCCAATCACTTTCGACTATTAAAAGGGCACAAGCCACTCCAATTTCCAATTGAATGAGTCCTTTTTTGAAGCTTCTAAGAAAACTTCTTCGACACGAAGTGCCCTGCTCTAAAGGAAAAAAAAAATAATAAATAACATATTGTGCCAATATCGTTCTTATATACCCTGAGGGCATAACTTAAAACCCTTGCCCCGAGGGTTGGGGGGGGGGGGGAGTGTCCTCCTCAAAAGCATATTTTCTATCTGGGAATCAACTACGCTGAACAAAATGGCTATCTCAAAATTTTGATTGGGTTGTGTTTGGGGGAATGATGGGCGTGGGGGGGAGAGGCTAGTTGCCCTACTATTAGAAAGAGCACTAGCCCTTTGAATTTCTAATCGAATGAGCCTTTTTTGGAGTTTTTACGACAACGCCTTCTATAAAAACCTTATATGCCCCTAAGGCATAACTACAACCCTTGCCCTAAAGGCTGTGGGGGAGTGTCCTCCTCAAAAACATAGTTTCTATCTGGAAATCAACAACGCTGAACAAAATGGCTATCTTAAAATTTTGATTGGATATGTTTCGAGAAATGGTGGGCGTGGACGGGATGTTAGTTGCCTTCCAATCACTTTCGACTATTAAAAAGGACACTAGCCACTCCAATTTCCAATTGAAAGAGCCCTTTTCGAATTTTCTAGGATAACATCTTCGATACAAGTGCCCTACTATAAAGGAAAAAAAAATAAATATTACGTTGTGCCAACATCGTTCTTATATGACCTCAGGGCATAACTTAAAACCCTTGCCCCGAGGGTTGTGGGGGAGTTTCCTCCTCAAAAAATATTTTCTTTCTGGAAATCAACTACGCTGAACAAAATGGCTATCTCAAAATTTTGATGGGATGTGTTTGAGGGAATGATGGGCGGGGGGGGGGAGCTAGTTGCCCTCCAATCACTTTCGACCATTAAAAGGGCACTAGCCCTTTGAATTTCAACTAAGGATTTGACTTTGAATTTCAACTGGAAATCAACTACGCTGAACAAAATGGCTATCCCAAAATTTTGATTGGATATGTTTTGGGAAATGGTGGGCGTGGAAGGGGTGTTAGTTGCCTTCCAATCATTTTCGACTAGTAAAAAAGGGCACAAGCCACTCCAATTTCCATCTGAATGAGCCCTTTTCGACGTTTCTAAGACAACTTCTTCGATATGAAGTGCCCTGCTCTAAAGGAAAAAATAATAAAAAATACATTGTGCAAAACATCTTTCTTATATGCCCTAAGGGTATAACTTAAAACCCTTGCCCCGAGGGTTGGGGGGAGTGTCCTCCTCAAAAGCATATTTTCTATCTGGAAATCAACTACGCTGAACAAAATGGCTATCTTAAAATTTTGATTGGAAATGTTTCGAGAAATGGTGGGCGTGGACGGGATGTTAGTTGCCTTCCAATCACTTTCGACTATTAAAAAGGACACTAGCCACTCAAATTTCCAATTGAAAGAGCCCTTTTTCGAATTTTCTACGATAACATCTTCGATACGAAGTGCCCTACTATAAAGGAAAAAAAATATAAATATTACGTTGTGCTAACATCGTTCTTATATGACCTCAGGGCATAACTTAAAACCCTTGCCCTTAGGGTTTTGGGGGAGTTTCCTCCTCAAAAAATATTTTCTATCTGGAAATCAACTACGTTTGAACAAAATGGCTATCTCAAAATTTTGATGGGATGTGTTTGAGGGAATGATGGGCGGGGGGGGGGGGCTAGTTGCCCTCCAATCACTTTCGACCATTGGAAAGGGCACTAAACCTTTGAATTTCAACTAAGGATTTGACTTTGAATTTCAACTGGAAATCAACTACGCTGAACAAAATGGCTATCCCAAAATTTTGATTGGATGTCTTTTGGGAAATGGTGGGCTTGGAAGGGGTGTTAGTTGCCTTCCAATCATTTTCGACTATTAAAAAGGGCACAAGCCACTCCAATTTCCAACTGAATGAGCCCTTTTCGAAGTTTCTAAGACAACTTCTTCGATATGAAGTGCCCTGCTCTAAAGGAAAAAAAATAAAAATAATACATTTTGCCAACATCTTTCTTATATGCCCTCAGGCCATAACTAAAACCCTTGCCCCGAAGGTTGGGGGGAGTGTCCTCCTCAAAAGCATATTTTCTATCTGGAAATCAACTACACTGAACAAAATGGCTATCTCAAAATTTTGATTGGATGTGTTTGGGGTAATGATGGGCGTGGGAGGGAGGCTAGTTGCCCTACTATTAGAAAGAGCACTAGCCCTTTGAATTTCTAATCGAATGAGCCTTTTTTGGAGTTTTTACGACAACGCCTTCTATAAAAAACTTATGTGCCCCTAAGGCAAAACTACAGCCCTTGCCCTAAAGGCTGTGGGGGAGTTTCCTCCTCAAAAAATAGTTTCTATCTGGAAATCAACGACGCTGAACAAAATGGCTATCTTAAAATTTTGATTGGATATGTTTCGAGAAATGGTGGGCGTGGATGGGGTGTTAGTTGCCTTTCAATCACTTTCGACTATTAAAAAGGGCACAAGCCACTCCGATTTCCAATTGAAAGAGCCCTTTTCGAAGTTTCTGTGATAACTTCTTCGATACGAAGTGCCCTTCTCTAAAGAAAAAAAAAAATAAATAATACGTTGTGCCAACATCGTTCTTATATGCCCTCAGGGCATAACTTAAAACTCTTGCCCCGAGGGTTGTGGGGAGTGTCCTCCTTAAAAACATATTTTCTATCTGGAAATCAACTACGCTGAACAAAATGGCTATCTCAAAATTTTGATTTGATGTGTTTTGGGAATGATGGGCGTGGGGGGGATTAGTTGCCCTCCAATCACTTAAAAAGGGCACTAGCCCTTTTAATTTTCAATTGAATGAGCCTTTTTTGAAGTTTCTACGACAACCTTCTATAAAAATCTTATATGCCCCCAAGGGCATAAGTTACAACACTTGCCCTGAACGCTGTGGGGGAGTGTCCTCCTCAAAAACATAATTTCTATGTGGAAATCAACTACTCTGAACAAAATGGCTATCTCAAAATTTTGATTGGATGTGTTTCGGGAAATGATGGACGTGGAAGGGGTGTTAGTTGCTTTTCAATCACTTTCGAGCTTTGAAAAGGGCACAAGCCAATCCAATTGAATGAGACCTTTTCGAAGTTCTACGATAACTTCTTCGATACGAAGTTCCCTGCTCGAAAGGGAAACAATAATAAATAATACATTTTGCCAACATCGCTCTTATGTGCCCTCAGGGCATAACTTAAAACCCTTCTCCTGATGGTTGTGGGGGAGTGTCCTCCTCAAAACATATTTGCTATCTGGAAGTCAACCTCGCTGAAAAAAATGGCTATCTCAAACTTTAGATTGGATGTGCTTGGGGGAATGATGGGCGTGGGGGAGGCTAGTTGCCCTCCAATCACTTTCGACTATTAAAATTTCTAATCGAATGAGCCTATTCGACTATTAGAATTTTTTAATCGAATGAGCCTTTTTTGAAGTTTCTACGACAACGCCTTCTATAAAAAAACCTTATATTCGCCCCTGGCATAAATTTATAACCCTTGCCCTAAAGGCTACGGGGGAGTGACCTCTTAAAAACATAATTTCTATCTGGAAATCAACTACGGTGAATAAAATGGCTATCTTAAAATTTTGATTGGATATGTTTCGGGAAATGGTGGGCGTGGAAAGGGTGTTAGTTTTCTTCCAATCACTTTCGACTATTAAAAACACCACAAGCTACTCCAATTTCCAATTGAAAGAGCCCTTTTTTAAGTTTCTACGACAACTTCTTCGATACGAAGTGCCCTGCTCTAAAGGAAAAAAAAATAATAAATGATACATTGTGCCAACATCGTTCTTATATGCCCTCAGGGCATAACTTAAAGAGTGTCCTCCTTAAAAACATATTATCTATCTGGAAATCAACTACGCTGAACAAAATGGCTATCTCAAAATTTTGATTTGACGTGTTTTGAGGGAAAGATGGGCGTGGGGGCGGGCTACTTTCCCTACAATCACTGTTGACTATTAAAAAGGGCACAGACATCCTCCAAAACATAATCTCTATCTGGAAAGCAACTGCGCTGAACAAAATGGCTATCCCAAAATTTTGATTGGATGTGTATCGGGAAATGGTGGGCGTGACAGGGGTGTTATATGCCTTCCAATCACTTTCGACTATTAAAAAGGGCACAAGCCACTCCAATTTCCAATTGAAAGAGCCCTTTTTGAAGTTTCTACGACAACTTCTTCGATACGAAGTGCCCTGCTCTAAAGAAAAAAATAATAAATAATACGTTGTGCCAACATCGTTCCTATATGCCCTCAAGGCAAAACTTAAAACCCTTGCCCCGCGGGTTGTGGGATTGTCCTCCTCAAAAACATATTTTCTATTTGGAAATCAACTACGCTGAACAAAATGGTTATCTCAAAGTTTTGATTTGATGTGTTTGAGGGAATGAGGGGTGTGGGGGGGGGGGGGGCGGGCTAGCTGCCCTCCAATCACTTTCGACTATTTAAAAGGGCACTAGCCTTTATATTCCCAATCGAATGAGCCTTTTTTGAAGTTTCTACGAGAAAGCCTTCTATAAAAATCTTATATGCCCCCAGGGCATTACTTACAACCCTTGCCCTGAAGGCTGTGGGGGAGTAACCTCCTCAAAAACATAATTTTTTATCTGGAAAACAACTACGCTGAACAAAATGGCTATCCCAAATTTTGATTGGATGTGTATCGGGAAATGGTGGGCGTGAAAGGGGTGTTATATGCCTTCCAATCACTTTCGACTATTAAAAAGGGCACAAGCCACTCCAATTTCCAATTGAAAGAGCCCTTTTTGAAGTTTCTACGACAACTTCTTCGATACGAAGTGCCCTGCTCTAAAGGAAAAAATAATAAATAATACGTTGTGTCAACATCGTTCCATATGCCCTCAGGGCATAGCTTAAAACCCTTGCCCCGGGCCCTTAGCCCTTAAAACCCTTTTTCGATAAGAAGTGCCCTGCTCTAAAGAAAAAAAAAATAATAAATGATACATTGTGCCAACATCGTTCTTATATGCCCTTAGGGCATAACTTAAAACCCTTGCCCCGAGGGTTGTGTGGGAGTGTCCTCCTCAAAAACCTATTTTCTATCTGGAAATAAACTACGCTGAACAAAATGTCTATCTCAAAATTTTGATTGGATGTGTTTAGGGGAATGGTGGACGTAGAAGAGGTGTGAGTTGCCTTCCAATCACTTTCGACTATTAAAAAAGGCACAAGCCACTCCAATTTTCAATTGAATGAGCCATTTTCGAAGTTTCTACGAGAACTTCTTCGTTACGAAGTGCCCTGCCCTAAAGGAAAAAAAAAATAAAGGATACATTGTGCCAACATCGTTCATATATGCCCTAAAGGTATAACTTAAAACCCTTGCCCTGAGGGTTGTGGGGGAGTGTCCTCCTCAAAAACATAATTTCCATCTGGAAATCAACTACGCTGAACAAAATGGCTGTCTAAAAATTTTGATTGGATATGTTTGGGGGAATGATGGGCGTGTGGGGGGGGGGGGTAGTTGCCCTCCAATCACTTTCGACTGTTAACTAGCCCTTTGAATTTCCAATCGAATGAGCCTTTTTTGAAGTTTTCTACGATAACGCCTTCTATTAAAACCTTATTTGCCCCCACGGCATAACTTACAACCCTTGCCCTGAAGGCTGTCGGGGAGTGTCCTTTTCAAAAACATAATTTATATTTGGTATCAACTACGCTGAACAAAATGGCTATCTCAAAATTTTGATTGGATTTGTTTCGGAAAATGGATGGCGTGTAAGGGGTGTTAGTTGCCTTCCAATCACTTTCGACAATTAAAAAGGGCACAAACCAATCGAATTTCCAATTGAATGAGGCCTTTTCGAAGTTTCTAAGATAACTTCTTCGATACGAAGTTTCCTGCTCTAAAGGAAAAAAAAAATAAATAATACATTGTGCCAGCATCGTTCTCATATGCCCTCAGGGCATAACTTAAAACCCTTGTCCAAGGGTTGTTGGGGAGTTTCCGCCTAAAAAACATATTTTCTCTCTGGAAATTAACTACGCTAAACAAAATGGCTATCCCAAAATTTTGATTGGATATTTATCGGCAAATGGTGGGCGTGGAAGGGGTGTTATATGCTTTCCAATCACTTTCGACTATTAAAAAGGGCACTTGCCACTCCAATTTCCAATTGAATGAGCCCTTTTTGAAGTTTTTGCCACAACTTCTTTGAAACGAAGTGCTCGCTCTAAAGGAAAACAAATAATAAATAATACATTTTGCCAACATCGTTCCTATATGCCCTCAGGGCGAAATCAAAACCGTTGCTCCAAGGGTTGTGGGGGAGTGTCCTCCTGGAAAACATATTTTCTGTCTGGAAATCAACTACACTGAATAAAATGGCTATCTCAAAATTTCGATTGGATGTGTTTGGGGGAATGATGGGCGTGGGGGGGGGGGGCTAGTTGCCCTCCAATCACTTTCGACTATTAAAAAGGGCACTAGCCTTTTGAATTTTCCAATCGAATGAATTTTTTTTGAAGTTTCTACGACAACTCCTTCTATAAAAAACCTGATATGCCCCCAGGGCATAACTTACAACCCTTGCCATGAAGACTGTGGGGGAGTGTCCTCCTCAAAAACATAATTTATATTTGGGATTCAACTATGCTGAAAAAAAATGGCTATCTCAAAATTTTGATCGAATGTGTTTGGGGAATGATTGGCGTGGAGGGGGGGGGGCTGGGTGGGTTAGTTGCCCTCCAATCACTTTCGACTATTAAAAAGGGCATTAGCCCTTGGAGCTTCCAATCGAATGAGCCTTTTTTGAAGTTTCTGCGACAACGCCTTCTATAAGAGCCGTATATGCCCCCAGGGCATAACTTACAACCCTTGCCCTGAAGGCTGGGGGGAGTGTCCTCCTCAAAAACATAATTTCTATTTGGAAATCAACTACGCTGAACAAAATGGCTATCTCAAAATTTTGATTGGATTTGTTTTGGGGAATGATGGGCGTAGGGGGGAGGGGGTTAGTTGCCCTCCAATCACTTTCGACTATTAAAAAGGGCACTAGCCTTTGAATTTCGAATCGAATGAGCCTTTTTGAAGTTTCTACGACAACGCCTTCAATAAAAACCTTATATGCCCCCAGGGCATAACTTTTAACCCTTGCCCCGAAAGCTGTGGAGGAGTGTCCTTCTCAAAAACATAAACGTGTTTCGGGAAGTGGTGGGCGTGGAAGGGGTATTAGTTGCCTTCCAATCACTTTCGACTATTAAAAACGGCACAAGCCACTCCAATTTCCAATTGAAAGAGCCCTTTTTGAAGTTTCTACGACAACTTCTTCAATACGAAGTGCCCTGCTCTAAGGAAAAAAATAATAAATAATACGTTGTGTCAACATCGTTCCCATATGCCCTCAGGGCATAACTTAAAACCCTTGCCCCGGGCCCTTAGCCCTAAAACCCTTTTTCGATACGAAGTGCCCTGCTCTAAAGGAAAAAAAATATAAATGATACATTGTGCCAACATCGTTCTTATATGCCCTCAGGGCATAACTTAAAACCCTTGCCCCGAGGGTGTGTGGGAGTGTCCTCCTCAAAAACCTATTTTCTATCTGGAAATAAACTACGCTGAACAAAATGTCTATCTCAAAATTTTGATTGGATGTGTTTTGGGGAATGGTGGACGTAGAAGAGGTGTTAGTTGCCTTCCAATCACTTTCGACTATTAAAAAAGGCACAAGCCACTCCAATTTTCAATTGAATGAGCCATTTTCGAAGTTTCTACGAGAACTTCTTCGTTACGAAGTGCCCTGCCCTAAACGAAAAAAAAATAAATGATACATTGTGCCAACATCGTTCATATATGCCCTAAAGGTATAACTTAAAACCCTTGCCCTGAGGGTTGTGGGGGAGTGTCCTCCTCAAAAACATAATTTCTATCTGGAAATCAACTACACTGAACAAAATGGCTATCTAAAAATTTTGATTGGATATGTTTGGGGGAATGATGGGCGTGTGGGGGGGGGGGGGTAGTTGCCCTCCAATCACTTTCGACTGTTAACTAGCCCTTTGAATTTCCAATCGAATGAGCCTTTTTGAAGTTTTCTACGATAACACCTTCTATTAAAACCTTATTTGCCCCCACGGCATAACTTACAAACCCTTGCCCTGAAGGCTGTCGGGGAGTGTCCTTTTCAAAAACATAATTTATATTTGGTATCAACTACGCTGAACAAAATGGCTATCTCAAAATTTTGATTGGATTTGTTTCGGAAAATGGATGGCGTGTAAGGGGTGTTAGTTGCCTTCCAATCACTTTCGACAATTAAAAAGGGGCACAAACCAGTCGAATTTCCAATTGAATGAGCCCTTTTCGAAGTTTCTATGATAACTTCTTCGATACGAAGTTCCCTGCTCTAAAGGAAAAAAAAAAATAATAAATAATACATTGTGCCAGCATCGTTCTCATATGCCCTCAGGGCATAACTTAAAACCCTTGTCCCAAGGGTTGTTGGGGAGTTTCCGCCTAAAAAAAACATATTTTCTATCTGGAAATTAACTAGGCTAAACAAAATGGCTATCCCAAAATTTTGATTGGATGTTTATCGGGAAATGGTGGGCGTGGAAGGGGTGTTATATGATTTCCAGTCACTTTCGACTATTAAAAAGGGCACAAGCCACTCCAATTTCCAATTGAATGAGCCCTTTTTGAAGTTTTTGCCACAACTTCTTCGAAACGAAGTGCCCTGCTCTAAAGGAAAAAAAAATAATAAATAATACATTTTGCCAACATCGTTCCTATATGCCCTCAGGGCAAAATTAAAACGTTGCTCCAAGGGTTGTGGAGGAGTATCCTCCTGGAAAACATATTTTCTGTCTGGAAATCAACTACACTGAATAAAATGGCTATCTCAAAATTTCGATTGGATGTGTTTGGGGGAATGATGGGCGTGGGGGGGGGGGTAGTTGCCCTCCAATCACTTTCGACTATTAAAAAGGGCACTAGCCTTTTGAATTTTCCAATCGAATGAATCTTTTTTTTGAAGTTTCTACGACAACTCCTTCTATAAAAAAACCTGATATGCCCCCAGGGCATAACTTACTACCCTTGCCCTGAAGACTGTGGGGGAGTGTCCTCCTCAAAAACATAATTTATATTTGGGATTCAACTACGCTGAAAAAAATGGCTATCTCAAAATTTTGATTGGATGTGTTTGGGGGAATGATTGGCGTGGAGGGGGGGGGGGGGGTGGGTTAGTTGCCCTCCAATCACTTTCGACTATTAAAAAGGGCATTAGCCCTTGGAGCTTCCAATCGAATGAGCCTTTTTTGAAGTTTCTGCGACAACGCCTTCTATAAGAGCCTTATATGCCCCCAGGGCATAACTTACAACCCTTTCCCTGAAGGCTGGGGGGGATTGTCCTCCTCAAAAACATAATTCCTATTTGGAAATCAACTACGCTGAACAAAATGGCTATCTCAAAATTTTGATTGGATTTGTTTGGGGGAATGATGGGCGTAGGGTGGAGGGGGTTAGTTGCCCTCCGATCACTTTCGACTATTAAAAAGGGCACTAGCCCTTTGAATTTCCAATCGAATGAGCCTTTTTGAAGTTTCTGCGACGAAAACGCCTTCTATAAAAACCTTATATGCCCCCAGGGCATAACTTTTAACCCTTGCCCCGAAAGCTGTGGAGGAGTGTCCTTCTCAAAAACATAAACGTGTTTTGGGAAGTGGTGGGCGTGGAAAGGGGTGTTATATTGATTTCCAGTCACTTTCGACTATTAAAAAGGGCACAAGCACTCCAATTTCCAATTGAATGAGCCCTTTTTGAAGTTTTACCACAACTTCTTCGAAACGAAGTGCCCTGCTCTAAAGGAAAAAAAAATAATAAATAATACATTTGCCAACATCGTTCCTATATGCCCTCAGGGCAAAAATTAAAACCGTTTGCTCCAAGGGTTGTGGAGGAGTATCCTCCTGGAAAAACATATTTTCTGTCTGGAAATCAACTACACTGAATAAAATGGCTATCTCAAAATTTCGATTGGATGTGTTTGGGGAATGATGGGCGTGGGGGGGGGGGCTAGTTGCCCTCAATCACTTTCGTTTATTAAAAAGGGGCACTAGCCTTTTGAATTTTCCAATCGAATGAATCTTTTTCGAAGTTGCTACGACAACTCCTTCTATAAAAAAACCTGATATGCCCCCAGGGCATAACTTACTACCCTTGTCCTGAAGACTGTGGGGGAGTGTCCTCCTCAAAAAACATAATTTATATTTGGGATTCAACTACGCTGAAAAAAATGGCTATCTCAAAATTTTGATTGGATGTGTTTGGGTGAATGTTGGCGTGGAGGGAGGGGGGGGGGCTGGGTGGGTAGTTGCCCTCCAATCACTTTCGACTATTAAAAAGGACATTAGCCCTTGGAGCTTCCAAATCGAATGAGCCTCAAAATTTTTTGAAGTTTCTGCGACAAGGCCTTCTATAAGAGCCTTATATGACCCCAGGGCATAACTTTACAACCCTTTCCCTGAAGACTGGGGAGGATGGTCCTCCTCAAAAACATAATTCCTATTGGAAATCAACTACGCTGAACAAAATGGCTATCTCAAAATTTTGATTGGATTTGTTTGGGGGAATGATGGGCGTAGGGGGGAGGGGGTTAGTTGCCTCCGATCACTTTCGACTATTAAAAAGGGCACTAGCCCTTTGAATTTCCAATCGAATGAGCCTTTTTGAAGTTTCTACGACAACGCCTTCTATAAAAACCTTATATGCCCCCAGGGCATAACTTTTAACCCTTGCCCCGAAAGCTGTTGGAGGAGTGTCCTTCTCAAAAAATTTTTATTGGAAATTCATAAACGTGTTTCGGGAAGTGGTGGGCGTGGAAGGGGCATTAGTTGCTTTCCAATCACTTTCGACTATTAAAAAGGGCACAAGCAACTCCAATTTTCAATTGAATGAACCCTTTTCGAAGTTTCTACGACAACTTCTTCGATACGAAGTGCCCTGCTCTAAAGGAAAAAAATAATAAATGATACATTGTGACAACATCGTTCTTATATGCCCTCAGGGCATATAACTTAAAACCCTTGCCCTGAGGGTTATGGGGAATGTCCTCCACAAAAACATATTTCTATTTGGAAATCAACTACGCTGAACAAAATGGCTATCTCAAAATTTTGATTGGATGTGTTTGCGGGAATGATGGGGCGTGGGGGGGGGGCTTTTTGCCCTCCAATCGCTTTCGATTATTAAAAAGGGCACAAGCCACACCAATTTCCAATTGAATAAACCCTTTTTGAAGTTTCTACGACAACTTCTTCGATACGATGTGCCTTGCTCTAAAGGAAAAAAACAATAAATGATACATTGTGCCAACATCGTTCTTATATGCCCTCAGTGCATAACTTAAAACCCTTGCCCCGAGGGTTGTGGGGGAGTCTCCTCCTCAAAAACCTATTTTCTATCTGGAAATCAACTACGCTGAACAAAAAGGTTTTCCAAAATTTTTATTGGATGTGTTTCGGGAATGATGGACGTGGGGGGGGAGTTAGTTGCCCTCCAATCACTTTCGATTGGGCACAAGCCCTAAAGGCAGTGGGGGAGTGTCCTCCTCAAAAACCTATTTTCTATCTGGAAATCAACTACGCTGAAAAAAATGTCTATCCCAAATTTTTGATTGGATGTGTTTCGGGAAATGGCGGGCGTGGAAGGGGCGTTAGTTGCCTTACAATCACTTTCGACAATTAAAAAGGGCACAAGCCACTCCAATTTCCAACTGGAATGAAACCCTTTTTGCAGTTTCTACGACAAACAACAAAAATGTACGAAGAACAACAGGGAAATCTTTTTTGTAAGACAGTGGAGCTAATTTGAATGAATATTTCGGCCCTATGTCCAAGGGCCGTCCTCAGCAAGACAAAAATATATATAAGAAAAAAAGACTCACAACAACATATGGGATCAATAAAACCAAAAAACCAAAAAAGTGGAATTTTTTTTTCTCAAAAAAGGGAGTCCAAGCATCATTACTTCAGAGAAGTTCAACCAGGACTGATAAAAAGTAAGGTAAAACAAGACGATTCAATGAAGTTTCTTTGAAAGAAAAATAAATTAAAAAATAACGTACAACCTTATTGGGGGAGTAATCCTCAGCTAATTTTATTGCTAACCTGAACAAAATGGTCTTTTGTGACCGGTTCTGTGTTATTGTCTATCGGGTTTTTTTTAAATATTTTGTAAGATCCATTTTTAATTAAATTTGAAAGAGCATTTAGTGTATATTCCCCCAAGTCCCTATTTAAGGAAATATTATTATTATCTTAAGTCTGATTTCAATTGATTCTCGGACTACCTGCTTTATGCCCAGGTCATTGCTAATAAGGGCAATTCGTTCTTATCAAAAAGTATATTGTGGGTAGGATTTTCAAAAATATGGCTGCCAAATCACTATTCAGAATCAGAAGAAACAGTGGAAATATTAGAATTTAAGGCTTTGACAATATCATTTTATGTTGTTGTATGCGGGAATTTCTAAATTCTGGGCTGTGTGTTCTACTTATATAATATTTGATTACCACAATCGCATGGTATTTGATAGACCAACTTTGAATGCGAGTAACTTGGGGTTTTATCTTTACCAGAATTTATACGAAATTTATGATTCTAAAATTATTTGTGTTTTTTGAATACTACATGCAGAAAACCTTATTTTTTATACCCTTGCAAACTTTTTAAGATTTGTAGTGATTTTTGGGATTGGGGTTAGGGGATTATATTTAAGGGCTTGTCAAACATCTCACTTGGTAAACTACCATTAATTTTTACGGGCATGTCTTTTCAGTCTACAATTAATTACACTATTAATAAATGTCATAGGATACCCATTTCCAAAAAGTTGTCCTTGATAAAGTTTAATTCTGCTGTGATGTGTGAATCAGAAACAAATTTTAGGGCGCGATCGACGAGGGATATTACGACTGCTCTTTTAAACTTGGGGGGGGGTCAAATGGTCACAAAAAGACCTTTGAGTTAGCTGCCAAAAAAGCCTGGATCTAGCAATAAAAACGTGTTTTTTAATTTATTTTTTACTTTCACTTCATGAATCGTCTTGTTTACCTTAAAACTATTTTATCTGGAAAATTCAACTACGCTGAACAAAATGGCTTCTCTGAAATTTTGATGGATGTGTTGGAAATGGTGGGCTGGAAGGGTTTGAGAATTAAAAAATTTCCACTTTTTGGAATGAGCCTTTTTTGGTTTTATTCTATCCCATGTTGTTGTTTGAGTCTTTTTTCTTATATATATTTTAACTTACAACCCTTGCTGAGGGCTACGGGGGACATAGTCCTCCGAAAAACATATTTCATTCAAATTACGCTGAAACCAAAATGTCTTACAAAAATGTGTTTCGGGAAATGATTTCCCTGTTTAGTTGTTCTTCGTACTTTTAAAAAGTTGTTTGTGATGGAAATGGCATTGTGGTCTTCGTCGCCTATATTTTCTACGACAAATTCTTCAATACGAAGTGCCCTGCTCTAAAGGAAAAAAAAATAAATGATACATTGTGCCAACACCGTTCTTATAGAACTCTCAGGGTATAACTTAAAAACCCTTGCCCGAGGGTTTATGGGGAAGTGTTCTCTTCAAAAACATATTTTATATCTGGAAATCAACTACGCTGAACAAAATGGCTATCTCAAAATTTTGATTGGATGTGTTTGGGGGAATGATGGTGTGAGGGGGAGGGGGTTAGTTGCACTCCAATCAGTTTCGACCATTAAGAGGCCTCTAGCCCTTTGAATTTCCAATCGAATGAGCCTTTTTTTGAAGTTTCTAC
Organism: Artemia sinica; assembly: GCA_027921565.1. Classification (NCBI taxonomy): domain Eukaryota; kingdom Metazoa; phylum Arthropoda; class Branchiopoda; order Anostraca; family Artemiidae; genus Artemia; species Artemia sinica. The sequence goes on along the minus strand of CM051264.1, from coordinate 7,314,384 downwards.
GACAACGCCTTCTATAAATACCTTATATGCCCCAAGGCCATAACTTACAAACCCCTTGCCCCGAAGGCTGTGGGGGAGTGTCCTCCTCAAAAACGGAATTTTTATTTGAAACAACTACGCTGAACAAAATGGCTATCTCAAAATTTTGATTGATGTGTTCCGGGAAATGGTGGTTGTGGAAGGGTGTTAGTTGCCTTCCAATCACTTTCGACTATTAAAAAGGGCATTAGCCCTTGGAATTTCCAAACTAATGAGCCGTTTTTGAAGTTTCTACGACAACGCCTTCTATAAGAACCTTATATGCCCCCAGGGCATAACTTACAATCCTTGCCCTGAAGGCTGTGGGGGAGTGTCCTCCTCAAAAACATAATTTCTATCTGAAAATCAACTACGCTGAACAAAATGGCTATCCCAAAAATTTTGATTGGATGTGTTTCGGGAAATTTTGGGCGTGGAAGGGATGTTAGTTGCCTTCAAATCACTTTCGACTATTAAAAAAGGCACAAGCCACTCCAATTTTCAATTGAATGAGCCTTTTTGAAGTTTCTACGACAACTTCTTCGATACGAAGTGCCCTGCTCTAAAGAAAAAAATAATAAATGATACATTGTGTCAACATCGTTCTTATAAGCCCTCAGGGTATATCTTAAAACCCTTGCCCTGAGGATTGTGGGGAGTGTCCTCCACAAAACATATTTTCTATTTGGAAATCAACTACGCTGAACAAAATGGCTATCTTAAAATTTTGATTTGATGTGTTTGGGGGAATTTTGTGCTTGAGGGGGGGGGGGGGGACGGTATAGTTGCCCTTCCAATCACTTTCGACTATTAAAAAGGGCACTAGCCCTTTGAACTTCCAATCGAATGAGCATTTTTTTAAAGTTTCTTTGACAACGCCTTCTATAAAACCTTATATGTTCCCCGGGCATAACTTACAACCCTTGCCAAGAAGGCTGTGGGGGAGTCTCCTCCTCCTCAAAAACATAACTTCTATTTGGAAATCAACTACGCTGGACAAAATGGCTATCTTAAAATTTTGATTGAATGTGTTTGGGGGAATGATGGGCGTGAGGGGGAGGGGGTTAGTTGCCCTCCGATCACTTTCGACTATCAAAAAGGGCACTAGCTCTTTGAATTTCCAATCATATGAGCCTTTTTGAAGTTTCTACGACAACGCCTTCTATAAAAACCTTATATACCCCCAGGGCATAACTTATAACCCTTGCCCCGAAGGCTGTGGGGGAGTCTCCTTCTCAAAAACATAAACGTGTTTCGGGAAGTGGTGGGCGTGGAAGGGGTATTAGTTGCCTTTCAATCACTTTCGGGATTAAAAGTTGCCCTCCAATCACTTTCGACTATTTCGAAGGACACTAGCCCTTTGAAGAAGTGCTTGCAATCGAATGAGCATTTTTTAAAGTTTCTTTGACAGCGCCTTCTATACAAAAACCTACATGTTCCCAGGGCATAACTTACAACAAACCTTGCTTAAAATTTTGGTTGGAGAAGGCTGTGGGGGAGTCTCCTCCTCAAAAAAGGGCACTATAACTTCTATTTGGAAATCAACTACGCTGAACAAAACCTTATGGCTATCTCAAAGTTTTGATTTGATATAAACGTTTGGGGGAATGATGGGCGAGGGGGGGATTGTTGCCCTCCAATCACTTTCGACTACTAAAAAAGTGCACAAGCCACACCAATTTCCAATTGAAAAAACCCTTTTCGAAGTTTCTACGACAACTTCTTCGATACGAAGTGCCTTGCTCTAAAGGAAAAAAAAACAATAAATGATACATTGTGCCAACATCGTTCTTATATGCCCGCAGTGCATAACTTAAAAACCCTTGTCCCGAGGGTTGTGGGTGAGTGTCCTTCCTCAAAAACATATTTTCTATCTGGAAATCACTACGCTGAACAAAATGGCTATCTCGAAATTTTGATTGGATGTGTTTCGAGAAATGGTGGCGTGGAGGGGGTGCGTTAGTTGCCTTCCAATCACTTTCGATTATTAAAAAGGGCACAAGCCACTCCAATTTCCAATTGAATAAGAGCCCTTTTTGAAGTTTCTACGACAACTTCTTCGATACGAAGTGCCTTGCTCTAAAGGAAAAAAAATAATAAATGATACATTGTGCCAACATCGTTCTTATATACCCGCAGTGCATAACTTAAAACCCTTGCCCGAGGGTTATGGGGAGTGTCCTCCACAAAACCCTATTTTCTGTTTTGAAATAAACTACGTTGAACAACATGGCTATCTCGAAATTTTGATTGGATGTGTTTTTTGGGGAATGGGCGTGGGGGTGGAAGGGGGTTAGTTGCCTTACCAATCACTTTCGATTATTAAAAAGGGCACTAGACCACTTTGAATTTCCATTCAAATGAATCATTTTTTCTACGACAACTTCTATGACAAGTGCCCTTCTATAGGAAAAAAAATAATAAATATCCATTGTCCCCATCGTTCTTAGGGCATACCCTCAGGGTTACAAAATCCCTTGCCCCGAGGCTGTGGGGGAGTGTTCCTCCTCAAAAAACATAATTTCTATCTGGAAAATCAACTACGCTGAACAAAATGGCTATCTCAAAATTTTGATTGGATGTGTTCCAGGAAATGGGGTGGGCGTGGACGGGGAGGGTTTTTAGTTGCCTTCCAATCACTTTCGACTATTAAAAAGGGCATTAGCCCTTGGAATTTCCAATCGATGAGCCTTTTTTGAAGTTTCTACGACAACGCCTTCTATAAGAACCTTATATGCCCCCAGGGCATAACTTACAACCCTTGCCCCGAAGGCTGTGGGGGAGTGTCCTCCTCAAAAACATAATTTTATTTGGAAATCAACTACGCTGAACAAAATGGCTATCCCAAAATTTTGATTGGAATGTTTTTCGGGAAATGGTGGGCGTGGAAGGGGTGTTAGTTGCCTTCCAATCACTTTTCGACTATTAAAAAGGGCACAAGCCACTCCAATTTTCAATTGAATGAGCCATTTTTGAAGTTTCTACGACAACTTCTTCGATACGAAGTGCCCTGCTATAAAGGAAAAAAAAATAATAATAAATGATACATTGTGCTAACATCAATCTTATATAGCTCTCAGGGTATAACTTAAAAACCCTTGCCCTGAGGGTTCTGGGGGAGTGTCCTCCGCAAAAACATATTTTCTATTTGGAAATCAACTACGCTGAACAAAATGGCTATCTTAAAATTTTGATTTGGATGTGTTTGGGGGAATGATGGGCTTGAGGGGGGGGGTAGTTGCCCTCCAATCACTTTCGACTATTAAAAAGGGCACTAGCCCTTTGAATTCCAATCGAATGAGCATTTTTTAAGTTTCTATGACAACGCCTTCTATAAAAACCTAATATGTCCCCCAGGGCATAACTTACAACCCTTGCCCTGAAGGCTGTGGGGGAGTGTCCTCCTCAAAAACATAATTTCTATCTGAAATCAACTACGCTGAACAAAATGGCTATCCAAAAATTTTGATTGAATGTGTTTGGGGAAATGGCGTGAGGCGTGGAAGGGGTGTTAGTTGCCTTTAAAATCACTTTCGACTATTAAAAAGGGCACAAGCCCTATGAATTTCCAATTGAATGAGCCTTTTTTGAAGTTCCTACGACACCGCCTTCTATAGAAAACTTATATGCCCTGCTCTAGGGCAAAAACTTACAAAGTGATAAGGCATTGTGGGAGTGTCAACATCGTTCTTACAAGCGCGGAAGGGGTATTACTTGCTTCCAAAACTTTGCCTATTAAAAAGGGCACAAGCCGCTCCAATTTCCAATTGAATGAGCCCTTTTCGAAGTTTCTATGACAATTTCTTCGATACAAAGTTCCCTGCTCTAATGGAAAAAAATAATAAATAATAAATTGTGCCAGCATCGTTCTTATATGCCCTCAGGGCATAACTTAAAACCCTTTCCTCGAGGGTTGTGGGGGAGTGTCTGCCTCAAAAACATATTTTCTATTTTGAAATCAACTACGCTGAACAAAATGGCTATCTCAAATTTTCGATTTGATGTGTTTGGGGGAAATGATTTGCGTGGGGGGGGGGGGCTTGTTGCCCTCCAATCACTTTCGACTATTAAAAAGGCACAAGCCACACCAATTTCCAATTGAATAAACCCTTTTCGAAGTTTCTACGACAACTTCTTCGATACAAAGTACCTTGCTCTAAAGGAAAAAAAACAATAAATGATACATTGTGCCAACATCGTTCTTATATGCCCTCAGTGCATAACTTAAAACCCTTGCTCCGAGAGATCTGGGGGAGTGTCCTCCTCAAAAACCTATTTTCTATCTGGAAATCAACTACGTTGAACAAAATGGCTATCTCAAAATTTTGATTGGATGTGTTTCGGGAAATAGTGGGCGTGGAAGGTACGTTAGTTGCCTTACAATCACTTTCGACTATTAAAAAGGCACAAGCCACTCCAATTTCCAACTGGAATGAACCCTTTTTGAAGTTTCTACGACAAATTCTTCAATACGAAGTGCCCTGCTTTAAAGGAAAAAAATAATTAATGATACATTGTGCCAACATCGTTCTTATATACCCTCAGGGTATAACGTAAATCCCTTGCCCCGAGGGTTATGGGGGAGTGTTATCTTCAAAAACCTGTTTTCTATCTGGAAATCAACTACGCTGAACAAAATGGCTATCTCAAAATTTAATTGGATGTGTTTGGGGGAATGATTGGCGTGAGGGGGAAGGGGTTAGTTGCCCTCCAATCACTTTCGACTATCAAGAAGGGCACTAGCCCTTTGAATTTCCAATCGAATGAGCCTTTTTTAAAGTTTCTACGACAACGCCTTCTATAAATACCTTATATGCCCCCAGGGAATAACTTACAACTCTTGCCTCGTAGGCTTTGGCTTAGTGTCCTCCTTAAAAACATAATTTTTATTTGGAAATCAACTACGCTGAACAAAATGGCTATCTCAAAATTTTGATTGGATGTGTTTAGGGAAATGGTGGGCGTGGAAGGGTGTTAGTTGCCTTCCAATCACTTTCGACTATTAAAAAGGGCACAACCCACTCCAATTTCCAATTGAATGAGCTTTTTTAAAGTTTCTATGACAACTTCTTCCATACGAAGTTCCCTGCTCTAAAGGAAAAAAATAATAAATAATACATTGTGCCAACATCGTTCTTATATACCCTCAGGAAATAACTTAAAACCCTTGCCCCGAGGGTTGTGGGGGAGTGTCCTGCTCAAAAACATATTTTTATCTGGAAATCAACTACGCTGAACAAAATGGCTAAATCAAAATTTTATTGGATGTGTTTGGGGGAATGATGGGCGTGGGGAGGGGCCAGTTGCCCTCCAATCACTTTCGACGGTTACAAAGGGAATTAGCCCTTTGAATTTCCAATCGAATGAGCTTTTTTGAAGTTTCTACGACAACGCCTTTTATAAAAACTTTATATGCCCCAGGGCGTAATTTGAAATCCTTGCCCTCAAGGCTCTGGGGGGAGTGTCCTCCTCAAAAACATAATTTCTATTTAGAAATCAACTACGCTGACCAAAATGGCTATCTCAAAATTTTGATTGGATGTATTTCGGGAAATAATTGGCGTGGAAGGGGCGTTAGTTGTCTTACAATCACTTTCGACTATTAAAAAGGGCACAAGCCACTCCAATTTCCAATTTAATGAACCCTTTTGGAAGTTTCTACAACAACTTCTTCGATACGAAGTGCCCTGCTCTAAAGAAAAAAAAAATGATACATTGTGCCAACATTGTTCTTATATGCCCTCAGGGCATAACTTAAAACCCTTGCCCTGAGGGTTGTGGGGGAGTGTCCTCCTCGAAAACATATTTTCTATCTGGAAATCAACTACGCTGAACAAAATGGCTATCTCAAAATTTTGATTAAATGTGTTTAGGGGAATGATGGGTAAGGCGGGGGGGGGGGGGGGGGGGTTGGTTGCCCTCCAGTCACTTTCGACTATTAAAAAGGGCACTAGCCCTTTGAATTTCCAATCGAATGAGCCTTTTTTGAAGTTTCTACGACAGTGCCTTCTATAAAAACCTTATATGCCCCCAGGGCATAACTTACAACCCTTGCCCTGAAGGCCGTGGGGGAGTGTCCTCCTCAAAAAACATAATTTATATTTGGAAATCAACTACGCTGAACAAAATGACTATTTCAAAATTTGATTGGATGTGTTTCGGGAAGTGGTGGGGCGTGGAAGGGGTGTTAGTTGCCTTACAATCACTTTCGACTATTAAAAAGGGCACTAGACCTTTGAATTTCCAATCAAATGAGCATTTTTTGAAGTTTCTATGACAACGTCTTCTATAAAAACCTTATATGTCCCCAGGGCATAACTTACAACCCTTGCCCTGAAGGCTGTGGGGGAGTGTCCTCCTCAAAAACATAATTTATATTTGGAAATAAACTACGCTGAACAAAATGGCTATCTTAAAATTTGATTGGATGTGTTTGGGGGAATGAGTGGCGTGAGGGGGATGGGGTTAGTTACCCTCCAATCACTTTCGACTATTAAAAAGGGCACTAGCCCTATGAATTTCCAATCGAATGAGCCTTTTTTGAAGTTTCTACGACAACACCTTCTATAAAAAACCTTAGAACCCCCAGGGCATAACTTACAACCCTTGCCCCGAACACCTCCTCGTGGGGGAGTGTCCATTCTAAAAAACATAAACGTGTTTCGGGAAGGGCATGGTGCCCCGGCTGTGGGGGAGTGTCCTCCTCAAAAACATAAACGTGTTTCGGGAAATGGTGGGCGTGGAAGGGGTATTACTTGCCTCCAATCACTTTCGACTATTAAAAAGGGCACAAGCCACTCCAATTTCGAATTGAATGAGCCCTTTTCGAAGTTTCTATGACAATTTCTTCGATACAAAGTTCCCTGCTCTAAAGGAAAAAAAATAATAAATAATACAATGTGCCAGCATCGTTCTTATATTCCCTCAGGGCATAACTTATAACCCTTAACTCGAGGGTTGTGGGGGAGTGTCTGCCTCAAAAACATATTTTCTATCTGGAAATCAACTAGTCTGAACAAAAGGGCTATCTCAAAATTTCGATTTGATGTGTTCGGGGGAATGATTGGCGTGGGGGGGGGGGGGGCTTGTTGCCCTCCAATCACTGTCGACTATTAAAAATGGCACAAGCCACACCAATTTCCAATGGAATAAACCCTTTTCGAAGTTTCTACGACAACTTCTTCGATACAAAATGCCTTGCTCTAAAGGAAAAAAAAATAAATGATACATTGTGCCAACATCGTTCTTATATGCCCTCAGTGCACAACTTAAAACCCTTGCCCCGAGGGATGTGGGGAGTGTCCTCCTCAAAAACCTATTTTCTATCTGGAAATCAACTACGCTGAACAAAATGGCTATCTCAAAATTTTGATTGGAGGTGTTTCGGGAAATGGTGGGCGTGGAAGGTGCGTTAGTTTCCTTACAATCACTTTCGACTATTAAAAAGGGCACAAGCCATTCCAATTTTCAACTGGAATGAACCCTTTTTGAAGTTTCTACGACAACTTCTTCAATACGAAGTGCCCTGCTCTAAAGGAAAAAAAATAATAAATGATACATTGTGCCAACATCGTTCTTATATACCCTCAGGGTATAACTTAAATCCCTTGCCCCGAGGGTTATGGGGGAGTGTTCTCTTCAAAAACCTGTTTTCTATCTGGAAATCAACTACGCTGAACAAAATGGCTATCTCAAAATTTTGATTGGATGTGTTTGGGGGAATGATGGGCGTGAGGGGGAGGGGATTAGTTGCCCTCCAATCACTTTCGACTATCAAGAAGGGAACTAGTCCTTTGAATTTCCAATCGAATGGGCCTTTTTTGAAGTTTCTACGACAACGCCTTCTATAAATACCTTATATGCCCCCAGGGCATAACTTACAACCCATGCCCCGAAGGCTGCGGGGGAGTGTCCTCCTCAAAAACATAATTTTTATTTTGAAACTCAACTACGCTGAACAAAATGGCTATATCAAAATTTTGATTGGATGTGTTTCGGGAAATGGTGGGCGTGGAAGGGTGTTAGTTGCCTTCCAATCACTTTCGACTATTAAAAAGGGCAAACCCATTCCAATTTCCAATTGAATGAGCACTTTTCGAAGTTTCTATGACAACTTCTTCCATACGAAGTTCCCTGCTCTAAAGGAAAAAAATAATAAATAATACATTGTGCCAGCATCGTTCTTATATGCCCTCAGGACATAGCTTAAAACCTTGCCCTGAGAGTTCTAGTTCCCTTTTAAAGTGACCCGAGATATTGGAGAGTCAATAGCCCCCCTCCCACGCCCTTTTTTTTCCCTGAAAACACCCGATCCCAATTTTGAGATATTCATTTTGTTCACCATAGTTGAAAGAGCGAAAAAATGTTCCTCCGGAGATAACCTGACTCCCCGCAACCTGAGGAAAGGGCTTTAAGTTATGAATTTGCCTATTGTTTACGTATAGTATTTTTTATTTGTAAGTAAACAGGCCTTTTTAGGGGAGGGAGAATTTTCTGTGGGGGGATTTTCCACAGGTAGAATTTCTCATGGGCAGGGAAGTTTCCGGGCTGAACTAACAAGGGGGATTTTACACCGGAGAATTTGTCATAACTCCTATACGAAATTCGTCATAATGTTTCTCTGCCGATTCAATTTTTGATGTAGAGATGTTCCGAGGAAATTGTCATGATCCCCCTTATGGTACCCAGGGGAAGGGCTATAAGTTATGAATTTTGTCTGTTGTTTACACATAGTTTCTGTTATTTGGAAGTAAACAGACGTTTTTAGGGAGGGAAATTTTCCGCAAGGGGATTTTTCCACGGGGAGAATTTTCCATGGGCAGGGAAGTTTCTGAAGATGAACTTATAAGGAGAAATATTACACGGGAGAATTTGCCAGAACTCTTATATCAAATTTATTTTACTTTCTCTTTGCCGATTCAATTTAACATCTAGAGATGTTCCGGGGATATTATCCTGGGTAAATTTTCAGAGAGGTTAAAATTGCCTGGGAGATTTTTTTTGGGAGGGAGGGAGTTCCCACGGGGGAAATTTTCCATGGGAAAGTTTTCAGTGGGCAAAATTCTTCGTGGCGGAATTTCCCGCAGGAGATATTCTCCATGTGGAAATTTTTCGCGGGAGAAATTATTCATCAGAGAATTTTCCGTGGAAGAAACTTCCATTCGGAAAATGGGATTTCAATGAAAAATTTCCTGTTGAAGGAGTTTTCCGGCATGATTTGAAAAAGATCAAAAATTAAATGAAAGACAAGTCTTTTTTTTTTCAAATGAAAATAGGCTTAAGAGAAATTTCTAGGCGAAATTGTCCACAAGAAAATATCTGGGTGGAATTTTCAGCAGGGACGGATTTTTAGTGATGATTTCCTGGTATTAAATGAAAACAACCAAAAATTAAATAAAAAAAAAAAATTCAACGGAAACTAGGGAGACATATTGAAACTTGAAACAAAAAGAAATCCTACCGCATGCGAGGGGAGTTACCCCTCCTTTAAAGAGTTCCGATTTAAAAACAACTCCTGAAACACAATGGCTATTTAATTCGAATAAGAAGCTTGTTTTTAAAATACTAGAAAAAACGTATATGAAGGGCATCCCTCTCATATACAGAATAATTTCTGTTCGTTTAAGTTTTAATGCTGAACCTTACTTTCAGCTGAAAAAACCTGTTTTCTTTTTTTTATATAATCACTGAAAGGTAGAACAAATGCTCAGGGAAAAAACATTGACATGTTGCTGAGTTTTGAATAGCCAAAAGTAGTCAGTAGGTCATCTTTCTTTACCCTGAGCCCGAGTAATTTCAAGTCTAGATTTCTATGATATTCACTCTTGTAATCGAAGTTTGTTTTTATTGCTTGATTTTCTATTATTCAAAGTTTAAAAAAATTGTGCAAAGTACACTTTTATTATAATTGTTGGTACTTTTCTATCAGCCAGTACACACTCAAGAATTTGGATCTACAGGTACGGGGTAGAAACAACCGCTATGCTTGGGAAATAGAAAGGATATATATAATTTGGGCTGTATATTTGCACACTAGGGGGATGGTGGGGTGGGGGTTAGGTATAGCGGGGCTGCATGCAATAAGTAACCTAACCTAAATAAACCAAAATACCAACTAAATATTTATTAAAACATAGCTACAATGTAGTTTACCACTGAATCGAAACTAATTGTCTCCGTATACAAACAGCAATAAACCGGTTGTTGTATGATTTTATAGATTCAGATTCTCGAGTGTGTAGTGGCTAACAGATAAGTACCCAATTTTTTTTTTTAACTTTGGCAAAGCCAAGAGTTAATCTGAATAAAAATCTGATCAGAAATATCAAAATCGATATATCAATTATCGAATATCGAAAGTAAAAATATCGATATTTCGATATATCGTTTGATCAAATTATCACCCAACACTAGCTCATAGTTTTCGCAAACTATTTATAATCATTAAAGACAAAAATAGCTTCAAACTTTACGTTGCATTTCACAAATAATAAAGGATAACAAATAGTTTAAATATACATCTTACAATGACATAATTCTGTGTATATTTTTTTTTTTAAATACTATATTACAAATTCTAGCTCATAAAAAGACTTGTAAAAAGTAAAATGCATATAATTGAAATATAAAAGCAGAAACAAGGAGTAATAGGGAATTAAAATAAAATCCTAGTTTCTTTATATGTATATTAAATTTAAAAAAACAAGATTTTTTCAATTGAAAGTAAGGAGCAAGATTAAAACTTAAAACAAACAAAACTTATTACGAATACGACGGGGGTTGCTCCCTCCTAAATACCTCGCTCTTTACGCTAAAGTTTGACGTTTTGTTCCAATTGTTTAAGAATGTCTCATGATACACAAGGGCCGTTTAATAAACTTTATAAAGTTCAAAAATAATAATCTTTGGTAATGTTCTATTAGCTGTGAACCACGAGAGATAGATGATAAAAGAGACTAGTCAAACAGGATCTTTCAACGGAGAATTGGATTGCAAACATTGTTTCTCACTGTGTTTACAATATTTAAACTTAATGGGTTTAGGGGGGGGAGAGGTACCTAGGTTAGGTACACATTTAATATATGCTATGCTTTAAAAACGCACCACCCCCCCCCACCCCCTTAATGTGCAAATTTGTTTCTAAACTATTATATTTTCATCATATATTGTTTTATTTTATTAGCATTAACCAAACTTCACTTCTCAAGTGGCTTACAGCAAATAAAACAGTACCTAATCTTTTTTTAAAGGGTCATAAAACTTTAGCGTAAAGAGTGAGGTATTGAGGAGGGCAATCACCTCATATTCGTAATAATTTCTTTTCTTTTTAAGTTTTAATGTTGCTCCTTACTTTCAGTTGAAAAAAACTTTTTTGGTAATCCTTTATATACTGCAATGATTACCCTCTCACGAAAAAAAAATGGTTATATACTGCAATGATTGCCCACTCACGAAAAAAAATGGTTTTGACGTGTTAATTTAAGACACCGCTATAGGGTAATACAATGTATAGCGTGGTTTTCATCGCGTATACGATTAAACTGTTGTTTATGGGGGTTTGGGGGGGGGGGGGGGAGGAAGGTACCTAGGTTAGGTTACGTAATAAAATATACTAGGCTTTACCCCCCCCCCTCCCCTAATGTGCAAATATATAGCCCAAATTTGTTTCTAAACTATTATATATTCATTCTCTTTTATATTATTTCATTAGCGTTAACCAAACTAGCAGTACATAAAAGAGTGTGTTTAATACAGGAGTACCACTTTTTTTTATTTAATTTGTTATTATTTTTTAAACAACGCCTGGAAATCAAGACCCTCCTCCATAGACAATCCTTTGCCCCCAAAAAAATTCCTCCGTGGAAAAATACTCTCATGCAGTGCCGTATCAAAAAAAAATCGGGGGGGGGGGAGGAGGGAGGCGCCTTCAAATTAATTTTTTTTTGGGGGGGGGGGGTCACAAAAAATAAAAATTCAAAAAAACGCATAAAAAATTTGTTTTTTTATTTTCATTTTTGTTAGGTTTTTTACGATCGTAAAAAACCTTTCGGGGAGTTTAAACCCCTTAACCCCCTGGATATGACCTTGCTTCCATGTAACACCTCTGGAAGAAAATCCTCCCCCGAAAAGTATCTGTATGCTTCCCAATATCAAATACTAGGCCTATATGCAAACAATGGGCAAAGTTCATAGCTTGTACCCCTTCCCCCGGGGCTGTGGGGGTAAAGTTATCCTCAAATACATAGTTCTTAGATCCTTAGATTCTTTGCTGTTGATCATGAGTCTTCGTGATCGAATCTGTAATCCAGTCGAAATTGATGATCTTCTTTCGGCTGAATTTCCAAATACCAACGATCCTTTATTAAGAGAATTAGTTTTAAAGTGGATGATTCATAATTTGCGTATGCTGAACAAAATTACTATCTCAAATTTTGATCGGAAGACTTTGGACGCAAATGGACGTGGGGGAGGGGCTAGTTTACCCTCTAATCTTTTTGGTCACTTATAAAGAGCCCTAGAACTTTTAATTTTTGTTTGAGTGAGTCCTTTCCCGATATTCTAGGATTATTGGTCTGACTCGATCACTCCTGGGAAAAAAAAAACAAAAAAAAACACGCATTCGTGATCTTATTCTGGCCAAAAAAAATATAAAATTCCATATTTTTCTCCATGGGAGCTTAAAACTTCTACAGTAGGATTTTTGGATACGCTATATCTGATGGTGTGAATTTCATTAAGATTCGTTTAATTTTAGGAGTTGTTTCCCCCTTATTTCAAAAATCTGGCAAATTTTCTCAGGCTCGTAGATTTTGATAAGTAACACTAAACTTAATGAATCTTATATATTGGGAATCAGCATAATAAGCAAATTCTTTCGATATGTTTATTTACGTCAAAATTCCGTTTTTCAAACTTTCGTGGTTACTATTGAGCCACATCGCTGGTTACTTACAGTTCGTTATCACGAACTGTTTGATTGTTTCTGAAAACTTTCTTGTTCCTTGATTCAATGTGTAAATTAAACTGAAGTTACTAGCCCCTCAAAACATTTTAAAAGATGTATAGCATGAAAGCACTTATACTTGCAGTATAAACTAATTGATCCAAGTTATTACTGTAAAGCTACCAATCACTTTTTTATAATCAACCTACTATTTGGGGTGCTGCTAAAAATGAAAAAAAAAGTAAATCAGTCATTATAATTACGCACCCCGTCATTCCCGGTGACAAAATCTGATTCAAAGTTAAATGTTCTTGCAATTGTATTTTTTTATCGAACAATTTTTCAAAAACTGACGTGCCTTGAAAGATTGTAACTCTGATTTCAGGTTTCAACTAGCAATAATTTCATTCATCTAAAAGTGTTTTGGCTTAAACATGACTAGGGTTGCCACCGTTGGTGATTTTATCACAGGCAGCGCAATAGCGCTGCCTAAGTAAAGAACGACGTTGGCACAATGTATTTTTTTTTTTCTTGGTCTTGGACCACGGCATTTCGTATCGAGGGAGTTGTCGTAGAAACTTCGAAAAAAAGGCTCATTCGATTGCAAATTGGAGCGGCTAGTGCCCTTTTTAATAGTCGAAAGTGATTGGAGGGCACCTAGCCCCCCCCCGCGTCCCCACGCCCAGCATTCCCCAAAACACATCCAATCAAAATTTTGAGATAGCCATTTGGTTCAGCGTAGTTGATTCCCACATAGAAAATATTTTTGAGGAGGTCACTCCCCAAAAACACCTCAGGCAAGGGTTTTAAGTTATGCCCTGGGGGCATATAAGAACGATGTTGGCGCAATGTATTATTTATTATTTTTTTTCCTTTAGACCATGGTACTTCGTATCTAACAAGTTGTCATAGAAACTTGGAAAAGGGCTCAATCAATTGGAATTGGAGTGGGTTGTGCCCTTTTAATTGTCGAAAGTGAATGGAAGGCAACTAACACCCCTTCCTCGTCCACCATTTCCCGAAACACATCCAATCAAAATTTTGAGATAGCCATTTTGTTCAGCGTAGCTGATTTCCAGATAGAAATTATGGTTTTGAGGAGGAACCCCCCCCCCCTCACAAACCCTCGTGGCGAGGGTTGTAAGTTATGCCCTGGGGCATATAGGATTTTTTTTATAGAAAGCGTTGTCGCAGAAATTTCAAAAAAAGGATCATTCAATTGGAAATTCAAAGGGCTAGTGCCCTTTTTAATAGTCGAAAGTGATGGAAGGGCAACTAACCTCCCTCTCACGCCCACCTTTACCCCAAAAGCATCCAGTCAAAATTTTAAGATACCCATTTTTTTGAACATAATTGAAAGTTCTGGGAAATTAGGTCTTTGAGGATGAACCCCCCCCCCCCCATAGTCCTCAGGGCAAGGGTTTTAAGTTATGCCTGGGGGCAAATAAGGTTTTATAGAACGCGTTGTCGAAAAAACTTCAAAAAGGGCTCATACGATTGAAAATTGAAATGGCTAGTGCCCTTTTTTATAGTCGAAAGTGATTAGAAGGCAACTAATACCCCTTCCAATGCCCACCATTTCCCAAACTCATCCAATCAAAATTTTGAGATAGCCTTTTTTTCACGCAGTTTTAAGTTCAGGCAATTATACCTTTGAGCAGGACACTCCCCCAAAGTCTTCAGGGCAAGGGCTATAAGTTATGCCCTGGGGCCTATAAGTTTTTATTGAAATCTTTGTCGTAGAAACTTGAAAAAGGGCTCATTCGATTGGAAATTCAAAGGTCTAGTACCCTTTTTAATAGTCGAAAGTGATCTGAGGGCAGCTAACCCCCCTCTCACGCCCACTTTTTCCCCAAAACACATCCAATCAAAATTTTGAGATAGCCATTTTGTTCAGCGTAGTTGATTTCCTGATAGTAATTATGTTTTTGAGCAGGACACTCCCCCAAAGCCCTCAGGGCAAGGGTTGTAAGTTTTGCCCTTGGGGGCAGATAAGGTTCTTATAGAAAGCGTTTTCGTAGAAACTTCAAAAAAAGGCTCATTCGACTTGAAATTGAAGGGGCTACTGCCCTTTTAAATAGTCGAAATTGATTGGGGGGCAACTTAACCCCTCTCACGCCAACCTTCTCCCCAAACACACCAAATCAAAATTCTAAGATAGCCTTTTGTTCAACGTAGTTGAAAGTTCTGGAAATTAGGTCTTTAAGGATGACAACCCCCCCCCCCCAACAGCCCTCTGGGCAAGGGTTGTAAGCTATGCCCTTGGGGTTTATAAAGTTTTTATATAACGCGTTGTCTTAGAAACTTCAAAAAGGGCTCATTCGATTGGAAATTGAAATGGCTAGTGCCCTTTTTAACAGTCGAAAGTGATTAAAAGGCAACTAACACCCCTTCCACGCCCGCCATTTTCCCAAAAACATCCAATCAAAATTTTGAGGTAGCCATTTTGTTCTAAGCAGTTTAAAGTTGAGGAAATTATACCTTTGATTTGGACAATCCTTCCACATTCTCTAGGCAAAGGTTTTAAGTTATGCCCTGGGGGGCATATAAGTTTTTATTGAAATCTTTGTCGTAGAAACTTGAAAAGCGGCTCATTCGATTGGAAATTCAAAGGGCTAGTGCCGTTTTTAATAGTCTCGAAAGTGATTTAAGGGCAACTAAACCCCCTCTCACGCCCACCTTTTCCTCAAACACATCCAATCAAAATTTTTAAATAAACGTTTTATTCAATGTAGTTGAAAGTTTTGGAAATTAGGTCTTTAAGGATTGCAACCCTTCCACCCCCACAGTCTCAGGACAAGGATGGTAAGTTATGCCCTGGGGGCATATAAGGTTTTTATAGAAAGCAATGTTGTAGAAACTTCAAAAAGGGCTTATTCAATTGGAAACTGAAAAGGGTTAGTGCCCTTTTAATAGTTGAAAATGATTGGATAGCGACTAACGCCCCCCTCACGCCCACCATTTCCTCAAACACATCCAATGAAAATTTTGAGATATACATTTTGTTCAGTGTAGTCAAAAGTTCTGGATATTAGGTCTTTTAGGATGAGAACCCCATCAGAGCCCTCAGTGCAAGGGTTGTAAGTTTATGCCCTGGGGGCGTATAATGTTTATATAGAAAGTTGTTGGAGAAATTTCAAAAAGGGCTAATTTGATTGGAAATTGAAATTCCCCTTTTTAATAGTCGAAAGTGAGTAGAGAGTAGTCAACCCCTTTCTCACGCCCACCATTTCCCCAAACTCATTCAATAAAAGTTTAGAGATAGCCATTTTGTTCAACAGAGTTGAAAATTCTAGAAATTATTTATTTTAGGATGACAAATCCCCCAGAGTCCCCAGTGCAAAGGTTGTAAGTTATGCCCTGGGGGCATATTAGGTTTTTATGGATAGAGTTGTCGTAAAAACTTCAAAAGGGGCTCATTCAATTGTTGAAAGTGATTGGAGGGTAACTAACCCCCTCTCACGCCCAGCGTTCCCCCAAACACATCAAATCAAAGTTTTCAGATAGCCATTTTGGTTCAACGTTGCAGAAACTTCTGGAAATTAGGGCTTTGAGGATGACAACCCCCATCCCTCAGGGTAAAGGTTTTAAGTTATGCTCTGGGGGAATTTAAGGTTTTTATTGAAAGCATTGTCTAGAAACTTCAAAAGGGCTCATTTGATTAGAAATTGAAAGGGTTAGTACCTTTTCTAATAGTTGAAAGTGACTGAAGAGCGACTAAAGCTCCTTCATGCCCACTATTTTCCCAGACACATCTAATCAAAATTTTGAGACAGCCATTTTGTTTAACGTAGTTGAAAGTTCTGGAAATTAGGTCTTAGAGGATGACAATCACCCTCACAGCCCTTAGGGTAAGGGTTATTGAAAGCATTTTTATAGAAAGCATTGTCGTAGAAACTCATAAACGGCTCATTGGATTGGAAACGAAAGGCCTAGTGCCCTTTTTAATAGTCGAAAGTGATTGGAAGGCTTGACATTTTATAGTAAGGATCGATGTGGATATTATGTATTATTTTTTGTTGTTGTTGTTGTTTAGACCAGGGCACTTCCTATCGAAGGAACTGTCGTAGGAACTTCGAAAAGGGCTCATTCCATTAAAAATAGAAAGGGCTGATGCCCTTTTTAATAGTCGAAAGTGATCGCCTCCCATGCCCACCCTTCTATTTACCGTTATGTTTAAAAAACTAAGTTTTGCCTTAAGATTAAACCAAAATGCACTGTGTAAGTGCTAATTCCCAGTAAGGCATCTCAGCAGTATCCCAAGAACGACTGAGGGCATTATGTTCAAACTTTCGGGGCTACTTCTGCTTTTAAAATTTAACCAAATCAAAATAGCGTAAGTGTATCCAAGCTATCAAAGAAAGTAAACAGATTGTTGGCCAGTGGTATCAAGTTTTGCATTTCAGGTCAACTAGAGGAGGTATGAAACTAAATTAAACACTACTATTTGTGTCCAGATTTTTAAATGGGTGTATGTTGTTAAAAAATTGCTGAAATGTTTTCTCCAGCATACAAATAGCAGGCTACTATACGATCTTTCAATAGCAAGCCAAACTATAAATTCTTTAAAAAAATGAAAAGATTTAAAGTGTTATTTTCTTTTTCCCTGAAAAGACTATGTCACTATATAATGAACAGAAATTAATTAAAAAAAAGTTTTTCACAAAATAAGATTTTCAAAGAAATGTAAAGAACTCCATTAAACAAAAAATAAGCAAAAATAAAATCAAATAATCTACCAAGCGTGAAACTACCACAAATTAGCATCGATAAATAAATGAAACCAAAAACGAAACAGAACCGATTCAAATTCGAAACGAGCAGAAATTAACATAAGTTGGACTCAAAACCCCTGTGCCTTCCCAAGGCCAGAACATAATTTGCACTTCAAAAAATACAAATGAATGTGCATTGTCAGTTTAATATACATATACTGATATTTAGCAATCAAAATGTTAATATTATTTGATTTATCAAAGTTATAAAAGTAAAAAACATAAATTTTTTTCAGAAAAGTGCAAATTATGTTCTGGCCTTGGGAAGTATATGAGTTTTGAGCCCAACTTATGTTAATTTCTGCTCGTTTTGAGTTTGACTTGGTTATTTATTGGAATTTCTGTTCGTTTTGGGTTTCATTTATTTATCGATGCTGATTTGTGGTAGTTTCACGCTTGGTAAGATTATTGATTTTATTTTTCCTCATTTTTTGTTTAATGGAGTTCTTTACTTTTCTTTGAAGAACTTATTTTGTGGAAAAAGTTTTTTTTTAATTAATTATGAGATTTGTTGATTTCACTACGTCTGCGTTCCAGGGAGTGGTGTTAGGTGTTCAAGATTTTTTTCTATCTTACTGGTATGCTTTGTCCAGGGTTGCCAACTTTTTGGTCAATGAACATGCCCCTTGAGCATCCGAAAACATGTCCTTTTCAGCCAAATTATGTCCATATTTTGTCTATAATATGTTCATCTTGAAATCTCAGAGACTATTTTTTTTACGACTGGTAAACCTCTTTCAAAGTGGTTAGTTAACATCGAATATAATGAAAACGAAAAAGATTTATTTAATCCATCCATAAAAAATGAACTAGTGTGAAAGCACAAAAGTCATAAAAACATGTAAAAAGTAAAAAACGAATTGTGGGAGCTTAAGGCTCATCTTCCTATGAGAGTTCCACTTGACAGGCATGGTCGGCATGAAAGTCAGCATTTTCCATTCTTTTGGTAGCTTTTTGTCAATCAGAGTATTTCTCTGCGCGTATGTCATAAGATACAATCTAGGAGTCAAGCAACGTTGTTGGAGCGCTAGGTAAGCTGGATTGCCCTTCAATCAGGGGGGTGACATCCCCAAAGGCATAATTACTGGACCTTAGAGCAATGCTGAACAAAATAGATGTCTAAAAATTCTGGTTAGATGCTGGTTTTCGGAACTGATAGGTGCTGGGGGTCACCCTCGCATCACTTTTGACTCCTATAAAGGATACTAAACTTCAATCAAATAAGCCCCGTCTGAATTTTATACGACTATATTCCCCTGGAGCATAACTTACAACCCATGTCCCAGGGCTCTTAGGGGTTGTGCAAGTAGTAAGCATGTATACAGTTTCACGGTAGGTTGTAGAAAAGTGACCAACCCCTCCATATTAGGGCCTATAAAGTAACCGTGCATGTTATATTTGGAACTAAATATTCAGGGACGAGGTTGTATAATGCAACCAGACTGGCTTCTGAGGCAAGACCTATTTTCTGGGTCAAAGCTATCTAGTACTTTCACACCTACAAGCCTGAGTCATGATTATGTGTGCAGTTTCAACGGTACATGCCTTACCAGGAACAGGCATCAATTGATAAAGAGGGTAAAGACTTGACAGACATGATTTTCTAGGTTCGATAGCCAAAACTATAGATCGTCAAATTGCGTATTCAAAGATGGTCTCTTTGCAAAAATACTAGTTTTGGCCCGGAGGCCTTACAATCATGTTTTTTCACTATGAATTAAGATACAATTAGTTTTTCTAGATCAGTTGAAAAAACACGTGAAAAGATACCCTTTTACTGTTAAATTTATTCATTTTCAAGGAAGAGAATTCATAAAAATCTTGGTTAGTGGATATATATATATATATATTTTATTTCTTTTTATTCGATACTTCTTTCCTATAGTTACCTACTAAGTATCTTTCATCTGGGCTTCATGGAACTATTGCAATTATCCAATGCAAACTCATATGTTTTATGTGACAGCTGGTCAGGTATGAAAGTATTTATCAGAACGCTTTTAGGAATATCTCGTATTTAAGACTAAATTGTCTGTCGTCTGGCTTCCAGCAAACTAATGCAATTATCAAACGCAAATTCACATGTTTTATGACACCCATTCAGATAGAGGCTATTTGGCTTAAAATGATTCTTAAGTACAATGCAGAAATATCTCATTTTTGAGACAAAATTTGATCAATGTGTATCCTTTAAATATATACAATATCGTTAATGTATTGGGATGAGCTTTGGTTTTGTAGGAATGTGGGGGGACGGTGGGCCCCATTTATATTCTGAATAAATATTGAACGGACCTAGTAATCAAAATAGTGTTATTTTATGTGCTGGAAAGAGCTTTGGTTTTTTGGGAGTGGGGGCGCTACCCCCCCCCCCCCCGATAAAAATTCCAAATAAATATCAAACGACGCTAATAGTCAAAATCGTGTTTTTTTTCTTATGAGTTTAAGCCTATATGAATATAAGTTATCTGAGTAAAAACCTGAAAATTAATTCTTATTCCAGGAGATTGATACTCAAAGTCCCGACCAAAAGCGACCGAAGTTAGATGCTGGCTCTGATAGCACTGACACGACCCTAATCAGATCTTTGAACTTAAGGAGGGAAAGTGTAATCTGCTTTGTGTGCCCCTTCAGATAGACAGATCACTTCTAATGAGTTATCTACAATTTCGAACGTAAGTGATTTATCAGATTGTTTTGTGTAATTGCGGATGGGTAGGAAAGAGGCATTGAAAAAAAAAACAAGCACGTATTACTATTGTACATAAATGAAAATCCATAATAACCACATATTTTTTAATTCAAGATTATAACGCGCTCAGAATTTCACTTTGCAAATTCCTTTTTTAAACAAGTGGCTTATCGTTTAACTTTTAAATTCGGCTCAGAGATGGCATCCATGTAGAAAAGTTAAAAAATAATACATTACATAGCAAAACCCGATCTAGTGTATTTTTTGTTTTTAACTTCTCAGGAAGTAATACACCTCGGGGATCAGCGCACCTCTTCACGACTTGGCCAAATCAGATACAGGAGGCCTTTAGCAGTCACGTGATATGCATACAAATACCTGCCTTTGATTGCGGATTCTTGTAGATCAGACATATATTTTTCAAAGGAATTTAAAAAAATCGATATTTATGATTCGCGTATTTTATAAAAAACCGTGCGTTTTTTAAAATTATTTTCTGTGAAACTAATATCGTAAAAATTGGCGAAATATGAAATTGGTTAAGTTGTCTGCAGGTACTTTATATGATTGAAGTGGAAAAGTATTTAGCCAATATAATAATAGGAGAAAAGTAAGTTTTGACAGGGTGAAAAATGTTGTAGGAGAGGGGGATGGAAAAAAAAATTACTCAGATGTCTGCCTCTTCACGCATTGATCAATTAGATACATAGCCTTGTAGCACCTACTGACGTTATGAAACCCATTTATTTGTTAACTTTACATTCCCAATATGCTATAAAATTAATCCGAGTTAAAAAATGGCCATTATTGTCCACGAATGCTTAAAAACTATTCTCAAGCTATAGTTATCAAATTATGAGACAAGAAGGTGTGTGTGTGTGTTTAAACTCATGGGGTAATTGTTGAAGAAAAAATAGGGTGACGGGACAAAAAGTAATTAATCAGATGCCTGCCTTTTTGCGCATTGATCAATTAGACACATAGCCCTGTAGCACCTACTGACGCTATGAAACAGGTTTATTTGTTAACATTACATTTCCAATATGCTATAAAATTAATCCGAGTTAAAAAATTGCCATTATTGTCCCTGAATGCTTAAAAATATATTCTCAGGCTATAGTTATCCAATTACGAGACAAGAAGGTATGTGTGTGTGTTTTAGCTCATGGGGTAATTGATGAAGAAAAAAAGAGGGGGATGGGAAAAAAGAGAGGGGGATGGAAAAAAGGGGCATTTTGAAGGAAAGAGAGGGGTTGGGGAAAAAAACTACCTTAATCAGATAGTGCTTTAACTTTGATACATGACTTTTAGTACTTATTTAGTAGCCGGTAAACATGTGACTAGAAGCGCATTGAAATGCCTAACGAAAAAATAGGTTATCGGTCCTTATTGAGGCATTGCCAACTCACTGACACATATTTTTTTATCATACTTTCTTTTATTTCATTGCAATTAGCCAAACTTCACGTCGTTTATGCTTATCAACTACTAAATAAGTACCGTGCTTTTTTCTGGTTAATTGTTTTCTGTGAAATTAAATATCGTAAAAAATGGTGAAATATGAAATTGGTTAAGTTGTCTGCAGGTACTTTATATGATTGAAGTGGACAAGTATTTAGCCAATATAATAGCAGGAGGAAAAGTAAGTTTTGATGGGGCGAAAAATTGGCATAGTTTTTGACTTTATAAAAAAGTGGGATATTTCACAAGGAAAATAAACCCTGTTTTTATAGATTAACATCGGTGAATTATTGGCAACATCGTCGTCAACTCAAGGAGTACTTATTTACAATGAACCTTCGACAATCCTTACATCATCACCAATGGACTTTACAGATAGTGCTTTACTTGATAGTGACTTAGAGTGGCAAAGGGGGTTTCCAAACCATTGTATCGGGGAATTAGCTAATCTAGAGGATTTAAGTTGCGATATAGATATGATTGAGGACCCAGAATGGACAAGCATGTTTATAAACGAATATTTGGGGGATAGGCCACAAGTGCATCTAAACTGGGTTCTCATGCCAATAATCATAATGAAATTCCGCCACAATACAATACAGGCTGAGTAGATCTGCTTTCCCCAAATCCCATGGAAGGTAAACTCAGTGAATTGGGTGATTTTGCCCCACGCATTACTAATACAATTGAACAGACTGGGGTGGTGGTGGCGATTGACGATATTCTGCCACCCCCAACCATTGAGATTGACGATAGTAGTAGCGAAACATTACCCACACCAGCATTTATACTACCAGATTTTTTCCTATCTAACTCTGCCTTGCAACATACTAATGTTTACTCTGCAAATTTCGGTGAACCCTTTAATTCCTTAATGTCAGGGGGTATAATAACAGATCCCTGGCTATTACTCACTCCTAAGTTATCAAAATTTGAGCCCTTCTTGAACAAGAGATGGGGGTGTGGGGGGGGGGACGGACAGTTTAAAGGCATCATTAGCACTAAAAATATCTTTTCAAATGAAAAAAAGAGCGAACTCTATTCAAAATACTCGCATACAGAGATGCTAGCAATTCGCTCGCGTTTGTCAAATTTTGAGGAGGTTTTCTTAGATTGGGTTTACCATCATTGTGACTAAACTACATAATTATAATGAGAGGGATAGTGGGTCAGTTATTTTATTTATTGATAATTTAAGCGTTAACATATTTAGATTTAAAAAAACTTATTTTAAGAGGTGGGGATGAGGAGGGTTCCATAGTTTTAAAATATCAATCTGATTTAGAGGGTTGTATAGGAATACAACCAATCTCTTTCGATGCGAAGCTACAGTGTTTCAAATATGCATTCTTAATTGCCACCTTTAGACCTCTGCGTGATAATGCCACTAAGAAAAAGTTGGACAAATTAGCAGCTAATGGGGATAAAGTAGATTTTAATTGTTTAAATGATCAATTTCCCTTAACACTAAAAGGGATAGATATTTTTGAGCGGGCTAATGCACATTTAAAGATTGGTGTTACGGTGTTGCAGTATGAACCAGAATTTGAGGAGGGCCAGCGTTCAAATAAAAAGAGGGTATGATTTCCAGTGAGGGCTCCGTCCATTGAGTCAGTGAAGCATTGGGTTTGGCGTCTATACACGCTTCCCTCAGAGCCTGATTTAATAGGACATTTCAATCCAATTACCGATATTAGTAGGGCTTTAATTGAGGGTAAACATCGGGGGGGGGGGGTTGTATGCTATTATTGTCCAACATGCCTCTAAAGATTTCGTAGTAATTTAAAACTAAAGCATCATATGTAACACTGTAAACGTCATGGATACCAGGCTGTTGAAACAGTTAGCGGAGACAGGGCGATCTTACGTTTTAAGAACTTTCAGAACATGCTCCTACAGAGAAATAAGATAGCTTTAGACTGCGAAGCGAGACCCACAGACGTGTACGATTCGTCAAATCTAAATCGTATTAAAATACACAAAACCATAGGGGTCTCTTACGCTCATGCACAACAAGACCCCAGTAATACCATGCAGGTTCTGGATGTAAATGAGTCGTTGGGGGAGAAGACTTCATGCGCTATGCATTGACCAGTCTAATTAAAACAGCGAATGGTGCAATTTCTCGCCTTAGCTACACAAACTACCCTGTGCTCCTATCACCAGATGACAGATTGGCCATTGAAAATCATAAAATATGTTGGGTTTGCAAGGGCGAATTTGATGATGGTATTGGGAATGGGGGAAAGAGGAAGGTGATTGACCATGATCATTTATGGCAGGAAATTACGTTGAGAGGGAGTAACTTTAGAGGGGTTGCATATCAATCGTGTAATGTAAACATTAGACAGCATATTTCGTACCGGTTTTTACACAAAATTCCAATACGACTTAAAGTTTATTTTACCGGCGTTGGCCCGTATTGCCAAGGGAGGGAGTTATAGATAACGCATGGATAGATGGTATTTTTCCATATAACATCATACCCAAATCATTGGAGAAGCTACTGCTGCTAGAATTCATCTGGAAAAACAGTAGACAAGGGTAACACGTGCCAAAACAAAATCCGTTTTCAGACTCTTTCAGTTTCTTCCCCAAGTCCTTATATCAATTGCTTCAGTTACAGAAAAATGACAATTTTGACTGTTTCTCAGTATTTACATTGACTTTCCTCGATTGAACGACTTCCTAGTGGAAAATATACTTTCAAACGAGTTTAATATCGATTTTAGGCCATACGAGTAAATTGTTCTAAAAATGTATGTAAAATTGTTTGTTAATAAAAATAATGCATATACATGATAAAAACGACTTTTCTACTCTTTAGATTTCATCTTTTACTACGTAATAGGTATTTGTCGAGAATAACTAATGCAGGTAGATTATCTGAATTCACTGTATACTGATCTTGATGTGCTGCAATGTAAGGGGTCACATTTTCTACAGTACAATGTAACTTCACTCTTATCATATCTCTTTGTGTATTCAATGATACTATTCTCATTCATTTTGTAAAATTCACCTGTTTCAATTTGCTTGTTTGAAGCAATGTCAGATACAGTGTCCTCAAGTGGTGAATCATAGTAGCCATTGTCTTCACAACGATGACGTAAAAACCAAATTCTTTTGCTTTTCCAACTGTTGAATCGTAGACCTGGCTCCTCCTCCCAAAACAATCTAAAGCCACGACGATACCAATTTCTTAGCAATAAACTAAAATCATGTTTAGGATTCTTTCCAATTATACTAGGATATCTATTCTCCCACTGATTACATTTACCATAGTGGCAATTAGAGCATAGGTTTCCTACAGGGTGAGAGTCACACACCTCTTCAAGACAAGAATTACAACCTTTAATTTGTACGACATATCCTCTATGCAATTTACATGGGTTGCATAATCTGCACTTTTCATCATGCTCATCAATCATTGTACAATTCTCACATGATGACCAGGTGCCAAGTTTACACATGCATAGTGGGCATGTATGGAACATTTTTTCATTTGTTGACACTCTCACCGCCAAAATTAAACTGAGCTAGGATCAACAAATTGAGTGGGATAGAGAGAGGAGAGAGAGAGAAGTAAATCTTCTTTGAACAACATCTTTATCGTGAAAAAGTCTTAAATTTCTGAGCTAGTGCTTGTTCAAAAGCAAATCCACAATATCATTTTGTCTTGTCGTGATGAATATGTCAATAAATTGTGTAAAATGCCTTTGGACCACGACGTAAAAGCTTCATGCAATAGTCTAATGACAGAGAATCAGTTGTCATTATGTCGATAAGCATTCCCCGAGAAAATCCCTCCTTTGGACAGATAACTCTAGAAAAACATCATCTAGAATCAAACATTTTTCCATACACAAGATTCCCTATGATTTTCTCTTTCTCAAATCTATCCATTTTTTAGAGTCTGAACGCTCTCACAACCAATTTAAGACTAACCA
The DNA here is from genome assembly GCA_027921565.1 of Artemia sinica. Classification (NCBI taxonomy): domain Eukaryota; kingdom Metazoa; phylum Arthropoda; class Branchiopoda; order Anostraca; family Artemiidae; genus Artemia; species Artemia sinica. The sequence goes on along the minus strand of CM051264.1, from coordinate 7,288,545 downwards.
TGATTCTTTTTTTCTACTTTAAAAATATACGCTAACCTACTATAGAAGAAATATCTTCGATTTAGAAACAATTTTATTGAGTATAATTACAACAATAACAATCATTGATTCAATTTATTTTCTTCGATATATTTCGCTAGTGTATCTTATGCAGCTTGATGTCTATTTATATGCACAATGTCAAGTTTTGCTGCAAAACATATTGCTCTTCCAATTTAAGTTTGCTCAATGATATCACATATCTAGCATACATATCGTCTCATTCAAGGCTTAGTCTACATCCTCGTGTAATTTCGACTGCCACGTTTGGTGCTCTCGCCCTTGTATCATGGCTGCTACCTGCTCCACCATCAAGCTCCAATAGTGTGAACGTAGCACTCATTTTCTTTGCTAATATTGTCTCAAATATAATAAACTGTTCTCTCTCTGAATTCAATTCTCTTACTAATATGAAGTACAATGTAAACCACTCAAAATATTTCAATCCAATTACTACACTAATCAAATTACCGTATATGGACCACCCTCTATATCACCTCTCTCTGATTGGTCCAGAAAATAGGTGTTACCTCAGAAACCAGTCTGGTCACTTTATACGATCTCATCCATGAATATCTAGTTCCAAATATAATGTGTTTGGTCGCTTTATAGGTCCATAATATGGAGAGATGTGTCGCTTTATACAACCTTCCGTGAAACTGTGTGCATGTTTACTACTTGTGTAAACGCTGAGGGCATTGTTATATGTTCTATGAGCCATTTTTAACATATTTTCTATCTCAAAATTTCTGTTGGATGTATCGAGGGAAAATAATACGTGTGTTGAGGGGGGTGGCTCCACCCCTCTCAACCAAGGGTGGAAGGGGGTGCTTACTCCAAGTGTGGCACGGCCCTTACGTTTCAAGACAAGAATCGTTCTTAAAAAAAATTATACAAAAGGTCGAACATTAGCGTAAAGAGGGGGGTATTGAGGAGGGAGTAGCCCCCGTCATATACAGAATAATTTCGGTACGTTTTAAGTTTTAATGTCACTCCTTACTTTCGGTAAAAAAAAAAACTAGTTTTTGTATTTATATCTGATCGTTTTTTTCCGATAATCCCAGGAAATCTACCCCTTCTGTGGAAAGTTTCCTAAAGTTCCTCCCATGTAAAATTCTTCCGCCGGGATATACCCCCAGGACAATTCCATCCCTGCTGCGAATCCTTCCCAGAAAATCTTTTGCTTACGATTCTGCCTTAAAAATACTCCTTACCATACTTTTATTTGAAGAAGACTTGCATTCATTTAGTGTCTGATCCTTTTTAAGGTCATTGGGGAATATCCCTGTTTGGAAAACACCCCCCTAGAAAGTTTATCCCCCAGAAATTTCCGTGGAGAATTTCTCCTGATGATAATTCCCCCATGGGGATGTCGCCCGTGGAAAATCCCCCCCCCCCCCAAAAAAAAAAGATCTCAAGAGAATTCCAATTCCGCTGAAAACTTCCCCTGAGAGTTACCTCAGAGTGTCTCTTCATGTACAATGGGATCAACAACAAGAAAAAAGACAAATAACAAACATTCTGTATACAAATTCTGGTAAATTCTCCCCATGTAAAATTTCCCCGAAAATTTCACCCTCAGAAACTTCAATCCAGTGGGAAATTCTCCCCATAGAAAATCCATCCCCAGAAGATCTCCTTCCTCCCTTCGAAAATGTGGGCATTCTTCCCTTTAACAAATACTATATGTAAACAATGGGCAAATTTCATAGCTTGCGGCCCTGCCTCTGGTGGTTCTAAGGGGTCATGTCATCTCCAAAGACATATCCATTGTGCGTTTCAACAATACTGAACAAAATGGCTACCTCAAAATTTTAATCAGACGACTTTCAGGAAAAGAGGGCGTGGGACGGGGGCTAGTTGTCCTCCAATTTTTGGGTCACTTAAAAATGACACTAGATCTTTTATTTTATTTCAACGAGCCCTCTTGCGAACTTCTAGCACCCTTGGTTCAATACGATCACCCCTGGAAAAAGCAACAACAACAAATAAACACGAATCCGTGATGCTTCTTGTGGCAAACACTATAAAATTTCATTTTTTATAGATAGGAGCTTGGAACCTCTACAGTGGGATTCTCTGATACGCTGAATCTGATGGCGTTATTTCCATTAAAATTCTTTGACTTTTATGGGGTGTTTTTTCCCCTTTTCCGAAAATTTGGCGAATTTTCTCAGGCCCACTAATGGGTAACACTATACTTAAAAAAATTATATATTTGGAATAAGAACAATAAGCTAATTTTTTGGTACATCTATTGATATCAAAATTGATTCCAGATCGCCAAGAATCTAATTTTTTTTTGCTAACTTTTCATTTTCAGTTAGTAACACTTGATTAATACATAGATGTTTTTGCCTGACTATTGGAAGTCGGAAGCGATTGTTCACTAAAAAGGTGTCTGCTTGTCTATTATTTTGACTGTAGCGTAAAAAGCAAGGAGAAATAAAATCGTTTATAAATGAAAGAATGCAAACTTGTAAAGATTTTCACGAGTATTTGTAAATAGTTGTCTGCGGGAAAGAGCAAGCAACTCTGAAAAATAATAACGTTTGTAAGAAAAAATAGCGTTTGTAAAAAAAAAAAAAAAAATTAGCAGAAAATAAGTAGTTAAGTAAATTTAGTGCTGGACAAGTAGTTTCAATACTGATTTGATGAAAAATGACATAGTTTTTTTTTTTTACAAAAACATGTATCAAGCGGTGAAATATTCCATTTTATGTCATAAATTTGCAAAATATGTCCTTTTTATGTCCTAAATTTCTAAATCATGTCCCTTTTTTGCCCTATTATGTCATTGTGTCTCGGCACATAGGAATACGTCCTTTGGACATAAAATATGTCCAGTTGGCAACCCTGCGCCTGAATAGGAGACCTAGATACACAATAGAATTAACTAGCTCAACTTCGGCATTACCTAATCGAACTGGCGCGTGTTCACTTTCTTTTGAATTAAACAACAACACAGTAGATTTGTCTGGGTTAAACTGGAGGCCCATTTTAAGATACACGCACTGGAGTTGCAGAAAATTTTCTTCAATGCCAAGCAGAAAACGACTTAGATTAAAGACGTCATCTGCGTAACCAATCAGGGAGATATCGATCCCAAGAAGAAAACATGCAGTCAGGGCATTAGACTGAGGTTTAACAATGCTATTGCTAAGTGCAGTCGTGAAGGAATAGCACCCTGCCTTACTTCCTTTTATTGGCAACATAGGGTTGCCACATGGTGACAACTCAATGGCACAGTCAATTAATGGGAGGGTTATAATGAAAAAAAAAACACGTTAATATGACTAGGCCATGTTTTCAAATAGTTTGTGGTAACAACCTGTAAATAAGGAGCGACTTATAGTACAGTATACAGAACGACGAATAGTATACCGAACTCTAGAAAGAAGTGTTTCAATAAAAATATATACAAAAAAAATGGTTTTTTATGACGATTCCAAGGTTAAGGGTACCCATTTAAGGGTATTATTCACCAAGTTAAAGGATACCCATCAAGAGCTACGAGCCTGAGGAAACTAGCCAAATTTTCTTTAACGGAATAAAACCCCATGAGCGCAAGGGATCTTGGTGGAAATTACATTATCAAATTCAGTAAATCAAATATTTTAAGCTCTAGGAGCTTTAAGCTCCTATCTGCAAAAATGTGGTATTTGTGTTTTTCTTTTCGAGAAGGAAGATCATGGATGCGTGTTTATTTGCTTTTCTCCCAGAGATTATCGCATCGAACAAAGTTTATTTTTCAGTGACGAATTTTCAGATTATAGCAGATTGGTACTGGTTTCAAAAGTTGTAAAAAGAGATTAATACTCAGGGTTAAGAGTCTCAGCCTCCTGGAGCCTAAAGAATCTAAAATATTTTTGGCCAGATTGACTAAATTCACCTGAATGAATATTTGTATATTTCACCTGTTTTTTTTACTAGCTGTTTTACCTGCAAAGCTTGAAAAACCATTTTGTGTGTCTTCTGGCCAAAAAGCCACAACTTTTCTTAAGAATGTAAGGCTGAAGGTCTGATTTTCCATGATCATAGTCCCCCAATTATCAAACTTTTGGTACTCTGTAAAAATGGCACTAGAAAACTTTTAATTTCCAATCAAATCATAGCTGATTTCCTTTAAAAAGTATCAATGATATTACTAGTTTTGGCTGATTAGGGGGGGGTAAAGCGTTGACTATGATATTGCTTATAAGGTTTCCCTTTTAATTTTCCATGCATGATCATATGCGTAGTTTTTTAGTTTTTTTTTTTTGCCCCCAGGGTTGAATCTCCCCCTAAATCATTCCCTAAAAGTTTCAAAAGTTCTAGTGCCCTTAGTGACCAAATTAGGGCAACAGTAATCATAGAAGTTGTATTAAAAGCGTTCGGTCAGCATGGTCATAGTGTCTTCTGGCCCAGTTCAAAATAAGCCACAACTTACCCTGAAAGGTCAGACTTTTTCACTTAAGAATGTAAGCTGTTATTGTAATATGCTTTGTCATCCTTTTGACAATTTCCATGATCAAAAACGTAGTTTTAAAACTTAAAACGAACAGAAATTATTCCGTATATGAAGGGGGCTGTCCCCCCTCAACGCTCGTCTTACGCTAACGTTGACTTCTCGTAAAGTTTGTTTTTTTTTTTTTTCCCCCCGAATTGGTTTCGTTTATCAGAAGGAACAACAACTGACGTAATGAAGGAGGGGGAGGCGATCTGCCTAATTGATTATCAAATTCTTGAAAGAGTTCAGAGTAAGTTAATTCTAAAGTCACCTAAATAAATAAACTTTAATCTGTTTGTAGTAGGTGATCGTATCGCAATCAGCGTAGTAGCAAAAATTAGCACATTAGTAGCAGCATGCACGTATCACCTTTTGGATTTTTTTTTTTTTCAAACATCTCTTTCAACACATGAAGTTTTAATGTCGCTCCTTACCAACTTGATACCTTCAAAGTCAATAGTCTTAGTAGATGCATGCTCTTTTGACAATCTAAATGGACATCTGTTGTTTTTTGTTAGTTTGAACTTGCCATCAATATTCTCTCAAATTTTATCTTTATAGACTTAGCCTTAATAGTGCCAGTATCACAGTAGTTGCGATGTTAGTAGGAGAAGCAGTTGGAGTGTTAGTGTTGTATTATTAGCAGTAGCAACAGTTGTAGCAACAGCATTATTAGTGGTAGTAGCATGTACATTTGGGCTTTTGATCAGTTGAACATCCTTTTCATGATACACTGGAAGTTTCACCTTGGCACGGAAAAGCCGTTCAAAAATATAGCTGATGGGCGCTTTTGACCTTCTTTTGACGCCTTTTTCGTCTTAATATTCTAGGGCTTACAAATTGTTGTAATTGAAGTAGAAGTTAAAGTAGTTTAGTACGAGAAGCTGTATTAGTAAAAGTAGCAATGGTAGTAGTGTTAGTAGTGACATGCATATATTACCTTTTGGTCAATTGATCCTCCCTTTAAGTATTCTCTGAAATTTCCAACTTAATACCCAAATCCATTCTTGAGATGCGCCTTTTTGACAATCTACATGCACATCGTATGTTTTGATTTAGTTCAAATTCCCCCTCAATATTCCGTCAAATTTTTACCTTCATACACTTAGCCTTAATTGAACTAGCATCATAGTAATAGTGGTAATAGTAGGAACAGTAGTAACAGTAATAGTGTATTATTAGTAGTAGCAGTAACAGTAGTAGTAGCAGTATTAATAGCAATAGTAGTAGGTACATTTTGCCTTTTGGTCAACTGAATATCCCACTCATGATACCCCTGAAGTTCCCTTTTGATACGATAAGCCTTGATACGATAAATATTGGTGATACGCTCATATGAGCAACCTGTACGCGCATAATATGCTTTGATTTCGTACAACTTTCTCCTCAACGTTTCCTCAGATGTTTATTTCAATATCCTCAACCTTAGTAGTACCCACTACAGAAGTAGTAGTTTTAATGATAGTAGTAGTAGTAGTAGTAGTAACGTGCAAATATTGTCTTTTTGGTCAATTGATCATCTCCCTTATCATTTCCTGAAAGCTCAAAATTAATTTACTCAGTCATTCCTGAGTTACGCCCTTTTGACAGCCCATATAAACATATAATGTTTTGATTTAGCTCAACATTCCTCTCAACATTTCTTGTAAGACTCACCCTTATGCCCTTCGTATTTTGGGAAAGTAATAGTCAATCATGCATACCTTTTCTCAATAACATATACTATACGTAAACAATGATCAAATTGCCGAACTTACAGCCCTTGCCTGGAGGCTTCGAGGGTGGGGGCTGACATCCCCAAACACATAATTACTGAACCTTTCAACAATGCTGAAAAAATAGATGTCTTGAAACTTTAATTGGATGTTTTTTTTTTTTTTTGGTAATGATGGGCGTGGGGGGGGGGGGGAGTTGGTTGCTCTCAAATCACTTTTGACTCTTAAAAAGGGCACTATAACTTCCAATTTTAAATGAAGTGAGCCCCATCTGAAGTTTATACGACAACCCAATCCATAAAGACCTTACATGCCCTCAGGGCATAACTTACAGTCTGTCTCCAGGGCTCTGGAGGGTTTTGTCAACTCTGGAGGCATTGTTATATGTTCTTTGGACTATTTTGTTTTAAAATGGATATCTCACATTTTCAATCAGATGCGTTTCATGAAAAGGGGGCAGTTAGGTGGGGGGAGGGGCTAGTTGACTTCCATCACTTCTGAATCTTAAAATAGAACAAGATCTTCCAATTTTCAAGCATTAAGCCACTTCTAAAGCTTATAAATCATCTCTTCCATAAAACCTTAAATCCCCCGAGTCATAACTGATAGCCTTTGGCGCCAGGCTCTGGTGGTTTGTAACAGCCCCAAAAGCCTTGTTATATGAGCTTTGGACTATTTGAATAAAATGACTATCTCAAAATTTCTATTAGATGCATTTCGGGAAACACAACGTGTGGGAGGAGGGGGAGGTTAGCTGCCTTCTGATCACTTTGACTCTTAAAAAGGGCACTAAAACTTCTGATTACCAATCCAATGAGACCCCTCCTTGTTATCCTCAAAGACATAATTTCCGGACACTTCAACTACACTGAACAAAATTACTATCTCAAAATTTTGATTGGATATGTTTGGGAAAATGATGGGCGGGGAGAGGGGGGTGCTGGTGGCTCTCAAATCCCTTTTGACCAGAGGGCAATATAACTTCCAATTTAAATCAAGTGAGCCCCATATGAAGTTTATACGATCAGCAATTCCATAAAAACATCCCTAGGGCATAACTTACAACCCTTTCCCCAGGGCTCTAGGGGGGGGGGGTGTCAACCCAAAAGACATCTTTATGTGTTCTTTGGACTATTTTAAACAAAATGACTATCTAACAATTTCAATCCAATGCGTTTGCTGAAAAGAAGGGTAGTTGGGGGGGGGGGGGGAGGGGGGGCAAGTTACCTTCCATTACTGTTGAATCTTAAAAGGGAACTAGAACTTCCAATTTTCAACCAAATGAGACTCCTCTAAAGTTTTTACAGCCATCCCTGTCATAAAACCTTAAATGCCCCCGAGGCATAACTTACATCCCATACCTCTGGGCTCTGGGTTTTTGTTTTCAACCCCAAAAGCCTTGTCATATGAGCTTTGGACTATTTTGAATAAAATGTCTGTCTCAAAATTTCAATTGGATGCATTTCGGGAAAATAAAACGTGTGAGTGTGTGTGTGTGGGGGGGGGGGATTGTTGCCTTCCGATCACTGTTACTCTTAAAAAGGGCACTACAATTTCGGATTAACAATTCAATGAGTCGCCTCTGAAGCTGATAAGACCACCATTTCTATTAAAACCTTATATGCCCCCATGGCATAATTCACAACCCTTGCCCTAAGGGCTGTGGGAGGATTGGTCGTCCTCAAAGACATAATTTCCGGACTTTTGGCTATTTCAAAATTTTGACTTGATGTGTTTTTGGAAATAACGGGTGTGGGAAGAGGGGTTGGTTGCCCTCCAATCGCTTTTTACTATTAAAAAGGGCACTAGCCATTTCAGTTTCCAATCGAATGAACCCTTTTTGAAGTTTCTAAGACAACTCCTTCTATACGAAGTGCCCTGGTCTAAAACAAACCAAAAAGAAAAAAAAATACATTGTGCTAACATCTTTCTTTACTTAGGTAGCGCTATTGCCCTGCCTATGATGCTACTAAGATAAGTAAAGCTATCTACTTGATCGATCTTATCGCTATCCAATATCACCTCTTCACCTTAATTTATTCTTATTCCAAGTGACTTAGTTCTCTTAACATTAATTTTCACATCTATTCTCGCAACCTGAATTCTAATAATCTAAAAAAAAAACAAAAAAACATTTATTTGGGATGGTAAGAAAAATTCCTGCCATTGTTTCATAGCTGTAAAAGGGAAGAAACCTTGTAAAAATCAGATGGTACTTCACTAATATCATCAGGATAGCTACCTAACAATAGGAGATATATTATCAATATTATGAATTGATAACCCAAATCATTCAAAAATATTTTACGCTCGTGGAGTAAACTGAAAAAAAAAAAGAACCAGAAGCGAAACCAAACATAAACATAAAATTATATGTCAAAACTTGTTTTGACATATATGACAAATTATATGTCATCAATTAGTAAAACAAGCGAACTAGGTTATGCTATTGCGAAAATCGGGAGAATGTTGAGACTGACAGATTCCTGTGCAGCGTGGTTAATTTTGCTGTTAAATATGGAACATCAAATTTATGAACAATTCAGTCCCTTTTGTCCCATTATAAAATGAAAAGTAAATTTGAAGGAGTGAAAAAAGTTAGAAGCCGCCTAAATATTGTTTAAGATAGAATAAATATATGAACTTAACTAATATGAGTAATCAGTGGGGAATTTGTGGTCCAAACCTGAAAGATATTTGTTTTATCTAATATTTTGTATTTGTTTTTTTTTGCAATAGTATCTTACTTTTTACTTTTTCCTTTACTTTTTTTATTCTGTATGGTTTTGTCTCTGTTATTACTATAAATGAATTTTGGAGAGCGTTCATTAAGGCTCATTTAGAATGCAATTTCTTATATTCAGTGTCCTTTTGTAATCATATGTTATATATACGACATCGGAGTGTCAATCTCCATTAGTAAAAGCTAATTTTTCCAGAGAGAGAGAGAGAGTGAAGACAAAGAAATGACACTAACCCAGTAAAATTAATGACCACAATTTTCGCCTATTCTTCGGATATTTTTGTTTATTTATTTGTTTATTTTTTGTTATATTATGTTTATATACCGCCTAGTAGTTTTTAAAAAATCATTTGGGATCAATCCAATCTTTAATGAATCATTTATGAAAGTTAAGAACACAGCGGCGGACAACCCAAAAAAAGACGGTCTCGGTCTAAAAATTATTCTTAAATAACAATTCTTCCAACATTTGCTCATAGTCCTACATATGGTGCTTTACTGAAATTAAAGAATTTTTTTTCAACTGAAAGTAAGGAAGAACATCAAAACTTAAAACAAACAGAAATTATTACTTATATGAGGGGGGCTGTCCTCTCAATACCTCGCTCTTTACGCTAAAGTTTGTCTTAGAAAATTTCAAAGAGCGAGGCATTAAAGAGTGGACAGCCCCCATCGTATTAGTAAAATTTTTCGTTCGTTTTAAGTTCTGATGTTGCTCCTTACTTTCAGTTGAAAAAAATGGTTTTATTTATTTAATTTCTGATCGTTTTTAAATAATGCCGGCAAAACTGGTTCCCACTCCATAGAAAATTCCTTCTCCCCACGGAGAATCCCTCCATGGAATTTGTTCTCACGTAAAATACCCCCTCCCCTCTCGCCATGTAAATTCCTCTTAGACAATTTACTTCTAGCTGAAAATTTCTTGCGGATGGTTTCAGGTGAATTTTTTTTCTTAGCGCACTTTATTTGAAAAACACTTTCATTTGCAAAGATTGTTTTTAAGATCATGCCATAAATCCCCTCCTTAGTAGAAAAGTTTTACCACAAATACCCCCCCCCCCCCCCAGTAGAAAGTTGCTCCCGTAGACAATCCTCTCTGGAAAATTTTTCCCGTGGAAAACTCTCCTTTGGCGAATTTCTCCCGTGAAAAATGCCCTCTTCTACGGAAAGATATTCTAGCCAACTCCAACCCGGTAAAACTTTCCTCTCGGACAATTCCCCGTTATATCTTCACATGTAAAATCGAATGGGTAAAGTGGAAGTAAGACATTCCCCCAGAGCAAAATTTCCAAGAATTTTCCCCCCAGTGCAAAATTTTCTCTGGAAAGTTCACCCCCCCCCCCAGAAACTTCCCTCCCCGTGGATTATTTTCCCCGTTGAAAATAACTTTGAGGAAAAAAGGGGTGGGAAGCAAAGCTAGTTGCCTTCTAACCTTTTTGATCACTTAAAAAGGGCAATAGAACTTTTAATATCCGTTCAAATGAGCCCTTTCCTGATATTCTAGGATTATTTGTTTGATGCGATAACCCCTGGAGAAAACAAACAAATAAACACGCATCATCCGTGATCTTTCTTTTGGCAAAAAAAAAAAAATAAATTCCACATTTTTGCAGATTGGAGCTTGAAATTCTGTAACAGGGTTCCCGAATACGCTGAATTTGATGATGTGATTTTCATTAAGATTCATTGGCTTTTAGAGGGTATTTAACCCTTTTTATCGAAAATCAAGAAAATTTTCTAAGGGGCATAGCTTTTGAGGGGTAACGCTAAGTCTAATGAATCTTAAAAATTTGGAATCCAGTTGTCACTGGTTAAGGTGCAGATACGACTAGTTTAGTCAATAATTAGTAACCCCCCCCCCCCATCCTACTTCAGGGATATATAATTAAAACCCATAAACTAAGGGTCAAAATAATTGGTTTTTTTCTGTACTAACTTTTCAAACAGTCCTTGGTAACGAAAGTAGTAACCTCTTACTACTTTTAAGGACAGCCTTATCAAAACTCCTAGGACAGCCCTCTGACGTCAAGGCAGCCATATCTCTTTTCCTATGACAGCCCTCTGACGTCACAACACCCATATCAAAATTTCTATGACAGCATTGGCAAGATTCCCACCCCTGGCAAGATTCTCGTGAGAGCCCTATTTCTAGCTGATAAGATTTCTACCGGAACCCTCTGACATTGCGGCAGCCATAAGAAAACTTGAATTGGGTGTTATTGTTGGTTGTTGGTTATGTTTTTTGGTTATGTTTGATGGTTATGGTTTTGGATATGATATAAGAGTCAAAAATACTTGGTGTTTTCCTTTACTAACTTTTCAAACAGTCCTTGGTAACGAAAGTAGTAACCACTTACTACTTCTAAGGACAGCCCTATCAAAATTCCCTGGACAGCGTTCTGACGTAACGGCAACCATATCCCTTTTGCTGTGACAGCACTCTGACGTCACAACACCCCTATCAAAGTTTCTGCGACAGCCTTGGCAAGATTCCTAACCCTGGCAAGATTTCTATGACAGCCTTGGCAAGATTCCCACCCTTGGCAAGATTCCCACCCCTGGCAAGATTTCCGTGAGAACCCTGTTTCTAGCTAATAAGATTTCTACGGTGCCCTCTGACCATAGGGAAATCTGGCCATAGGGAATTTAACATTGGATGTTATTGTTGGTTGTTGGCTTTTATTGTTGGTTATGACTTTGGATATTATTAATGTTTATGATGTTTGATGGTTATGTTAGTTGATGGTTATGGTTGTTGGTTAGGATTGTTGGTTATGTTTGTTGGTTTATGTTTCTTGGTTATGTTTGTTGATTATGTTTGTTGTTGGTTATGTTTGTCGGCTATGTTTGTTGTTTGTTGGTTGCTGGGTATAATTTGTTGGATGTTGGTTGTTGTTTCTTGGTTATGTTTGTTTGTTATTTTTGTTGATGGTTAGCGTTTGTTGGTTATGTTTGTTGGATGTGATTGCTGGTTGTTGGTTATGTTTGTTGATTATTTTGTTGGCTATGATTACTGGATATTGTTTGTTGGTTATGCTGGTTATGATTAATATTGTTGGTAATGTGGGTTATTATTGATGTTTGTTGGTTATGTTCTCGATTATGTGGTTTGATTGTTATGATTACTGGATGTTGTTTGATGGTTATGCGGTTTGTTGGTTTTGTTTGTCAATTGTTGGTTATGTTTGTTGGTAGTGTTTGATGGTTATGTTTGTTGCCTATGTTTGTTTATGGTTATGTCTGTTTTTAGTTGGTTGTGGGTTGTTGGATGAAGGTTTGGATATATTTGAAAATAAATGGAGTTACTAGCCAATACCAGCCCTTGTTTCTGGGCGGAATTCCCCTCTTCTTGTCTAGACGCTTGTACGAAATTATGTCCAACAGTGCAACCCCAGGCGACAGAAGCCATTTATAGCACATTAGATCCATGGAGCTACCAAACTCTCAACCCGTCACACCTGCAAAAGACTCCCAAGGAACATCCCTCTGAACTCCAATGACATCACAGGACTTACTTGAAAAAAGTTGAAAAATCTTGGGCCTATCCATGGGCACTGTTTTATCTTCTTATTTGACGAATTTTTACAAGGATTTCATAGAACATTCTGCTTTTAATAATTTCCACTTAAGACACTCCCTCTGGCTACGTTTCGTTGATGATATCCTTTTTGTCTGGGAGCATGGACAGGACTCTCTTGGAGATTTTTTGGTACACTTAAACTCTTTGAATTCAAATCTCCAGTTCACAATAGAACTAGAAGATTCAGGAAAGCTACCTTTCTTGGATGTTTTGATTATAAAAAATACTCCTAGCCTTGAATTTTCTATATACAGAAAGCCGACCCATAATGATCGGTATCTACACTTCTTGTCAAATCATCCTCCTTCTGTTAAAAGAGGGGTAATAATCTCGTTAGTCGATAGAGTTTTAAAAATCTTTTCACTTAATTATGTAAATTCTGAATTAAATTATATCAAAGATCCTCTATTTTGCAATGGCTACCAATTTAACCGTATTGAAAATATCATAGATGGACGATTAAAAAAGATAAAACAAGAAAATAGGGAGCCTGTCCCCCTTGATTCAGTTGATCCGGCAATTGAGGAAAAAACTTTCACCACTATACCATACATTTCAAAAATTAGTGATAAACTTGAAACAATTTTAAATAAACAAAATCTCTCTCTTTCTTTCAAAAGTGAACAAAAAGTTGAACATTTTTTCAACTCAAGAAAAGATCAAACTGACCATGTACAGGGTAGTGGTGTCTAAAGAATCCCGCACTCATGTGGGAAATTTTACATTGGTAGGACCCATCAACAACGTGGTGAATGTTTGCATGAATACAAAATTTCAAAAGATAAGTCCCTGAGATTGAAAAATAAAAATGACAACATTGATTCCACCCTGGCCCAGCATATCTTCAAAAATCCTACACATCTTGTTCTTTTTGAGGAGGCAACTTTAATATCTACTGTAAATGGCCTACCGCAATCTTTAAAAGAGGTAATTGGGATAAAAAAAATATATAAACAAGACTTTGGCTATAAATAAAGACACCGGAGACATTTTATTAAGCCCAATTTATAACAATTTAGTACTAAAAGCCTCAATTGATGTTTGCACCCATTTAAATTTAAGAGAACCAATTAACATGTCTAATGAAAAGCGAAATTACAGAAGAGCAAAAAGTATTTTGAGGCGAAACACTCTTGCCTAATATCTTTGGTAATTCCCTTTTTTCATTGGTTTCGCCTTGGTCCTTCATTCAGTGTTTGTTCGGATCTCGTACAGTAAACTCCAAAAGGTTATATTCTTGTTGTTTTTTTTTTCTTTTCCTATTTTGTTTAGCACTGAGGACGGCTTGGTTGAGGTCCTTGTCGAAATATTTGCTTGTTTTTCGTTTTCATACTTTACCACTGGCTGACAAAATCCTCGTTTTCTCACCCTTTTTTGGTTTTATTTTTCATCTATTATTTCCTTTTTCTCTTACCTTCATACGTCATGCATAGCCAGTAAGGTCTTAGACAGTATTTATATTTCACAATATCCTAACAATATCTTCCACAGTCCACCTAGTATTCATTTTTAGAGAGAGCCTTGATAAGAGGTGCAATTTTTAGACATTATTGTGACTTATAAAATGATAAAATATAAACAATAACATGCGTAATTTAAGGAAAGATAAGGGGAGAGGACTCCAGGGGAAGGGAGGGGCGTCTTTGGGGGGGGGGGGGACGGGGCCTGTTTTTTCTGTCGCCAGCTCAGTACCGCCTTTTTATATATAGTCTTTTATGTTTATGAAAAATTAAGCAAGAAAAACGGCTTTTTAATTTTTATAAAGCAGTGAATACAATAAAAAAACACTTAATTAAACAAAAATGCTCTGAATATATCGGCCCCAAGTCCGGGAGCCTTTCTCAACGACCTTCTCAACGGAGCCTTTCTCAAAAAAGAAAAGAAAAATATGAAACAAAAAATATTGTTTTTAAAAACCTTAACTTACATCAAAATAAACAAAAAAAACACAAAAAAACAAAAGAAAAAATATAAATAAATAGATAATTTATATTTCGTTTTGTTGTTGTTTTTGTGTGTTTTTTTTTGTTTATTTTGATGTAAGTTAAGGTTTTTAAAAGAGCATTTTTTGTTTCACTTTTTTCTTTTCTTTTTTTTCCGTTGAGAAAGGCTCCCGGACGTGGGGCCAAAATCTTCGGAGTATTTTTGTTTAATTAAGTGTTTATTTTATTTAACTGCTTTATAAAAATTAAAACCCGTTTTTCTTGCTTAATTTTTCGTAAATGGAAAAGCAGCGTTATCTAAGAAATTATTTACATTTATGTTAATGTTTATTTATTTTTTTTAGCTGCGCAAAGTGGTAATTTTCAAGCGTTTAATTTTTAAATGTTTTCTTTTTTCGTTAGCCCACAGAGGTCCTCCCTCCACTAGGGTATCTTCCCGCTCGCTGGTCACCTCCAAGGGAATGTCCAGTCCACCGAGCGGTTTGTCTCAGCCCTCACGAAAGCCAGGGCAAATTTTTCAGCAAAAATTTCAAAACACGCAAAGGGGCAAATTCTATTTCGAGAAATTCTTGTTCCCACCCATCTCACAAACTGTGGGGGAGTCTTCTCAGTGTTTACTCATTCTCGGGATGGAATCCAGTCTTCGGCTAGGTGATAAAGGAGGTTAAAAATGGATTTGCTCGAGATAATTTAAAATTTGCAATAGTACTGAAATTATAATAGAATTTCTAGGACATGCACCCCTCTAACGTCATTATGGAAACAATTCAACAGTAATAAGATTCTTTACGTGTAATCGTCCCAGACATATCGCAAGAGAGTGACGTTCTAGGAACAATTACGGCCCGACAGCACCTTGAAAACTGTTTGTTAGGGAGAATAAATTCAATTGCAAATATGTCAGGAAGTTATAGAGGAATACCCAACAATGACTACCAACAGAGTTTGGTATATACAAACCCTCCCTCCAACAGACAAAATAACTATTGGTTCCCAAATTCAAACACTCAGCAAAACATACACCAGCATAATGCAAGGATGGTATATCGTACATGGTTTAACAGAAATCAGGGCAATAATAGCGGAAATTCTTTCCCCGTCAGCAAATTTTCCGATGGCGTGAAATGAACAAACACTGTGAGCACCGGCGACATTCGCAAGAAATCCCAATCCACGCAATAATACATGTCAACATTAGCTGACAAATTTCAATCATTTAGCCTGTGAGGTGCCTCTATCGCAAGCACCAACATATGAAATTAACCCACAAGGAAACATATCAGGCCCCCTAGAAGAATAGAAAGGACCAAGAAGGGAGCCAGAATTTTTTATAGGTCCTACCCAATAATAGTGCCATCTTTAAGTGATAACAATAATATGTTACCTATATTCAATGATTTTCATGTGGCAAATATTTATTTTAAAGCACTAGTAGGTTCCGGCGTGACAGTTAACATAACAAACCTCATATGTATTCAATAAATTACGCTCGTATATTAAGCGACGGAAGAATTTTAATAATCCAAATTTAACTAGTGTAACAGGGCATAAATAGGATGCAAAGGGTTCAATTTGCCTAAATGTAAAAAAAGATAACAGAAATTCTCCAACCAACTTTATAATATGCGAAAATTTTCCATATGAAGCCATAATCGGTGCCAATTTTTGAAAGTAAAACAAAGTGCTATTACACGTAGCGAAAGAAAGGCTCGTATACCCTGCAAATTCTTCTCCCAAACGAGTGGAGGAAAGAGATGCAGCAGTAAATAGAATAGAATCTTTTGTACCTCATTCCTTGTCTCGTAGAGGTTTTTGCGTCTCCAGAAATTTGCCCTCCTCTGAGAATAAAGGGGTAAATTCAAACGACAAGTAAATGGAGTCTGTAAAAGCGAAAATAGGCGATATGCGACGATATAGGTCTAATGAAATTACGAAAATATTGGAATTATGGAAAAAAGTGATAAACCTCAACGCGATTCATGCGCAACCAACATTACTCGGGGGAAATATGACGCAACATAATGCCAGTTTGAATTTAATAGTCGAAGAGAAATATTATGGGTTCACAGTACGGAAAACAAAACTCCCTCTCAAAGCGATGCAAAGAATTTAATCTTAACAAATGATCGAAACGGTAAACAACAAATCGGAAATATGGTTTGCGTCTCCATCGGATGGAATTCCCGAGAATCTGTTATACGAAGGACAGATTATATCCTACGAAAAAGGAGAAGGGTTTATTTGGGTAACTAATACCCATGAAAATGATACAATTACGATAAAAAAGGGAACATACCTAGTTAAAATTCAAATTATCTCAGAACGTGATTTAGAAAAGTGGAAAAATTCCAAAAAAAAACCTAGTTAACAGTATAAATACCTCAAATGACAAATACCCCCTAACTAAGTCACAATTTCTAAGCAAATTTAACGTCGGCCATATTTTTGATATGGAACTAAAGAAAAAATTATGCGAGTTACTATGGAATTTTAAAGATGTGTTTCCGCATCTGAAGATGATATTGGACTAATACCATTTTATGAACACTCAATTCAAACTACAGGATTACCAGTCGTGAAACAGCCATATCGTATACTGTACAAGCATGAGAATTGGTTAAAAAATAAAATTCACGAATTAGAAAAAATAATATTATATGCCCCAGCATAAGACCGTATTCAGCACCTGTCATCTTAGTCCCAAAAAAGAATGGTGACCAAAGACTCGTAGTAGACTATAGAGCCCTTAATAAGCAAGTAGTTAGTGATAAATTTCCCTTACTAGATGAAATTCTTGATTCTATCTCAAGTAAAAACAGAATTTTTCACTAATCCAAGGCTATCACCAAGTAAAGATTGCGGAGAAAGATGTCTATAAAACTGCGTTTTCTACAACTGAATGCAGTTCCTATCAACACTTAAAAGTACCTTTTTGACTTAAGACAAGTTCAAGCGCGTTATGTAGACCATTGATAAACCTATTAAGAGGATTAAAGAATATCATTCCCTTCGTTGACGATGTGATATGCGTAGGTAAAAATGCAGAACAACATTTAGCAACATTAGCTAAAGTGTTCAAGAAATTCAGAGAGGGCAATTTAAAATACCGGCCAGAAAAAGTAAATTCATTTCAACCAAAAACCAAATTTTTAGGAGTAGTGGTGACCCAAGGTCAGATATCCACAGATCCCGACAAAGTAAAATGTGCTGAAAATCTTAGACCCCGTCGAACCATGAAGCAATTAAGAGTAATTTTAGGCCTTTGTGGCTTTTTTAGAAAATTTATACGCAACTATGCCCAAGTTGGGAAACCCCTAACAAAATTAACTAAAGGGGATTCCCAAAATTTTACTTGGTCCCAGGCAGCTCAAACTTCCTTAGACCGTCTCAAAAAGGCACTCACTTCTGAACCAGCAATATCTTTACCCGATTTCAAAAACGGACAATTTGCGGTCACAACTGATGCCAGTTCAAAGGGCATAGGTGCAATTCTTTCTCATTTAATTTCCGCAGAAAATTCTAATTCTCTACAGGGACCCTCTGATCAGAAAGAACAAGAAAGAGTTATTGGCTATTCATGCAGAATTCGATCGAAAGGTGAAAGTAATTATTCCGCCACAAACTTAGAATTACTTTCTATAATCCATCATTTGGACAAGTTTAGACATCATTTAATTGGTCGAAAACTTAAGCTACGTTCAGACCACAAAAGTCTGCAATACTTGCGCACTTTCAAAAACCTTACTGGAATCCTAGCTAGATGGATTATGAAAATCCAAGACCTAGACTTCGAATTCGAATATTTAAAAGGCAAACAAAACACACCTTTTGATTACTTGATTAGATTCCCAGAAAATATCCCGTCGGAAGCCGAGCAAGAAGAAATTAATGGAATCAATACTAAGAGTAAACGCGAATACAAGAAAAACAAAGCGAAAAAGAGAATAGAAGAAAATCAGAATAAATGTTGTCCCTTACCCCTGGAAAACATGAAAGAAATCAAAATAAGGAGGAAAAGTGTCTAGCGCTTATTATTTATTTTGTGAATGATAATAAGTTACCCGATAAATCAAAACTCTAAGAAAAGAAACAGATAATTTTTACTATGATCTTGACGAAGAAATCCTATACAGAATTGTGACAGCTGAGGCGAATAGAAACCAAATCTCAATAATCTACGTATTACCCCAAAACTTAGTAATACCTGCTTTCGAATTCTTTCTTTCGGTTACAGGCGGACACTTAGGAATAACCAAACTCTTCCATAAATTAAAACAATATTTTTAAGTCCCGTTGGCATTAACAAAACTTAAGGACTTTGTAAGTAGATGTAAAGCATGTAACTTGAAAAAAAACCCAAGCTTATCCTAACCCCCAAATGGGAAGAGTTCCAGTACCAAGGTTCCCTTTTAATATTATCTCATTTGACTGTTAAGGGACCAGTGGAGGCTTACCTGTTTCCAACAGAGGCCATACTTGTATCTCTCAGTTATAGATCATTTTCCGGATTTACGTTTGCAATAACTTTAAAAAATCAAGGTGCGTACGTCACGAGCAAGGCGTTAGCGAAATTATTTTTAAACTTCGGAATACCTAACACGGTAATAAGTGATAACGGAAGTAATTTTCTTTCCAAAGTAACAAATAATTTAAGGATTTTTCTTAACGTAGAGAAATTGGTGACATCTCCTTATCATCCACAAGCTAATGGTAAAGTAGAAAATAGGCATAAAATATTTTCGAATGATTTAAGCATTTATACAAAAGATAACAGGAATGACTGGGATCAATTCTTACCATATCTAACCAACATAATCAATACCGCTTATTCTGAGACAACTAAAGAAAGTCCTTTTTATTTATTATTTGGCCGTGACTTCAGAATACCCTATGAAGATATCATTGAGTCCCGACAGTATAATAATAACACAGAGGACTACAAACAAGAGTTCATAAATAGAATAAGGAAAACTTACAAGATAGTTAGGCAAGAGATGGAGAAATCTAAAATAAGTCAAGAACTAATAAACCTACCCAGATTCAAGGGGAAAATAGATTTCAAAATGCGACATTGCGTCTACTTAAAGAATAAGGCAAAAAAGGAAGGCAAAAAACTTTGCAATAAATACTCTGGACCGTGCAGAATAATCAAAAAACATGATAATGGTTTTACTTTTCAAATGGCAAACCCCGATAGTGGAAGAACTTATAAGGCATACGTTAGTCGAATAAAAAGAGCCAAATTTCCAGAAAGATGGGTATCGCAACCCATATCTACCGATTTGTCAGACGAGGAAGACGAACCTCCTTGGCCAAGGTTGGCCGAGCTAAAACCCTTTAATTTCAAACAAGATTATTTTGAAAATGATAGTGATGAAGAAAACTTTGAGGAATTCTTGGCTAAGAAAAATCTAGTTGTTCCCAAAAGAAAGTCCCTAATACCAGTGAGAATAAAAACGCCAAGAAGTTCAAAAAGTTCATCCTCGGAAAGTACAGGAGAATTAGATTATACGATATCCCCAAAAACCCAATTCTTTCCTTATAGAATTTCTCCTCCGTGTCCCCCCGAAAGATTTCCAGATGACATGGTTTCACCAGCAACCCCAATAGAGAGACCCCTATCATTACAGGAGGAATTAAACAGAGCTGTAGAAACACCGGGTATTATTGCAAAGAAAACTCCTCCAAAAAATCCAATAAAACATATCTGCGAGAAGCTATGGATTTGGTACTTCCCAATAAAAACGAGGCAAAGCACATTTTTTTATGGGGAGGTTTATGAATCCACGGATTCCCAGGGACGTCCAACAAGGACAGTATCACGATATTACCGAATCAAAAGTCAAGCCCAAGGAATGGTCTTCATGGGGGATGGCACTAGTGCAAAAAATGCCTCATCCCCTCAAAGACATGGCATTTAAACAATGGAAGAACCCTGCGAAAACATTTGATTCCTCACAGTGCTGTCAAGAATCTTTCAATTCTCCTGAGTCGAGAATTCAAAAG
The DNA here is from genome assembly GCA_027921565.1 of Artemia sinica. NCBI lineage: Eukaryota > Metazoa > Arthropoda > Branchiopoda > Anostraca > Artemiidae > Artemia > Artemia sinica. Next base: position 7,268,030 of record CM051264.1, on the reverse strand, counting down.
GAGTAATTAGAAAGTAAACCCTCTACTTTTAGAGGATAAGAAATTTATGAAAGACGAGCAGGTTGTACCTCAAGAACGCAAAGTGCCACTTCTAAAAGCTCTAATGCGGAATCATCTGAAATCAGTTCTGAAGAGTCTGAAGGCGAATCAAACCAGAAAGCAGCCAAAGACACAGGGAAATCAAAACCAACCTCAGCGGCCGCACATGCAAAAGAAACAAAGTTAAAGGGTCAAGAATTCCTGAAAAAAAAACAATACAAAAAATTGATCTTATATCGCTATCAAAACCTAAAAAGAAAAAACACAAGAAACCGAGAAAAAAATAAGAACACAATCGGGTAGGACGGTTAAGCAACTTGAATTATGGAAATACCCATATATGAATAATGATTAAAAAACTCTTCGTCTACGAATTAAAATTGCATAGTCGTCAAATTACTAAAGGAAAATTTGTGTAATATATTTCAGTACATGTGCAATATATACGAAATAAATTCTTGCGCTAAAATCACGTTGCATATAATTACTTAGTCTAATATGTTTCAAGATAAAGTTTACCTGTGCCCCTCCAATACAATGCATCTGGCCCAACTGGAAGAAGCCAGGGCGTTGCTACATGGCTAGAGGTGTGGTGGAGAATATTATTAAAATTTCCCAGGCCATACCTCGAGTCGGGAGACGGACTCCCAAACTCCCCAAACCAACGAATACAATAAATAATCTTACGCACGTCCAATCTACTGTCAGTGAACACTTCAAGTGAGTTTAAAAGTGAGAAATTGAGGAGGCACCAACAATTGTGAGAATTTACCAAAGACAACTGTAACCCTACAAAAGTGATTTATGAAAACGCTTCCCCCAACTATCTCAGCTGCAGAAATATGTTACTCTATCAATATAACAACCAAATCAAACCTGTTATGTCGAAATTAAATAGACGGATTCTATATCGTAGGAAGTTTGTGTTCCGGCTCGGCCACCAATGGCGTTTTATTCAGTGTGTGGGAGAGACGGTCCCTAAGCTCCACCACGAAAATCAAACTATAGTTCTACAAAAGTGATCCATGAAACCCATTTTCCCCCTGCCTTATTGTGTTGTGTTGTTGAAATTAAATCGACAAACCCTATATCTTAGGAAGTTTTGGGTGGAGCTCGACACCAATTAACGTTTGTTTCTGTTTGGGGTCATGTTCTTCCTAAGATTTTTTTATGAAAATCAACCCATATTCTTACAAACAATGATATTACTAAAAACAAAAACTACTAGTATAAAAATGCGTAATTATAAACTGATCATTTTCAGATTATGACAACAGAATTGAGGCCTGTTCAAAAGGCAATAATTGATACGGAATTTATTAAAATAGCAAATGCGAAGGAGAAAATTATATACTCAGAAGCTGTGTTAGTGGTTGACTAAGAAGGAAATGAGATATACACGAAAAACTGTGATTTAACATACGACCTCAAAGGGTATGCACCCCATACTTATGAATATGGCTTATCACTCGCAAATCAAAGGCAACGCTGTCGTGTTGCCTATAGTAAAGGCCATACGGCTCCAATGTTTGTTTTTTTTCCAGAGGCACTTCATATGCAAGGGGTCGTCGTAGAAGCTTCAAGGGGGGCTCATTCGATTGGAAATCGTGGTATAGTAAAGGCCATACGGCTCCAATGTTTGTTTTTTTTCCAGAGGCACTTCATATGCAAGGGGTCGTCGTAGAAGCTTCAAGGGGGGCTCATTCGATTGGAAATCGTGAGTTCTAGTACCCTTTTTAATAGTCGAAAATGATTGGAGGGCAACTAGCCCCTCCCCCCCACGCCCATCATTCCCCGGAACACATCCAATCAAAATTTTGAGATAGCCATTCTGTTCAGCGCAGTTGATTTCCACATAGAAAATATATTTTTGAGGAGGATTCTGCCCCACAACCCTCAGGGCAAGGGTTTTAAGTTATGCCCCGGGGGCATATAAGGCTTTTATAGAAGGCGTTGTCGTAGAAACTTCAAAACAGGCTCATTCGATTGGACATTAAAGAGCTAGTGCCCTTTTTAATAGTCAAAAGTGATTGGAGTGTAACTAGCCCCCTCTCCCCACGCCCATCATTTCCCCAAACACATCCAATCAATATTTTCAGATAGCTATTTTGTTCAGCGTAGTTGATTTCCAGATAGAAAATATATTTTTGAGGAGGACACTCCCCCACAACCCTCAGGGCAAGGGTTTTAAGTTATGCCCCGGGGGCATATAAGGCTTTTATAGAAGGCATTGTCGTAGAAACTTCAAAACAAGCTCATCGATTGGAAATTAAAGGGCTAGTGCCCTTTTTAATAGTCCAAAATGACTTGAGGGCAACTAGCCCCCCGCCTATCATTCCCCCTAACACCTCCAATCAAAATTTTGAGATAGCCTTCTTGTTTCGCGTAGTTGATTTCCAGATAGAAAATATATATTTGAGGAGGATACTCCCCACAACCCTCAGGGCAAGGGTTTTAAGTTATGCCCTGGGGGCATATAACGTTTTTATAGAAGGTGTTGTCATAGAATTTTCAAAACATGCTCATTCGATTGGAAATTAAAGGGCTAGTGCTCTTTTTAATAGTCGAAAGTGATTGGAGTGTAACTATCCCCCCCACGCCCATCTTTCCCCCAAACATATCCAATCAAAATTTTCAGATAGCCATTTTGTTTAGCGTAGTTGATTTCCAATCACACATCCAATCAAACTTTTGAGACAGCCATTTTGTTCAGTGTAGCTGATTTCCAGATACAAAATATGTTTTTGAGGAGGATACTCCCCCACAACCCTCAGGGCAAGAGTTTTAAGTTATGCCCTGGGGGAATATAAGGTTTTCATAGAAGGCGTTGTCATAGAAACTTCAAATCAGGCACAATCCATTGGAAATTGAAGGGCTAGTTCCCTTTTTAATAGTCGAAAGTGATTGGAGGGCAACTAGCCCCCCCCCCACGCCCATCATTCCCCCAAACACATTCAATCAAAATTTTCAGATAGCCATTTTGTTTAGCGTAGTTTATTTCCAGATAGAAAATATGCTTTTGAGGAGGACAATCCCCTACAACCCTCAGGGCAAGGGTTTTAACTTATGCCCTGGGGGCATATAAGGTTCTTATAGAAGGAGGTGTCGTAGAAACTTCAAAAAAGGCTCATTCGATTGGAAATTCCGAGGGCTAGTGCCCTTTGTAATGTCGAAAGTGATTTGAGGGCAACTAACCCCCCCCCCCTCTCACGCCCACCTTTTCCCCAAACACATCCAATTAAAATTGTAAGACAGCCTTTTTATTAAACGTAGTTTTAAGTTCTGGAAATTATGTCTTTGAGGATTACAACTTCCCCAAAGCCCTCAGGGCAAGGGTTGTAATTTAAGGATTCTCCGAATCCTTCATATTATTTCTTAAGGAAGGGATGCTAGTAGTAAGGCATCTAGTACCACTGAACGTGATTGCATAATATGCCTTACCAGGGTCAGTTACCTATTACTATGAACCCTACATGCCTTGGCAGACAGGTTTTTCTAATGTGACATTCATTTTTTGTGTGTCACTTGGTTAGAGAAAGCTGGTGGTTAGTCCATATGATGACTTGATTATTCGGTTTTTTAAAAAACTTGGCAAGCTATAGTGTACTCAAGCAAAAACCCTATATAATGTCCAAACAGTGCATTCCAATTTTCATTATGTTTTATGACATTGTTTATAGTACACTATATATTATTAACTTTGAAAACAATGGATTCGTTAATTTTCAATGTGAGTACACTTTTCATTCTTTTATTTCCCCAAAAAAAATTAAAGAAAAACGTTTTACTAGTAAATTCAAATTTCAGAGGGACTTAGCCCCCCCTCCCCTCCAACAATACAAAATCTTAAGAATATGACGAGTATATTCGATAGAAACGGCAAAGCACGCTTTTTTCTATTATGTAAATAAAATCTCTCCACCACAGCTATGTTTACAAGTTTTAATTGTTTTGAAAAACAGTTCAGAAACAAGCTTTATCCAAACATGTTGTATTTTTCTGGTTTGAATGAAAAGCTTGCGTGTTACAAAGAGAGAGAGACAGTTTTGGGATTCAAATTTCACAGGCTCTTGCTATAAACGGGGTTTGTCTAATTCCGATGTCGCGGCGGATGACTTTAGGAAAAAATTAGCGTGGGAGGGGGCCTAGTTGCCCTCCATTTTTTTTGTCACTTAAAAAGGACACTAGAACTTTTAATTTCCGTTCGAATGAGCCCTCCGGAGTATTCTAGGACTACGGGGTCGATACGATCACCCCAGGGAAAAAAAACAACAACAAAAAATAACAAGTAGGCCTAAACATGCATCCGTGATCTTTCTTCTGGCAAAAAATACAAAATTCCACAGTTTTGCAGATAGGAGCTTTTAACTTCTATAGTAGGGTTCTCTGATTTGCTAAATCTGATGGTGTGATTTTCATTAAAGTTCTATGAGTTTTAGAGGGTGCTTCCCCTTTTTTCGAAAACAAGGCAAATTTTTCTCATGCGCGTAACTTTTGACCGGTATAGCTAAACTTGATGAAACTGATATATTTGAAATTATCATCATAAGGATTCGCTCTTTACGCTAAAGTTTTTTATTGTTTAAAAAATAAAGTTGTGAGACAGGGTCAAACTTTAGCGTAAAGAGCGAGCCGTTGAGGAGGGGACAGTCCCTTTCATATAGGGAATAATTTCTGTTCGTTTTAAGTTTTAATGTCGCTCCTTACTTTCAGTTTAAAAAACTTGTTTTTTTTATTTAATTTCTGATCATTTTTTAGTTAATGCAGCTTTTATTTGCATAAAAATTTTACTTTTCTTTTGCTAAATGGATGTCTTTACAAATTTTCATGCTAAATTTTGTCCTTTTTTTAGGAAGAGGATACGTGCAATAACCCCCCTTTTGAAAAGAAACCGAGATGGAGCGAAGCTGCATTAATGCAAGCCGCAATGCCATCTGTTATCAAATATGCTGGTAGAATTACACACGATCTGGACCAGCCAACGACCACCCAACTTATAGTGCCAGGGCCCTCTCATGCCAGTGTTAGCTCTACGCAAGCTGGAAGGAAATTGAAGAGAGAATGGACTGCTTCTCATAATGCCTCAGCCCAGCCTACTCAAGATCGTGAGCTTGACCCCCTTCATGTTTCGCCAGGCACTTAAGATGTAGAAGCCCAGTCAGAATTTGTAAGTATATATATAATTTTTTCTTTCCCTATTTTCAAAAATAAGGTAAATTTTCTCAGGCGCATAACTTTTGATGAGTAAAACTTAAATTTTTTTCTAAACTATTCTATAATAATCCTATTTCATTTTCTTTCATTAACCAAATTAGCAGTATATAAAGGAATGCTTATAACACTGAAATAGCTTATCATGAATTTTTAAAAGACTTTACCTTTGTAACTTCTCTTCTAAGCAATACGTTTTCTAATGCAATAATCCAATATTCCTTTAAACAAACTAACTATATATGCAATTTACTATTTCACAGTTGACAAACATTCTTAAACTGCTATATATTTTTGCACTAAGCTTTTGCGCATATCCGGCGCTTATCAAATTACCCATCACTACACTTGAATTTTAATCCGCTCGACAGGTATAATTTGAATTTTAAGTGGGGTTCTTGTAACAGGATGTATATCTCTGATAAGATATATTAACATAGGAAGACGGTTTTTTAATAATTTCCAAATATCTCATCACAGTGATGTCAAGAAACATTATTTGGGCGAACCCATTTCAAGCAATTATTTCAAGGAAACAGTTAGGGACATTTTAAAAGGTGTTTTCGAGAAAGAATTTGAGGCTGTTCTATTTAAACAGTGTTGTGAAGTCCGATATCCCAACTCGAAAGGGCTTCGATCCTCCTACACCGAAGGAAGCTCCCGGTTCCCAAGGGTCCTCCCAGGGGGGGGGGCTCTAAAAAGGACCATCCGGAATTTTAATTGCACTTTAATTGTTGATATGGATGGAGAAAAAAAGTTCTTCTCTCTTACAATGATTTATTTAGTCCGGGTCAACTACGTCCACAACTTCAAACAAATCCGTTGCCAAAAGACATAGGAAAATTCGGATTGTTGAGAAAGTTACTCCACCAACCGACGTATGGGCTTCGTGTCCATTAACCGAAGCTGAAGAGCAAGGGTTCATACAGCATACTGCGTCAGTTGAACGATGGTCGAATTTCATTGAGAGTTATATTGAAGAGGGTCAAGCACTGGAATTGGACCCATATTTTGCGTTTTTATTCTAAAATTTTTGGAATAAAACCATTAGTTTTTTATATCATTCTCTTGTTCTAACTTACCCTCTAAGAATAAGACTACATTTTCCTGACTAAAACAATATATATTTTTTAACATGTTCAGTTGTCATTATGAAAGACATATGGCAATGTAACTTTTTTTTTTCTTCTTTTAATTGTTCAGGTGGTGGGACAATGACTATGAGAAATTGACATAGTTTATTAACTTTATAAAAATAATGGTTATTTTACATAAAAAATAAAACTTTTTTTTCTACAGATTAATGATATAGCACCACCACCGACACCATTGAGTGATGAAGCAAGTGTATTTACAGGACCAATTCTTTCACCACCAACGGAGTTCAGTGATGAACCTACACTAGTTCTAGAGGATTTGGAGTGGCATAGGGGGTTCCTTAATGATGTTTTTGGGGAAATGGCTAGCCTAGATGACTTAAGCTGTGGTATTGACATGCTTGAGGATCCGGAATGGGTAGATAGTTTTATGCGTGAACATTTAGGTGATGCTACTAGTGCATCTGAACCGGGTCCTCATAATGAAATTCCATCACAGGACAATACAGGCTGGCTCGACCAATTGTCCCCAAACACCTTGGAATGTGTACTAGGGGACCTCATGCAATCTCCAACCAATGTGATTGAACAGACTGGGAGTGGTGGTGTTATTGACAATTCCCTGTCACCCTCCACCATTCGACTTAATGATATAGATACTAGTAGTAATACAACAGCAACAGTATCCCTTCTTCCGGATTTTTTTCTTTCCAACTCTGCCTTGCACCACACATTGGTCTACAGCGCCAAATTCGGTGACCCCTTCAACTCTCTAGTGTCGGGGGATATAATAACAGATCCCCTGGCCATTACACATTCATATACTGATAAGATTCGAGCCATTCTTGAACAACAAATGGGGGTGTGGGGAGTGGGGGTCAGTTTAAAAGCATCAATAGCACTAAAAATATTTTTTTTACATGAAAGTGCGGGTGAGATGTATTCGAAATACTTGCACACAGAGATGTTGGCAATACACCCGCATTTATCAAATGATGGGGAGGTTTTTCTAAATTGGGCTAATAGTATTCAAAGTAAGTGGGAAAATTATAACGAGGGGGATAGTGGATCTGTGGTTTTATTTATTGAAAGTTTAAATGTTAGTATTTGTAGGTTTAAAAAGGATTTTATTGTAAGAGGGGGAGCGGGGAATATTGAATTAAAATATCATTCAGATTTAGAGGCGTGTAAGGGGATACAACGAATCTGTTTCGATACGAGGCTGCAGTGTTTCAAGTATGCATTTTTAATTGCAGCATACAGACCACTTCGAATAGCTGCATCTAGGAAAAAGTTGGATAAAATTACAGTTAATGGTAGGGAGGGTTCAAAGTTCCCCAAAGTAAATTTTAATTGTTTAAAAGGTCAATATCCCGTGACACTAAAAGGAATAGATATTTTTGAGTGGGCTAATGCACATTTAAAGCTTGGTGTCACGGTGTTACAGTATGAACCAGAATTTTAAGAGGGTCAGCGTTCCGATAAGAAGGGTGTATTATTTCCAGTGCGGGCTCCTTCAATTGAATCAGTAGAACATTGGGTGTGGCTTCTATACACCCCACCCACAGACTCCGATTCAATTGGTCATTTCAATCCAATTACTGATATTAGTAGGGTTTTATGTGAGGGTAAAAAGCGAGGTGGTGTGTGTTTAAGAAATTATTTTTGGTGTGTGTTATTACTGTCCAACATGTCTCTCAAGATTTTGGACTGATTTAAAGTTAAAGCATCACATGAAACACTGTAAACGTCATGGATACCAGGCTGTGGAGACGGTAAGCGGAGATAGAGCAATCTTACGTTTTAAAAATTTTCAAAACACGCTCCTGCAGAGCTATAAGATCGCTTTGGACTGCGAGGCTAAGCTGACGTGCGATCCGTCAAATTCAAATCGTGTTAAAATACATGAAGCCATAGGGGTCTCTTACGCTCACGCGCAACGAGATTCCAATAATACCATGCAAGGGTTGGATGTAGTTGAGATGTTGAGTGACGGTGAAGACTTCATGCGCTCGGCATTGGTCAGTCTAATCAAAACAGCGAACGGTGCAATTTCGCGCCTTCGTTATACAAACTATCCTATGCTCCTATCACCAGATGACATAGTGGCCATTAAAAATCGTAAAATGTGTTGGGTTTGCAAGGGGGAATTTTATGATGGTGTTGGGAATGGGGGGAGGAGGAAGGTGATCGACCATGATCATTTATGGCAGGAAATTACATCGGGAGGGAGTAACTTTAGAGGGGTAGCACACCAGTCATGCAATTTAAACGTTAGACAACAATATTTCGTACCTGTTTTTATACACAATTCCAATTACGACTTAAAGTTTGTTCTTCCGGCGTTGGCCCGCATTGCCAAGGGAGGAGTTGTAGATGACGCATGGATAGATGGTTCTTTTTCATATAATATCATACCCAAATCATCGTAGAAGCTACTGCTGCTAGAGTTCATGTGGAAAACAGTTGACAAGGGTAACACGTGCCTGAATAAAATCCGTTTTTTAGACTCTTTCAGCTTCTTCCCCAAATCTTTAAGTCAATTGATTCAGGTGCAGAAAAGTGACAATTTTGATAGCTTCCCCCTCCTCAAACAGCGCTTCCCCGATGATGAAATGTATGATTTATTAACGTGTAAGGGTATATATCCATATGATTATTACAACTCTGGCTCGAGGCTAGATGAGGTGTCACTACCGCCCATTGAAGCTTTTTACAATTCTCTTACTGAGAGTGAGTGCACCACTAGCGACTACGAATTCGCTAAGAGGGTTTGGGCAAAGGGCGGATGTAAAAATGGGTGGGATTATTGTAAACTTTACTTGGCCAGTGACGTACTCACTCTTCTGGACATTGTGTGCAAACATACAGATAAAATCTATGGGGAATTTGGGTTGGATTTAGGGAATCATTTTTCCACTCCTCATTTGGTGATGGACTTGATACTTAAAATCAGCAAAGAAGAAATAAGTCGGATCGCCGATGTGGATCAGCATCTGTTTGTAGAGAGATCAATGAGGGGTGGGTATGTTTTTCACGGGGATCGTATCATGAAAACTGATCCGAGTGGACAGCACACCGATGAAAAGTCGGACGCAGTTTTTTTGGATATGAATTCTCTTTACCCATCGGCAATGTCTCACTACTGTTTGCCGTGTGGCAATTATAAATGGCTTGACAATCCGTGTGCTTCGAATTTCCCCGACATTGCCAGTGTTGAGGAGAATGGGGCACAGGGATGGTTTTTTGAAATTGACGGTGAAATACCCATGGAAATCCATGACTCGGTAAAAGACTTTGTTTTTCCGTGCATAAATAGACCGGTGGGTAGGGACTCTCTGAGCCCCTACAATTTATCTTTAGTAGAGGACGGTAGTATGCACTGGGTACCTTCAAAACAAAAACTAATTGCCGACCTCAACCCGAAACAGAATATCGTTGTTCATCACGTGCTATTGAAATGGATGGTGTCCAATGGTTTCAAGGTCACAAAGATTCATAGAGCCCTCCAATTTGATCAAAAGCCTTATATGAAAACGTTTATTGACACCTTTGTCAGTAAGCGTTCACAAGCGAAAACGAAAGTTGAAAAAGAAGTCTATAAACTCATTTTGAACTCAGCTTTCGGTAAAATGTGCGAGAGCGTACGACACAGAAGTCGATGTGACATTGTAACCAACCCCAAAGATTGTGCTCGAATCATTGCGGATCCAAACTTCACATCGTTCACAATCATAGACTCTAATATGGTGCTCCTGCATCGCAAGAAAAGAAACATTGTATTAAATAAAAATATTGCAGGCGGAAGTGCAATAACTGAAATATCCAAGAAACTCATGTTGTCATTTTATTATAATGTATGCAAGGTACAGTGGCCGATTGAGGGACAAGTTCAAGTGTACTACGGGGACACTGATTCACTCCTGTTAAAAGTCAAAACTGAAAATCTATTGAATGATTTGGAAAATGGCGAGTACATTAGCTCACGAATGGACTACACTAACTGGGACGAATCCCTCTACCCAGAGCTAGTGAAACGCCAGGCCCCAAATCAATTGTTAATGCTAAAATCTGAAACGGGTAGCGATCTGATATCCAGTAGTGTGTTTCCTGGACCGAAGGTATACTGTGTGGAAACGCACGGCAAGGATATCAAACAAGTTTGCAAGGGGGTACCTACACACTTTGTAAAAAATAATTTCGACATGAGTGTGTATAGAAACTGTGTGGAACGTAGTTTAGTGCCAAGGGCAAAAGTCATGGCGATTTGCTCTTTACAATTTAAAAACTACACAGTTAGAGTTGAGAAAAACACCATGTCGGCCATATCGGACAAAGTCTATGTACTTGAGGATGGTGTGAAGGTACTACCACACGGTCATTATTTAATTTCAGACCGAGTTGAGTGTATAGAGTACAGAAATCAACTCGGTCTAGAAAAATTTACTTAAATTCATTAAAAAAAAAAGTATAAATTGGGTGGGATGGTTTTTTGGGTAATTAGGTGTTTTTTTTAATTCTTTTTTTTTCTTTATCACAAACAATTTTCAATGTGTGTGTGTGTGCAAGGCAGATCAATTTCCAGTATTTAATGCCAGCCCCGGCCCGGGCCCGCCGCAGCGGGCCCCCGCTTCCGGCGCCCGGCGCTTCCCGGCCCGCCCTCGGCCGCCGCAGCGGCTGCCCCCGGGGGAGGGGGGACCCCAAAATTTAAAATGTTGTAAATAAAAGTGTATGATATTATTTCACAAGTGCATTAGTCCAATAAATGTTGTATTTTTTTTTATAAATAAACAAAAAAAAGTGTATTTATTTAAGTGTTTTTTTTTCTAGTGGTTATTTAAATGTTGTATCTTTTTTATTATAAATAAATTTAAAAAAAGTGTATTTTTTTCATGTTTAATGTGCCTTTTTCAATGTAGTATTTTTTTAAAAGTATTGTCACCTTTTTTATGTATATAATAAAAGAAAATATTATTCGTCTTCTTCTTCTTCTTTTAATTATTATTCTTGAACGGAGTAGTAATAGGGAAATTATTAAGTCATTAGACAGCCATAGTCTACAGTTAGTTGTCCAGGTGAACTGTTGAAGGGAACATGTATCAATTTAAAACACCATTCAGATCGTTTCTGTGTGGACCGTCAATGTCAGGCAAAACAACACTCTTAACTAAAATAATTAAAAATTGTGATAAAATGTTTGTGGAAAAGCCGAAAAAATCTACTATTGTTACAGTATTTGGCAAGAGTCATATGATAAAATAAAAGCAATTGCTGCCACGACGGGGTTGGTGCGGATACAATTCATACAGGGACTTGATGTTTTCAGCATTATTGAACAAAACTCTTGGTTGATCATTGACGATCTGGCTGAATCTATTGAACAATGGTCCCAGAAAATGCTACAACTGTTCACTGTTCGCTCTCATCACGAACAGATTTCCGTTACTCTGGTTCTACACAATCTCTTTCATCAGAGCAAATGTATGCGAACACTTGCATTGAACTGCACCTACTATATCATCTACAGAGTTGTTCGTGATTCTAGCTTGCTAATAACTCTCAATAAACAAATCTATCCAGGAGCCCCCAAATTTCTGCTCTCAGCATACAATCAGGCAACTAATAAACCTTACGGCTACATCCTATTGGATCTTAATCAAAATACACCCGAGGATCTGCGTGTAGTCACAGATATTTTTGACAATGAAATTACAGTATATCTCCCCGTGAACACTAAAAAGACCTATTAGTTGCTATCATGACACTGAAGAAACTACATGAAAATAGACATTTGTTTTCAGTTCTAAGCACTTCAAAACCTCCGCTCAGGAAAGCAATACTCAAACACTGTATTGACAATGATTTCATTAATCTAATATCTGAACTTTGTTTAAATTTGATCGAGGGTAATGTTCAACTGCCAGAAGTAGTTAAGCAACAGGCAAAGCAACATCGTTCCATTGTACGTACATTGACCTCTAAAAAGAAAGGAAAGAATTTTAAAAGGAAACGACTTCTTCAGGCGGGCGGTAGCTTTTTCACACTTTTACTGCCAATAATTGCAGGACTTGTAAACAGTTTTCTCTAGAAAGAGAATGGCAAAACCCTATAAATTGACTCCAATAGAACTCGCTCTCTCACCCGTCGAACACTTTGAGAACAATCTGAGTAAATTCCTTGACAATGAAAATATTGAGGATGATAAAAAACTGCTTTTACTTCAAGATGCACTTCGCCGAGTGGACAAACACAAGTCCTATCGATCGAAGCCCACTGCTGCTGGTGACCTCAAAAAAGAATCATCTCCTCAAGAGTCTGCTGCTACTGGAACACAATTAAAGAAGGAGGAATTGGATTCGATTGTATTGAAAATTGGAAATCTAATGCCCCACTCATATCGTGAACAAAGTAAACGACTCCTAGCCTATCTCATGGAAAGTGGTCATATTCAAGTTGAGAGCAATGGGGAAGGGATTATAATTCAGGGCAAGAGCTATAATCTACTTGATTTAATCTATGATATGGTTACAAATCGTAAAGGACTATTATCATTTGACACTCATCTATACAACTTTCTAAATACATTAAACTTCCCCAAAAGTCTTATTGGCAATAGACAAATTCTAAAAAAATTAAATGAACATGCATCATCATCAACAACATTGACACCATTAAAATACGAACTTGAAGAAGAAGATTTTAAATCAATTTTGGAAAATACTAGCACACCGCTGATAGCTAGACAAAAGCGAAGACGTATCAAGTCAACTTCACACCACCACCACCAACAGCCAGTATACAAAAGGGTATCGGACGTTACACAACGTGTTTACGTTCAAAATGGTTGAAGTTCTGAAAGGTGTTTATGAAAATATTGGTGAGGCGGGGAGTTTAAGTTCCCCCACCACTCTTTCCAAGGTCACTGGTGTTCACACTAAAAGTGTACAAGACTATCTACAAAATGAATCAAGTTACACTCTGCATAGAAATCATAGACTTCGTGCCAATCACTATCGAAAAACTAAAGCCTTTTACCCATTGCATATAATGCAAGCAGATCTCCTGACTCTAGATGAGCTTCAACGACGTCACAATACAACGTAAAAGTACGTCCTACTTGCAATCAGTGTTTATAGTCGCTATGCATATGCAATTCCAGTGCGATCAAAGAGAGGTGTTGAAGTTGCTCAGGCCATTGAAAGTATTCTCGAACAGGATTCATGTACAAAAATTCAAACGGATCGCGGTAGTGAATTTGTTAATCCCCATGTTGCAAAAGTACTAGTAAAATATAGTACACTGCTCTATCATAGTCACAGTCCTATAAAGGCTGCAATGGCCGAACGATTGATAAGAACTATTCGACTTTTAATTTCAAGATATTGTACATTGAAAAATACACCGGCTTTTATTCATGATCTTGATAAAATCATGTTGATTTATAATCAACGACCTCATCGATCATTGTCCAACTCTACGCCAACGGAAGTTCATCATTCTGATCATGATACAATTGACACCTTTCTTAAACAGTATTCCAATGAATCGGTTGTCAAGAAGAAGAAAAATAAATTCAATGTTGGTGATACCGTTTGAATTAATAGAACAACTAATGTTTTTGAAAAGGGGAATTACTTATGGTCCACCGAACTTTTTAAAGTGGCAAAAATCCTAGACACTAAACCCATAACTTATCGCCTGCGTGATACCAAAGATGAAGAGATTCTCGGCGGCTTTTATGACTATGAATTGCAAAAAGTTAAAAATGCTAGTGAAATCTATCAAATTGAAAAGATATTAAAGACACGTACTCGCAGGGGCAAGAAACAGTTACTTGTTCGGTGGCTAGGATACAACTCTGATTTTGATTCTTGGATCGGTGTTGAAGATATTGACAATGCCCCATGATTTCTATGTAACATTCATGTCCAACGTTTCTGATCCCCTCTACAACGACTTGAATAGAACAAGTGATTTTTGGACAAAACTCTCCCCCGCCATCAAATTTGACGGTGCGTATGAAGTGGCTCTTGCCGACTGTATTCTCAAAAATACCTATGACATCCTGAGAAAGGATCGTAAATATGATATAAAAATTAGACCCTATAGTTGGCCACCACCACCACCACCTTCAGGTGATCAAGAACAAATTCGAAAAATCAATTGGATGGATTATCCATATGTTGAATTACCCTACGAGGAACTCACCTGTTTGAATGATTTGTGTCGTTCTATTAATAAAAGAATTTCCGCTCGTAAAAAAGGGGCTTTTTCATTTCAACTATTCAAAGGAGGAGGGCAAGATCTATATTAGTTCACCTATTGCCAGTGAAACGGTTATTCTCAATGATAACCTATAGGATGTTCTTGGCTTTAAGCTCAATATAATCAATGGTAAAAGTGCCGGAAACACTAATTTCATTTTTGCTGACTACCCACCCGCCTTCTCCGCAGACACTTGTATATTTCTCTACGCTTCATTTGTGGAAACATCGAGAGTCGGTAATTCAAATGTTCCCATCCTACGAGTTCTTGAACGATAGACCAATCAAGAGCATATTCATCACTACAATATAAAGCATCTTCACTATATTCCCGTAAACACTTCCTATTTGGAACTCTGTCAGTTAACACTAAGAACTGAATTAGGTGATCCTCTAGCAATTTCAAAAGGCTTAGAAGTGATTACATGTCATTTTCGACCCATTGTCAACGACAGCACAATCACCTAAAATGAACAATAGGAGAATTCCATTTGTCTGTCCCGATATCGATTGCTATGTTGGTGCTTTGAGTCCACGTCAAATAGGCAATGGATTGGACTACTACAAGGGTCGTACTACAATGTCTGGCTACGGTCTTGGTAGCTGGTTTGCTAGGCTATTTCGTTCTGCACTACCCCTTGCCAGAAAATATCTTGTACCTGCTGCATCAAATTTTGCTGCCTCCACACTACAGGACTGGGGGTCGGGCAAGAATTTCAAGGAGAGTGTTAAGAAAAATATTAGATCTTCAGCAAGAGCCGTTGGTGAGCAACTAAAATCTTGACAAAACGAAGAGGGATTGAAAAGGATGCGTTCGCGTCATTCACTCATCAGTCTCCACCCAGGCAGGAAGCAAAGGACATCAACAAGGACTTTGAGGAATAAAACAACGAAGGCCAATAAGCAGAAGAAGAAGAAAAAGAAAAAGATTGTTAGATCAAAGAAGGATTTCTTCTCTTAAGATGACTTATCTCCCCCACAAGAATCATATCCATCAATTAGTTCCTCATTGAATCTATTCAATGCTGAAAATGTTGATGTCAGTGTCAAGTATGGCTACTATGAACAATTTCACCCCCAACAACCCCTCTCGGAAAATATACACTTTCAAATATTTTCCAATGAAGACTATTTCATTGATTTGTCGTCAACATTTATTGATTTAAATGTTGTGGTGAAGAAAAAGTCAGATAATACAACTCCAAATGCCGGCGATTGTCTCTCCTACGAGAACTGTATTCTACACAACCTATTCAAACAAATTAATGTATTCATTAATGGAACATTGGTGAGCACTAGCAATAATTTATCAAACTATGCAAGCTACATACAATTTATGATGATGACACCAAAGGCATACAAGGAGTTGAGAGGACAATCATTGGGCTGTGAATATCGATCAGGTGTTGATACTGACGGTGAGTTGACTACTGCAATGACCCAAGAGTATCATCTGGTTGGAAAATTAAATCATGAGATATTTAATATATCCCAATGGCTACCCCCCAATGTCAAGATTGACATAAAGTTACAGATGGCCCCATCGAATTTCATTTCGAGAAAAACACTTCCTGCAGCACCCGATGCAAATGTCATTATCACATCGGCAATTCTCCATGTCCGCAAACAACATGTAATGAGCTCTGTTGCATTGGCAGTGGAAAAGCTAAGAGCCAATGGTAACAACATTAAACTTCTTGTTCCCCATACGATCACCAATCAACGTCACATTGCCACCGGCTCTCGTAGCTATAGCGATTCATCATTTTTCAATGGAGAAATCCCATCAAAATTGGCTTTGGCCTTAGGTGAAGAGTGGCAGTTGGATCCTGGACTGAATCCCCCCATGATTTTAATTTTTTCGGTCTATCTAGCCTTGTGTGCAAAGTGAATGGTATTCCACTGTACACTCTATCATTTGACAAAAAAATCCTATAGAACTCTTTACGAGTTGACCATGCAATCCCTAGATCATGACTCTCAACTATTTGAAAATGGAATAACCGATTCAATGTTTTCAAAAAATCATGGGGTTATTGTTTTGGACTTGTCTGGCACACAGGATATGAGCATAGTACGAACAGGGAATGTACGTTTAGAGTGTACATTTGCCAATGCTCTGACTGAGAGTATCACGCTAATATCACTGAGTCAATTTGAAACCTATTGGGAAATCACACCCAACGGCAGTGTTCTACTAGACCTAGCACCATGAACACAAACCAAATAATCAACGTATTTAATATGGATCCATACATGTACCAGTACAAGTCCTATTGCATACCTTCGGACTTCATTGAAAAAATTCCAAGTGTTAACAATACCCTAATCATTGTTAGTAGCAGTCCATCGACTTTGAAGACCGGTCATTGGCTATGCATCTTTCAGACAGCGAAGAATATTGAATTTTTTGATCCTCTTGGCCTATTGTATAAATTCTACGCTCCACACATCAGCAACTTTATTGAAAGCAGGGGGAAAACAATTATTCAAAATCAACGAATAGTACAGGATTTAACGACTAAGACATGTGGCTTTCATGCACTACTCTTTTTCATGTTCAGATGTCGTGGCTACACCTACAAGCAGTTTCTCAACATCTACGTTGACTTACCTCAATTGAACGACTTTCTAGTGGAGAATATACTTACAAGTGTATTTAATATTGATTTTAGTGCCCTAAGAATAAAATGTTCTAAAGATGTATGTGAAATTGTTTATTAATAAAAAAAAATTTATATACATGATAAAACGACTTTTCTACTCTTTAGATTTCATCCACTACTAGGTATTTGTCGACAACAACTAGTGCAGGTAGATTATCTGAATTCACAGTGTACTGATCCTGATGTACTGCAATGTCAGGGTCACATTTTCTATAGTAGAGTGTGACTTCACTCTTGTCATATCTCTTTGTATAGTCAATGATACTATTCTCATTCATTCTATAGAATTCACATGTTTCAATTTGCTTATTTGAAGCAAATTCACAAACAGTGTCCTCAAGTGTCGAATCACATTCCGTCACAGCCAAATACAAATCAGTGGGCTTATAATCATAACACCCAGTGTCTTCACAACGATGACGTAGAAACCATATTCTTTTGTTGTTCCAACAGTTGAATCGTTGACCCGGTTCCTCCTCCCAGAACAATCTAAAACCACGACGATACCAATCTCGTAGCAATAAACTTAAATCACGGTTAGGATTCTTTCCAATCATACCGGGATATGTATTCTCCCACTGATTACATTTATCATTATGACAATTGGAGCATAGGTGGCCTCTAGGATGAGAGTCACACACCTCTTCAAGACAGGAATTACAACCTTTAATTTGTACAGCATATCCTCTATGCAATTTACACGGGTTGCATAATCTACACTTTGCATCATACTCCTCAATCATTGTGCAATTCTCACATGATGATAACCAGCTGCCCAATGAGTACATACATAACGGACATGTATGGAACATTTTGTTATGTGTTGACACTCTCACTACCACAATGAAATTGATCTAGCAACAACAAAAATTGTCTGAGATAGAGAGAGAGAGAGGAGTAAATCATCCTT
Source organism: Artemia sinica (assembly GCA_027921565.1). Lineage (NCBI taxonomy): Eukaryota > Metazoa > Arthropoda > Branchiopoda > Anostraca > Artemiidae > Artemia > Artemia sinica. Next base: position 7,249,843 of record CM051264.1, on the reverse strand, counting down.
GAGCACCATCTTTCTCATGAAAAAAGTCCTAAATTTCAAAACTAATGTTTAAAAGCATATCCACAATATCATTTTGCCGTGTCGTGATCAATGTATCAATAAATTGGGTAAATGCATTTGGACCAAGATGTAGAAGCTTCATACAATAGTCTAATGATGGAGAATCAGTTTTCATTATATCAACAAGAATTTCCCGAGAAAATATCTTTCTTTGAATAGACAACTCTATAAAATCAACATCTAGAATCAAACGTTTTTCCATAAGAACTAGATTCCTCATGATTCGCTCTTTCTCGAATCTATCCATTTTTTAGAGTCCTAACTCTCTCACAACCAACTCTCACAACCAGCAGAATTTCTTTTTGTACTCTAGAAAATATACGCTAGTCTACTATAGAAAGAAAAAAAAATACCATTGATTTAGAAACATTTTTATTGAACATAATTACAATAATAATAATATTCACTGATGCATTTTGTTCTCATCAATATATTTCGATAGGACATCTAATGCTGATCGAAGTTTATTTATATGGAGAATATTCACTTTTCCAGCAAAACATAGTTGCTCCTCCTGCTTAAACTTGCTTAATGATATCACGTATCTAGCATACATAATGTCCCATTCAAGGCATAGTCTACAGCCAGCGGTTATTTCCACAGCTACATTGGATACTCGCATATCGTTGCTGCTGCTGCTGTCGGTTCCATCATTAATCTCCAATAATGTAAATGCACCACTCATTTTTTCTCCAATAATATCCTCTCAAATAAACTATTCTCTCTCTGAATTCAATTCTCTTACTAATATGAACTACAATGAAAATTACACCTTATATCCGAATCCAACTACTAATCAAGTTAGCGTGACCGCCGCTCTCTCTCTCTGTTTGACCTCCAAAAAATGCGTGTTACATCAGAAAACCCGTCTGGTAAGGTAAGTATCGTTCGTAGTAATAGGTGAATGGCCCGTGGCAAGGCATATTACGCAATCACGTTCAGTGGTACTAGATGCCTTACTACTTATGCTCGTATAAACTTTAGAGAGGGCTCATTTGATTGAAAATTGAAAGTTGTTGTTCACATTTTAAGAGTCAAAAGAGATTGAAGGGCAACTAGCCCCTCTCCCTCCTTCACGCCCTAAATGCATCAGATAAAAATTTTGAGATAGACATTTTGTTAAAATAGTTCAAAGTTCTGATAACAAAAAACTCCGGTGTCGACACCGCCCAAAAGGGCCCAGGGGTAGGCGTTGTAAGTTATGCCCTGGGGCATAAGTTATTAAGGGAGGTTTATAACTTATGGGAAGGGATTTTGTGTGGGAAGAACACATAGGAAATCTATTATAATTATCCAATTATAAGGTTAAAATACATACTCTGTGATAGATGCGAAATTGCTTTGGCACACAAATTCCTATTAAGGTCAATTCCAAACAGTAGTTATCCCTTTGTGTCAGCAAGTGAAATGGTCTAAACCCCCTTATTGGAGCTATTTTTTCAATCCATTCATTGTTGTAAATCGCTGTCCACAAGTTAAGCATGCTGTCTATTGTTCATATATAAGGTTTTTATCAAAGAGGTAATCGTATAGACTTTAAAAAAAGTTTCATTCGATTTAAACTGAAAGTTCTAGATCCGTTTCTTAAAGTCAAGAATAATCGGACAGTAAGCAACCCCCCCCCCTCCCATGCCAAAAAAAACTTGAAACTTTTTGCAATCAAAAACGAACAAAAATTAATTAAAAAAAACTTTCCGAAAAATAAGTTTTTTAAAGAAAAGTACAGGCCATTTTAAACTTAAGCTCAGGAGATACAAATACCTGTTAAAATTCAAACTCAAAACGACCAGGAATTACTATTAAAGAATAAATGAAATCCAAAACGAACAGAATTTAAATAAACAGTCATAGCAAAAAACATACAACAAGTAATAATATAAATGAATAAATAGATCTTAAAGCGAGTAATGTTTAGATTGAATATGAAAATCAAGCTTAAAATGAAAACAAATATTTTGCTATTAAAGTATAAATGAAACTTAAAACGAACAGAAATTAAATAAACAATCAATGCGAACAAACATACCATATATATTAATGTAAATGAATAAATAAATCTTAAAACGAGTGAAACTTAAATTGAATATGCAAATCAAGTTTGAATCGAATAAAAATAACTACAAACAAGAGTTTGGGTATCGTATCTCTGCAGAAGCCTAAAACCTACTGCGTCATTGGCGCTTTACTGAAAACGAATTATATTACAAATGTTTTCTTTTGTACTTAATATTTAAAATAAATATTAAAATTACAGTAAAATTTTGAACTGATGAGCTTTTAGCAATTAATATCATTATGCATCAAATACTCAGTTTCATTTATTAGTTCTTTTCAAGATTGGTCAAGACAAATTTAGTTTCACTACAAGCAAAATTTGGATATTGCCCCCTTCTTTAACTGTAAAAACCTAAGGCCTTCTGCCTCATTGGTGCTTCACTGAAAACGAATTACTCGTATATTACAAATTTAGAATTTTTCAGTTCTTACAGAATTGAAAATGAAAATAAAAATTACAGTGAAAAAAAATCTTGAACTGATGGATCTTTCAACAATTAATATCATTATATATCTAATATTCAATTTGATTTTGTTTATATTTTCCAAGACTGTTCAAGACTCATATAGTTTTGCCATTTTTTTGTAACTCTGCCATTTTTTGTAACTAATCGTGTTAGTTTGTTATGAAAACATTCTATGGCTTCTAGGCATTTCTATTTGAGCGGAAAACTGCACCTCAAACTTTGTGGAACATGCATTTTCTTGCATGAAACACCAAATATAATAAAATTTCAAGTTTCGGAGTGTTCCACCACTCGCAAGCAAGTGCCATTGGTATTTTTGAATCCGCATGGTCAATTTAGGGGGTGGAGGGTAGGCTAATTCTCGTAGTAGCCCCATTCCGTCGTGGTATGGTTCACATTTTCACCACCTGGCGTCCGGACTATCATATAATCTACCAAGCATACAACTACCCCAAATCAGTATCAATAAATAAATGAAACCGAAAACGAACAAAAATTAAAATAAATATTAGAGGAAAAATAATAAAAGGACATAGGAAAAATAATAAAAATAATTATTTAGATTTAAATGCATTTTTAATCGATTTAGGTCACATATTTGAGAATAATGGAATGACTAGTTTAATACAATCTTTAAATAAGTTATCAAAGAATAATTTAATAAAAGTTTTCTGGATTGCAAAAATTAGTACAGCATGTAACTCAAAAAATAAATTAATTTATGATGCAGTTTGTATTTTAGCTAAATCAAAATTTATCTCAAAATATAATAAATCTGAAAAAAATTGTAAATAAGGATAATAGATTATATTTGTCTATTAATTTTTGTTCTAAACAAATAGAAGATATTAATTTGCCAAGAATCTTAAACCAGCGGAGAGTAAAAAATGCCCTTCCATGTAATTTGGTGTATAATGGTAGTCCAATTTTAACATATAAATTTTCAAAAACAATTGGTCAAATGATTTTTAACTATAATTCAATACTTAAAAAACTGGACAGGGGGAGTAATTGGAAACCGGTTTGTAATTGTGAGCAATTTTTACCGTATGTGGATCAAACTTATAAGCATATTGTAACGGGGGATTTGTCCATTATAAAGCATCGTGATCTTCAAAAGATAATGAAAATGGGGGCTAAGTTCCGTCTTTCTTACCACATAAAGCCAGCAGATATTCTTAGGGGATTAAAGAATGATTTAAATGTATTTATTGATAATTGGTGCAAGAAGGAGAAAATTACTACAGATAGATTTCAGAATTGGATAAATTTGATTTTGACTAGTGTAAGAAATAGCATGTATAGAATTAATCCTACAGATTCTTTGAAAAAATCAATATTTTATAATGCCAATATGAAACAAGCAATTGCTAATTTACAGAATGAATTTATAATTGTACCAGTTGATAAGGCTAGCAATAATTTTGCCATAATTTGTCAGAAACTCTATTGCGATATTTTATCAAAAGAGTTACAAACAACAAATACATACGAAAAGGCCCATATGGAGGAGAATAGTTTAATTGAAAATATAGAAGAAAGAATTTTGAAAAATTTCAATATTAAAATAAATGATAATGACAAACAGTTTCCTTTCTTATATTGGACGATAAAATTTCACAAAAATCCACCAAAACCACGTTTTATTGCTGGGGCAGCAAGGTGTCCAACCAGAATTGCGGCTACTGATTTATCTTTAATTTTAGGTGAAATTAGAAATAAATTTAAAGCATATTGCTCTGGAATTAAAAAATTTTCTAACTTTAACCCATATTGGAGTGTTAATAACTCGTTACAAGTGATAGATTCTTTGGTGAATGTTTCAGCTAAAAGAGTCGATTCATTTGATTTTACTACTTTGTATACAAATTTGTCACTAAATTTAGTATTCGAAAAATTGAAAACGGTGATAAAGAAATCTTTTCTTTTGTCTAATATCGGATTTTTGAAAATTGATACTTTTAATAAAAAAGCCCGATGGACGAATTTCTTTAGAAGCACTATTAATTCAAGATGTTATAGCTTGGATATGGTATGCGATTTATTGGAATTTGTTCTATTTAATACATTTATAAGATTTAGTGGGAATTTATATAAACAAACTGTAGGTATTCCTATGGGTGGGAATGCAAGTCCATTCATAGCAGACCTGTTTTTAAGTCAATTAGAATATGAATATATGATAAATAAAAATAGCCCAAGCAACGTAAAATATAACCTTTCAAATAATAAAAGATATCTGGACGATCTCTTGGTAATAAATTGTGCAGAGTTTATTGAGATTTCAAAAAATATTTATCCACAAGAGTTAGTTCTTGAGCCTAGCTATGGGATGGGACACTCCGACCATTTCTTAGATTTAAATATTAATATTTCAAATAATAATAAATTAGTTTTTAAATTATATAATAAAACGGATGATTTTAATTTTGAAGTAATTAATTTTCCATATCTTGAAAGTAATATACATTCAAATATTACTTATTCGGCTTATTATTCCCAATTATTTAGGTATGCAAAAATATGCAGTAATTACACAGATTTTAAAAATAGATGTAAAAAGCTGAGCGAAAAACTGATCTTAAGAGGTTTTTCTGCCAAAAAAATTAGTTGGCAATTCAAAAAATTTAGTTTCATGTATCATGAACTCTTAAGTAAATATACAAAAAATTATAAAGAAATACTGAATGATATTTTAATATAATTTCTCGCAGTTTGAGTTTCTAGGGGTTTCAAACAAGCTTGAGGATCTTTAAATTGGTAATTGGTTCCAGATACCAATAAAAGATACATCTGGACATGTATTCATTGGTTCCAGAATGGTCTCATTCAGTGACCTCTGGGATTTGATTATGGAAACATTGAAACACTTTTTGTATGTAATTTTTAATAGCTTGACTAGTATGCATGTATTTCACAGGTTTGACCTGACATAGGGTTACCATATAGATCTTATGGTAGAGGCGCCACCGTGCTGGGTAAAGAATGTAAAGCCTCGAAACCCGTTAAGGCCGGTGGTATTCTTCTGATGAGCCCTAAATGGAAGGTTTTACTTGGAAATATTTTGCTAGATTTAAGGTGCTTTTGCGGGTAATTTTACAACGACTTACATTTATTGATGACAACTTTGCATGGATTTGGACTTTTCTATTTGGTTGATGGTTTGGGTATACTGTTTGGTCCTAGGTAGTTGGATGGATGTGTAAGGTGAGAGCCTCGTTCAAGTGCACATTTGTCTCAATTGCTGGATTAGGACGACAGTTTTTTTTTTTTTTTTTTTTTTTTTTTTTTTTTTTTTTTTTTTTTTTTTTTTTTTTTTTTTTGCCAAGTAATTACCTCTTAAACATAATATGAATCCAGGTTGGATCTAGTGCTGGTGGAGGAATCATAAAAATTCCTCCCCGACGGACCTTAACCCTGGTCCAGGTTTTACCTGAAATTGATGATTATTTGGCGAATTTATCATTTATTTTAAAAGGGTTGCATAAGCAAATGTTCTATTTAGGGTAGGGTTTTTTTTTTTTTTTTTTTTTTTTTTTTTTTTTTTTTTTTTTTTTTTTTTTTTTTGTATGATTAGTTAGAGTAACCTTATTACTTGTGGACTTTTGGCTTGGCTTTTGGAGATGTTTTGGATTTTTCTATTGTTTGTCGTTTTGGCTGTATTTGATTTCGTATTTTATATTGAATAATATTGGTAAGGATTATATTCAAAGGGGTCTGCCGAATATTAGTAAGTGTAATGGTCGTTGTTTTCTTTGTCAAGATCACTTCATCCCTCGAAATTATGTTAAAAGCACTTTATATAATAAAAAGTTTCAATGTTTATTAACTGGACAGGTAAATTGTAAAACAAATAATATTATCTATTTACTAGAATGTAAAAATTGTCAATTACAATATGTGGGGGAAACAATTAACAATATATATAAGAGATTTTCGGGACATAAAACTACAATTACCAAGGAAAAAACTAATAATTATCTAGTTCAACATTGTAATAATGGTACTTGCTCGGTATCTAATCTAACTATTACAATTTTAGAAAATCTGGACCTAGAAAACTTTACTAAAGAGGAAAAAAATAATAAATTACGCAGACAAGAAGAGTATTGGATCCATGCTCTGGGTACTGCGTATCCTTTTGGGCTAAATGATCGAGTTGCGAAATACGGAGACATGTCAAATGTAGTTGCTAATTGTATCAATGGGTTAACTGAGCACCCTTCTTTTAATTGCCCCACTAAACGTAAAAACCGATCAAGAGGACATAGGAAAAATAATAAAAATAATTATTTAGATTTAAATGCATTTTTAATCGATTTAGGTCACATATTTGAGAATAATGGAATGACTAGTTTAATACAATCTTTAAATAAGTTATCAAAGAATAATTTAATAAAAGTTTTCTGGATTGCAAAAAATAGTACAGCATGTAACTCAAAAAATAAATTAATTTATGATGCAGTTTGTATTTTAGCTAAATCAAAATTTATCTCAAAATATAATAAATCTGAAAAAATTGTAAATAAGGATAATAGATTATATTTGTCTATTAATTTTTGTTCTAAACAAATAGAAGATATTAATTTGCCAAGAATCTTAAACCAGCGGAGAGTAAAGAATGCCCTTCCATGTAATTTGGTGTATAATGGTAGTCCAATTTTAACATATAAATTTTCAAAAACAATTGGTCAAATGATTTTTAACTATAATTCAATACTTAAAAAACTGGACAGGGGGAGTAATTGGAAACCGGTTTGTAATTGTGAGCAATTTTTACCGTATGTGGATCAAACTTATAAGCATATTGTAACGGGGGATTTGTCCATTATAAAGCATCGTGATCTTCAAAAGATAATGAAAATGGGGGCTAAGTTCCGTCTTTCTTACCACATAAAGCCAGCAGATATTCTTAGGGGATTAAAGAATGATTTAAATGTATTTATTGATAATTGGTGCAAGAAGGAGAAAATTACTACAGATAGATTTCAGAATTGGATAAATTTGATTTTGACTAGTGTAAGAAATAGCATGTATAGAATTAATCCTACAGATTCTTTGAAAAAATCAATATTTTATAATGCCAATATGAAACAAGCAATTGCTAATTTACAGAATGAATTTATAATTGTACCAGTTGATAAGGCTAGCAATAATTTTGCCATAATTTGTCAGAAACTCTATTGTGATATTTTATCAAAAGAGTTACAAACAACAAATACATACGAAAAGGCCCATATGGAGGAGAATAGTTTAATTGAAAATATAGAAGAAAGAATTTTGAAAAATTTCAATATTAAAATAAATGATAATGACAAACAGTTTCCTTTCTTATATTGGACGATAAAATTTCACAAAAATCCACCAAAACCACGTTTTATTGCTGGGGCAGCAAGGTGTCCAACCAGAATTGCGGCTACTGATTTATCTTTAATTTTAGGTGAAATTAGAAATAAATTTAAAGCATATTGCTCTGGAATTAAAAAATTTTCTAACTTTAACCCATATTGGAGTGTTAATAACTCGTTACAAGTGATAGATTCTTTGGTGAATGTTTCAGCTAAAAGAGTCGATTCATTTGATTTTACTACTTTGTATACAAATTTGTCACTAAATTTAGTATTCGAAAAATTGAAAACGGTGATAAAGAAATCTTTTCTTTTGTCTAATATCGGATTTTGAAAATTGATACTTTTAATAAAAAAGCCCGATGGACGAATTTCTTTAGAAGCACTATTAATTCAAGATGTTATAGCTTGGATATGGTATGCGATTTATTGGAATTTGTTCTATTTAATACATTTATAAGATTTAGTGGGAATTTATATAAACAAACTGTAGGTATTCCTATGGGTGGGAATGCAAGTCCATTCATAGCAGACCTGTTTTTAAGTCAATTAGAATATGAATATATGATAAATAAAAATAGCCCAAGCAACGTAAAATATAACCTTTCAAATAATAAAAGATATCTGGACGATCTCTTGGTAATAAATTGTGCAGAGTTTATTGAGATTTCAAAAAATATTTATCCACAAGAGTTAGTTCTTGAGCCTAGCTATGGGATGGGACACTCCGACCATTTCTTAGATTTAAATATTAATATTTCAAATAATAATAAATTAGTTTTTAAATTATATAATAAAACGGATGATTTTAATTTTGAAGTAATTAATTTTCCATATCTTGAAAGTAATATACATTCAAATATTACTTATTCGGCTTATTATTCCCAATTATTTAGGTATGCAAAAATATGCAGTAATTACACAGATTTTAAAAATAGATGTAAAAAGCTGAGCGAAAAACTGATCTTAAGAGGTTTTTCTGCCAAAAAAATTAGTTGGCAATTCAAAAAATTTAGTTTCATGTATCATGAACTCTTAAGTAAATATACAAAAAATTATAAAGAAATACTGAATGATATTTTAATATAATTTCTCGCAGTTTGAGTTTCTAGGGGTTTCAAACAAGCTTGAGGATCTTTAAATTGGTAATTGGTTCCAGATACCAATAAAAGATACATCTGGACATGTATTCATTTGTTCCAGAATGGTCTCATTCAGTGACCTCTGGGATTTGATTATGGAAACATTGAAACACTTTTTGTATGTAATTTTTAATAGCTTGACTAGTATGCATGTATTTCACAGGTTTGACCTGACATAGGGTTACCATATAGATCTTATGGTAGAGGCGCCACCGTGCTGGGTAAAGAATGTAAAGCCTCGAAACCCGTTAAGGCCGGTGGTATTCTTCTGATGAGCCCTAAATGGAAGGTTTTACTTGGAAATATTTTGCTAGATTTAAGGTGCTTTTGCGGGTAATTTTACAACGACTTACATTTATTGATGACAACTTTGCATGGATTTGGACTTTTCTATTTGGTTGATGGTTTGGGTATACTGTTTGGTCCTAGGTAGTTGGATGGATGTGTAAGGTGAGAGCCTCGTTCAAGTGCACATTTGTCTCAATTGCTGGATTAGGACGACAGTTTTTTTTTTTTTTTTTTTTTTTTTTTTTTTTTTTTTTTTTTTTTTTTTTTTTTTTTTTTTGCCAAGTAATTACCTCTTAAACATAATATGAATCCAGGTTGGATCTAGTGCTGGTGGAGGAATCATAAAAATTCCTCCCCGACGGACCTTAACCCTGGTCCAGGTTTTACCTGAAATTGATGATTATTTGGCGAATTTATCATTTATTTTAAAAGGGTTGCATAAGCAAATGTTCTATTTAGGGTAGGTTTTTTTTTTTTTTTTTTTTTTTTTTTTTTTTTTTTTTTTTTTTTTTTTTTTTTTTTTTTTGTATGATTAGTTAGAGTAACCTTATTACTTGTGGACTTTTGGCTTGGCTTTTGGAGATGTTTTGGATTTTTCTATTGTTTGTCGTTTTGGCTGTATTTGATTTCGTATTTTATATTGAATAATATTGGTAAGGATTATATTCAAAGGGGTCTGCCGAATATTAGTAAGTGTAATGGTCGTTGTTTTCTTTGTCAAGATCACTTCATCCCTCGAAATTATGTTAAAAGCACTTTATATAATAAAAAGTTTCAATGTTTATTAACTGGACAGGTAAATTGTAAAACAAATAATATTATCTATTTACTAGAATGTAAAAATTGTCAATTACAATATGTGGGGGAAACAATTAACAATATATATAAGAGATTTTCGGGACATAAAACTACAATTACCAAGGAAAAAACTAATAATTATCTAGTTCAACATTGTAATAATGGTACTTGCTCGGTATCTAATCTAACTATTACAATTTTAGAAAATCTGGACCTAGAAAACTTTACTAAAGAGGAAAAAAATAATAAATTACGCAGACAAGAAGAGTATTGGATCCATGCTCTGGGTACTGCGTATCCTTTTGGGCTAAATGATCGAGTTGCGAAATACGGAGACATGTCAAATGTAGTTGCTAATTGTATCAATGGGTTAACTGAGCACCCTTCTTTTAATTGCCCCACTAAACGTAAAAACCGATCAAGAGGACATAGGAAAAATAATAAAAATAATTATTTAGATTTAAATGCATTTTTAATCGATTTAGGTCACATATTTGAGAATAATGGAATGACTAGTTTAATACAATCTTTAAATAAGTTATCAAAGAATAATTTAATAAAAGTTTTCTGGATTGCAAAAAATAGTACAGCATGTAACTCAAAAAATAAATTAATTTATGATGCAGTTTGTATTTTAGCTAAATCAAAATTTATCTCAAAATATAATAAATCTGAAAAAATTGTAAATAAGGATAATAGATTATATTTGTCTATTAATTTTTGTTCTAAACAAATAGAAGATATTAATTTGCCAAGAATCTTAAACCAGCGGAGAGTAAAGAATGCCCTTCCATGTAATTTGGTGTATAATGGTAGTCCAATTTTAACATATAAATTTTCAAAAACAATTGGTCAAATGATTTTTAACTATAATTCAATACTTAAAAAACTGGACAGGGGGAGTAATTGGAAACCGGTTTGTAATTGTGAGCAATTTTTACCGTATGTGGATCAAACTTATAAGCATATTGTAACGGGGGATTTGTCCATTATAAAGCATCGTGATCTTCAAAAGATAATGAAAATGGGGGCTAAGTTCCGTCTTTCTTACCACATAAAGCCAGCAGATATTCTTAGGGGATTAAAGAATGATTTAAATGTATTTATTGATAATTGGTGCAAGAAGGAGAAAATTACTACAGATAGATTTCAGAATTGGATAAATTTGATTTTGACTAGTGTAAGAAATAGCATGTATAGAATTAATCCTACAGATTCTTTGAAAAAATCAATATTTTATAATGCCAATATGAAACAAGCAATTGCTAATTTACAGAATGAATTTATAATTGTACCAGTTGATAAGGCTAGCAATAATTTTGCCATAATTTGTCAGAAACTCTATTGCGATATTTTATCAAAAGAGTTACAAACAACAAATACATACGAAAAGGCCCATATGGAGGAGAATAGTTTAATTGAAAATATAGAAGAAAGAATTTTGAAAAATTTCAATATTAAAATAAATGATAATGACAAACAGTTTCCTTTCTTATATTGGACGATAAAATTTCACAAAAATCCACCAAAACCACGTTTTATTGCTGGGGCAGCAAGGTGTCCAACCAGAATTGCGGCTACTGATTTATCTTTAATTTTAGGTGAAATTAGAAATAAATTTAAAGCATATTGCTCTGGAATTAAAAAATTTTCTAACTTTAACCCATATTGGAGTGTTAATAACTCGTTACAAGTGATAGATTCTTTGGTGAATGTTTCAGCTAAAAGAGTCGATTCATTTGATTTTACTACTTTGTATACAAATTTGTCACTAAATTTAGTATTCGAAAAATTGAAAACGGTGATAAAGAAATCTTTTCTTTTGTCTAATATCGGATTTTTGAAAATTGATACTTTTAATAAAAAAGCCCGATGGACGAATTTCTTTAGAAGCACTATTAATTCAAGATGTTATAGCTTGGATATGGTATGCGATTTATTGGAATTTGTTCTATTTAATACATTTATAAGATTTAGTGGGAATTTATATAAACAAACTGTAGGTATTCCTATGGGTGGGAATGCAAGTCCATTCATAGCAGACCTGTTTTTAAGTCAATTAGAATATGAATATATGATAAATAAAAATAGCCCAAGCAACGTAAAATATAACCTTTCAAATAATAAAAGATATCTGGACGATCTCTTGGTAATAAATTGTGCAGAGTTTATTGAGATTTCAAAAAATATTTATCCACAAGAGTTAGTTCTTGAGCCTAGCTATGGGATGGGACACTCCGACCATTTCTTAGATTTAAATATTAATATTTCAAATAATAATAAATTAGTTTTTAAATTATATAATAAAACGGATGATTTTAATTTTGAAGTAATTAATTTTCCATATCTTGAAAGTAATATACATTCAAATATTACTTATTCGGCTTATTATTCCCAATTATTTAGGTATGCAAAAATATGCAGTAATTACACAGATTTTAAAAATAGATGTAAAAAGCTGAGCGAAAAACTGATCTTAAGAGGTTTTTCTGCCAAAAAAATTAGTTGGCAATTCAAAAAATTTAGTTTCATGTATCATGAACTCTTAAGTAAATATACAAAAAATTATAAAGAAATACTGAATGATATTTTAATATAATTTCTCGCAGTTTGAGTTTCTAGGGGTTTCAAACAAGCTTGAGGATCTTTAAATTGGTAATTGGTTCCAGATACCAATAAAAGATACATCTGGACATGTATTCATTGGTTCCAGAATGGTCTCATTCAGTGACCTCTGGGATTTGATTATGGAAACATTGAAACACTTTTTGTATGTAATTTTTAATAGCTTGACTAGTATGCATGTATTTCACAGGTTTGACCTGACATAGGGTTACCATATAGATCTTATGGTAGAGGCGCCACCGTGCTGGGTAAAGAATGTAAAGCCTCGAAACCCGTTAAGGCCGGTGGTATTCTTCTGATGAGCCCTAAATGGAAGGTTTTACTTGGAAATATTTTGCTAGATTTAAGGTGCTTTTGCGGGTAATTTTACAACGACTTACATTTATTGATGACAACTTTGCATGGATTTGGACTTTTCTATTTGGTTGATGGTTTGGGTATACTGTTTGGTCCTAGGTAGTTGGATGGATGTGTAAGGTGAGAGCCTCGTTCAAGTGCACATTTGTCTCAATTGCTGGATTAGGACGACAGTTTTTTTTTTTTTTTTTTTTTTTTTTTTTTTTTTTTTTTTTTTTTTTTTTTTTGCCAAGTAATTACCTCTTAAACATAATATGCTGATATTTATTCCCTAAAATCTTAATCAATTTTTGATTTCTTAAATTTACAAAAGTCAAAATATTTCAAAGAATTGTTTTCAGTAAAGCGAAAATGACGAAGTAGGTTTTAGGCTTTTGCAGTGATACGATACCCAAACTCTTGTTTGTAGTTATTTTTATTCGATACAAACTTAATTTGCATATTCAATTTAAGCTTCACTCGTTTTAAGATTTATTTATTCATTTACATTAATATATATTAAATGTTTATTCGCATTGATTGTTTATTTAATTTCTGTTAGGTTTAAGTTTCATTTATACTTTAATAGCAAAATATTTGTTTTCGTTATAAGCTTGATTTTCATATTCAATCTAAGAATTTCTCGCTTTAAGATCTATTTATTCATTTATATTATTACTTGTTGTATGTTTTTTGCTATGATTGTTTATTTAATTTCTGTTCGTTTTGGGTTTCATTTATTCTTTAATAGTAATTTCTGGTCGTTTTGAGTTTGAATTTTAACAGGTATTTGTATCTCCTGAGCTTAAGTTTAAAATGGACTTTACTTTTCTTTTAAAAAACTTATTTTTCGGAAAGTTTTTTTAATTAATATACCTAAATATCGTGCGGCTAGAAGGGAAATTAAAAAAAATATAGAAAGAGAAGCGCGAAACAACTTGGTTGTTTGCAACTGACAATAAGGCGTCTGCAGAAGAATCTAAATATTAAATATTTTTATTCTAAAGGGCCTTCTCAAACAGATCTTTTACTCCTTGACAAATGCCGCTCTCCAAAAATTTACTACACCCTTGCTGGAAATTCAATGTTTTAAGCAATTTTTATTCGATCCCAAATCTGAAAAATACAAATACCTAGGGAGTAAATTATTTCTAAAACGTAAGAAAACACATCAGAGAAAAAGAGACGCGTGCAAGGGCAAAAACAAGAAAATAAATAACACTAACAGGAAGTTCTAAATTCTAACTTAAAACGTCAAAACCCAATCCAAAACCCTGAAAATTCCATTTCTCTTAGAAATCTTGATGATAAAGAGTTATCATAAATCTTATAAAAACATTCCATTCGTTAAAATTAAAATAACTTATTTGCAGATACCCTGACCTCTGACGACCTTTCGCTTATCGTAATGGATGGCCCAGTGAAACATCGGAAAGAGGTAACCTACATGGAAAGTTACTAACCCCACTAGGTAGAACATTAAATTATTAACAAAAAGAAAAAAACACCATGATAAAATTCCCCAGTTGTCTGCAAATAAACAAACCAGATCCAACATCCGAAACAGTACGTTTTGCGTCCCCACAATGTTTCACTACACATAAAAAATGTCATAGTATGAATAACATAAATAAATCATTGAGAAAATTTGTTTTAGTAAAGGTAGTGGAAGAACTAAATTTCACCACACTACAATTCCTCCTAAAATCACCGAGGAGTCCCCTGGAAGATAAAGTAATCTTAAGAATATTAGCAAGTTTGGTAAATTATAACTTTATTACACGGGCAATATTGACAAGAGTTGAAAGTACTAGATTGGCAGCCAACATGGTGTTCAGAATTCTCTTACAAAAGATTTCAATGTCCAAGTTCCCCCTGGTTGCTGAATTCATCACAGAAAATCTTTGGCAATTTTAGGATGACAATGGTGTTGCTACCATTTGGCCCCTTCGATTCCTAGCCCTATTAATAAATCAAGGGTACAATCTACGAAATGGAGGAAATTTTCTTAAAAAATCGAATAACAATTGCTGTAACTTTAATGGCATAAACCCAGAAACAAATTCCAGCATTTTTGAAGTTACCGCGCAAGATTATACTGACATAAAGAAAATGCATTAAACTTCTTCGAAGAAGATGAAAATTTCGGATCCAAAGTGTTCCCTGGTTTTGACATTATTGTACGTGAACACAAATGTTGCAATGCGTCGCAAATACAATTAATTTTACCGTAGTGAAAGTCGTAAATGATCCGCTTTCCTTAGCCGAACGGTGTCGCAAAGTAATTCGAGAAAATATGCTAAAAAGAGATGTATCGAATACGTTGAAGGGCTTATACCTTCAAAACGAGTTGTTAGTATATTTGATGCATTTAGACACAGATAGAGATAATGAAAATAACATAGTGTTTGAATTGAAGTTCCTCGGCACAAATGGTTCGTCATGGGAAGTTCAATGCCTTAATAGTATGCTAGCGTTGATAGATACACGCAACGTATTACCGAAAGATACGCCAATATTAAAGCTAAATGCAGATGACTATGGGAGGAATCATGTTTACAAATAAATGTATCATAAATAGTGTCCAAAATCATACAGTCGCAAAATAACACCATAACCTCTATCTCAAAAGCTCTTTTCTTCAAAAAATAATTAAACCAACGTTAATAATATCGCGTATATCTTACGCAAAGTTAGAACCCTACATCCACCTCAATGTTTAGTATAATAACCCTACTATCAAGCGTAGTTCTTGTTTTCATAATAAATTACTACGATTAGTAAAGTCTTAGTATTAGTAGAATGTTTATGTTAAAAAATAGGTTACCAGGGTATTTACATGTTATTTACTGTACGATTGAACAGCTTACAATCCAAAAATAGATATATATATATATATATATATATATATATATATATATATATATATATATATATATATATATTATATATATATATATATATATATATATATATATATATATATATATATATATATATATATATATATATTATATATATATATATATATATAATATATATATATATATATATATATATATATATATATATATGTATATATATATATCACTCTTGATGCATCAAAAATAGAAGAATAAAATATAAAACGAAGTTTCATAGTATATGTATATCATAACCAAACTAAAGCTAAGACTTACTCATGAATATTCAAAATCCTAAAGACTTAACTCATAAACGCAAGTATAATTTAGAAGTTTCGTTTGGCGAATTCCCTAAACAAATTCACATATTAAATTAATGCTTATAATTTAGTGCAACAAAATAGCCCAACTCAAAAGCTAAAACACCCAAACTGTTTTGAAAAAAATATATATTAAGATAAATAGATTCTGTAAGAATAGACAAATTAATTAATTAATTGATTAATTAATTAATTTTAGAAGAAAACAAAAAGATGAAAGAATGTTATAATCCTCGTCGTTCACACAGCAGCCCAAGATATTGTAAAGCATGGAGTAATATTTAAGTATGAGAATTCATTGCTAGCCAGCCATAACGCATGGAAAATTTTTATGACATTGGACCCTAAATCATTTGAAACCTTGTTCCAACAAGTAACAAGATTAGAGAAAAATACGAACGAACTTAAAGAATCAATATTTCAATTCTTAAGATCGGAAAAAGGGATTACATACTAGTAAAATTATGCATAGTAAGGATAGCAAAGAATTCGCAAGTCCCAGTATCCCCAAACTGAAGTCAAAAATTCGTAAAAGATGACTTTGAGAAGAAAATGGCAGAGAGTGCATGGCACTAGGAACCATTCACATAGAAAACAGAAGGAAAAGGTCAGCGAAAAATATTGAAAACTCGTTAAGATATTTCACTACAACGAAATCAACGGAAAAACCCTCACTTATCGACTACAAGAAAAGTAAAAACGATGGAAACTACGCCATGCTGAGCAAATTACAAAGCCTATGGACCTTTCTCAAAAAACTATGGCAAAATCATGTCACGAACAACGTTAACAAGCAGATATCACCCAAAGTAATTAAGGGAAATAGCAACAAACCTTGAAAAATACACGAAGCAAACTTAATAAAATTATAAAAGTCAACGAACAAATACCAAATCCTCCAATTAGACTATGAATATGCAAATTCAACAGAAGAAAATGAAAAAGATACCACGACAACCACACGTACGTACGAGATTTTAACCAAAGAAATACAGTCTCGGATATCTGAAACTACTGTAAATACAGTACCAGAATTAATCGAACTTAGTGGAGAATCACCTAAAAACTTAACTATCTTAACTTATCTAAAACCAACGACATTTAGAAAATGGGTATGGTCTACAGGACCCACATTTACACATACCAACTCTCTTGGCAAAGCCTTTATAAAACATAAACCAAGGATCCCAATAACACATACAGAAATACAAACGATAACAGTTAAAGGGCACAATCCTAAAGAAAGAAACATAGTTACGAAAACGAAGAAGAAGATAATAACGCATCTAAGAAATGTTGGACAATTGACGGCAAACGTATGTGCGCTAGACTAGCCATGGCCGACGAGCCCATAAAAGACAGTACCGAACAGTTACCTGACCTAAATGAGGAAAACGCCCAGAGAGCATCTGTTCACCAAGCCTTCTTGATATTATACAGACAAAGACTACAAGCCTTATTTGAATTATTCAACACGGAGATGCAAAAATTAAAACAAAGTACTCATATAATTTTTGAACTATTCTTTCGAAGAAATAAAGACCTAATATCTACGAGCCTAATTCCCATCATTGGAGGACTCGCCTCCTGCCTATTTGGGTTAACAACGGAGGAGGACATGAATATCCTGGGGAAAAACATAAAAAAGCTGAACAATACCATGAACATAACATTACATGTCCAAAAAATACAAGCTAGCATTGCAAACTATCAAAGGGATAAAGTCGAAATGATATCTCAGAAAATCTCAAAAACAGTAAATGTAATGAATTATCTAAAAACCAAAGTGGATCGTGTGATTACGAATGCAAGTCTCGCCATGGCATCACTCGATATAATTACCATGTCACTGCTAAACCTAGCGACAGATATTACTAAGTTCGAGTTCGCATTATTTTCTCTCACTGGAGAAACTTTATCATATGACCAAGTAGATCCTACTAATCTAAAAAGTATTTTAGATGAAATTAAAACGCACCTAAGGTTTGGTTTGCATCTACCCACAGAGCCGGAAGTAGCAAACTTATTTCTCTATTGCATAAAATTAAAAGTCTACATCACGGAAATAAATGAACACTTATTCCTGGTAATAACGATTTTATTGACAAACCAACAAGCTATATACGATTTTTACAAAATTTCTACCTTTCCACTTAATATAAAATAGACAAATTATTTTATGACTATCACACCCGAAGCAGAGTATTTGCTTGTTGATCAGGATAGAAGAAAATATACCTTGGCTAACCCACAAGACATAAAAGAATGCGTATCATTCAAGAACCTAGCATGCCAGCTAACATTGCCTATTTATAATGTCTAGGCTGGATCCTGTATGTTAGATATAGTTTTAAAAGAAACCGAATAAGAAGAAATCCCCAATTCTTGTAAAGCTTTAATAGGAAGTACTAAAAGAGAAATATTCATACACCTTAGAAACTATGGCTATTTTCTGTTCAAAAAAATGTTGAAATTTCATCATGTTATAATAATAATGAAAGAATCGATCCAAGTTACAGGACCGAATTACAATTACAAGATATGGGTACAATAACAATAAAACAGGGATGTCGACTAGTAACTAAAAGAAACGACAGTTCAAACACCATTAATAACTACAAGCACAAATATAATAAGTCTTAAAATAACCAATTTTAAGGCAATCAATTTATCGTACACTATTCCCAATATAGATAATGAGGAACTGAAGACCTCAATATGGTCCAAAATAGAAAGGACAAAAGGAACATTACCGCTTACGAAAATAAGAAAAGCATTGGATTACCAGATACCCCTATTTACCAAGGAAGACCAAAGACTAACGTACGTGGAGAATAGATATGGATTATTCACAACAAATATCTAGTATAATATACTACTGACTGTATGTTTCGTGTTTGCGATTTCCTTGACCGTGAGAACCTTGCTAACCTTTAACTATAGAATTTTGATACCGCGAACACAAACCCTAAAGGAAAACCACGCAGAGAACACTGAAATGCAGTAGTTAAACCCAAAACCCCTTGAAAACTCCTAAGCCAAGAAAAAGGGAGGACGTTAGAAAACGAGTGGGGTGTTGAGGTCCTCACTCGCTCTTGCTATGTCTAATCCCCCACTCTAAATATCGTTTACTTAAAACCGTGCGGCTACGACGCTGCAATATGCGCTTCTCAAACAGCAGGGAAGTGCATGAACAACGAAGGCACGAAATTATATAGTAAACTAAGACCTCATATTTAATGATGTAGTCTAACTCATGTTTAAATGATTGTTTTAAATCTTATGGATAATTGAGCGAGCTTTAAAGGACATTAAAAATTAAATGTGTGCTATAACGTATGCTAAAGTGTATAATAAGAGAACTTACTCAAAGTTAAAGGTATATTAATCTTTTAATATCGTCATTCTTCTAAATCGCTGTTTTAGATTTTCCGATGGAAGCTCTATGTATTTGAAACAAGTGTAGTAATAGTGTCGCATTGTCAAAATTAATATACGTGTAATGATACCAATGGTGTTGTTTGATGTTGTCTCGTATTATGATAACAGCTTTTCTGGCAGAAGTAGCAAGTTTTCCTTAGCACCAACAAATTTTCTCTTCAAAGTAACAACTTTTTTCCTAATACTAACAAAGTTTTACTTAACACTAAGTATCAATTTTCTCTACGTTTAAGTTAGGTTCCTTTAACCCAGGTTAACGTGAGCGCTCATTTTAAGCTGGGTTAAAGGAACATAACTTAAACGTAGGGAAAATTTATACTTCTATAAATAGTTGATAGTGTTAAGTAAATATTTGTTAGTATTAGGGAAAAAGTTGTTACTTCGAAGAGAAAAGTTGTTAGTGTTAGGGAAAAACTTGCTACTTATAAGAGAAAATCTGATAATGTTAAGTAAAACTTTGTTAGTATTAAGGTAAAGTTGTTACTTCGAAGAGAAAATTTTATAGTCTAAAGGAAAACATGCTACTTCCGACAGAAAACTTGTTACCATAAACCAAAAAATTGTTACTTCTAAAAAAAATTGGTATCTTTGACATAAAACTTGCTTCTTCTAGAAGATAACTTGCTATCACTGACTAAAAAATTTTTACTTCTAAGAGAATTTTGTTATATTTGATGGAAGACTTGATGCTATTAGAAAAAAATTGCTACTGTTAAGAAAAAAACCTGTTATATCTGAGAGAAATTTGATAAGTTAAAAGTTTGTTAGTACAAATTAAGTAAAAATTTGTTACTTCGATGAGAAAATTTGTTAGTGTTAAGGAAAACCTGCTACTTCTGACAGAAAACTTGTTATCATAAACGAAAAAACTGTTACTTCTAAGAAAAATTTGATAATTTTAAGTAAAACATTGTTAGTATTAAGGAAAAGGTGTTACTTTGAAGAGAATTTTCTCTTCGAAGTAACACCTTTTCCTTCAAATTTCTCTTCTTCGAAGAGAAATTTGTTAGTGTTAAGGAAAACTTGTTACTTCTGACAGAAAACCTGTTATCATAACGAAAAATTGTTACTTCCAAGAAAAATTTAGTATTTTTGACAGAAAACTTACCACTTCTAACGGATTGTCTCTGACGAAAAATTGTTACTTCTATGAAAAATTTGTTATCTTTGATGAAAGGCTTGGTGTTATTAGAAAAAAAAACTTTACTGCAAAAAAAACATGTTACTTCTAAGAGAAACTTGATAGTGTTAAGTAAACGTTTTTAGTATTAAGGAAAAAGTTGTTACTTCGATGACAAAATTTGTTAGTGATAAGGAAAACTTACTACTTCTGACAGAAAATTTGTTATCATAAACAGAAAATTGTTACATCTTAGAGAAATTGCTATCTGGAAAACTTGGTGCTATTATAAAAACTGTGTTACTGTTAAGAAAAAACCTGTTACTTATAAAAGAAATTAGATAGTGTTAAGAAACAAATTGCTACTTCTGACAGAAAACTTGTTATCATAAACAAAAAAATTGGTACTTCTAAGAAAAATTTGGTATCTTTGACAGAAAACTTGCTAACTCTAACAGATAAATTGCTATCATTGACGAAAAAAATTGTCACTTCTAAAAGAAATTTGTTATGATAAACGAAAAAATTTTGACTCCTTAGAAAAATTTGGTATCTTTGACAGAAAACTTGCTACTTCTAACAGATAACTTGTTATCACTGACGAAAAAAATTGTTACTTCTAGGAGAAAATTGTTATCATAAGCCAAAAAAAAAATTTTCTAAGAAAAATTAGTTATCTTTTACAGAAAACTTGGTACTTCTAACAGATAACATGTTATCACTGACGAAAAATTGCTACTTCTAAGACAAATTTGTTATCTAGGACGGAAAACTTGGTGCTATTAGAAAAAATTTGTTACTGTTAAGAAAAAAACATTTCACTTCTAAGAGAAATTTGATAGTGTAAAGTAAAACTTTCTTAGTATTAATAAAAAAGTTGTTACTTCGAAGAGAAAATTTGTTAGTGTTATGGAAAACTTGTTACTTCTGACAGAAAACTTGTTATCATAAACAAAAAATTGTTACTTCCAAGAAAAGTTTGCTATCTTTGAGAGATTGCTTGCTATTTCTGACGAAAAAATTTTTACTTCTAAGAGAAATTTGTTATCATAAACGGAAAAGTTGTTACTTCTACGAAAAAATTGTATCTTTGACAGAAAACTTGGTACTTCTGACAGAAAAACTTGTTATCATTGACGAAAAATTGTTACTTCTAAGAGAAATTTTTATCTTTGACAGAAAACTTGGTGCTATTAGAAGAAATTTGTTGCTGTAATGAAAAAAATCGGTTACTTCTAAGAGAAATTTTATGGTGTTAAGTAAAAGTTCGTTAGTATAAAGAAAAAAGTTGTTACTTCGAAAAGAAAATTTTTTGGTGCTAAGGAAAACTTGCTACTTCTGCCAGAAAAGCTGTTATCATAAACATAAAGTTTTTAATTCTAAGAAAAATTTGTTATCTTTGACTAAAACTTGCTACTTCAGACAGAAAATTTGTTATCATAAACGAAAAAATTGTTACTTATAAGATAAATTATTATCTTTGACGAAAATCTTGGTTATATTAGAAGAAAGTCTTTACTGCTAAGAAAAAAAACCTGTTAAAATTAAAAGTTTGTTATTATGAAGGAAAAATGTTGTTACTTCGAAGAAAAAATTTTTTAGTGCAAAGAAAAACTAGCTACTTCTAATAGAAAACTTGTTATAATAAACGAAAAAATTGTTAAGTCTAAGAAAAATCTGTCATCTTTGACAGGAAGCTAGCTACTTCTAACGGAAAAATTGTTATCATTGACAAAAATTGTTACCTTTATGAGAAATTGTTATCATTGAAGGAAAAACCTGCTTTTATTAGAAGAGATTTGTTACTGTTAAGAAAAAACCTGTCACTTCTAAAAGAATTTTAATAGTATTAAGCAAAATATTATTAGTATTAAGGAAAAAGTTGTTACTTCGATGAGAAAATGTGTCACTGTTAAGGAGAACTTTCCACTTCTGAACGAATACTTGTTATCATAAACAAAAAAGCTGTTACTTATAAGAAAATTTGTTATATTTGACGGAAAAATTGGTTTTTGTGTGTGTTCTTTTTCTGCGTGTGTTTGTATGAATTTGTGTGATTGTGTATGTGTGTGTGTGTGTGTGCGCGCGTTTGTATGTGTTTGTTTGTGTGTTTGTGTGTGTATGTTTTTGTGTGTGTTTGTTTTTGTGTGTGTGTGTTTTTGTGTGTGTGTGTGTGTTTTGTGTGTGTTTGTGTTTTTGTGTGTGTGTATGTTTTCGTGTGTGTGTGTTTGTGTGTGTGTGCGTGTAAGTGTTTTGTGTGTGTGTTTTTTTGTGTGTGTGTATGTTTTTGTGTGTGTATTTGTGTTTGTGTGTTTTAGCGTGTTTGTGTTTTTCTCGTGTGTGTTTGTTTATTTTCGGGTTTCTTTTTGTGTGTGTGTGTGTGTATGTTTTGTGTTTTTGTGTTTGTGTTTCGTCTTTGTGCGTGTGTTTTTGTGTGTGTGTGTTTGTGTGTGTGTGTGTGTTTTTTGTGTCTGTGTGTGTGTTTTGTGTTTGTCTGTTTTTGTGTATGTATGTGTGTTTGTGTGCCTGTGTTTTGTGTGCATTATGTTTTGTGTGTGTGTTTTTATGTCTGTGTGTTTGTGTGTGTGTGTGTTTGTATTTGTGTGTTTTTGTGTCTGTGTGTGTGTTTTGTGTTTTTGTGTGTTTGTTTTTGTGTGTGAGTTTGTTTTTTTGTTCGCATGTTTGTGTGTGTGTGTGTGTGTTGTTTGTTTGTGTGTGTGTGTGTTTTTTCGTGGGTTTGTGTGTGTGAGTGTGCTTTTGTGTGTGTTTGTGTGTGTATGTGTTTGTGTGTGTTTTTTTGTGTGTGTGTGTTTTTGTGTGTGTGCGTTTTTGTGTGTGTGTCTTTTTGTGTTTGTGTCTTTTTGTGTATGTGTGTGCGTTTTTTTGTGTTTGTAAGTGTGTGTGTGTGTTTCAAACGTTAGAAGACGCTTGCAATGATGATGAAAGGTTTTTGTGTGTGTGTTCTTTTGTGTATGTCTGGTGTTTTTTGTGTTTGTGTGTGTGTGTATGTTTCAAGATGGTTGGAGCAGTGAAGATGTCAAAAGTAGAATAGCCAAGGCTCAGGGTGTTTTTTCACAGTTAAAAAAAGTTTGGAAAAATAGGCAGATAAGTCTGCAAACCAAGATTAGAATACTAGAAGCTACAGTGATGACAGGGGTCAAATATGGCTCTGAAGCATGGGTGCTACGAAAAGCAGATGAAGATTTGATAGATGTTTTCCAGAGAAATTGCTTAAGGATTGTTCTTGGTACACGGCTGACTTACCGTATTTCAAACAATAGGCTATACGAAAAATTTATGTGCGGATGAAGGATGACAGATTGCTGAAGAGTGTTCTTTTCGGCCAACCGTCTAGGGCTAAACAGAAAACAGGTTGTCCTCGTCTGGGGTGGGAGGACGTCATAAAGAAAGATTTAAAGGAAATGGGAACTTCATGGGTGGGCGTAAAAAGGGAGGCTTTGAATAGATTGGGATGGAGGAGGAGCGCGCGTAGCTGTCTTGGCCTCAGGCGGCTTGGTGCTGCGGTGAGTTGCTAGTAGTAGTAGTAGTAGTAGTGTATGTTTCAAACGTTAGAAGACGCTTGCAATAATGATGACGGATGTCTTAGGGGTGTTAGATACTAGTTATAGTGTGGTAATTTGGCGTGAATTGCTTGTGAAAACCCGAATGAATGATTTGAAGTAAAACTTTTGACAAGAAATGTCTGAAAAATGTATAGGGGGAGATTTGGCGATGACAAAGGGGTGTCGTAGGTGTGCTAGAGAGCAGTTATGGTGTGGTACTGTGGTACTAGTGTGGTACATTTGTTATCTTTGACGGAAAAAAATGGTTTGTTTGTGTTTGTGTTTGTTCTTTTTCTGTGTGTGTTTGTGTGTGTTGTGTGTGTGTGTGTGTGTTTTGTGTGTGTGTGTGTATGTTTGTGCGTTTTTGTGTGTGTTTGTTTTTGTGTGTGTGTGTTTTTGTGATTTTTCATGTGTGTGTGTGTGTGTTTGAGTGTGTGTGTTTGTGTGTTTATAAGTGTTTTTTGTGTGTGTTTGTGTATATTTTTATGTGTTTGTGTGTTATTGTGTGTGTGCGTTTTAGTGTGTCTGTGTTTTTGTATGTGTGTGTGTTTTTGTATGTGTGTGTGTTTTTGTGTGTGTTTGTGTTTTTGTGCGTGTGTGTTTTTGTGTGTGTGTGTGTGTGTGTTTTGTGTGTGTGTGTTTTGTGTTTGTGCTTGTGTTTTTCATTGTGTGTGTTTGTGTGTGTGTGTTTTTTGTGTGTGTTTGCTTTTTGTGTCTGAGTGTGTGTGTGTGTGTGTCTTTTGTCTGTATCTGTTTGTTTGTGTGTGTTTGTATGTGCGTGTGTATGTGTATGTTTTTGTGTATGTGTGTTTTATGTGTGTGTGTGTTTTTTTTTGTCTTTGTTTTTGTGTGTGTGTGTGTGTGTGTGTGTGTTTGTGTGTTTTGTGTGTGTGTGTGTTTGTCTGTGTTTTTGTGTGTGTGAGTGTTTTTGTGTGTGTGTTTTGTGTTTGTTTGTGTGTGTGTGCTTGTGTGTGTGTGTGTTTTGTGTTTGTGTTTGTGTGTGTGTGTTTTTGTAGATTTGTGTGGGTGAGTGTGTTTTGTGTGTGTTTGGGTGTGTGTGTTTGTGTGTGTGTGTGTTTTTTTGTGAGTGTGTGTTTTTGTGTGTGTGTGTCTTTTTGTGTATGAGTGTGTGTGTGTGTGTGTTTGTGTTTGTGTGTGTGTGTTTCAAACGTTAGAAGACGCTTGCAATGGTCATGACATGTTTTTGTGTTTGTGTCTTTTTGTGTATGTGTATGTGTTTTTTTGTGTTTGTTTGTTTCAAACGTTAGAAGACGCTTGTAATGATGATGATGGGTGTCTTAGGGGCACTAGAGAGTAGTTATAGTGTGGTACTTTGGCGTTAATTGCTTGTGCAAACCCGAATGAATGAGTTGAAGTAAAACTTTCAACAAGAAATGTCTGAAAAGTGTTTTGAAGGAGATGAAGAGATGGGAGAAGGGTGTCGTGGGGGTGCTAGAGAGTAGTTTTAGTGTATTACTGTGGCGTGATTAGCTTGTAAAAACCTGAATGAACGTCTAAAACTTTTAACAAGAAATTTCTGAAAAGTGTTTTTGTGCCGATGGGGTGATGACAGAGATGTGTCACATGGGCAGTAATAGTGTGGCTTTGTGGGGTGAAATGCTTAGAGTATCAAGCACTTTTAAAGAAAGGGGCCGATATCTAGAAATAGGTTGCTATTTCGTTAGAGGGGTGCATGTCCTAGAAGTACTATGATAATTTCACTATTATTACTACTTTTTAAATTATTTCAAGCAAGACCATTTTTTAACCTCCTTTGTTGCCTAGCTGAAGTCCGGATTCCGTCCCCGGAATAAGTAAACACTGAGCAAAATCTCCCGCAGTACGTGGGATGGGAGGGAACAACAATTTCTCGAAATAGAATTTCCCCCTTAGCGTGTTTTTATATTTTATCTGAAAACTGTGCCCTGGCTTGCATGAGGGCTGAGACAAACCGCTCGATGGACTGGGAATTCCCTCGGAGGCAGCCAGCGAGCGGGCGGGTACCTTAGTATAGGTAAGGCCGCTTCTGGCTAACAAAAAAAAAAAATAAGAAAACATTTAAAAATTAAGCACTTGTAAATTACCGCTTTGCGCAACTAAAAAAAATAAACATAAACATAAATGACTAGATAAAAAAATAAAGTGCTGAGCTGGTGACGGACAAAACAGGCCCCTCCCACCAAAGACCCGCCTCCCCTCCCCTGGAGTTCTCTCCTCTCATCTTTCATTAAATTGCGCATATTATTGTTTATAATAATGCTACTTTAATAATATTGGAAATGGTTTCATGGACGACATGCTTAGGAAACAAATCCATTGGAAGAAAATTGACCTTTCGAGTCCTTGTGGGGTCAAAGAAACAACTAATGAAATAAAGAAAAATGTGTTGAGCGTTTCAGATGAAAAATAAAAATGTCAAAATGAGTATTACGTGACAGTGGTGCACATTCATTACGTAAGGTGTGTGCTCTAGTTACATTATAAGCGGGGATTCCCCGTGGGTTCCTAACGCAAGGTTACATAAAATTGTGTCATGTATATTAGCATCTGACTGCTTGAGACGGGATAAGTCATGTAACGTCATTTGAGTTCAGAATGGTGTGTCTTGGGAGTCCTGCGTAGGTGTGACGGGTTGAGGGTTTGGTAGCTCCATTAGCTATGTCTTATTAGCTATAAATGGCTTCTGCCACCTGGGGAGACATGTTTGGACATGATTTCGTACAAGCGTCTAGACAAGTATAGGGGATTTTCGCCTAGAAAAAAGGGGTGAATTTGGCTAGTAACCCCATTTATTTTGAAATATATCCAAACCTTCATCCAACAAACAAAAAACATAACCATTAACAAACATAAGCAACAAACATTACCCTCAAACATGGCCAACAAACATAACCAACAATCAACAAACATAACCAACAAGCAACATCCAGCAATCATAACCACCAAATCGCATAACCATCAAACAACATCCAGCAATCATAACCATCAAACCACATGACCGACAAACATAACAAAGAAACATTAATCGTAAATCACACAACCAACAAACATTAATAATAAACTAACATAACCAA
The DNA here is from genome assembly GCA_027921565.1 of Artemia sinica. NCBI lineage: Eukaryota > Metazoa > Arthropoda > Branchiopoda > Anostraca > Artemiidae > Artemia > Artemia sinica. Next base: position 7,222,303 of record CM051264.1, on the reverse strand, counting down.
CAAACAACATCCAGTAATCATAGCCAACAAATATAATCAATAAACATAACCACCAACCAACAATCACATCCCAAAAACATAACCGACAGACATTAATCATCTACAAACATAACCAACAAACATAACCAAGAAACAGCAACCAACATCCAACAAAACATACCCAACAAACATAACGAACAAAAAACATAATAAACAAACATAACCAAGAAACATAATAAAAAAATTAACCAACAACTATAACCATCAAAAAACATAACCATCAAAAATCCTAAAAATTAATCATATCCAGAACCATAACCAACAAACATAACCAGCAACCAACAATAACATCCAATTTAATTTCCCTGTGGCTGCCGTGACGTCAGAGGGCTCTGGTAGAAATCTTGTCAGCTAGAAATAGGGCTCTCAGGGGAATCTTGCCAGGGGCGGGAATCTTGCCAGGGGTGGTATTCTTGCCAAGGCTGTCATAAAAATTTTGATAGGGGTGCCGTGACGTCAGAGGGCTATCATAGGAAAAGGGATATGGCTGCCGTGATGTCAGAGGGCTGTTCTGGGAATTTTGATAGTGCTCTCCTAGGAATTTTGATAGGGATGTCCTTAGAAGTAGTAAAGGGTTACTACTAACGAACTGTAAGTAAAAAAAAGCTCGTGCTCAAAGCAACCAAAAACTTAATGAATAGTTCGATTTTATGGTAAGTCAGCATATCTTGAATTAATTAAGTTTAAAATAACTCGTTAAAAGTGATAAGCCTACGAATATTAAAATAATATTGAATTTAAATATTCAAATCGATCTGGAAATACTTAAAAACTTTCAAATTTCATATGCCATAATCATGATAAGGTGAAGCATTCCTTTCTAAAGATACTATTTGTTACTGTCAGTGTTCATGTCATGCAGACTATGAAAAATAGGTGGCATAAACTTATTTTTAATGTTATTTAAAATACTTAAGGTTACTAAAGTTATCTTTAAGGTCTATTTAGCCGACTTTGTTCATTTGAGGTTTCATGAAATTGTAAACAGTGGTATATAGTTTCCCATTGGACACTGAAAAGGGGAGTTGGTGTATTATGGTGGTGATGGGAAAGGGGACTGAAGCCTCAAAGAATGCAACTTTAAGCCAAATTTCTCAGCTTTCAGCTAACCTTATGACTATATTCATAGAGTTAAAGTGACCCCCCCCCCTCCACACCTAGTCTCCCTTCATACTGAAGAAAATTCCTTGACTAAGCCTGTTTTATGCGTTAGGTGGGTTGAAAGTTTCCCTTTTATTACAGAAATATTTTAAAGATAACATGAAACACAAGTCATATTCCATTTTAGGGACCCACCTTGAAAAATGTAAGAATATTGACCCTAAAAACATTTTGTTGTTTCATACCCACCACCCCAAGAAAGTTTTTCTTAAAGTTTTTCTTATCAGTGGTGATTATCATCGTCGAAGCATCAAAATGTGAACTTAAAAAAAGGGGTTTGATAATGAGGATAGGGGCAGCCTCTATCATACTTAAGTCATCCTTGGGTCAAATAGCTTGTAGCAACCGACTTTAAGGAAAAAGTGATCTTTGTCAATAGAAACCAAAACTATAAAAAGCAATGTTTGAATAGCATTTTGATTACTATATATTCATCAGCAGAATTAACTATTTATGCTTATTTTAAGTATAAAATATACATTAACTTTTAATTTGTTCATGGAAAGCAATTTGAAAATGTGAAGTGTTTTAGAAAAGGAAGTTCAACAGCCCCAAAATGGGATTTGATCTTAATGATAAATTATAAAATTTATATTGTGTCATTTTCATTAAGATTATATCCCTTCTCGGTGTTGTTCAAGTCCTTTTCGAAAAATGATGAGAACTCTAAGACTAATCTCTACAAAAAATACAAAATTTCTATCACACCAGAAAAGAATGGTTACGCAAATCCAGGGGTGATCGTATCGAAAAGTAATCTTTGGGTATTGAATGGTGGCTTATTAGGATAAATTTCAAATATACAATGGCCCTATTAAACAACAAAAAAGGTCTCGCCAAAACAAAGTCCTATTTTCCGGAGTTTTGTCTTTTAGAACAGCAATGCTGAGTTGAATAGGAGTAGTAAGCTTGTATAAGGTATTAACCTTACAAGGAGACCTAGAAGCCTGAGGCATGAATATGTGTGCAGTTTCAACGGTACATGCCTTACCACGGGCAGTCATCTATTGATACAGACTTTACATGTCTTACCAGACAGGTTTCTGAGGCAACATCTATTTTCTGGGAAAATCAGAAATGTTTCTACTAACGGTACTCCATATAAGGCAACTTGATTAGTATAAAAGTTTTTTTTACTATAAAATAATAATTCTACTAGCGATACAGGCAAGTCGGAGTTCTTTCTGAGTCAAAACCTGTCAAAGTGATTGATAACCTCTAGCTTAAAGGCATCTCATCGGATTTGGTTATGAATGCATCATGGGTAATTACAGTACGATGGTATGATAGAGTCATAATTGTTTCAACTTGAAAATTATATCATTTTTTGTAAAAGCTAACTCATTTCACAAAAAAATGTATTCCATGGGTTAAGAATGCATCATGGGTAATTACAGAACAATAAATGATAAGATATAGTCATAATTGTTTCAACTTGGAAGTTGTATCATTTTGCGTAAAAGCTAACTCAATTTGTGAAAAAAGATATAGCATTTGCATAACTCTGCAATGAATGATCTTAGCAGGTGATTGAATAATAGGGGTGAAACAGAACTCGATAATATTTTTAATTGGATTGCATGAAGGTGCTAAAAAAGGGTTTAACTGCTTACCAGTTAAGGTAACCCCGAAGGGGTTCCTAACTCATAGGCAATTTATTATAAATTTGGAATAATATCGTTGGCATCAATCTACGGAAACAATTAACGATGGCAAGATGATCTTGTGACTTGACCTAGCTTTACTTCTCGGATGTGTTCCGTATAGTACACAAGTTCCATTTGAGCAGTGTCGTCAATATAAAATATGCTTGAACATTGTAGTATACTAAAAAGTTGATACTAATCAATCTATGGAAATGGTTACCGATAACAAGATGACCTTGTGACTTGACCTGGCCTTACTTCTCGACTGTGTTCTGTATAATACAGAAGTACCATTTGAGCAGTGTTATCAATATAAAATATGCTTTAACATTGTCTTATACTAAAAAGTTGATACTAATAAAGATGTAGATGCCAAGAAAAGAATTTTAATAAAGAAATTCAGAACAATCCTTAGAAATCCTTAGAAATCAACTAGTGAGATGAATTGACAAATCTAAGTATCAGAGCAAATAAATTCTTTATCATCATCATATGCCGGATACATCGCTTATCCGGACAAAATTGAGAAAATCTAACTATCAGATTGAATAAATACTTTATCAGCATCTTTTGTCAAATATGTTGGATAACATTGTCAAAATCTAAGTATAAGAGTCAATAAATTCTTTATCAATTTCTTTTGTTGGATACATCGGATAATATTCACAAAATTTAAGTATCAGACCGAATAAATCCATTATCATCATTATTTGTCAGATACGTTTGATAAAATTGAGAAAATCCAAGTATCAGAGTGAATAAATTCGTTATCATTGTATTTTGACAGATACGTTTAATAACATTCACAAAATCTAGGTATCAGAGTGAATAAATTCTTTAATAACATTTTTTTATCGAAATCATTTGTTGGATACGTTGGATAACATTGACAAAATCTATGTATAGAATGAATAAATTCTTTATCGTCATCCTTTGTCAGATACGTCGGATGAAATTGACAAAATCTAAGTATCAGAGTGAACAAATTCCTTATCAACATCCTATGCTGGATACGTCAGATATGCTGGATACGTAGAAGGACATCATCAAAATCTAAGAAGGAGAGAAATTAAATTCTATATTAACATCCTTTGTCGGACACATAGGATAACATTGACAAAATCTAAGTGTCAGAGTGAATAAATTCTTTATCAATATCTTTTACAGGAAATGTCAGTTAACACCAATAAAATTTAAATATCAGAGTGAACAAATTCCTTAATAACATTCTTTATCGATATCATTTGTTGGATACGCCGGATAACATTGATAACACTCTTTATCAACATTTCTTATCGATATAATTTGTCGGATATGTCGGATAACATTGACAAAATCTATGTATAGAATGAATAAATTCTTTATCGTCATCCTTTGTCAGATACGTCGGATGAAATTGAGAAATTCTAAGTATCAGAGTGAATAAATTCTTTATCAACATATTTTGTCAGATATGTCGGATAAAATTGAATAAAAACTAAGTATCAGAGCGAATAAATTCTTTATCATCATCATATGCCGGATTGGTTATCCGGATAAAATTGACAACATCATCAAAAACTAAGTATCAGAGTGATTAAATTCTATATCAACATCCTTTGTTGGATACATTGGATAACATTGACAAAATCTAAGTGTCAGAGTGAACTAATTCTTTATCAAAATCCTATGCTAGATACGTCAGAAAACATCATGAAAATCTATATATCAGAGTGATTAAACTCTATATCAACATCCTCTGTCGGATGCATAGGATACGTTTACAAAATCTAAGTGTCAGAGTGAATAAACTCATTATCAACATCCTTTTCTGGATACGTCGGATAACATTATCAAAAGCTCTAAGTATCAGAGTGATTAAATTCTATATCAACATCCTTTTCTCGGATACATAGGATAAAGTTGACAAAATGTAATTGTCAGAGTGAAAAATTTTTTTATCAACATCCTTTGCCAGATACATCAGATAAAATTGACAAAATCTAAGTATCAGAGTGAATAAATTCGTTATCAATGTCATTATCGGATACATCAGATAAAATTCAATAAAATCTAAGTGATATTAATTTGACTTTATGCATCGTTGCGTTTAATGTATGTTAGACTGGTTATAGATGGCAGCACACACGCTTGGACACTAAGTCATAGTGAGAGAGATATGCAAAAAGTTAGGTTAATTTAGGTTCACTTAGAGTGGTGTGCCACTCTAAGTGAACCTAAATTAATCTATCTTTTTGCATGTCTCTCTTTGTCAATGTATCTGACAAAAATGTTGATAGAAAAAATTTATTAACTCTGATAGTTAGATTTTAGCAATGTTTTCCCATGTATCTGACAATAGATGTTGATATAGAATTTCATCACTCTGACACTTAGGTTTTAATAATGTTAACCTACATATCCGGCAAAGGATGTTGATAGGGAATTTATTCACTCTAATACTTAGGTTTTGTGAATGTTATCTGATGTAATATACAAAAGAAGTTGATAAAGAATTCATTCACTCTGATAGTTACATTTTGACAATGTTATCCGATGTATCCGGCAAAAGATATTGATAAAGAATTTATTCAATCTGATTGTTAGATTTTGCCAAAATTTATCGGATTTATCCGACAAAGATACTAAGAGATCAAATTTATTCATTCTAACACATAGGTTTTGTCAATGTTATCCAGCGTATCCGACGAATGATATCGATAAAGAATGTAAATAAAGAATTTTTTCACTCTGATACTTAAATTTTATCAGTGTTGAATGACATTTCCGGCAAAGGATGTTGATAAAGAATTTATTTAATATGATACTTAGATTTTCTCAATTTTATCAGACACATCTGAGAAAGTATGATGATAAAGAATTTATTCATACTGATACTTAGATTTTGTGAATGTTATCTGATGTATCCGACGAAAGAAGTTGATAAAGAATTTATTCACTCTAATACTTAGATTTCGTGAATGTTATCTGATGTATCCGACAAAATAAGTTGATATTGAATTTATTCACTCTAATACATAGATTTTGACAATGTTATCCAACGTATCTGACAATGAATGTTGATAAAGAATTTATTCAATCCGATACTTAGATTTAGTCAATTTTATCCGATATATCTTACAAAGATGTTGATAGAAAAATTTATTTACTCTGATACTTAGATTTTGTCAATGTTATCCCATGTATCTGAAAATAGATGTTGATAAATAATTTCATCACTCTTACACTTTGGCTTTGATAATGTTAACCGACATACCCAAAAATATACGTTGATATAGAATTTATTCACTATGATACTTCGATTTCGTGAATGTTATCTGATGTATCCGACGAAAGAAGTTGATAAAGAATTTATATTTTATCAAGCATATATGACAAAAGACGATGAAAAAGAATTTATTCACTCTGATACTTAGATTTTGTGAATGTTATCTCATTTAACAGACACAGGAAATTGACAAAGAATTTATTCACTCTAATATAAAGATTTCGACAATGTTATCCAACACATCCAGCAAAGGATGCTGATATAGAATTTATTCAATATTATACTTAGATTCAGTCAATTTTATCCGATGTATCTGACAAATATATTGATAGAAAAAATTTATTCACTCTGATACTTGGATTTTGTCAATGCTACCTCATGTATCTGACAACAGAAGTTGACACAGAATTTCATCACTCTGACACTTAGGTTTTGATAATGTTAACCGACATATCCGGCAAAGGATGTTGGTAAAGAATCTGTTCGCTTTGATGCTTAGATTTTATCAATTTTATCCTGACCTATCCGAAAAAAGATGTTGATAAAGAATTTATTCATTCTGATACTTAGATTTCCTCCATGTTAACCTATCTATCCGACATATGATGTATGCAAATTCCTTTTCTTACATCTCCAATGTTTTAATAGACATTCTAAACGTTTGACATGCTAGCATACTCTAAAAATAATGAACACATAACAATGTAATGCATAATATATTTTTAATGAAGTAATGTCATGTAGGATATTAATACAAAAATACATTATTAACATCCTTGAACAACTTTGGACATTTTGGATCTGTTCCATAAAATATTTCATCAAGTTCTCTCTTGATACTATAGTTACTCTCTTCTCTTAGTACGTAATCAGTAGAATAATCGTTAATCCATTTTGAGTCATACACAATTTTTACTGGGGGGTCATCCACATGTTCAATATGCATTTCATCTTTGCTACTATTAGTTTCATTGACTATGTTATCAAGGTTAGTAGTAACGTTCACTTGCGCTTCATTTTTCATCAATTCATCTTATATTCCTTAGTGAAATTTTCTACCATTGCCCTTATTATTTTTCCAGCAATTTCACTGTCTATTACCACATTATTTTTACACAGGTTACAGTTCCAGCACGTAGACAAGATTAATTTATGATATTAGTAGAAGAGTACGCCTGTCTTCTTTTGATCTTCCGTTGAATGCTAATACCCAAAAGCTGACGATAGGACGTATCAGTAGGTAATGTTTTACCAGCAACAGTAGCAAGGAGTTGTCACCTATCATCGACGATTATTTTTATGTTGGCATTCTCTTTGAGTGCAATCATCTCCGGAGATCTCAATCTCCGGAGATGATCTCACTCTTATGATCTCAACCATCATAAGAGTTGAATTGTTTTGGTATCCCAAAGAAATTTAATGCCTTAGTGTCATGACAATGCCCGCATACTTGTACGCATACTTGTACTTGTTTCACAGTTCCAATACTTCTCCTTGTCTGCATTCAATGCTACAATAACACTATCATTTGAACACACTTTCTTAAAATGCTTCAGATTCACTTTTTAAAGATATGAATTTTGTATTTATCCTTCCACTGTATAGAAATATTGATTTAATGCATGAAATAAACTAGGTAGTGTCGATAACCCACCATAGAGTACCAGTGGGAAAGCCACGTCGTGTCTCTGAACAAGCGTAGAGTATGATTGGTAGAGCCACCAGAATATCTCATGTCATTTTAAGATACGTACAAAAAAGTCCTCTAAAATTCAGTCCAAAAAAGTGCTACTACAAACAGTATTTATCTAATATTAAAAGTCATGACTAACATATCTACACCCTTCTCATTTTGAGTTTGTAAAATATTAAATGTAAATTTTAATGTTTTAAGTATGTTTTATCTCATTCTAAGAATTGTAAAAAAAGTTGAAAAAAATATACCATGTTCAAAAAAAAGTTAAAAAAAACATCAAAAAAAAGTATAAAAATGGGGTGAGGGGGCCAAATATTGGGGAGGGGGAGGGGGCCCCTTGGAGGTTTGGGATAGGGGACCCTTGGAGGTTGAGGTCCTTGCTGGTTCGGGTCATTGGTGGTTGTGGTCCTTGATGGTTCAAACACATAATCATCTCACCAGTTGATTTATAAGGATTTATAAGGATTGTTATATTTTTCATTATTAAAATTCTTTTCTTGGCATTTACATCTTTATTAGTATCACTTTTTAGTATACTACAATGTTAAAGCATATTTTATATTGATAACACTGCTCAAATGGTACTTGTGCATTATACAGAACACAGTCGAGAAGTAAGGCTAGGTCACGTTACAAGGTTATCTTGTTATCGGTAACCATTTCCATAGATTGATTAGTATCAACATTTTAGTATACTACAATATTAAAGCATATTTTATATTGACGACACTGCTCAAATGGTACTTGTATATTATACACAACACATCCGAGAGGTAAAGCTAGGTCAAGTCGCAAGGTCATCTTGTCATCGTCAATCACTTCCGTATATTGATGCCAACGATGTTATTTAAAATTTATAATAAATTGCCTATGAGTTAGCAGCCCCTTCGGAGTTACCTTAACTGGTAAGCAGTTTCACCCTTTTTACCACCTTCATACAATCAAATTAAAAATGTTATCAAATTCTGTTTCGCCCCTATTATTCAATCACCTGTTAAGATCATTCATTGCAGAGTTGTGCAAAGTCTATAAGTTTTTTTCACAAAGTGAGTTAGCTTATACAAGAAATGAATCAAACTTTCAAGTTGAAACAATTATGACTCCATCATACCATCGTTCTGTAATTACCCATGATGCATCCTTAACCAAACCCGATGAGATGCCTTTAAGCTAGAGTTTATCAATGTCTTTGACAGGTTTTGACTCAGAAAGATGTCCGACTGGCCTTTATCGCAAGTAGAAACATTATTTTATAGTAAAAAAAACACTTTTATACCAATCAAGTTGCCGTATATGGAGTACCGTTAGCAGAAACATCTCTGATTAGCCCAGAAAATAGATGTTGCCTCAGAAACCTGTCTGGTAGACATGTACCGTCTGTATCAATAGATGACTGCCTGTGGTAAGGTATGTACCGTTGAAACTGCACACATATTCATGTATCAGGCTTGTTTTTCTATATGAATTTTGAAATATTTTTAACAAAATGACTATCTCAAAAGTTTTATCGGATATATTTGGTGAAAACAAGGATGCGAGGAGACTATTTGCCCTCCGATCCCTTTTGACTCTTAAAAAAGGCACTAGAACTTCGAATTTTCAGTCGAATGACCCCTTCCATATGAAGTGCCCCTGGGGAAAAAAAATAAAACGGGAGCCTTATGGCCTTTACTATAGGCAACGCAATAGTGTTGTCTCTGATCAAAAGACGACGACTCTCTGCCTGGCTGCAATACCACGGTATCGATACTCTTAAAGTACCATGAATAAGAAAAATGAAATCTCGTTGTTTAAATTCGTTATGAGGAAACTTACACAACAATATACTTCATAAAAAAATAAGGAACGGTCGAGAATTCAATTCTTATGGAAAACGACCTTCATATGCAGTTATGCAGTTTTTGGCAGTAGCTAGTGTAAAATTAAAAAAAAAAGAAACATGGGAGAAAATCAGTAAAGAAAAATAGGACTTTATTAACAGGTTGCTAATGTTTTAATTTTTACAGACGTAGAGTGTTGCCAAATTTAACGGATCAATTTTACTTACTGATTGTCATGGCTCAACGTGGCAACACTGACAGAACTCTCAAAATGCTGTAGAAACCTCATCATGAAATAGTCAAAAGAAAAATCGTAGAAAGTCTCAGTTTTTAGATATGAATAGACCTGAGATGACTCCTGGAGCAAGATTTTTTTTTATTTCGATGTCCTTGGTAACTTAAAAGGAGCCCGCATACCTCCTAAGCCTCTTGCTATCACAGCAACCTAGACTTGATTCCATTTCCTTAAGAATAATATCCTTTAGAAACAGAACGATAGACTATTAAATCAATCCCGAACAATGTATTCATATGATTATCTTGGAATGCCGCAAGGCCTCCTGAATTAGCTTTTAGGGCTAATCACATTACTGAATCTCGTAAATAAAATGCTAGAACATCAATTACCTCTAAAATAAATTAAAATGAGAACAAAACAAGGTGCTTTGACAAGGCTATGACAAAAACAAGCGGCTACAGCAAGAGCTATTATCAGATTTGCTGTCAAGATCACTATCGGATTTGATTTAGATGGTGGAATGATCAAGGGAAGAATATCTCACTCTTATTTTTGTTAACAAAGAAGAAAGTTATATTTAAGCGGAAAAAGAGTTTTTCGCTTATTCTCCTTTCAACTTTTAAGTCTATTTTATATTAGTTTTGTTTCCAGTAAGTTAAAAATTGTTTGTTTTTTTTTTAATTTGGATCCCGACATTCATTTTTGACATTAGCTAAATGTCCTACCAATAGTAAAAATGCCGATGGCATCATTAATTAACTTTAATTTAAACTGTTTTATTAACAAATGAATTTTTTTCAAGACAAACAAGAGTTTGGTGGAAAAATTGTTCTGTGTCATGTATTTTTATTATCATTTTTGTTTATTGTAATACTATGAAAAAGAATTTTTTTTTTCTGTTTTTGATAGTTTTCCATGCATTATTGGCATTAATTTGAGCATACTCAAACTACTAAGGATTTAGAGGCACTGTCCTTAAAATATTTGAAAAATGTGATTTTAATTATAGACATCAACTATGGAACCAAACTTTTCTGTCTTCATTAAGGGCTTCTTGTCCCAGTTAACATGTATTATAAGTTCTAGGACAGTCAGGAAAAAAACAAATTTTGGATATTCCTGAGGCGCATTGTAATATACCCAGGCTTTAAATGTTCTGTCTGGACCATGGTAACACTCCTATTCTTGAGTTGCATGGTATCATACCCAAAATGTTTTCCATAGACAAGGAGGACCTCCTTTGGTCCAGTCTGCATCTCTTTTAAGTTTAAGACCGTCAGAGGAAATAATTCCTTTGGTCCAGTTTCCGATTTCACAAACCGGATCAACAATGTTCTTTGTCGAATATGTCCTTTCATTGAGGTTTAACTGGCCCTGTCTAAATGTCCTGTAAGACCTAACCCAATAAGAGGTGAAAAAAAAATCGCGCGTGTTCGGGGGTAACGAATTGGTTCATCCAAAGTTAATTTCTACTTTTTCCATCATAGAGGTGGAAAAAGTAGCCCTGGCCCAGGCCTTACTGATACAGATTTTTCTACCTGGCCCAGGAATATATTGATATAATTCTCATTTTGACATTAAACAAGCAGTATATGAACCATTTTGACGCCATTTTGGGTGTCAGAATGTTCCAGAAATGGTCTTAGCTAATAAAATAAATTATTTCGGTTTTCAAGCCCCATTTTGTCGTCAGACAAAATATTTGGGTTTTTGCGCATTGGAGTTCCCTTGCCTAAGGACTTCCAAAGATAAGGTTCGAGATTACCGAAAGACGAAGCTATTTTGCCAAGTCCTGGACTTCATTTTCGGGGAGGATGGTGGCTTCTGCTTCTAATTTAAAATTTCTTATAGGCTTTCTTTTGCCCTGGGGCTTATATATGCACATTTTAAGCTGCCTGATAGTTTGCACGTCCCATTTTTGGGAAAACAGTTATTTTCCCCCATGTTTTTCCATTACAATCCTCAATAACTTTTGATTAATAAAAAAGGACTAGAAGCCTCAATTTCCGATCGAATTAGCATCCTTTGAAGTTTTTACGATAATGAGGGGGAGGTTGGGGATAAGGAAGAGGTAACCCTTGTTCTATTTGGAATACATTTTTCTTATTTTGGGGTTTAACGTTACTCTTTGCTTTCATAATAACAACGTAGACGAGAAATATTCCCAGAAATCAAGAGGGGTTAATTATCAATTTATATCTCCCCCCACCCTTTCCTTACAAATAATTCGATATTTACCTGAAGGTTCAATGAGATTTAGGATTTTTTGGCATTAAAATGCACGCTTTGGGACATCTGTCTCTCTCCCTAACTAAAAAACAAACAGAGAACCCTACGGTAGAGATTTAAAGCTCTCATCTACATCAATGTTTGGAATTTTGCGGGTTTTTATTTTTCCAGAGACAGATCATGGATATGTGACCACTTTTTAGACATCAAGAAGGACTACATGTCAAAATTGGTGCTAGGTCTTCAGTTCATTTCAGTTAATTCAGTTCAAATGGTTCATTGGCTCTAGGGGCTATTTGGTCTTCAGTCACATTCGACTTAAAAAAAATATATATATAATAGAAATCTCAGTTGCCAATCGAAAGAGCATCGTCTGAAATTTATATGACCATGAGGGTGAGTTTTGGATGAGGAAGGGGCAGCCACCCTCCTGTACAAAATAAATGTTGCCCATTTTATGGTTTAATGTTACTCTTTACTTTCATGATAACAGCATAGACCAGAAATATTACCGGAAATCAAGAGGGATTATATATCAATTTCTACCTCCTCCCCTTCCGCTCCTTTCTTAGAACTAATTCTGTATTTATCTGAAGGCTCAATGTGTAAACTTTCAACTCAATCCCCTCAGCTGCTCCTTAGAAATTGCTGATACACCCTTTTTATAACTAGCATGCACATAGTATGTTTTGATTGTGTTCGGCATTGTTCTCCAAAGCTGTGGAGTATTATACCATCCCCACAGGCACAATTATTTGACCTTTAGAATATTTTGAACAAGAAAGATATTTCAAACATTTATCGAGTGTGTTTAAAGATAAGGCAGGCAGCTAAAGAGAGCATTGGATGAAAACTGGCAGCCCTTTAACCACATCAAAACATTCCCTTCAAAATTTCCTGAAAGTATCAACTTAACACCCTCAACCGTTCTTAAGATATTGCAGATACACCATTTTAATAGACATTGTGCCTTTTACATTAGTTTAAGATATCCCCATAGATCAATTGCGCAATTTACAATCCTCGCCCTGGGGCTCTGGGGGCATGGCATCCCTGGAAGCATAGCTTTTATATCTTTTGACTAGTTTGAACGAGATGACAATTGTAAAATTTTGACTATTGTTAAGGAGAAGGGGTACAAAAGAAGAGGATTGAATAGGGAGGGGTTGGTTGCCCAATATTCTCTCTTCAACTCCCCCTCAACATATAATAGAAGTTTCAAATTAATACCATCAGCCGTTGCTTAAATATTGCTGATATTACTTCTTCACTATCAGCAAGAACAAAACTTGTTTTATTGTGTTTGTTATCCCTCTCAATACTTCCTCAAAGTTTCACATTAATGCTATAGGCTTTTTTGGAGAATGCCCTCTTTTCTTATAAAAAAAAAATATATCTTAACAATGATCAATTTGCATAACTTACAGCCCTTGCGCCTGGGGCTGCGGGAGAGGGGGGGAGGTTGTCAACCCCAGAGTCATAGTCATTTGACCTTAGGACTATTTTGAATACAATTGCAATCTCAAAATTCTAGTCAGATGCATTTGGGGGGAGGAAAGGGCATAGGGAAGTTTGTCCTTTGGTCACTTTTTAATCTAAAAAGGGGACTGGAACTTTTGATTTCCAATTGAATGAGCCCCCTCGAAAATTTATGCGACCAACCTTCCGATATAGACCTTATATATTAACGGGAACTTGTATAACTTACAGCCCTTGCTTCAGGGTCAGGAATGGGGGTTGTCAACTCCAGAGGCATGGGTATTTGACTTTTGGGCTATAAATGACCATCTCGAAATTTTGTGTATCAACAAGTATGGGTCCAATAAGAGAGTCATGCATACTCCTGCCATTTACCCGTGCCCCAGCCATTTAAACATTTGCCTCTCAATTACTTGGACTATCTGTCTTGGCTTTTCTCTGTCTACAATTAGCCATGTCTTGATGCAACCTATGCAACCTACTGCAACATACTTGATAACTTCAATTCAAAATCAACGGATTTTGCCCGCTTGTTGCCCTCTAATCACTTTTTACTCTTAAAAATAGCACTAGAACTTTTAATCTACAACTGGATAAGCCCCTTTCGAAGTTTATACGACCACCATTCCCATATAAAGTTCCTTGGGAAACAAATAAATAAATAATAAAACATTGAAGCCTTATGGGCTTTTCCTATAGGTAACGCTATAGAATTGCCTCTGACTTAAACAGGCGAGTAGAACTTTCAATTTCCCTTCTAACGAATATTCGAGATTATCCAGGGGAAATTTGGGGGGGGGGTATTATCCGGGGCAATTTCCGTTGTGGAAATTTTCAAGGGGGAATTTTCCGGGAATGAATTTTACGGGGTAATTTTTCCAGGGGGTGATTTTTCTATGGGAGCAAATATAATGCAGGATTATCCACGGGGGGTGGGAATTTTCTGTGGATTGAAATTTTCCAGGGGGAACCCCTAGAACCATTTCAAGCCAATATGAAAAAAAAGTTTAAAGGTTTATGTCAGGAGGCAAGTACTCTAAACCGTTTTTTTTTTGTATATTTGTGTAGTCTTGGCCTAGGGACTTCTGGCTGTGAGTTTCAAGCCATTTGGACAAACGAACATTTGACTTGTTTTTGGGCCTTATTTTAGACCAAACCACTTTTAATCTTTAATTTTTCTTGTTCATTGTGGTCCCCTTAACCTGGGAATTATCTTCTTCATTTATGTTCCTTTATCCCTGTCTACATACACTGTAAGTTGAAGCCAACAGAGAAAACAAAATTTGCTAAGCTTTTTTTAGGTGTCACATATCAATACAAGCAAACGTAAAAATGCTTGATCTTTATAGATCAAGATAGATTACGTCATAACCAGATCATATAGATCATAGATTACGTCATAGATTATAGATTACGTCATAACCAAATTTAGAGCCATCCATTTAGCAAAAGAAAAGTAACATTTTTATGCAAATTTTGTTTACTTATTCAATGACGGTGAGCCAAAATAAAAACTGCATTAACTAAAAAACGATCAGAAATTAAATAAAAAAACAAGTTTTTTAAACTGAAAGTAAGGAGCGACATTAAAACTTAAAACGAACAAAAATTATTCCGTATATGAAAGGGGCTGTCCCCTCATCAACGCCTCGCTCTTTACGCTAAAGTTTTTTATTGTTTTAAAAAATAAAGTTATGAGACAGAGTTAAACTTTAGCGTAAAGAGCGAGACGTTGAGGAGGGGACAGCCCCTTTCATATACGGAATAATTTCTGTTCGTTTTAAGTTTTAATGTCGCTCCTTACTTTCAGTTTAAAAAACTTGTTTTTTTTTATTTAATTTCTGATCGTTTTTTAGTTAATGCAGCTTTTATTTTGGCTCACCGTCATTGAATAAGTAAACAAAATTTGCATGAAAATTTTACTCTTCTTTTGCTAAATGGCTGTCTCTAAATTTGGTTCTGACGTAACTTACAAATTAACTTACGTAACGAACTTCTATATTCGTATATTTTTCTTCTGGCAAAAAATACGTTGCAGATATAGTTGCAGATTTTTGCAGATATGAGCTTGAAACCTATGTAATAGGGTTTTCTGATACGCTGAATCTGACGGTGGGATTTTCATTAAAATTCTTTCACTTGTAGGGGATGTTTCCTCCCTCTTTAAAAAATCAGGTAAATTTTCTCAGGCTCGTAGCCTATGATGAGTAATACTAAACTTAATAAAATTTATATATTTAGAATCAGCATTATAAGCCCATTCTTTTGATACATTTATTGACATCAAAATTCCGTTTTTAAAAGTTTCGATTACTATTGAGCCGTATCGCTTGTTTTTTTTTGTTTTTTGTTTTTTTATTACGTATATGTTATTATATATATGAGGGGGTTTAATTAGAATAGATAGCTCTTTTGAAAGCACTAAAAAAAACTGTAGCGTAAAGAGCGAGGTATTGACTTGCGGGAGAACCCCGTCATATACGTAATAATTTCTGTTCGTTTTAAGTTCTAATGTTGCTTCTTATTTTCAGTTGAAAAAACTTGTTTTTTTTTAATTTAATTTCTGATCGTTTTTTAAATAATGCTTGGAAATCCGGCGCACCCTTCATAGAAATATCCCTTACCCCAAAGAAACATCCTCCACGGAAAGATTCTCCCGAGTAACCCCTCCTCCAGCCCCCCCCCCCCACCAGAAAACAATCCTTCCGGAAAATGTCTGTATACTTCCCAATAACCAATACAACATGTAAGCAATGGGCAAAGTTCATATCTTGCAGCCTTTCCCCTGAGAACTGTGGGGGATTAAGTTATCCTAAAAGAAATATTTATTAGATTTTCGACTATGCTGAACAAAATGGCTGTCTCAAAATTTTAATTGGGTGACTTTGAGAAAAAATGAGCGTGGGAGGGGGCCTATTTGCCCTCCATTTTTGGAGGGCACGCATCGTGATCTTTCTTCAAGCAAAAAATGCAAATTTCCACCTTTTTGCAGATAGGAGCGTGAAACTTCTTTAATAGGGTTCTCTGATAAGCTGAATGTGATGGTGTAATTTTCGTTAAAGTTAATTAAAAATGCAAATTTCCACATTTTTGCAGATAGGAGTTTGAAGCTTCTTTAATAATGTTCGTTGATAAGCTGAATCTGATGGTGTGAATTTCGTTAAAGTTAATTAAAAAAAATTTGCAATTAAAACAAAATTTTATTATTTAAAAAAAATTGAGCTTTGAGAAAGTCAAACTTTAGCGTAAAGAGCGAGGCGTTGAGGAGGGGACAGCCCCTTTCATATACGAAATAATTTCTGTTCGTTTTAAGTTTTAACGTCGTTCCTTACTTTCAGTTAAAAAAACTTGTTTTTTTTATTTCATTTATGAACGTTTTTTAATTAATGCAGGTTTTGATTTTGGCTCACCGTGCATGAATAATTAAAACGAAATTTGCATATTAATTTTACTTTTATTTGGTTAAATGGCTTTCTCGAAACTTGTTGAATTTTATTTACGAACGTTTTTATTAGTAATAAATATACGTAACTTACGAATTAACTTATGTAACGAACTTCTATATTCATATATTTTTAATACGTATATTAGGGGGATTGCCCCCTAGTCAATACCTTGCTTTTTAAGCTAAAGTTCAAATTTTGTTCCAATTCTTTAAAAATGACCCCTTAATCACAAAGGCCGTTAATTAGAATAAATAGCTCTTATGAAAGTAGTAAAAAATCTTTGGCTTAAAGAGCGAGGCATTGACTAGAAGGTGAACCCAATCATATAGCTAATATTTTTTTGTTCGTTTTAAGTTTTGATGTTGCTCCTTACTTTCAGTTGAAAAACTTGTTTTTTTATATTTAATTTCTGATTTTTTTTTTTTAATAATGATGGGAAATCCGGCGCCCCCTTCATAGCAATGGCCCTTCCCCCATGAAAACTTCCTTCATGAAAAGATCCTCCCATATAACCCCCGAACCACCCCCCACTACCAGAAAAAAATTCCCCCTGAAAACGTCTGTATACTTCCCAATAACCAATACTATATGTTAACATTGGGTAAAGTTCATAACTTTCAGCCATCCCATTGGGGGCTTCGAGGGATTAAGTCATCCTAAAAGACATAGTTATAATATTTTCGACCATGCTGAACAAAATGGCTATCTCAAAATTTTGATAGGGTGGCTTTGGGAAAAAATGAGCGTGGGAGGGGGCCTAGTTGCCCTCCAGTTTTTTGGTCACTTAAAAAGGGCACTAGAACTTTTAATTTCCGTTCCAATGAGCCCTCCCACGATATTCTAGGACCACTGGGTCGATACGATCACCCCTGGGGAAAAGAAAAAAAAAAAAAAATAAAAAAAATAAACACGCATCCGTGATCTTTCTTCTGGCAAAAAATGGAAAATTTCACATTTTTGTAGATAAGAGCTTGAAACCTCTACAGTAGGGTTCTCTGATACGCTGAATATGATGGTGTGATTTTCATTAAGGTTCTATAACTTTTAGGGGGTCTTTCCCCCTTTTTTTCGAAAATTAGCCAAATTTTCTCAGGCGCGTAACTTTTTATAAGTAAGATTAAACTTGATGAAACTTATATATTTGAAATCAAAATTAAAATATGATTCTTTTGATGTATCTATTGGTATCAAAATTCCGTTTTTTAGAGTTTCGGTTACCATTGAGCCGGGTCGCTCCTTACTTACAGTTCGTTACCACGAACTGTTTAATTAAATATCAACTGAAAGTAAGCAGCAAAATTAAAATTTAAAACGAACAGATGTTATTTCGTATATGAGATGGTTCGCTCCTTAGTCAATACCTCGCTCTTTACGCTAAAGTTTGAATTTTGTTCGAATCACAAACTCCTGGATCGCAAAGACCGTTTAATTAGAATAGATAGCTCTTTTGTAAGAACTAAAAAAAAAAAGCATAAAGAGCGAGGTATTGACAAGGGGCGAACCACCTCATATATGTAATAATTTATGTTCGTTTTAAGTTTTAATGTTGCTCCTTACTTTCAGCTGGAAAAACTTGTTTTTTATTTAATTTCTGATCGTTTTATAAATAATGCTGGGAAATCCGGCACCCCTTCATAGAAATGTCCCTTCCCCCATGAAAACATCCTCTATGGAAAGATCCCCCTTCGTAACCCCCTCCTCCAACCCCCTCCCCCCAACCAGAAAAAATCCCACCTGAAAACGTATGTATCAAACAGTGCACGGTAACGAACTGTAAGTAAGGAGCGACCCGGCTCAATTGTAACTGCAACTCTAAAAAACGGAATTTTGATACCAATAGACACATCAAAAGAATCAGATTTTTATGCTGATTTCAACTATATAAGTTTCATCAAGTTTAGTCTTACCAGTTTAATTAGGAGCCTGAGAAAATGTGCCTCATTTTCAAAAAAATGGGGAAACACCACCTAAAAATCGTAAAATCTTAAAGAAAATCACACCATCAGATTCAACGTATCAGAGAACCCTACTATAGAAGTTTAAAGCTCCTATCTGTAAAAATGTGGAATTTTGTATTTTTTGATCGTATCGACCCAGTTGTCCTAGAATATCGCGGGAGGGCTCATTCGAATTGAAATTAAAAGTTCATGCTCCATTTTTAAGTGACTAAAAAAATAGAGGGCAATTAGGCCCCCTCCCACGCTCATTTTTTTACCCGAAGTCACCTGATCAAAATTTTGATATAGCCGTTGTGTTCAGGATGGTCGAAAAATACAATAACTATGTCTTTGAGGATGACTTAATCGCCCACAATCCCCGGGAGAAGGTCTACAAGTTATGAACTTTGCCCTAAGTTACGCTAAAGTTTAAATTTTGGTCTAATTCTTTAAAAACGACTCCTGAAACACAAGGGTCGTTTAATTAGAACAAGAAGTAACTTAGTAAAACTGCCGAAAAACTTTATCGTAAAGAGTGTGGTGTTGAGGAGGGAGCAACCCCCCTCATATACATAATAATTTTGTTCGTTTTAAGTTTCAACGTTGCTCCTTACTTTCAGTTGAAAAACTTTTTTTTTTTATTTAATTCACGCCTAAGGTTTACGCTGTTTTTGTTCATTTTACTCTTCTGATTGAACCTTACTTACTTACTTAAAGCTCTTGCTGGTGGTCTGCCTTAGAGAGACTAGAGAGATCTGACTCTTCGCCTCCATTCCAAATGGTCCTGCACACGCGTGACTGCTTCTTGGAGATCAGTACCAGTCATGGAGAGGTGCTGGGTAAGGCTGTCCCTCAATCTGAACCGGGGTCTTTCACAAGGGCGTGTCCAGCCATATTCAGGAAGACTAAAATTGAAAAGTGGGCTGGCGGTTGCTTCTACTGGCATGCAAATTAAGTTGCCGAGCCACCGTAGGGTTCTTACGGCGAGCTGACGAGAGTTGGGGGTTTGATCTGTTAATGTCAGCAGTCGGGTGTTTGGGACAAGGTTGTACCACTTGATCCCTTCGATTTGTCTTAGGGACTACCGATTCAAGGGACTCTAGAATATCAAGAATATTCCGAAAATCCAAAAAAGTCTTGGCAGAATTGCGGCAGAAATCTTACATTATTTAAAACTTGCCAGGGATGCCAATTGGAAGGGGAGAAATAGACAGAAAGAGTTTGAAAATTATCTTTCCCTTTGTATCTTTGTTTAAAAAACGGACTATGGAAAAATAAACAAATGTTTTTTGCTTATGTAAATCAAGGCATTTGCGTAAATCTCAAACCAAGGTATATATGTATACGCAATATTACGCTGAATATTGGTTTTATGTCTAAAAATCCCATCACCACAAAGCAAAGTTCAGTCTCCTAGTGCAGTACATTAAAACTGATAACAAT
This sequence comes from Artemia sinica, assembly GCA_027921565.1. Classification (NCBI taxonomy): domain Eukaryota; kingdom Metazoa; phylum Arthropoda; class Branchiopoda; order Anostraca; family Artemiidae; genus Artemia; species Artemia sinica. Next base: position 7,201,901 of record CM051264.1, on the reverse strand, counting down.
ATAAAAAGAGTGGTGGTTGGTACCACTTATATGTTCACACAAAATTTCTAAATTGTGAGAAATATATATATATATATATATACACATATATATATATATATATATACATATATATATATATATATATATATATATATATATATATATATATATATATATAGATATATATATATATATATATATATATATATATATATATATATATATATATATGTATATATATATATATGTATATATATATATATATATATATATATATATATTATATATATATATATATATATATATATATATATATATATATATATATATATATATATATATATATATATATATATTGTTCGAATCTACTTTGTCCTACTTGCAGCAAACATTTCGAACAAAATGCTGATAAAACATAAATGGCTCACAGGTAGCGTTGGAGTTGCATGAAATGTAACGAATTTCAGGGATATTCCTTAGTAAATTTATGTCAATTCCTTTTTTGGAGCTGGTTAAAAGATATATTTAGAAAAACAAAAATTGCAAGAAGTCAGCATAGTAGTATACAAAGAGGCAGTTCTACATTTATAATTTAGAATGCGAATCCGTGACGCAAAGAATACGACTTTATTAGCAGTTATTAGGCGTTTCAATTACAAATGAGTGAATTTGAAGTTATATTGGAGCTTCAATTAAATATTCCAATTGAAAATTAAAACAATTGAATGATTCCTGGAGCGGACCCCCCTCCTCGCCCTTACCAACTTCCATGACTAAACTACAGCCTATTTGACCTATCTAGCAATAGTACGAATAATATTTTAAAAAGCACTAAGTCTTATTTTCTCTTTCAATTATCTCTTTTTCATTCAGGAATTATATTCACTGCATATCTACCTTCTTATTCTTCAATGGTTCAATTCTGTGTAATTTCCAGAAATAAAGGGTGTATTCATATCCACTTTTAAAAGTTCTAAAACAAGAAAATCTAATCTGAAACTGATAGGTTTTAGGAAGTAAAGAACCAGAAAATATCAGAAAAATAAATTTGACAAATATTAGGAGGCACAATGAACCACTATTTTTCGTATTTTTCTTATCAAAAACGAACATAGAATACTTTAAAAAATATTTGCTCGAAGTAAAGAGCGAAGTTGACACTTAAGACGAGCAACAGTTTTAAAGTAACTTAATAACTTATAGTTTGTATGCAATTATTGGGGGAGGGAAGAAGACAACTGCAACCCTTGCCCCCCCCCCCCCCAGAAAAAAAAAGACGGCGTCACTGGAAAAGCCAAAATGAGCTTCAAATTTCGGCTTTATTCATTATGTTTGCTTTCTCCGAATAAATTTAAATTTTTGACCGGTCAAGGGCAACAATTTATTTGAACTTTTCCAGGCTTGATGCACCCTTCCTCATCCCAGCAAAAAATTTGGTCGTCTTAGTTCATCAAAGTTCCTTGAAATTTTCAATCTAATAAAAAACGAAAATATTTTGGCCCCTTTTTAGGTCCTAATTTCAGAGAGGGGCCGCCAAACCAGACTAAAATATTTCTTTGACATAAGGGTCAATGAGGCCAGGAACTCAAATTTTAGAACTTCATTGTGTTCCAAAAAAAATAATTTGTTGCCGCTTTTTCTAGCCTTTTTTATTAGCATTTCGATAATTTAGGTCCGTATAAATTTAAAAATTTTTCTCCATTATTTTCTCTCGTCCAATGAACTACGAGTGTATATTTCAATCCATGCAAAAATAAAAATTATTCCTTTTACGGAGCATTTTTTCTTAAGTATTCGTGACCTCTTGGCCAAGAAACTTAAAAATTTTAAGTCTTAAGATCAAGAACCTTTTTTGCCATTTTAGGGCCTATTTTCGGAGAACCTTACTTTCAACAGATTTTTTTTTACATTAGGTTACTCTTGGCCTGGGCGATTACAGATACAATTCTCAGACTGATCAGGAACTACAATTTCTTTGGTCCATTTCTTGCCCCACGGCACCGTCCTTACTTTAGTAAAGTTTGCAATCCCTTCAGCTCAGGCAACGATCGTTGAAAGTCTCAAGCCAACTAAAAAAAATATATATATATTTTTCGGGCCGCAATGTTTTTGGTCTCCGAATTTACTGGTTTTATAACATTAGGATCTACTCGGCCAAGAACTGAAAACTGGAATTTCCAAGCCGTCCAGACAAAAAAAAACAATCTATTGACCTTTTTTAGTGCCCCATTTTCAGGTGAACCAACATGGTTTTCTTTCTTGTGAATTGGGTTCCCTTTTACCCAAGGATCTTCAGATAAAACTGTCAAGTCAATCAGAAAAATATTATCTTAGAACAGTTTTTAGGGGCTTACGTCCCCATCCTGAATTTAGCAAGTGTAAAATTTCCCCTGGAAAGTTAATCCCCAGGAACTTCCAACTTCAGGTAAAATTTTCACAATAGAAAATCCCCTCAAGGAGAAAACTATTCTTTGTGCATGAGGTCCGCCTTTGCCAAAAAAACTTACAGCATAAGTTTTTTAGTCATTTGGAGAATAAAAACTTTGGCACAATTTTTAGCCCTTTTCCGGGGAAATCAATACTTTTCTCTCTTTTTCTTGCGAATTGTGGTTCTCTTGACATAAAAACTTAAGGATAAAAGTTTTGATCCGATAAAAAAAAAGAAAGATTTATGACCCTGTTTGGATCCCATGTGTTGGGGGGGGGGCTTTTGCAAAGGAGTATGAAATTCTCAGTTTTTCTTGTGCATTGGGACCCTCATTGCCAAACGACTTAAGAACATAAGCTTCAAGCTTCAATAGAGAAAAATTTGGCACATTTTGGGGATCTTCCAAAATTTAAATCAAAATTAAATATCTGTCTTAAGACTTTCGAATCACACCTTGTATATATGCTGACTCCCACAAAATATACAAAGACATAAGATTAGTAGAAACACCTTGTACAGCCACCACTCAGTAGAACCACCACCTAAAAACAACGGTATTTAGAAATAGAGCTACGTGTCTCGTTTTTCCCCTTTGTAGAAGAACCTTTCTTGGTAGAGTTAAGGTGCTCACCATTGCTATCAGCTGTCCCAAAAACCCCACCTGTCAGATTCAGACCGGCTTGAATGGGCAAACTTATCCCCCAAAAGAGAGGAGAGAGTCACTTAGCTCTCGTCAGCCATCAGAGGCAAGCGCCACTTGACAATCAGACCTGATACTACCAGCAGAACCTCTTTCTGCCTCCTCGGCTTGCTACTCAGGGGATTGTTTTTTGCAAAATGGTTGACTGTCAATTTGTTCAGTGGATCACACTTTGTCACACCTTGTATATATGCTGACTCCCACAAAATATACAAAGACATAATATTAGTAGGAATGACTTTGGGGCACATAAGAGTTGATACGGGCTTTTGAAACCAAGTTCTCCCTATTTTAAATTTCTGTTTCCGTGGAGCATTAGTACTATTAGTTTCGGCATTTGGTGTTAAAGACAACAAATAACGCGAATCTTTTAGAAATATTATCTTATTCTTTATAGACAAGCATGACCATAGTCTGACTTATGCATAATGCTTTTCTGATTCTTTTATTTATAAATTATTACCAGGTTCTGTAGATGGCGTAGCAATTCTTTATTAGCAGAGTCACTTTAGGCATATGTTCCCAGAGAAACACGCGATTTTGCACTGTGACTTCCACCCTACAGCTGTGGTCAGGGATGCCAACTTGCACACTTTTCATGTGACATTCACTCTTTTTTTTCATTGAACCCTTTCACTCCACGGACTGGATTTGCACTCTTTTTCCCCATTATTGGCTTTTTGCACTCTTTTTTACACTCTTTTATGAAATTAAATAAAAAAACAAGTTTTTTAAACTGAAAGTAAGGAGCGACATTAAAACTTAAAACGAACAGAAATTATTCCGTATATGAAAGGGGCTGTCCCCTCCTCAACGCCTTGCTCTTTACGCTAAAGTTTGACTTTCTCACAACTCTATTTTTTTTAAACAATAAAAAACTTTAGCGTAAAGAGCCAGGCGTTGAGGAGGGGACAGCCCCTTTCATATACGGAATAATTTCTGTTCGTTTTAAGTTTTAATGTCGCTCCTTACTTTCATTTTAAAAAACTTGTTTTTTTATTTAATTTCTGATCGTTTTTTAGTTAATGCAACTTTTATTTTGGGTCACCGTCATTGAATAAATAAACAAAATTTGCATAAAAATGTTACTTTTCTTTTGCTAAATGGATGTCTCTAAATTTGGTTATGAAGTAATTTACAAATTAACTTACGTAACTAACTTCTATATTCGTATATTTTTCTTCTAGCAAAAAATACAAAGTTGCAGATTTTTGCAGATATGAGCTTGAAACCTATGTAATAGGATTTCTCATACGCTGAATCTGACGGTGTGATTTTCATTAAAATTCTTTCACTTGTAGGGGATGTTTCCCCCCTCTTTAAAAAATCGGGTAAATTTTTTCAGGCTCGTAGCCTTTGATGATTAATACTAAACTTAATAAAATTTATATATTTAGAATCAGCATTATAAACCTATTCTTTTGATACATTTATTGACATCAAAATTCCGTTTTTAAAAGTTTCGTTCACTATTGAGCCGTATCGCTTGTTTTTTTATTGTTTTTTTTTATTACGTATATGTTATTACGTATATGAGGAGGTTCTCCCCTTAGTCAATAACTCGCTCTTTACGTTAAAAGTTAAAAACAAATTTAATTCACAAACCCCTGAATCACAAAGGCCGTTTAGTTAGAATAGATAGCTCTTTTGAAAGAACTAAAAAAACTGTAGCGTAAAGAGCGAGGTATTGACTTGGGGGAGAACCCCCTCATATACGTTATAATTTCTGTTCGTTTTAAGTTCTAATGTTGCTTCTTATTTTCAGTTGAAAAAAACTTGTTTTTTTTTTAAATTTAATTTCTGATCGTTTTTTAAATAATGCTTGGAAATCCGGCGCCCCCTTCATAGAAAAGTCCCCTACGCCAAACAAACTACCTCCACGGAAAGATTCTCCCGAGTAACCCCCTCCTCCAGCCCCATCCTCCAGAAAAAAATCCTTCCTGAAAATGTCTGTATACTTCCCAATAACCAATAAATAATGCTGGCAAGTCCGGCGCCCCCTTCATGGCAATTTCCCTTCCCCCATGAACACTTCCTTCATGGACAGATCCTCCAACATAACCCCGACCCACTCCCGCCCCCCCCCTCACTACCAGAAAAAAACCCTCCTGAAAACGTCTGTATACTTCCCAATAACCAATACTATATATTAACATTGGGTAAAGTTCATAACTTTTAGCCCTCCCCCCGGGGACTTCGGGGGATTAAGTCATCCTAAAAGACATATTTATCATATTTTCGACCATTCTGAACAAAATGGCTATCTCAAAATTTTGATCGGATGGCTTTGGGAAAAAATGAGCGTGGGAGGGGGCCTAGTTGCCCTCCATTTTTTGGGTCACTTAAAAAGGGCACTAGAACTTTTAATTTACGTTCCAATGAGCCCTCCCACGATATTCTAGGACCACTGGGTCGATACGATCACCCCTGGGAAAAAAAAATTTAAAAAAAAAAAATAAAATAAAATAAAATAAACAAATAAACACGCATCCGTGATCTTTCTTCTGGCAAAAAATGCAAAATTCCACATTTTTGTAGATAGGAGCTTGAAACCTCTATAGTAGGGTTCTCTGATACGCTGAATATGATGGTGCGATTTTCATTAAGGTTCTATAACTTTTAGGGGGTTTTTCCCCCTATTGTTGAAAATCAGCCAAATTTTCTCAGGCGCGTAACTGTTGATGGGCAGCACTAAACTTGATGAAAGTTATATATTTGAAATCAGCATTGAAATTTGATTCTTTTGATGTATCTATTGGTATCAGAAGCCCGTTTTCTAGAGTTTCGGTTACCATTGAGCCGGGTCGCTCCTTACTTACAGTTCGTTACCACGAACTGTTTGACAATGATTGAAAAAGTAATAAGTGAAATAAAAAATTTAAATTAAATTATTTAAGTAATAAAAATAAAAGAGCTAGCTGGTATGATCTCTGTTATCTCTGCCTGGGCCGTCCCCCAGGCGTCTTTCTGGTATTTTCAACCACTTACGAAGAAGTAGATCAAAGTATAAATAACAACTGAAAAGGTGGTAGATTCAACATCAATTTTTATAGAAGGAAGTCAAAAGTTGTTGGGCACAACCATTCTTCTTAGAAATGGAAAAGTGACTATGCAACATGCAGTAAGGCGATGGAGAAGCAACAACCAAAACAAATCTTTTCAAAGTCTACTCTCAAACTTATAAAATTCTGCAAAGACTTTCAGCCTGTGCACCTTTTTAAAGAGCGAATGACCCATCTCTGCTTGTAATAGCCATTTTTTATGCAATAAAAATATTATCTTATCACCCACGGGTCCAAGAATTTGCTTTGAATGGGACTCAAACTATCAAAATGACGTAAAAGGGCACATTAGGAAAATATGGGTAGCCTAAAGTTGTAGTTTAGACACTTCTTGCAATCTTGGAAAGCAGTTGAGTTAGGTGAATGCAACTTTCAGAAATGAATCTAGGGCCAAAAATATTGGACCCAATATAAAATGACAATGAAAAACGAGTAAATATTGAACAGTTCATATTATTGACCTATGAAAAAAGTCAACATAACACTCGATCCCTTTTCTTATGCTCTTTCCTAAAATAATAGTCACTTTTGGCGCAAATTCACTTTACCCCACCGCTATATACCAATTCAGGGTATATATTGGCACATCGGAGGGGGGTAAATTTCAAACTTACCTCTATAATCAGAACTGCATCCTGAATCCAGATTTAATATTCATTTGCGCGAGAAGGGCCTTCATACTACTCAACAGAATGAATTTAAAAAAAAACAACACTATTTTTGCGTCGACTTAGAATGTGCAACTTTGGGTATGTTTTTCAGCTCTTTTCCCTCTACAACATGGTGTAAAAATCAATTCTTTTGCAATTTTTATGGGTCAAACTCTAATTTGCTTGTACCACTATGTGAAGTTACTTTCTGAGCTTCAACACAAATCAAACCCCAGTATCGTTCATTGTTAAAAAATGTTGAAGAGGTCTTACGTCCAGCAGTGTCAAACATTCCACCAAATTTTAATTTGTTATGCAATAAAAGACAGGTACATCCATCTCACTAAAGTTTTTGCTTTCATTTTGATTAATATTTACCACCCAGCGACTGCGTTCTAATATATTCGATTAAAATAAGATGATTAGAATTTTCTTTTTATTATGTTAATGTGAAAAATTTTTTTTTATGAAAAATAGGGCATATAATTTTTGTAAGTATAATAAAGACAACTTTTCAACTTTTGTGGCATTTTTTATTTTAGAATTTTGTATGTTTCTAAGCGAATTCTAAAGCTATATACTTTCATGTGTATACAAGTATTTTTACCTAATAAATGAATCATCAAAAAATAGTTATTTGTCTTTCAATTATATTTATATAAGGTCGCCAGGAAACTTGCAATCATAAATGGGGTCGTGAATGAAAAAATTTAGGAAGCCGTGATTTAAGCTATGGAATGATAGAAAACTATTGTCTTACACCCAAGCATTCACAACATAGGTCTGCAGAAATCACCATGCAAAATTTTACACTGGGAGCGTACATCTTGTGGCTGTAGCAATTAAAATACTATTTGCAGTCAAAACAAGGATCAAAAAAGGAAAAAGAGAATCGTTAGAAGAAAAAGATTAAAAAATTGTTAAAAAAAATTAACTAAATTAATATTAGATTAAAAAAGGAAAAATTTTAAAAGAAAACTGTAAGTAAGGAGCGATGCAGCTCAATAGTAACCGAAACTTTAAGAAACAGAGTCTTGATAAAAGTAGATACAGCAAAAGAATAAAATTTCGATGCAATCAAAAGTTGCGATCCTGAGAAAAAATGCCCAGCTTTTGAAGATGGGGGAACAACCCCAAAACATCTAGTGATCTCAATAAAAATCACACCAATATGTTCAGCACATAAGAGAACCCTACTGTAGAGGTATCAAGCTCCTATATACCGCAAAAGAATGTGGAACTTTGCATTTTTTTTTTCTGCCAGATCACGGATACGTGTTTTGTTTTCCAGGGGTGATCGTATCGAACCAGTGATCCAAGAAGATCGGAAGAGGGTTCATTTGATCAGAAATAAAAAATTATAGTGCCCTTTTTAAGTGACAAAAAATATTGGAGGGCAGCTAGCCTACCTCCCTGCCCCGTTTTCCCCAAGTTCACCCGATCAGAATTTTGAGATAGGGATTTTATTCAACATAGTAAAACGACCTAATAACTATGTCTTTGAGGAGGACTTGACCCCCCCCCCCTCCTCAAAGTCTCTGAGGTAGGGCTGCAGGCTATGAACTTTGGCCATTGTTTGCATGTAGTGTTGGTTATTGGGAACTATACAGACATTTTTCGGAGGGAGGGGGGTGAGGATTTTTTCTGCAGGGGCGAGGAGGTGAGAGGTTACGTGGGAGGATCTTTAATTTAGGAGTTTTTCGTGGGGGAAGGTAACTTTCCATGGAGGGAGAACAAGATTTATTTAAAAAACAAACAGAAATGAAATAAAAAATAACAAGTTTTTCAACTGAGGTAATGAGCAATACTAAAACTTAAGTCGAGCAGATATTATTAGATATATGAGGGGATCACCCCTTTCTCAATACCTAGCTCCTTACGCTAAAGTTTCTTCAGAAATTATAAAAACTTATTATTCTAACTAAACAGCCCTAGTGCTTCAGAAGTCATTCTTAAATAAATGGAACCAAAGGTCAAACTTTAGCGTAAAGAGCGATGTATTGAAGAGGGGGTGACCCCCCTCATATATGTAATAATTTCTGTCCTTTTTAATTTCTAATGTTGCCCCTTAGTTTCAGTTGAAAAAATGTATTTTCTTATATTTGATTAATTAAAAAAAAAATTCCACAAGATAAGTTTTTTCAAAAAAAAAGTAAAGAACTCCATTAAACCAAAACTGAATGAAAATAGAATCAAACAATCTACCAAGCATACAACTACCACAAATCAGTATCAATATATAAATGAATCCCAAAACAAACAGTAATTAAAATAAACAACAGAGTCAAACTCAAAACGAGCAAAAATTAGTATGAGTTGGATTTTAAAACCTTATGCTTTCAAAAATCCAGAATATAATGTGTACTTTACTGAAAAAATTCATTGAATTTATTGAAAAAAATGTGTATTGTCAGTTTAATATACATAAGCTGATACAAATTCCTTAAAATCTTAATTAATTTTTGATTTCTTAAAGTTATAAAAATGAAAATATTTAAAAGAAGTGTTTTCAGTAAAGTACAAATTATATTCTGGATTTCAGAAAGCATAAGGTTTTAGAATCCTACTCATGTTAGTTTCTGCTCGTTTTGAGTTGGACTCCATTATTTATTTTAATGACTGTTTGTTTTGGGATTCATTTATATATTGATACTGATTTGTGGTAGTTGTATGCTTGGTAGATAATTTGATAAAAATTTATTTTTATTCATTTTTGGCTTAATTGAGTTCTTTACTTTTTTTTAAAAACTTTTTTTGTGGAAAATTTATTTTAGTTAATTTCTGTTCGTTTTATATTGACATAGTCTTTTTCAGGTAAAAAGACTGAGCCTCTTCTAAAGCTAAACAACCAGCCCTTCCATAAAAACCTTAAATACCCTCTGGGCATAACTTACAACCCTTGCTCCTAATCTCTGGGGTATGTTTCAACCTTAAAAGCCTTGTTATATGATAATTGGACTATTTTGAATAGAATGGCTATCTAAAAATTTCTATCAGATGCAGTTCGGGACAATACGACGTGTGTGTGTGTGGGGAGGGGGGTGATTCTTTTTAAGAGTCAAACCACATTGACTCTTAAAAAGAGCACTAGATCATCTGATTAACAATGCAATTAGCCCCCTCCGACGTTTATATGACCATACTTTATATAAAAACCCTAAATGTCTCCAGGGCATAACTTACAACCCATGCCCTGAAGCTTGGGGGGATTTTTTATACTCGAAGACCTAATTTCCTGACCTGTCAAATACGTTGAAAAAAATAGCTATCTCAAAATTTTGATTGGAAGTGTTTGGGGAAATTACGGGCGTGGGGGGGGGGGAGGCATTTGCCCTCTGATCACTTTTGACTCATAAGAAATGCACTAGTCCTCTCAATTTCCAATCAAATGAGCCCTTTTTGAAGCTTCTACGACAAAACTTTCGATAAAAACCTTATACGCCCCAAGGGCATAACTTACGGCCCTTGTCCTGAGGGCTATGGGCGGAAGGTTGTCATCCTCAAAGACATGATTTTCCAGACCATTCAACTACGTTGAACAAAATGGCCATATTAAAATGGTAATCGGAAATGTTTGGGGAAATGATGGGCGTTGGCGGGGGGGGGGGTCTCCCTCCAATTACTTTTGACTATTGAAAAGAGCAATAGCCCTCTCAGTTTCTAATCGAATGAGTCTTTTTTGAAGCTTTTATGACAACGCTTTCTATAAAATCCTTATATGTCCCCAGGGCATAACTTACAACCTTAGCCCTGAGGGCTGTTGAGGGGGAGGGGCTGTCATAATCAAAGACATAATTTCCAGACCCTTCAACTATGTTTAACAAAATTGCTATATCACAATGTTGATTGGAAGTGTTTGGGAAAATATGGGCGTGGGGGGTATTCACCCTCCGATCGCTTTTGACTATTAGTAAGGACACTAGCCCTCTCAATGTCCAATCGAATAAGTCTCTTTTAAAGTTTTTACGACAACACTTTCTACAAAGACCTTATATGCCCCGAGGGCATAACTTACAAGCTTAGCCCTGAGGGCTGTGGTGGCGGGGGGGAGCGGGTTGTCATACTCAAAGACATAATTTCCAGACCCTTCAACTATGTTCAACAATATGGCTATATCACAACGTTGATTGGAAGTGTTTGGGGAAATAATGGGCGTAGGGGGGGGGGGGGCATTCGCCCTCCGATCGCTTTTGACAATTAATAAGGGCACTAGCCCTCTCAGTTCTGCTTTGAATGAGCTCTTTTTGAAGTTTCTACGACAACGCTTTCTATAAGAACCTTATATGCCCCGGGGCACATTTTACAACCTTTACGCTGGAGGCTGTGGGGGGTTTGTCATCCTCAAACATATAGCTTCTGGACCTCTCAACGTTGAACAAAATGGCTATCTCAAAATTTCGATTGAATGTGTCCTGGAAAATGGTGGGCGTGAGAGGGAGGTTAGTTGCCCTCCAATCTCTTTTGACTATTAAAAACGGCACTAGCCCTTTCAATTTTCAATCAAATGAGCACTTTATGAAGTTTTTACGACAACATTTTCTATAAAAAAAAAAACATTGTATGCCCCAGGGCATAGCTTGCAACCCTTGCTCTGTGGGTTGTGGGGGGGGGGGGGAGATGTGTCATGCTCAAAGACCTTATTTCCAGAACTTTAAACTACATTAAAAAAATAGCTATCTCAAAATTTTGATTGGATGTGTTTGGGGAAATGGTGGGCGTGAGCGGGAGTTTAGTTGCCCTTCAATCACTTTCGACTATTAAAAAGGGCACTAGCCCTTTCAATTTCCAATTGAATGAGCCCTTTTTAAGGTTTCTACAACAACACTTTCTATAAGATTCTTATATGCCCCCAGGGAATAACTTAAGACCCTTACCCTGAGGTCTGTGAGGGGGGGGAGGGTTGTCATCCTCAGACCTTATTTCCAGAACGTTAAACTACGTTGAACAAAAAGGCTATCTAAAAATTTTGACTGGATGTGTTTGGGGAAATGGTGGGCGTGAGTGGAGGGTTAGTTGCCCTCCAATTACTTTCGACTATCGAAAAGGGCGCTAGCCCTTTCAATTTCCAATTGAATGAGCCCTTTTTGAAATTTTTACGACAAAACTATCTATTATTTACTATCTATAAAAACTTTATATGCCCCTAGGGCATAACTTACCACCCTTGATTAGAGGGGTTTGGGGGGCTTGTCATCCTCAAACACATAGATTCCGGATCTTTCAACTATGTTGAATAAAATGGCTATCTCGAAATTTTGATTGGGTGTGTTTGGGGAAAGGGTGGGCGTGAGAGGGGCTTAGTTGCTCTCCAATCACTTTCGACCATTAAAAAGGGCACTAGCCTTTTCAATTTCCAATCAAATGAGCCCTTTTTGAAGTTTTCTTCAACAAGGCTTTCTATAAAAAGCCTTATATGCCCCCCGGGCATAACTACCGTTGCTCTGAGGACTCTAAGGGGGTTATCATCCTCAAAGACGTAATTTCCAGAATTTTCAATTTTGTTGAACAAAATGGATATCTAAAATTTTTTATTGCATGTGTTTGGGGATAAAAACCTTATATACCCCAAGGGCATAACTTACAAACCTTGCCCTGAGGGCTGTTGGGGGGGGGGGGGTCATCTTCAAAGACCTAATTTCCAAAACTTTCAACTACGTTGAAAAAAATGGCTATATCAAAATTTTATTGCATGTGTTTGTGGAAATTATGGTCGTGAGAGGGGTTAGTTGCCCTCCAATCACTTTCGACAATTAAAAAGGGCACTAGTCCTTTGAATTTCCAATCGAACGAGGCCTTTCTGAAGTTTCTACGCCAGCGCTTTCTATAAAAACCTTATATGCCCCCAGGGCATAACTTGCAACCCTTGCTCTAAGGGCTGTGAGGGAGTATCCTCCTTACAGACATAATTTCCAGATTTTTAAACTACGTTGAACAAAATGGCTATCTCAAAATTTGTATTGGATGTTTTTTAAGAAATGATGGATGTGGAAGGGGTGCTAGTTGCCTCGAATCACTTTCGGTTATTAAAAAAGGCACAATCCCTTCCAATTTCCAATCAAATGAGCCCTTTTCGAAGTTTCTACGACAACACCTTCGATACGATGTGCCCTGGTCTAAACCAAAAAAAAAGAAAAAAAATAATACATTGTGCCAACATCTTTCTTTACTTAGGCAGCTATATTACGCTGCCTATGATTCACTCTTTGATTTGCTTTCTGGAACGTTTCTACATATTTCTTTTCAGTTGTGAATTCCATGTGACAAGAATTATTTAAATGATAAAATCTAACTTGGAAATTCTTATAAATGAGAAAAATGTCAGATATTAGCCGGCGAAAATTTGGCGTAAATTTGGAAAATGGGTGAATAAGCCTTCGACTGTTCAAAATCATCCTAGTTTCTGAACATATTTTTTTCCTAGATACAAATTTGTTACTTATTTTATCCTTATTATTTACAATTATTGTTTTCTTTTAACTGTCCATTTTTGAACTATTAAAATACTTGTGAAGTCACAGTAAATCATAATCTGCTTCAGTTATTTTTTATGATTTATTCAATAAATTGTATCTGTTACAGTAATACAGCATTTTGAGAAAATCATGTAGCTTTTTAAATAATACTCTTTTTGAACAAATGCGTGCTAAATTATACTATTTTTACAATCCCAAGGAAAATGTAAAAAAGGAGTACTTATTGATACACTAAAAAATTGATGCATTAATTGATGCACTAAAAAAATAGGATTGACAAATCTGTTCGTACTGCACTTGACGGGTTGTCGTTTATTCTGATTGCTGGTAAGTCTGCTGATTGATGTGGAAGGTGGGAAAATAAATCGGTGCGTCTCGTTTACTAATATCGCCTTCCAAATGTCAGTATCATAACATGTCCTCAACCGAAAAAAGTGGGGAAGTTCAAGAGCCCAAGCTTGTGCACTTTGCTTGTTGCTTGGGGACCAGGTGTTACTAAATTTGCACTTTTGAACATCATCTATTTTTGATGATAAATAAGCAATGCTCTTGAGTTTGAGGACCCCAAACGGGACAGGAATGCACGAGGATATACCTGATTTGGGTTATATGGACAAGAAGGAATTGACGATTTGAGAACATCATATTATATCTGACATATAATATATTTGCTCAGTGTGTAAACATTTTCTAGCCCAAAAGATTTTCGTATAATCAAGAAAAAAATACATGTATGGATAAACTAGTGTTTGGATTGTCTGCCCAGAATGTTGTCCACATATTATTTTTCTTAGAAAAGGATGCTTAGGTAAAATTGGTCCCAAGATTCAAGGCATAATGATCAACAACAAAATCTAGCAGGTGACTAGGGATTTTTAAAGGTCAACCTCAGTATCCCTAGTTACGCACACCTGCGGCCCTCAAAATGTAGTTTACTACTTGACCTTTGAAAACTTAGCCGTCTTTTCTTTAAATTGCTCATTTGGCCTCAATTACTCTATTATTCAAAATACTTTTATGCTTGAATTTGAAAAAAATAGTTCGAAAATGTACAATAGCCATTCCTCATAGTAATAAACGATTTACACCATTTCTTCAATTCTCCGTCACTCTCTCCTTATCAATTTTCTCCTTCGCTCTTACTGTTTGAATCGCTTGTAGCTCATTCAGGAATGTATTTTCTTTAATTCCATAATATCTGCATTCTGGATTATCCCTAAAAATAATTATTTTACAAAACGAACAATTATATTTACAAGATTGCTGATAAATAAAAGCTGAAAGATTTATTTTATAAAAAAAAATTGCTGATAAATAAAAACTGGAAGATTCTGATACTTGAACCATCGTAAAAACCATTGTCATGTCTAAAACAAAAAAGGCTTACTTCGCACTTTTGTTTTGAAGAGGATTAAAATCATTAGATATTTGAGAACGTTGAAAGTTTTTGGGATTCTATTTTCAACATACCTTTTGGGTAGAGCACTACCAATGTGAAGCGAAAACGATACTGACTTAAAACGAGCCATTAAATCTTCATCCAGACGTAGATGAAACCACTAGATTTCATCTACGCGTAGTTGAAATGATATAATCTACTTGCCGACAAATTCAATCATTTATGTCAGCGGTGACTCCAGCCAGTATACTGTGCTTATTCTCAACCATTATATGATAGTATTGCTGTAAAGAGAGGGTGAAAATGAGCCCCCCCCCCCCTTCGACTGATTCATTTTCATGTCAAAAAATTATTTATGTGTCGTCAATTGTCAGTAGTAATCCCTCCATTGATTCAAACACACAGATAGGGAAACACAGGGAAATTAACATGTGAAGCTCTTATCCCCTCACATCTGTACCCAGCTCGCAAGATTCCCATCCTTGGCAATAGTTTAACGTCCTTCCATCCTTGGCAAGAGTTCAATGTCCTTTTTGGTTAGGTTGGGTTAGGTCAGGTGAATCTCTGTGACAAGCCCTCTGACGTAACGGTCACCCCTTTGATTTTCTGTGACATACCCTCTGACGTCACACATTTCAACATTCCCGCCCTTGACAAGACTTCAAAAGTCAGGTGACACCCCCTTTTCCCTGTTTCTAGGCGAAATTCTCGCCCAGGCAAGATTAGGCATGTCCGGGGCAAGATTACGCATGTCAAGGTAAGATTATGCAGGTGCAGGCAAGATTTTGCGTGTCCTTGGCAAGAGTTTAATGGTTGGGTTACATCAGTAGAATTTCCGTGACGGGCTTTTGACGTCACGGTACACATCCTCGTTTCAAACGCAGCCCATCCCAGCTTTCAAAGACATGCCCTCTCCTTTCCATTGGATTTCTACGGCATGCCCTCTGACATCACGCGACACACCTGTTTCTATTCAACATTCTCGTCCTTGGCAAGAGTTCAAATGTTAGATTACTTGAATTTGTGTGACAGTCCTCTGACGTCACGGTACACACCCCCGTTTAAAGCACATGTTACACCACGCAACACACCCTCGTCTTTTGTAGGGTCAGATAAATAGAGCTACCAACCCCTCAAGCCGCCACACCTACATAATACGGTTACCAGCTCTATTAAAAGGGACACAGTTGCCAAGACTCCATGAGACACCCCTCTGAACTCCAATGACGTCCTAAAGCTTACCCCATTTTACACAGACAGGTCTAATATGCTGGACACAATTTTGCGTAACCCTACCACAGGAACCCATGGGGGAATTCCCACTTGTAACGTAACGACACCCGAAACCCCCAACGCATTCTTTTTTCATTAGCTTAATGTCGGTACACGCTTTACGTAATGATTGCGCATCCCTCACTACCATAGAATACCATTTTGAAATTTTTCGCCGAAAATATTATTAGATGTATTTTAGACTATATTAAGAACTTTTAAGGAAATACCCCTTTTTCATTAAGGTAAATTTATGAATGTTAAAAATTGTCCTAATAATGGGTTCCACCTTCTGACTTATCTTTAAGCTCTAAAGTAAAAGTTCAAAATAGGGATAAAATCCTTTTTAATAGACAGTGTATAGAAATTCACAAAAATACCGGATATTTCGGTCACATATACAGTGACCGTCATCAGTAGTAAAACTAAGCAAAAAACAGTTTAAAACAAAGTTTATATATGAAATCAAGTAAAACTATATATTGTTTAATGCTTTAATTCTTTTCAAAGCAAAGGCGGAAGCTAGCCTCTTTGACCTTCTTGGATTCGGTTCAATAGCGTTAAATGGTATAACATTTGGACAGAGTTCAACTACATTGGGTGAATTGAACTTCACTCTGTCTGATTTTAATAAATTATCATAGATAGGGTTCAGCCCAAATTCACCTGTATCCTGATTCAAAGCAATATTCTTGAATAAGATTTTCTTTATTTCAAGAGTTTCACGAAATTTTGCTTTAAAGCACGATCCCTAGAAATCAAAGAAACATTCTCGAACAAAATAAAATGGTCTGGAAAATTGAAAATATTTTCTGAAAGGGCTGAAGTAAAATCATCAGACTTAGAATCTTGCTTTAAATCCGAAGAAATAGAATTCTCATTTCCAAACTCTGGTTAGTACGTCCCACATATGAGCTTTCGCAAGTACATGGGCTCTGATAAACCCCCCTTTGTTGCCCAATGAAGTTAGATCCTTCCCAAAATTTAGAAAACAACCCAAAGTATTATTACTCTTTAAAGCTACCCTTAAACCATTACTCTGTAGAATTCGTTTAAGTTTTTCACTTAGCCCGGGTACATATGGCAAGGAACAAAAAACATCCTTCTCCCCAGTTGTCTCCAAGACTTCCTTAGAAATCCCTAGAAACCTTCTTCTTTTTATTAAAGAAACCTTCTTCATTTAAATGAGGCATGTTATTCTTTATCATTTTAAAGGTGCAATAACACCTAAAACTACATCTATTATCAATGCATCTGCTGAAAATGAAGGCTACTAAGTGCGAGCTGGAACCTCTTTTTAGGATAATGTGAAATAGCCATGAATTTATCTTAATGAAAAAGGGTTATTTCCTTAAAAGCTCTTAATATGGTTTAAATTGAATCTAATATCGCTCCCTCTACCCTCAGGGGTTGCAAGATATAAGCCCCACCCCAGTTTTCTACAGTAGATGGTTCTTTTTTTGGCATAAATGATAATGTAAAATTTTCATCTTTTATTTTTTCGTGTTTTTTAGCTGTCTTTTCTTATGTTTTATTGCATGTCAATTTGTTTATATTTACAGTATCTATGATTTTAAGTTTTATTGGTTAGCATGAGTAAGACACACATTCCCCCTTTATTAATATCTTGAATGCAAATATCCCCCCCCCGGAGTGTATCAAATTTGGCAGTAAATATTCCGTTCTAACGGGTGTCACAAATGGGAAATCTCTCTAATATAAGATTAAGCAGGAGATGAAGGGGGCGGGGGGCGGTGTCACATGGGTAAAATGCCCTGGCAGTGTGGAGTATTTTGTGGGGCATTAGGACTGGCTTGATTTGAATCACGAGATTCAGAATTAGAAAATGCCTGAAAGTTTTCATGGGGGGATGTAGCGATGTCGTGGTGGGCGGGGAGTGTTTAATATCATCCATAATTTACCAATGTGGTATGCATTGTCATTGACTAATATAATCTAGAGCTTAAAGATAAGTCAGGAGGTGGAACCTATTGTTAGGATATTTGTTAGTGTTGATAGCCACCAATATTATACAGGTAGGCCACGATGCCACCAATATTATAGTGGTAAACTACAATGCCACCAGTATTGGCCTGGTAATGTAAGGGTGTCACCACTTATTGGAGGGGAAAGCCCCGGCCCCAAATTACAATGTGATACCCGCGTCTACCATACCGGTTCTGCAAATACCGGGTTTGGTACTACCCTATTTATAGTATACCCTGTCCCAGGGTAGAATAACGTGATCGAGTGGTCAAATGGCCACTTTCTAAAGCCAAGTGTACCCGCCTTGGGTTACCACTAAAAATCTCTAACTCTCTCCTTGGAGGTAACAATCCCCCCAGTCAATATAATCATGACGGTATCTCGTAACTCTATTCCTATCCTGCCTGGGTTCCGTAAGAATTTAGTACACAGTTTGTAGAAAATACCTTACTTGTATTCTTCCAAACAGTCACATATAATAACCAAAAATATATGCTTCCCCGAACGGGGTCTAAATGCAGACTAACTCAAAAATACTATTCTGTACACAAACTTTGCATTGGGAGGGACCTTCGCTTGGCCCAGCCAATCCTCTCAATCCACATTCAAACCCATTCTCCTATTTCTTAGCTTTACCTTTCAATAACTTAAACCAGGAAGTCCAAAATAGAATTTACTTCAAAGCTTACTTATTGCAAAACAACTATAGCTTAGCAACGAGACTTTAAATTGTCATTATACTATAGGCAAATCTAAGCAAATGTAATTACGGAACGAAAACAGGTCATTTATCTAAAAAGAAAAGAAACAGGGGTAGAACCCCAAGACCTCCCCCCTCCATAAGATAAATGACCGCCCGCGCGCTACCTTGGTCTACCCTAACAAACATAAACACATAACTTCAACTTTACAAAATCCATTTGCCTTCTCTCTTCCACCAGTGTCTGTGCTACTACTTCCACCGCTTGGCTCTGGATCGGTCGTCATCAACACGTCTCTACTGTAGAACCACCATGGTCTAGATCGTATAGCATCCGCATTAGGTTTTGAAAGTTGAAGTCCCCAAGATTCGTAGAAAATGATTGCGCGCAGCACAATCAAAAACACAAAAATTTTCTCGCTCTCACGAATTTACATTTGAGAGGAGCAGAGAATCACTTTCTGGCACATTTGATGATGTCAGTCATCATGAAAAATTGGCCGCACTAGCCTCTTAATTTTCATCTGTGAAAACAACCCCACATCTCAATAAAAAAGTAAATTGCCTCTTGGCATAATTTCAAATAATCTAAGGCCGAAAATGCAAAGGCCTGTGAAAACAATAAGGGTACTGGGAATGAAGTAAAATTTTGAGCGAACCATGAATCACCTTTTTTATGGGTTCCCTCCCCTGGGATAATCAAATGCAAAATATACGTTGATGCTAATTAAAGATGAAACTTAGATGCATCTCCCGCTGAATACAATTTGCCGGAAATAATTGTCGGTTCCCATGAAGAGTCAAAACTATAAATAGGGCTACTGGACAAAGGTTTGGGTGAAATATGAAGTGACTGGGAGAGAGTATCCCCCAAGGACTCCAGATCAGAGAGGCAAAACCTCGGTTAAGGGGTCACAACTTGTCCGCCAGTTGTGCATTGAGGAAAAGGGCTATCTTTCGCGACTTCCCGTAGGGGATCTTCCCCAAAGGATTCCTCCCCCTCATAAAGGATCGACATATCTTTTGAGTTGATAGTACTAATCTCAGATTCCTTCCAAAGTTTTTCCAATCCGACTCAACATTCAATGTCTTCCAACTTTCCCCCAACTCGTTGTAGGTCATTCATCTCTATGTTGTAATCATCTTGTTTTATTCCCCATGGGTCTTTGACCTTTTCCCCCATATTATTTATTCTATCAAGGCACAGTCCATCCAACATTTTATTTTTCTCCCTATTATTTATGTTATCAAGGCATAACCCATCCAGCATTTTATTTTTCTCCCTATTATTTATGTTATCAAGGCACAGCCCATCCAACATTTTTTTTATTTTTCGCCACTGCAGGCTGAACCTCCAAATTTTGTCTCTTTTTTACACTCCTCTTTTCATTTCTACTTTTCTCAATTTTGTCATTCGCGCAAAATAATAAATCATCGTTAAATTTGAATTGGACTCCAGTGTCCACCATCTTTGACTGCATTACTTCATTGTAGCTCCGTTTAATATCTCTTTTCTCTCTTTTAGTCTTCTTGATTCTTACCACAGAAACAAACATTTCGTCATCAAATGGGAACTGAACTCCGATATTTGGTTTTTCATATTCTACTAAAATTTCTCGAATTTTCTGAGGAAAAGGGCGTACAATAAATTTCTTTTCCTTTTTCTCTGGTACATTCAGCGTTTCATTTTGGCAAATTTTTTTGGCGTCTCATATTCATTAAAAGTGTTTTCAAGTTTTCCATTTTCTGGAAATTTTCCCGAAAAATCATTTTCACGCGTCTTATTTTCACTATTATGTTGTCTTTTTACTTCCGCATCCCATAGGAGCAGAGAATCAGTTTCAGGCACATGTGATGATGCCAGCCATCGTGAAAGATTTGGCTGCACTAGCCTCTTAATTTTCATCTGTGGAAACAACCCCACGTCTCAATCAAAAAGTGAATTACCCCTTGGCATAATTTCAAATAATCTAAGGCCGAAAATGCAAAGGCCTGTGAAAACGATAAGGGTACTGGAAATGAAGTAAAATTTTTCGCGAACCATGAATCGCCTTTTTTCTGGGTTCCCTCCCCTGGGATACTTAACTGAAGAATATACTTTGATGCTAATTGGAAATGAAACTTAGATACATCTCCCACTGAATACAAATTGCCGGAAATAATTGTCGGCTCCCATGAAGAATAACAGCTATGAATAGGGTTACTGGACAAAGGTTTGGGTGACGTATGAAGTGACTGGGAGAGAGTATTGCCCAAGGACTCCAGATCAGAAAGGCAAAATCTCGGTAAAGGGATCACAACTTGTCCGCCAGTTGTGCATTGAGGAAAAGGGCTATCTTTTGCGACTTCCCGCAGGGGATCTTCCCCAAGGGATTCCTCCCCCTCATAAAAGAACAAACCCTCTTTTGAGTTGATCAGACCAATATCAGATTCCTTCCCAAATTTTTCCAATCCGACTCGATATTCAATATCTCCCAACTTTCCCCCAACCCGTTGTAGCTCATTCATCTCTATTTCGTAACCATCTTGTTTTATTCCCCATGGGTCTTTGACCTCTTTTTCCCCCTTATTATCTATGTTTTCAAGGCACAGCCCATCCAACATTTTATTTTTCTCCCTATTATTTATGTTTTCAAGGCACAGCCCATCCAATATTTTATTTTTTTTTCTATTTACATATATCTTTATTCCAATCTGGACATGCCGTCAACGTTCCCGTTATCTGTCCCCGGTCTTGATTTTATTTCGAATTCGTATTCTTGTAGGCACACGGCCCATCGTGCCAATCTTCGGTTATCTGGCTTCATTATATTTAGCCATTTCAATGGGTTGTGATCTGTCACTATTGTAAATTTTCGTCCATATACATAATAGTCGAGTTTTTTGACTGCGTACATTATCGCAAGACATTCTTTTTCAATCGTGCTATAATTTAATTCTGCTTTTGACAATTTTCTGGATATAAATATGATTGGATGTTCCCCATCTTCAAAATTTTGGGATAAAACTTCCCCAAATCCGCAATCTGAACTGTCAGTTTGTAGCACAAATGGTAAGGAAAAATCTGGATTTCTCAGTATCCTTTCGCTACAAAGAGCATCTTTCAGCGTATTGAATGCATTTTGTTCAATTTCTGACCATTTAACGGGGTCTACGGCCCCTTTCCTTGTTAACTCCGTCAAGGGTGTAGCAATCGTTGCAAAATTTGGTATGAATTTTTTATAATATCCTGCCAACCCCAAAAATGACCGAACTTTTTTCTTTGTATTCGGGACTGCTGCGCTTTTAATTTTTTCTGTTTTTTCCCTTAATGGGGTTATGATACCGTTTCCTATTTTGTGTCCCAGGTATTCTGTCTCTGACTGTACCAATTTAAATTTTTATGCATTCAGAGTTAATCCTGCTCTCCTCAGCCTGGTCAATACTTGTTCCATATGAGTTATATGTTCATTGAACGAGTTTGAAAATACTATAATGTCATCCAAGTAGGCTTTTGTATATGGTAATGATTTTAAGATATAATCTACTAGTCTTTGGAATGTTGCTGGTACCCCTTTTAGTCCAAAAGGCATATACCTAAACTGGTATAACCCAAAAGGCGTAATAAAAGCTGTTTTTGCTGAATCTTCTGGGTGCATCTTTACTTGCCAATATCCCCTTCTCAAGTTTAAAATTGATATAAATTTTGAGGAGCCAACTGACTCTAGAATTTCATCCATTCTTGGTATTGGGTACGCGTCTGATTCGGAAATATTATTCAGTTTTCTGTTGTCTACGCAAAACCGAACGGAGCCATCATTCTTGGGGACTAATATGACTGGCGCTGAATATTCTGAATTTGATGGTTCTATAACTCCTAAATCAAGCATTCTGTCAATTTCTTTTTTCATTTCTTTCCTTTTGGCTTCTGGTATTCTGTACGGGAATTGTTTTATTGGTTTGTTGTTTTTTACTGGTATTTTATGTACCACATCTTTCGTTTTTCCGATTTGGTCTGTTAATACGTCTGCAAATTCCGTGAATAAATGTTTTAATTGGTCTATCTGAGCTCGGCTCAGATGTGTTTCTGACGAAACTCTTTCTATGGCATTTATATGTGTTTCCGCCGGGTCTATTGTACCCAAAGGGGAACTTTCCTCGTCATTTTCCGAGGTTGAAATCATGAGGCAGCGCTTCTGCGGATCTTTGTGGTTTCCCCTTTCATTCTCCCTGTTAAATTTCCTCAGTAAATTTACATGATAAACGTCTTCCTTTTTCCTTGCTCCGTCTAATTCTATCATATAATTTACATCATTCATTTTCTTTTTCACCTTAAATGGTCCTTTCCATCTTACTTCCAATTTATTATTTCCGTCCTGTAGCAATATGAGGACTTCATCCCCTTCCGTGAATTCGCGCATTCGGGTGGATTTATCGTACCATATTTTCGTTTTTTCTGCATATTCCCCCTGTGCTTGCTTGGCAATTTCATGGTATTTATGCAGTTTTTCTCGAAGTGATAGCAAGTGGGTTATCACTGTTTCCTCATTTTGCTCCTCGTTCTCCCATGATTCCTTTAAAATGTCTAACACCCCCTCGGGTTTGTCCCATATAGTAATTCAAATGGCGAGAACCCTGTAGCTTGGTGTGGAGTTTCTCTGTATGCAAAAAGGACATAAGGAAGCATTTTGTCCCATTGGTTTACATCATCTCTTACAAAACGTCTCAACATACTAATTAGGGTTCCGTTAAATCTTTCTGTCACTCCATTTGTCTGAGGATGGAATTGAGTAGTTAATACTTGTTTAATGCCGAGAATTTCGTATAATTTTCAGATGTATGTCGATATAAAATTGGTTCCATTATCTGTTAAAATTTCCTTCGGGATTCCGTGACGTGAGACATATTTCGCTAATTCTTCTGCGATTTTCGGTGATTTTACTGTTCGCATTGGGATAGCTTCTGGTATCTCGTAGCCAGATCATTAATAACTAGAATGAATCTGTTTCCCGCGCTAGATTTCGGAAGTGGACCTACAATATCCATTGAAATTGTCAAATGGTTTACCAAAAGTTGGCATTTTTTTCATTGGAACTTTCTCATTTGGTTTTTTGTATGCGACTAATTGACAATCTTTGCATCTTTTACAAAAGTTGATAATATCCCTTCTTAATCCTTTCCACCAAAAACGCTGCAAGACTCTATCTCTTGTTCTTTGGGACCCCATGTGTCCCCCCGTTGGGCTTGAGTGAGCCAACTTTATTACCGCTTTTCTTAGCTCATGTGGTACCAAAAGTTGTAATTTTCTAGGGTTTTCCTCAGTCTCCATTATTTTGTAAAGTAGATTTCCATTATTGGAAAACTGTTTAGATTGTGGATTCTTTTGATTCGTTATTGCTACTTTTATTTTTCTGCAATCTCTATCATTTGTTTGTAATTCTGTGAATTTTTCGGCGGTTACCTCGAGTATTTCTGTTAGTTCATCTTTGGTTTCCTCTGCTTCTCTTTCTACGGTCAATAATTTCTCTTGTTTATGGTTATATTCCTTTTTGTCTGCCCTTTTTTGGCTTTTCGGTTTTCTTAGTTTCGCATTTTTTATGAACATCTCGTCGTTAAATTGAAATGGGTCTTGTATATTCTGATCATCATTTTCATTAGTGGGCGGCACAGCCTCCCTTTTATTTTTTTCTTGACTTCGTGTCACCACATTTACTTTTTTTATCATGGAGGTTGCTTTTAGTGCAAGAAAGTTTTCGATATTTCCGAAATCTCCCCCTAATAAAACGGTCTACTGCAAGAGTAGGTACAACCCCTACTTTTAATTCCTTTTTAACCGCATTTCCCTCTTTATTGGCTAATTCTATTATGACCTGAGCTGTCGGACATTTATGTTCTGCTCCATAGTAGCATAGCGATGCCACTTTATTTTTGTAATTTATGTCGGTTTTCTTTATCAAGTCTTCCCGTACATAGGTTTGGTCGCTGCAGGAATCAACAGCTATTTCTACCGATTTACCATTTAGTTCCCTACATACTTTGTGTGATTCTGCAAATGCGCAAGTTTTCATATTCTCAGGGATTTTAACCCATGCGGTTCTCTTATACGTTTGAGACTTTTTCCAATTCTCTCGGGATCAATCGTTTCTCGGATTGTCCTGTCTTCCGTTTGCCCCTTCGTCCCTTGTTCTGTAATTATTGTCGTAATTTTTTTTCGCGCTACAGTAATCTGAGGCATAATGTCCTCGTTTATTACAGTTATAACAGGTAACGTCATACTGTTCCTGTTTTTGGCCGTATTTTCTACCGTCTTTATTTGGGCAATTGGTGCTATAGTGGCCGCCCAAGTTACAAGGGTAGCATGTTACTTCTCCTTGTGTTTGCCACATTTGGCTAGCATTCTTTTTATTTTCTGTGTACGGGTATTCTTTCCTGCCATTTCCTCCTAACCTTGTTCTTTGGGGGAATGCCTCCCTCCTAATTTCAGTGTGCCTGTCTGCTAATTCGGACATTTCTTCAATTGTTTGTGGGTTTTTCTCATTTAGGTACATTCTCATACTTGGATGGGTATTTTCTAAGAATTGTTCTATTCCCATTTTATTTATCACTTCCGTCAATTTTTCTTTTATCTCTTCCGGCTCTTCATACATTCTATAATTTTCTAACTCTAGCCATTTTAAACACATATCTTTCAATTTGTACCCGAATTCTTTATAAGTTTCGTTGTCTCGTTTTCTTTTGCTTCTAAATCTCCTTTGAAAGTGCTTAGGGGAGAGTTGAAACTATTCAAAAATGGCTTGTTTTAGTCTTTCAAAATCTTTTGAGTAGTCCATTGGTAATGCTTTATATGCAATTTGCGCTTTGTAGTTAAGGAATGGCTGTATTCTTGTCACCCAATTTTCTCTCGGCAATCCGCTTAATTCCACCGTTTTTTTTCAAAATTGTATATGTATAAATGTACATCTTCATTTTCTTTCATTGGTTGCAGGTTTATTGCCTGCATTACCTCTATTGTAGACGATTTCTGAGGCTCTTGGGAATTTCTTCCTACAATCATTTCCATTATGTATTTTCTTTCCTCTCTGTCTGCCTCCTCCTTTTTTTCTCTAGCTATCCTATCAGCCTCTTCCTTTTGTTCTCTAGCTATTCTTTCTTCCTTCATGAAATTTAATAATTGTTGTGTCGTATATATTTGAGTACTCCTTCGCGAGCCCCTGCTGGAAATTGAACTTCTACTATTGTTGCTACTGGGCCTACTATGATTCTCTCTGTTTTTATATCCTCTTAATTCGTTTTCTGATTCTATTCGTTCTATAACTATATTTTCTTTTACCCTCAACTCCCCTGCATTTTGTACTTCCCCAGAAGGGTGAGTTGGTTTTGTTTTATTCGTCCTTTCATATAGTGAGTTTTCTTCATGTATTATTGCCACTGTTTCTTTTGTCTGGGTTTCTCTATCTGGGTATAATTCTATCTGAAGTTGCCTTATACTTTTTTCTTCTTCCCTGGTTCGTACCGGGGATCGCTCTATTACTGATTTTGTTTTGAAGATTTCCTCTTCACCCGTCTCAGAAATGTCTATTTCACCTGTTGAGTGATATATGGTTCTATCTGATGGTGTTTCCTTAGGGTATTTCCAGCGGGAGTCGCATACAATTGTGTTTCTGAATTCGATTTTTGTTTTACCGCGGTAGATCTTGTCTGAATTCTCCGTTTGTCCGCCATTATTTCAAGGTTTATTTTACGTCTTCCGTCCGAACGAAAATTCTTTTATCAATATCTCTTTTTCTCCTTTCGTGAAAATTGTTTAATTTTAATTTTCCGATTCTACGTGGGCGGTGCAGCCTCCCTTGTCTTACAAGTTAATTATTCGCGTGATCTATTGATTCTTAAATTTTACTACTTATTATTATCCGACTAGGCACAGCTCAGATAAAAAATTTATCTTTGCAATTTTTTATATAGCCTATGTAACCACAATAGGCCACTCTTGTAGGCTAAATTACTAGTCTCTTTGAAAACGCAGAATTCTTTTATTATCAACGCTGTTAATAATTCCTGTTCTTGCTGCCACCACTTATTTGGGTGTAAGTACGGGTGTCACCACTTATTGATGCAAAAATGGCGCAAAAAGGTTGCTATGCAACTTACTCGAAGGGGAGAACCCCTTGTCGGCCCAAATCTTAGTGAGATTCCCGCTCTTACCCCAACGGTTCTGCAAATATCGAGTCTGGTACTACCCTATTTACAGTATACCCTGTCCCAGGGTATGATAACGCGATCGAGTGGTCAAATGGCCACTTTCTAAACCCAAATGTACCCGCCTTGGGTTACGGCTATAAAATCTCTTAACTCTCTCCTTGGAGGTAACAACCCTCCCTGTCAATATAATAATGACGGTACCTCGTAGCTCTATTCCTACCCTGCCTGGGTTACGGAAATTAGTACACAGTTTGTAGAAAATACCTTACTTGTATTCTTCCAAAAGGTCACAATAGTACCACAAAAATATATATATCCCCGAATGGGGTCAAAACGCAGACTAAAACACGATAATAATTTTTACAGCACTGTTTGTAGGAGTGGACCTTCACTTGGCCCAGCCAATTAGCTACATCCCCATTCAAACCCAGTTTTACCTCTTAGATTTATCTTTCAATGACTCCCAAACCAGGAAGTACAAAAATAAACTTGGTTCAAAGCTTACCTATTGCAAAACCACTATCGCTTAGTAACGGGAAATTAACCCGTCTTTTGAAATTATACTATAAGCACATGTAATTAAGAAAAAGAAAACAGGTCATTTATCTGAAAGGAAAAGAAACAGGGGTGGAACCCCAACAGAACCCCAACGACTTTTTTTTAAAATTCATAAATGTATCTTAATGAGAAAGGGGTATTTCCTTAAAAGCTCTTAATATCGTTTAAATTGCATCTAATATCACTCCCCTACCCCTAGTATCTGGGGGGGGGGGGCTTCAGGCTAGAAGCCCCCAGTATTCTATAATAGATTTTTCTTGTTTTGCGTATGTGATAATATGATATTTTCATCTTTTATTTTCTGTCGTGGGTTTTACCTGTCTTTTTTATGTTTTATTGCTTGTCAATTTGTTTTTATTTTCATTGTCTGTGTTTTTAAGATTTATTATTTGGGACGAGTAAGACACGCATTTCCTCTTTATTAAGATCTTGAAAGCAAATACCCCCCGGAGTGTATCAAATCTGGCAATAAGCACGCCGCTCTAACGACTGCCAAAAAATTGGGAATCTCAGGTGTTGCGCAATAGTATATTTCTAGAATATGGTTCAAAATACAAAATATTTACAAAGGTTTCATGGATGACTTGCTTGGGGTGCAGCACCACAGGAAGGGAATGACCTTTTGAGTCCTGGCGGGGTCAAGAACTCTAGAAAAAATGAAAGGTGTTTCGAGTGAAAAAGGAAAATCCGAAAAAGAAAGGCTTTTCGGCGAAAAATGTCAAA
Organism: Artemia sinica; assembly: GCA_027921565.1. Taxonomy (NCBI): domain Eukaryota; kingdom Metazoa; phylum Arthropoda; class Branchiopoda; order Anostraca; family Artemiidae; genus Artemia; species Artemia sinica. The sequence continues at coordinate 7,173,790 of CM051264.1, read as the reverse complement.
ATGGTATTATCTGGCAATGAAAAATGCGCAATCATTACGTAAAGTTTGTATCGCCATTAAGCTAATGAAAAAAAAATGGTTTGGAGGTTTCGATTGCCGTTACGTTACAAGCGCGGATTCCCCCATGGATTCCTGTTGTAGGGTTAGGCAAAACTACGTCAAGCATATTAGACCTGTCTGTTTGCAATGGGGTAAGTTGTATGACGTCATTGGAGCTCAGAGGGGTGTTATGGAGTCTTGGCAACCATGTCCCCTTTAATAGAGCTGGTAACCGTATTGCGTAGGTGTGACGGCTTGAGGGGTTGGTAGCTCCACTTATCTGATCCTACAAAAGGCGAGGTGTGTCGCGTGGTGTGATAAGCGCTTTAAACGGGGGTGTGTACCGTAACGTCAGAGGACTGTCACAGAAATTCAAGTAACCTAACCTTTGAGCTCTTGCCAAGGACGGGAATGTTGCCTAGAAACAGGTGTGTCGCGTGACGTCATAGGGCATGCCGTAGAAATTCAATGGAAAAGGGAGGGCATGTCTTTGAAAGTTGGGGTGGGCTGCGTTTGAAACGGGGGTGTGTACCGTGACGTCAGAGGACTGTCTCAGAAATTCTTCTGATCTAACCCAACCATTGAACTCTTGCCAAGGACGCGCCAAATCTTGCCTCCACCTTGCCTGGAATGCGTAATCTTGCCCCGGACATGCCTAATTTTGCCTGGGCGAGAACTTCACCTAGAAACAGGGAAAACGGGGTGTCACCTGACCTTTGAACTCTTGCCAAGGGCGGGAATCTTGACAGGTGTGACGTCAGAGGGCATGTCGCAGAAAAACAAAAGGGGTGTGTAGTGTGACGTCAGAGGGCTTGTCACAGAAATTCACCAAACCTAACCCCACCTAACTGAAAAGGGCGTTGAACTCTTTCCAAGGATGGGAGGACATTGAACTCTTGCCAAGGATGGGAATGATGAGATCTTCACATGTTAATTTCCCTGTGTTAATTGCCCTATCTGTGCGTTTGAATCAATGGAGGGGCTACTACTATTATCCCCTTTTAAGATTTCAACCAGGATGTTAATTACTCCTATCCCTTTCTCAAGAAGTAATAACAAAAGGCAAAACTGGGAGACAATTTTGGTATCTAAACTAAAAATACACATTATCCAACTTTCAGATTCCCTTCTGGTTAAAAATTTGGTTTCCTCCTTGATTAGGCACACATCCAGAGGAACGGGAATCAAACTAGCCCCCCCCCCAACCACCAACTGTACCCAAAACCTCCCAATTGTACCCCCTCTCAACAAAATATAGTATTAATATGGATAGACCAGGCACAAGATAATACATAGCATGAGCCTGTTGGTCCAACAAGTATTACATTCAACAGTTTTTACCTTTACTCCCTTCTAAGTACCACGACCCGTTCTAAGAGCCACCAATGCCTGCAAAAAAAGAAGTTTTGGATAAGAGGAAGCTAAGGTTTTTGCTAAAAAAAGACAAGAGTTCAAGGACAGAAGACCCCCTTTACCCCCTTTTCGTCTTCTTAAGACAATTTAAATAGGGATTTATATAAAATGTTTTAGAGAGTTCGAATGAAATTTATTTGACTGGTTAAGGTCTTATTTACATTTAGATTACCTTACTCATTGATTACCTTAACCCATGCGATTTCTCAATATTCTGTACTTGGACAAAAAGCTGTCCTTATTATTCAAGTTAATAGCCTTTTTTGTTCAGTAAAGAATAGTAGGTTTCGTTGCCAGTGCTCTAGCCTTGTAAAGTATCCTTTTCACTCTAAAATTAGCTATTCAGAAGAACCTGCTACTTTGCTGAAGACAGCCCCCTTCACCCATGCATAATGTAATATTAATCTACATTCTAATATTACCTAGTTGTTTTGAAAGGGTTGGTCAGTGGTTTGATAATGATGGATCAACTTTAAATGATTCAAATTAAATTTTGGAAATTTCTCCACATTTTCAAAAAACAATACCGACTATTTAGGGTATCTCATTCATGCATTGGTCATCTGGAGGTTCAAAAAATCAACCTTAATTTAGGGTAGTTCATTTATTCATTTGTGATCCGTAGGTTTTACCATTGCGACCTCAATTTAGGGTGGTTCATTCATTCATTGGTCATCCGGAGTTTCAAAAAATCAGCGTTAACTTAGAGTAGTTCATTTATCCATTGGTCATCCGAAGATCCGAAGATTGCACCCCTATGCTTTCTAAAAGCCAGAATATAATTTGTATTTTACTGAAAAAATTCTTTTAAGTGTTTTCACTTTTATAACTTTAAGAAATCAAAAATATATTAAGATTTTAAGAAATAAATATCAGCATATGTATATTAAACTGACAATGCGCATTCTTTTGAATTTTTTCAGTAAAGTACAAATTATATTCTGGCTTTTAGAAAGCATAGGGGTTTTCAACCCTACTCATATTAATTTCTGCTCGCTTTGAGTTTGAATCTGTTATTTGTTTTACTTTCTGTTCGTTTTGGGTATCATTTATTTATTGATACTGATTTGTGGAAGTTGTATGCTTGGTAGATTATTTGATTCTATTTTTGTTTATTTTTGGTTTAATGGAGTTATTTACTTTTTTTTGAAAAACTTAGTTTGTGGAAATTTTTTTTTTAAAATTAACTTCTGTTCGTTTTATATTGACATAGTTTTTTTCAGGGAAAACGAAAATAATAGTTTGAATCTTTCCAATTTTGCATTAAAAATTTATAGTTTAGCCTGATATTTATATGCTGGAGAAACTTTTAATTTAGTCATATACATCCTCTAGTTGACCTGATAAATAGAATATAATACCTTTCCCAAAAAAATTATATCTATGCTCTTTTACAGTATGGATACAATTACACTCTTTTGATTTATTAAAATTTTAAGAGCAAAAGTAGTACTAGATGTAGCCCCAACCATTTGAACTTAATACCCTCAGTCGTTCTTGGTATATTGCTGAGATGTCTTATTGGCAACCAGCATACAAACAGCGTGTTTTGATTTAATTTTAAAGCAACATTTAAATTTTAAGCATAATGGAAAAATTACATAACTGTGGGGGGTTGACCTACCCAATAACCATATAGATGTAGTTACTAGACCATTCAGCTATGCTGAACAAAATGGCAGTCTTAAAATTTTCATTCTAAGCGTCTGGAAAATTATGAGCTAAAGAGGAGGGCTGATTGCCCTACAATCACTTTTGAGTCTTAAGAGGGCACTAGAACTTTTAATTTTCAACCAAATTAGCTCCTTCAAGATATCAATTATATTACTAGCTATGATAGAGCATCACTGCCTGTGTCCTTATATGCCCTACAGTGCTTATATACCCTTTTAGTACCTGCATGCACATAGGTTTTTCGTTTAATTAAAACTCCTCCTAAAATTTTGTTTCTACGCATAATTACTGAACCTTTCAACAATGATAAAAAATTGATGTCTCAAAACTTTGTTTGGATATTTGTTATGGGAAATGATGGGCGTGGGGGGGGGAGTTTCTCTTAAATCACTTTGGCTCTTATAAAAACTATAACTTCCAATTTAAAATCAAATGAGACCTATCTGAATTTAATACGACCACCCATTCCATAAAAAGCTTATATGTCCCCAGGGCATAACTTAAAGCCCTTGTTTCCCTGGAAGCATTTTTATATGTTCTATGGACCATTTTGAACAAAATTGCTATTGCATATTTCAATCAGATTAATTGGCAAAAAGAGGGGTAGTTGGGTGAGGGGGATGCTACTTGACCTCTATAACTATTGACTGTTAAAAGGGAACCAGAACTTCCAATTTCAACAAAATGAGCCACCTCTAAGACTTGTATAACCATCCCTTCCATGAGAACATTAAATACCCCAGGGGCATAACTTACAACACACTTCCTCAGGCTCTGGTGGTTAGTATCAACCTCAAAAGCCTTGTTATATGATATTTGGACTATTTTGAATAAAAGGGTCGTCTCAAAATATCTAATGGAGAGATCTCAGGAAAACACGACGTGTTTGTGTGTGTTTGTGTGTGTGTGGAGGGGGGGGGGGTGGGAATAGCTTCGCTTTGATCACTTTGACTCTTAAAAAAGGCACTAGAACTTATGATTACCAATCCAATGAGTCTCCTCAAAAGCATATATGACCACCCTTTTTATAAGAATCTTATATGCCCCAAGGGCATAACTTAAAACGGTTCCCCTCAGATCTGTAGGGGGGGGTGGCTTGTATTACTCACAGAAATAATTTCCGAAACCTTCAACTACGATGAATAAATTTGGTATATCCAGATTTTGATTGGAGGTGCTAAGGTAAATTCGGTGCGTGGAGGGGGGGGGGGTCTTTTTGATCTTAAATCACGTTGATTTTAGACCTTCAAAATACGTTGAACAAAATGGCTATCTCAAAATTTCTATTGGAAGTATTTGGGAAAATGATGGGCGTGGGGGGGGGGTTATTCACCCTTTGATCACTTTCGACTAATAAGAAAGGCACTAGTCACCTCAATTACAAAATTTAGTGAGCCCTTTTTGAAGCTTCTACGACAGAACTTTCTATAAAAACCTTACATGCCCCAAGGTCATAACTTACTACCCTTGTCCTGATGGCTAAGGGGGGGGGGACTGTCATCCTCAAAGACATTATTTTTGGACTTTTCAACTATGTTGAACAAAATGGCCATATCAAAATGTTGATCGGAAATGTTTGGGGAAATGATGGTCGTTGGAGGGGGGAGGGGTGATTCTCCCTCCTATTACTGTTGACTATGAAATAAGACAATACCCCTCTTAATTTCCAATCGAATGAGCCCTTTTTGAAGTTTTTACGACAACGCTTTCTATAAAAACCTTATATGCCCCAAGGCATAACTTACAACCTCAGTCCTGAGGGCTTTGGGGGGGGGGTTATACTCAAAGACATAATCTCCAGACCCTTCTGGAGATTCAAAATAGACCAACAAAATGGACAATCAAAATGATGATCGAACGTGTTTGAGGAAATGATGGGCATGGGGGGCATTCGCCCTCATATCGCTTTTGACTATTAAAAAGGGCACTAGACTTTTCAATTCCCAGTTGAATGAGCCCTTTTTGAAGTTTCTACGACAACACTTTCAATAAAAACCTTAGATGCCCCCAGGTCATAACTTAAAACCTTTGCCCAGGGGACTGTAGGGGTTTTGTCATCCTCAGACATAATTTCCGGACCTTTCAACTACGTTGAACAAATACCTATCTCAAATTTTGATTGGATGTGTTTGGAGAAATGGTGGGCGTGAGAAGGGGATTAGTTGCCCTCCAATCACTTTCGACTGTTAAAAAGGGCACTAACCCTTTCAATTTCCAATCTAATGAGCCCTTTTTAAAGTTTCTACGACAACGCTTTTTATAAAACCTTCTATGCCCCGAGGATATAACTTACGAACCCTGCACTTAGGGGTGGGAGGAGGGGTGTCATACTTAAAGATCTAATTTTCAGAACTTTCAACTACTTTGAACAAAAAAGACTGTCTCAAAATTTTGATTGGATGTGTTTAGGGAAATAGTGGGCGTGAGAAAGGAGTTAGTTACCCTCCAATCCCTTTCGACTATTAAAAAGGGCACTAGCCCTTTCAGTTTCCAATCGAATGAGCCCTTTTGAAGCTTTTACGACAACGCTTTCTATTAAAACCTTACATGCCCCAGGGCATAACTTATAACCTTAGGCCTAAGGGCTCTGAGGGTTGTCAGACTCACAGACGTAATTTCCGGATCCTTTAACTAAGTTCAACAAAATGGCTATATCAAAATGTTGATCGGAAGTATTTGGGGAAATGATGGGCGTGAGGGGGCATTTGACCTCCGATTCCCTTTGACTAATAATAAGGGTACTATTAATAAGGACACCTCTCATTTCCCAATTGAATTACCCCTTTTTGACATTTCTACGACAACACTTTCAATAAAAACCTTATATACCCCAGGGCATAATTTAAAATCTTTGCCCTGAGGGCTGTGGGGGGTTTGTCATCCTCAACCATAATTTCCAGATCTTTCAACTACGTTGAACAAAATGGCTATCTCAAAATATTGATTGGATGTGTTTCAGGAAATGGTGTTTGCGAGAGGGCGGTTAGTTGCCCTCCAATCACTTTCGACTATTAAGAAGAGCACTAGCCCTTTCAATTTCCAATCAAATGAGTCCTTTTTGAAAGACAAGCTGAAACTAATATTTTGCACTTACCCCTTAGTTTAATATGCTTGTCAAGTTTGGCACTTTGCCCTTACTCAGGATGAAACTGATAAAATAGCCCTCCAATTACTTTCGGCTATTAAAAAGGGCACTAGCCCTTTCAATTACCAATCAAATGAGCCTTTTTTGAAAGACAATCTGAAACTAATATTTTGCACTTTCATCCACCCCTTAGTTTGATATGCTTGTCCAGTTTGGCACTTTGCCCTTACCCAGGATGAAACTGATAAAATAGAACGAGTTCAGAAGAGATCACTGCAAATCATTTATGGCGGTTCTCCTCAACCTTACTCATTTTACCTCAAAGAATTTAAACTTGAATCCTTTCTTCCCGCCGAGAAAAATTATGCCAAAGATTTGGCTCCTCCCTCCTCCAACATCCCATCTACCGATCATTCCTTTCCCACCTTTTGTCCCTATAAGATCTCGTTCCCCCCAGGGAAGTGGCTGAGAAGGTTCTAAAACTGACCTCAGTCCAATTTAACACCATGTGCTACAGTAAAAGCTTCGTGCCAAGCTTTGTGAAATATCACAATGATCTCTAGTATTTTTATTCTTTAGTTTATTTTATCCCGACGAAGTTTTATCGGACAATTTTATTCTCAATCTCAAGGGTTTTTATCCTTTAGTTTATTTATCCTGATAAAGTTTTATCAGACAACTTTATTTTTCTATTTATGACTAAGAGACATCATATTTGGGCTTTGCCGACAAGAGCTCTGTCTTGTTTTTGAATTAAATGAATTTGAATAAATTTGAATTTGAAGTTTTTATGACAGTAGAATGCATCGTATGGATTTGCAGAGACGTATAGGAAATACTTTGCAGAGGCGTATAGGAGTCACTGTGCTATTTACTTGGCTTATATTCCTTACCATGCTATTTGCACAGACCTATACACCTTTTTCAAAGAGCACACGAGATTGTGCAATGCAATCAGACGGGTTTCTGAGGCAACACCCATTTTTTATCAAAAATTGTCAAACAGTAATAAGCTCTAGGCTGAAGGTACCTTGCATCATGTCTAGAATTGATTGGCATACGCTGTTAAATCATTTACCAAAAAAAATAACTCTATTTGCGAAAAAGGGTGTAGCATTTGCGAATTGGAGTTGAACAGTGTTGTCAATATAAAATATGGTCTAACGTTATAGTATACTAAACAGTTGATGCTAATAGAGATGTAGATTTCAAGAAAAGAATTTTAATAATGAAATTCAGAACAACCCTTAGAAATCCTTGCAAATCAAGTAGTGATGTATCTATGAGTATGAACCAACAAGGATCATAAGCACCAACGACCCTAACCACCAGGGAACTCAACCCCTAAAGGTCCCCTATCCCCAAACTCCAAGGGGTTCCCCTCCCCTCCAACTTTTTGGCCCCTCCCCCCATTTTTTTGAAGTTTTTTTCAAATTTTTTTTATTTTTTTAACATGATATATTTTTTCAACTTTTTTTTACATCTCTTATAATGACATGTAACATACTTAAAACATAAAAAAATCATATTTAATATTTTCCAAATTCAAAATGAGAATGATGTAGAAATGTTAGTGAAGTGAAGTGAATGTTAGTGAAGTGACAAATGAGAATGATGTAGAAGTGACTTTTACTATTAGAAAAATATTGTTTGTAGTAGCACTTTTTTTTATTGGACTAAATTCTTTTTTGGACTTCGAAATTATTCAACTTTTTTTTACGTATCTTAAAATGACATGAAATATGCTTATGGCTCTAACAATTGTACTCTATGCATGCCCAGAGACACGATGCGACTTCCCTCCCCCCTCCACATTTTTTTTGAATTTTTTTGAAGTTTTTTTTTAACTTTTTTTTAATTTTTTTTACCATGATATATATTTTCAACTTTTTTGTACGTCTCTTAGAATGACATTTAACATACATAAGACATAAAAAATCACATTTAATATTTTCCAAATTCAAATGAGAATGATATAGAAATGTTAGTCGTGTCTTTTGCTATTAGAAAAATATTGTTTTTAGTAGCACTTTTTGATTGGACTAAATTTTTTTGGCGGGACTTCAAAATTATTCAACTTTTTTTTACCTATCTTAAAATGACATGAAATATGCTTATGGCTCTAACAATTGTACTCTATGCTTGCTCAGAGACACGATGCAGCTTTCCCACTGGTACTCTATGTCCGGTTATTGACACTACCTAGTTTATTGGATGTATTAAATCAGTATTTTTTACACAGTGGAACAATAAACACAACTCATATCTCTAAGAAGTGAAGATGAAGCATTTTAAGAAAGTATGTTCACATGATAGTTTTATTGTAGCATTGAATGCTGGCAAGGAGAAGTATTCAAACTATGAAATAAGTACAAGTGGTAGCACTATCGGAAACGTATGCGTGCATTGTCTTGACAATAAGGAATCAAATTTCTTTGTAGTACCAAAAATTCAACTCTTCTGATGGTGGATATGCGAGATTGAGATCTCCGGAGATAATTGCACTCAAAGAAAATGAGAACAGAAAAATAATAGTTGAACAAGAGGGGCATCTTCTTGCTAGTGCTTGTGGTAACATGTTACCCAGTGTTAAACCATATCGTCAGCTTTCGGGTATTAGCATTCAAATGAAAGCAAAGACGAAAAGAAAGGCCTACTCTTCTGCTAATATCATAAAACATATCTTGTCTACGTGTCCGGAACTGTTACCTGTGTAAAAATAGTGTGATAATAGACAGTGAAATTGCCAGAAAAATAAAAAGGGCATTGGCAGAAAATATCACGAAGGAATATAAAGATGAATTGATGAAAAACAAAGTACCAGCAAACGGTACTGCAATTGATCAATCGATGAACCAAATAATACCAAAGACGAAAAGCATATTGACCCTGTAGATAACACACCTGTAAAAATTGTGTATGACTCAAAATGGAATAATGATTATTCTACTGATTACGAACTAAGAGAAAACAATAGCTATAGTATCAAGAGAGAACATGGTGAACCCTTTTATGGAACAGATTCAAAATGTCCAAAGTTGATCACTGATATTAATAATGTATAATAATGTATCTACCATATATTTATATTAATATCATATATGTCATTAAAAATATGTTATCTATTACTTTTTTATATTCCCATTATTTCTAGGGTAAGCTAAGACAGACACTGAGAGAAGCAAACGCCTGATAAACCACACAAGCAAAAAGAGTGAGAGACACATACAAATACATAGATTCAGACATACAAACAGACATAGACAGGTAATGGGATAAGCAAACACCTGCCCAGACACACACAGACAAAGAGAGTGAGAAGCACATACAAACATATAGATTCAGACATGAAAACCGAGAAAGACATGCACTGGAATAAGCAAACACCCGCCCAAACACACAAGCAAAAAGAGTGAGAGAGATAAAAACACATGCAAATATATAGATTCAGACATACAAACCAACAATGACAGGCATTAAGATAGGCAAACACCCGCCCAGACACATAGGCCAAGAGAGTGAGAGTAACAACATCACATATAAATATATAGATTCTGACATACAAACCGACAAAGACAGGCACTGGGAGAAGCAAACATCCGCCCAGACACATAGGCAAGGAGAGTGGGAGAGATAAAACACATGCAAATATATTGGTTCAGACATAAAAACCGACAGAGACAGGCACTGGGAGAAGCAAACATCCGCCCAGACACATAGGCAAGGAGAGTGGGAGAGATAAAAACACATGCAAATATATAGATTCAGACATACAAACCGACAGAGACAGGCACTGAGATAAGCAAACACCCGCCCAGACACATAAGCCCAGAGAGTGAGAGAGACAAAAACACATGCAAATATATAGATTCAGACATACAAAGCAACAATCACAGGCATTGAGATAGGCAAACACCCGCCCAGACACATAAGCAGAGGAAGTGAGAGAGACGAAAACACATATAAATATATGAATTCTGACATGCAAACCATCAATGACAGGCATTGATATAGGTAAACACCCACCCAGACACATAAGCAGAGGTAGTGAGAGAGAGAAAAATACATATAAATATATGGATTCTGATATACAAACCGACAAAGACAGGCACTGAGATAAGAAAACACCCGCCCAGACACATAGGCCCCGGGAGTGAGAGAGACAAAAACACATGCAAATATATAGATTCAGACATACAAAGCAACAATGACAGGCATTGAGATAGGCAAACACCCCGCCCAGACACATAAGCAAAGAGAGTGAGAGAGTCAAAAACATACAGATATATAGATTCTGACATACAAACCGACAACGACAGGCACTGGGAGAAGCAAACTTCCGCCCAGCCACATAGGCAAAGAGAGTGGGAGAGATAAAAACTCATGCAAATATATAGATTCAGACATACAAACCAATAATGACAGGCATTGAGATAGGCAAACACCCGCCCAGACACATTAGCAGAGGAAGTGAGAGACAGATAAAAACACATGTAAATATATAGATTCTGACATGCAAACCAACAATGACAGGAATTGAGATAGGCAAACTCCCGCCCAGACACATAAGCAGAGGAAGTGAAAGAGACAAAAACACATATAAATATATAGATTCTGACATACAAACCGACAAAGACAGTCACTGAGATAAGCAAACACCCACCCAGACACATGAACCAGAGAGTGAGAGAGAGACAAAACACATGCAAATATATAGATTCAGACATACAAACCAACAATGACAGGCATTGATATAGGCAAACACCCACCCAGAAACATAAGCAAAGAGAGTGAGAGTGACAAAACGCATATAAATATACAGATTCTGACATACAAACCGACAAAGATAGGCACTGTGAGAAGCAAACATCTGCCCAGACACATAGGCAAGGAGAGTGGGAGAGATAAAAACACATTCAAATATATTGATTCAGACATACAAACCGACAGAGACAGGCACTGAGATAAGCAAAGACCCGCCCAGACACATAGGCAAAGAGAGTGAGAGAGACAAAAAACACATGTAAATATACAGATTCAGACATACAAAGCAACAATCGCAGGCATTGAGATAAGCAAACTCCCGCCCATACACATAAGCAGAGGAAGGGAAAGAGATAAAACCACATATAAATATATAGATTCTGACATACAAACTGACAAAGACAGTCACTGAGATAAGCAAAGACCCGCCCAGACACCTAGGCAAAGAGAGTGAGAGAGACAAAAAACACATGTAAATATACAGATTCAGACATACAAAGCAACAATGTCAGGCATTGAGATAGGCAAACACCCAGCCCAGAAACATAAGCAAAGAGAGTGAGAGAGTCAAAAACACATGAATATTTAGATTCTGACATACAAACCGACAAAGACAGGCACTGGGAGAAGCAAACTTCCGCCCAGACACATAGGCAAAGAAAGTGGGAGAGATAAAAACACTTGCAAATACATAGATTCAGTCATACAAACATACAATGACAGGCATTGAGATAGGCAAAAGCCACCCAGACACATAAGCAGAGGAAGTGAGAGAGACAAAAAAAGAGTGAGAGAGACTAAAAACGCATACAAATACATAGATTCAGACATACAAACCGACAATGACAGGCACTGAGACAAGAAAACACCTGCCCAGAGACATATGGAAAGAGAGAGAGAGAGACAAAAAAAAACACATTCTAATAATTAGATTCAGACCACAACCCGACAATGACAAGCATTGGGACTAGCAAACACCCGCCCAGACACATAGGTAAAGAGATGTAAGTAAGTAAGTAACAATCTCTTGGCACTGGGAGAAGCAAACATCCACCCAGACACTTAAGCAAAGAGAGTGAGAGAGTCAAAAAACACATAAATATTAAGATTCTGACATACAAACCGACAGAGACAGGCACTGGGAGAAGCAAACATCCGCCCAGACACGTAGGCAAAGAGAATGGGAGAGATAAAAACACATGCAAATATGTAGATTCAGACATACAAACCAACAGTGACAGGCATTGAGATAGGCAAACACCCGCCCGGAGACATACGCAGAGGAAGTGAGGGAGACAAAAACACATATAAATATATCGATTCTGACATACAAACCAACAATGACAGACATTGAGATAGGCAAACACCCGCCCAGACACATAAGCAAAGAGAGCGAGGGAGTCAAAAACACATAAATATTAAGATTCTGACATACAAACCGACAGAGACAGGCACTGGGAGAAGCAAACATCCGCCCAGACACGTAGGCAAAGAGAGTGGGAGAGATAAAAACACATGCAAATATATTGATTCAGACATACAAACCAACAATGACAGGCATTGAGATATGACTAAGCATCATTTCGTTGAATTTAGGTTGGATCAGTTATAGGTGGCAGCACACCCGCTCAGACACACAGTCATAGCGAGAGAGATATCCAAAAAGTTGGGTTTATCTAGGTTCACTTAGAGTGACGCGCCACTCTAAGTGAACCTATATATTTGGATGTTTTTATCTTTCCCACTCTCTTTGCCTTTGTGTCTGGGCGGATGTTTGCTTCTCCCAGTGCCTGTCTCTGTCGGTTTGTATGTCAGAATCTATATATTTATGTGTTTTTTGACTCTCTCACTCTCTTTGCTTATGTGTCTCGGCGGATGTTTTCTTCTCCCAGTGCCAAGAAATTGTTACTTACTTACTTACATCTCTTTACCTAGGTGTCTGGGCGGGTGTTTGCTAGTCCCAATGCTTGTCATTGTCGGGTTGTAGTTTGAATCTAAGTATTTGTATGCGTTTTTTTTTGTCTCTCTCCCTCTCTTTGCATGTGTCTCTGGGCAGGTGTTTTCTTGCCTCAGTGCCTGTCATTGTCGGTTTTTATGTCTGAATCTATATATTTGTATGCGTTTTTTTTTGTCCTCTCTCACTCTCTTTTTTGTCTCTCGCACTTCCTCTGCTTATGTGTCTGGGCTGGTGTTTGCCTATCTCAATGCCTGTCATTGTTGGTTTGTAGGTCTGAATCTATATATTTGCATGTGCTTTTATCTCTCCCACTCTCTTTGTCTATGTGTCAGGGCGGAAGTTTGCTTCTCCCATTGCCTGTCTTTGTCAGTTTGTATGTCAGAATCTATATATTTATGTGTTTTTGACTCTCTCACTCTCTTTGCTTATGTGTCTGGGCGGGATGTTTGCCTATATCAATACCTGTCATTGTTGCTTTGTATCTCTCAATCTATATATTTGCATGTGTTTTTGTCTCTCTCACTCTCTGGGTCTATGTTGTCTGGGCGGGTGTTTGCTTATCTCAGTGCCTTTCTTTGTCGGTTTGTATGTCAGAATTCATATATTTATATGTATTTTTCTCTCTCTCACTTCCTCTGCTCGTGTGTCTGGGCAAGTGTTTGCCTATCTAAATTCCTGTCATTGTTGGTTTGCATGTCAGAATCCATATATTTATATGTGCTTTTGTCTCTCTCACTTCCTCTGCTTATGTGTCTGGGCGGCTTTTTGCCTATCTCAAAGCCTGTCATTGTTGGTTTGTATGTCTGAATCTATATATTTACAAGTGTTTATATCTCTCCCTTTCTCTTTGTCTATGTGTCTGGGCGGAATTTTGTTTCTCCCAGTGCCTTTGTTTGTCGGTTTGTATGTCAGAATCTAAATATTTATGTGTTTTGGACTCTCTCACTCTCTTTGCTTATGTGTCTGGGCGGGATGTTTGCCTATCTCAATGCCTGTCATTGTTGCTTTGTATGTCTGAATCTATATATTTGCATGTGTTTTTGTCTCTCTCACACTCTGGGCCTATGTGTCTGGGCGGGTGTTTGCTTATCTCAATGCCTGTCATTGTTGGTTTGCATGTCAGAATCCATATATTTATATGTGTTTTTGTCTCTCTCAGTTCCTCTGCTTATATGTCTGGGCGGGTGTTTCCCTATCTCAATGCCTCTGATTGTTGCTTGGTATGTCTGAATCTATATACTTACATGTGTTTTGTCTCTCTCACTCTTTTTGCTTGTATGTCTGGGCGGGTGTTTGCTTATCTTAGTGCTTGACTCTGTCGGTGTGTATGTCTGAATCAATATATTTGAATGTGTTTTTATCTCTCCCACTCTCCTTTCCTATGTGTCTGGGCGGATGTTTGCTTCTCCCAGTGCCTGTCTTTGTCGGTTTGTGTGTCAGAATCTATATATTTATATGTGTTTTTGTCACTCTCACTCTCTTTGCTTATGTGTCTGGGCGGGTGTTTGCCTATCTCAATGCCTGTCATTGTTGGTTTGTATGTCTGAATCTATATATTTGCATGTGTTTTGTCTCTCTCACTCTCTAGGCCTATGTGTCTGGGCGGGTGTTTGCTTATCTCAGTGACTGTCTTTGTCGGTTTGTACGTCATAATTTATATATTTATATGTGTTTTTGTCTCTTTCACTTTCTCCGCTTATGTTTCTGGGCGATTGTTTGCCTATCTCAATGCCTGTGATTGTTGCTTCTTATGTCTGAATCTATATATTTACATGTGTTTTTTGTCTCTCTCACTCTCTTTGCCTATGTGTCTGGGCGGGTGTTTGCTTATTTCAGTGCCTGTCCCTGTCGGTTTAAATGTCTGAATCAATATATTTGCATGTGTTTTTATCTCTCCCACTCTCCTTGCCAATATGCCTGGGCGGATGTTTGCTTCTCACAGTGCCTGTCTTTGTCGGTTTGTATGTCAGAATCTATATATTTATATGTGTTTTTGTCACTCTCACTCTCTTTGCTTATGTGTCTAGGCGGGTGTTTGCCTATCTCGATACCTGTCATTGTTGGTTTGTATGTCTGAATCTATATATTTGCATGTGTTTTTGTCTCTCTCTCACTCTCTGGGCCTATGCGTCTTGGCGGGTGTTTGCTTATCTCAGTGACTGTCTTTGTCGGTTTGTGTGTCAGAATATATATATTTATATGTGTTTTTGTCTCTTTCACTTCCTCTGCTTATGTGTCGTGGCGGGTGTTTGCCTATCTCAATACCTTTAATTGTTGGTTTGCATGTCACAATCTATATATTTACATGTGTTTTTATTTCTCTCCCACTTCCTCTGCTTATGTGGCTGGGCGGAAGTTTGCTTCTCCCAGTGGCTGTCTTTGTCGGTTTGTATGTCAGCTTCTATATATTTATATGTTTTTGACTCTCACACTCTCTTTGCTTATGTGTCTGGGCGGGGTGTTTGCCTATCTCAATGCCTGTCATTGTTGCTTTGTATGTCTGGATCTATATATTTGCATGTGTTTTTGTCTCTCTCACTCTCTGGGCCTATGTGTCTAGGCGGGCGTTTGCTTATCTCAGTGCCTGTCTTTGTCGGTTTGTATGTCAGAATCTATATATTTATATGTTTTTGACTCTCTCACTCTCTTTGCTTATGTGTCTGGGTGGGGTGTTTGCCTATCTCAATGCCTGCCATTGATGGTTTGCATGTCAGAATCCATATATTTATATGTGTTTTTGTCTCTATCACTTCCTCTGCTTATGTGTCTGACTGGGTGTTTGCCTATCTCAATGCCTGTGATTGTTGCTTTGTATGTCTGAATCTATATATTTGCATGTGTTTTTGTCTCTCTCACTCTCTGGGCCTATGTGTCTGGGCGGGTGTTTGCTTATCTCAGTGCCTGTCTTTGTCGGTTTGTATGTCAGAATCTATATATTTGCATGTGTTTTTATCTCACCCACTCTCCTTGCCAATATGCCTGGGCGGATGTTTGCTTCTCACAGTGCCTGTCTTTGTCGGTTTGTATGTCAGAATCTATATATTTATATGTGTTTTTGTCACTCTCACTCTCTTTGCTTATGTGTCTAGGCGGGTGTTTGCCTATCTCGATACCTGTCATTGTTGGTTTGTATGTCTGAATCTATATATTTGCATGTGTTTTTGTCTCTCTCTCACTCTCTGGGCCTATGCGTCTTGGCGGGTGTTTGCTTATCTCAGTGACTGTCTTTGTCGGTTTGTGTGTCAGAATATATATATTTATATGTGTTTTTGTCTCTTTCACTTCCTCTGCTTATGTGTCGTGGCGGGTGTTTGCCTATCTCAATACCTTTAATTGTTGGTTTGCATGTCACAATCTATATATTTACATGTGTTTTTATTTCTCTCCCACTTCCTCTGCTTATGTGGCTGGGCGGAAGTTTGCTTCTCCCAGTGGCTGTCTTTGTCGGTTTGTATGTCAGCTTCTATATATTTATATGTTTTTGACTCTCACACTCTCTTTGCTTATGTGTCTGGGCGGGGTGTTTGCCTATCTCAATGCCTGTCATTGTTGCTTTGTATGTCTGAATCTATATATTTGCATGTGTTTTTGTCTCTCTCACTCTCTGGGCCTATGTGTCTTGGCGGGTGTTTGCTTATCTCAGTGCCTGTCTTTGTCGGTTTGTATGTCAGAATCTATATATTTATATGTTTTTGACTCTCTCACTCTCTTTGCTTATGTGTCTGGGTGAGGTGTTTGCCTATCTCAATGCCTGCCATTGATGGTTTGCATGTCAGAATCCATATATTTATATGTGTTTTTGTCTCTATCACTTCCTCTGCTTATGTGTCTGACTGGGTGTTTGCCTATCTCAATGCCTGTGATTGTTGCTTTGTATGTCTGAATCTATATATTTGCATGTGTTTTTGTCTCTCTCACTCTCTGGGCCTATGTGTCTGGGCGGGTGTTTGCTTATCTCAGTGCCTGTCTCTGTCGGTTTGTATGTCTGAATCAATATATTCGCATGTGTTTTTATCTCTCCCACTCTCCTTGCCTATGTGTCTGGGCGGATGTTTGCTTCTCCCAGTGCCTGTATTTGTCGGTTTCTATGTCATAATTTATCTATTTATATGTGTTTTTGTCAATCTCACTCTCTGGGCCTATGTGTCTGGGCGGGTGTTTGCCTATCTCAATGCCTGTCATTGTTGGTTTGTATGTCTGAATCTATATATTTGCATGTGTTTTTATCTCTCTCACTCTTTTTGCTTGTGTGTGTGCACTCTTTTGGTCAGATGTTTGCTTCTCTCAGTGTTTGTCTTAGCTTACCCTAGAAATAATGGGAATATAGCAATAAAGATAAAATATTTTTAATGAACTCATGACATATATGATATTAATATAAATATATGGTAGATACACTATTATACATTATCAATATCAATGATCAACTTTGGACATTTTGAATCTGTTCCATAAAATGGTTCACCATGTTCTCTCTTGATACTATAGCTATTGTCTTCTCTTAGTTCGTAATCAGTAGAATAATCATTATTACATTTTGAGTCATACACAATTTTTACAGGTGTGTCATCCACAGGCTCAATATGCTTTTCGTCTTAGGTATTATTTGGTTCATTGACTGTTTGATCAATAGCAATAACGTTTGCTGGTACTTTGTTTTTCATCGATTCATCTTTATAGTCCTTAGTGATTTTATCTGCCAATGCCCTTTTTATTTTTCTGGCAATTTCACTGTCTATTATCACACTATTTTTACACAGGTAACAGTTCCGGCACGTAGACAAGATATGGTTTATGATATTAGTAGAAGAGTAGGCCTTTCCTTTCGTCTTTGCTTTCATTTGAATGCTAATACCCGAAAGCTGACGATATGGTTTAACACTGGGTAATATGTTACCACAAGCACTAGCAAGAAGATGCCCCGCTTCATCAACTATTATTTTTATATTGGTGTTCTCTTTGAGTGCAATCATCTCCGGAGATCTCAATCTCGCATACCCACCATCATAAGAGTTGAATTTTTTTGGTACTCCAAAGAAATTTAATTCCTTACTGTCATGACAATGCACGCATACGTTTCCGATAGTGCTACCACTTGTACTTATTTCATAGTTTAAATACTTCTCCTTGTCAACATTCAATGCTACAATAAAACTATCATGTGAACATACTTTCTTAAAATGCTTCATCTTCACTTCTTAGAGATATGAGTTGTGTTTATTGTTTCACTGTGTAAAAAATACTGATTTAATACGTCCAATAAACTAGGTAGTGTCAATAACTGGACATAGAGTACCAGTGGGAAAGCCGCATGGTGTCTCAGAGCAAGCATAGAGTACAAATGTTAGAGCCATAAGCACATTTCATGTCATTTTAAGATACGTAAAAAAAGTTGAGTAATTTCGAAGTCCCAAAAAAAAATTTAGTGCAATAAAAAAAGTGCTACTACAAACAATATTTTTCTAATAGTAAAAGTCACGACTAACATTTCTATATCATTCTCATTTTGAATTTGGAAAACATTAAATGTGATTTTTGTATGTTTTAAGTATGTTACATGTCATTCTAAGAGATGTAAAAAAAGTTGAAAAAATATATGTTAAACAAAATAATAAAAAAAGTTAAAAAAAACATCAAAAAATATTCAAAAAAATGGGGGGTGGTGGGAAAGCCGCATCGTGTCTCTGGGCATGCATAGAGTACACTTGTTAGAGCCATAAGCATATTTCATGTCATTTTAAGATAGGTAAAAAAAAGAAAAAAAAAGAAAAGAAAAAAAAGTTGAATAATTTTGAAGTCCAAAAAAAATTTAGTGCAATAAAAAAAGTGCTACTACAAACAATATTTTTCTAATAGTTGAAGTCACGACTAACATTTCTATATCATTCTCAATTTGAATTTAGAAAATATTAAATGTGATTTTTTTATGTTTTAAGTATGTTACATGTTATTCTAAGAGATGTAAAAAAAATTGAAAAAATATATATGTTAAAAAAAATAATAAAAAAAGTTAAAACAAACTTCAAAAAAAAATGAGGGGAGGGGGGTCAAAAAGTTGGAGGGAAGGGGGCCCCCTTGGAGTTTGGGAATAAGGGACCTTTGGGGGTTGAGGTCCCTGGTGGTTAGGGTTGTTGGTGCTTATGATCCTTGATGGTTCATACTCATATATAACTCACTACTTGATTTGCAAGGATTTCTAAGGGTTGTTCTGAATTTCATTATTAAAATTCTGTTCTTGACATCTACATCTCTATTAGTATCAACTGTTTAGCATACTATAACGTTAGACCATATTTTAAACTGACAACACTGTTCAACTCCAATTCGCAAATGCTACACCCTTTTTCGCAAATAGAGTTTTTTTTGGTAAATGATTTAACAGCATATGCCAATCAATTCTAGACATGATGCAAGGTACCTTCAGCCTAGAGCTTATTACTGTTTGACAATTTTTGATAAAAAATGGGTGTTGCCTCAGAAACCCGTCTGATTGCATTTTACAATCTAGTGTGCTCTTTGAAAAAGGTGTATAGGTCTCTGCAAATAGCACAGGTGTAAGGAACATAAGCCAAGCAAATACCACAGTGATTCCTATACGTGTCTGCAAAGTATTTCCTATACGTCTCTGCAAATCCATACGATGCATTCTACTTGTGACAACGCTTTCTATAAGAACCTTACTTGCCCCCAGGAAATAACTTACAACCCTTGCCCTGAGGGCTGTGGGGGTAGTGTCATCCTCAAAGACATAATTTCTGGACCCGTCAACTACGTTGAACAAAACGCGTTTCTAAAAATTTTGATTGGATGTATTTGGGGAATGGTGGGTGTGAGAGGGGGTTAGTTGCCCTCCAATCACATTAGAAATGGCACTAACCCTTTCAATTTCTAATCTAATTAGCCCTTTTGGAAGTTTCTACGACAGCGCTTTCTATAAAAACCTTATATGCCCTCAGGGCATAACTTACAAGCCTTGCCCTGAGGGCTGTGGGGGACTTTCATCCTCAAAGACATAATTTCCAGATCTTTCAACTATTTTGAACAAAATGGCTATCTCAAAATTGCGATTGAATGTGTTGTGGGGAAATGGTGGGCATGGAGAGGGTGTTAGTTGCCCTCCAATCACTTTCGACTATTAAAAAGGGCACTAGCCCTTTCAATTTCTAATTGAATCACCCCTTTTCGAAGTTTATGTGACAACTCCTTCGATACGAAGTTCCGTGGTCTAAAAAAAAGGAAAAAAAATAATACATTGGGCCCACATCGTTCTTTACTTAGGTAGCGCTATTTCACTGCCTATGATACGATGGAATATTAGAATTTGGTGATAAAGAACGCAATATGATCCGTTCGAAGGACTTTGGTGGTTGTCACGAGCAGCGAGGATTTCCTTACAAATTTGCCGTATCTGTAGATAAATACTCAAAGTGTATATTATTGGAACTCTATGCTGTCAAATTCCAAGACAATAGCAAAACTGATTTAACTTTTATTCTACTCCAAAGAGGAGCATCTTTTATTCTACTCCAAAGAGGAGCATCTTAGCTCCGTTTTTAAGTTCAAATAAGACAGTCATCTGCGTTTACCCATGTAATATAAGTATTTAAAATTCCATAAATAGATTGTATAGATTTAACTAATTGTGAAGGGTTGAGAGTTCATTGGGAAGGGAAGTGGGAGGGTAGTTGAACTCTCATCTACACTGGTGCTCCTTCTTTGGAGTAAAATTCCAATCAAACTTCAAACTTGGTAAGTTTTTGCTTAATTTTTAAATTTGACAATTCAAAAACTTAGTCCTTGAGCATCAAGTAGCTTTACCTGTCTGCCTCTCCAGAGGGTTATAAGAGCAAATAAAAATAGCGATGCTTAGCAGGAATAAAAGCATGGATACTGACTTTGAAGAGTGTTTGAGTTGCACCCCTGTATGGGCGGATGGTAGGGTTGTGTCACACATTGGACTGTCTGAAGAAGTGTATCAATTTTGTGTATGTTGATGCAAATGACCCAGATACTTTTGTCATTTTGCTGTATTATTATTAGCTATTCCTTGGATGCCATTCAAGTTGTGAAATGCGAAAAGTTTTCTCCCGATTGCTTGGATATTCAGTGTCTATGCATCAAACTTGCAGGAATTTAGCAAACGATTTAGTTTTTTTTTCAATCTTTCTTTTTCATACGCTTTCGGGCTGTGATTGGTTTTGTGTTCTTTATATTTGTAAGAGAGTCATTGTCATTGTTTATAATGAAGATTCACACCTCTTTACCTCTGGGTAACGTACGAGTACATTCATATCGGAGGGAGCTCAAATATTTCCTGCCATCTGACGCTGCCTTTGAATGCCATGCTAAACGTGCTTAGCTCCAGTAGACATTTTTTAATAAGTACACCGACTAAAGCCGCAGTTTCTATATTTCCTACACTTTGGCTGAATGGTTAGGTTAGGTCAGTTGTGTCCGTTTTTAAGGTACTCCCGGTGGTGTGGCACCTTATTCCTGCTCGTGCACTTGCTTGTATGCTAATAAAAAAAGGAATTCAAATGCTTGAAATAGGCCTTGTGATTTACTTTGTAGCTATTATGTGATTAAATAAAAAAAACAAGTTTTTTTAACTGAAAGTAAGGAACGACGTTAAGACTTAAAACGAACAGAAATTACTCCGTATATGAAGGGGGCTGTCCCCTCCTCAACGCCTCGCTCTTTACGCTAAAGTTTTTTTATTGTTTAAAAAATAGAGTTGTGAGAAAGTCAAACTATAGCGTAAAGAGCGAGGCGTTGAGGAGGGGACAGCCCCCTTCATATACGGAATAATTTCTGTTCGTTTTAAGTCTTAACGTCGTTCCTTACTTTCAGTTAAAAAACTTGTTTTTTTTATTTAATTTTGAACGTTTTTGAATTAATCCAGGTTTTGATTTTGGCTCACCGTACATGAATAATTAAAACAAAATTTGCATATTATATTTGGTTAAATGGCTTTCCCGAAACTTGTTTTAATTTTATTTACGAACGTTTTTATTAGTAATAAATATACGTAACTTAGAATTAACTTACGTAACGAACTTCTATATTCATAAATTTTTAACACGTATATTAGGGGGTTCGCCCCCTAGTCAATACCCTGCTCTTTAAACTATAGTTCGAATTTTTTTTTCCAGTTCTTTAAAAATGACCTCTTAATCACAATCAGTTGATCAGTTGAAAAACTTGTTTTTTTTTTATTTAATTCCTGATCTTTTTCTTTAATAATGCTGGGAAATCCGGCGCCCCCTTCATAGCAATGTCCCTTCCCCCATGAAAACTTCCTTCATGGAAAGATCCTTCCATATAGCCCCCGACCCTCTCCTTCCCCCATCTACCAGAAAAAATCTCCTCTGAAAAAGTCTGTATACTTCCCAATAACCAATACTATATGTTAACATTGAGTAAAGTTCATAACTTTCAGCCCCCCCCTGGGGACTTTGGGGATCAAGTCATCCTAAAAGACATTTTTATCATATTTTCGACCATGCTGAACAAAATGGCTATCTCAAAATTTTGATCGGGTGACTTTGGGAAAAAAATGAGCGTGGGAGGGGGCCTAGTTGCCCTCCATTTTTTTTTGGTCACTTAAAAAGGGCACTAGAACTTTTAATTTCCGTTCCAATGAGCCCTCCCACGATATTCTAGGACCACTGGGTCGATACGATCACCCCTGGGGAAAAAAAAAACAAAAAAAAAAAAAAAAAAACAAATAAACACGCATCCATGATCTTTCTTCTGGCAAAAAATGGAAAATTCCACATTTTTGTAGATAGGAGCTTGAAACCTCTACAGTAGGGTTCTCTGATACGCTGAATATGATGGTGTGATTTTCATTAAGGTTCTATAACTTTTAGGGGGTCTTTCCCCCTTTTTTTCGAAAATCAGCCAAATTTTCTCAGGCACGTAACTTTTGATGGGTAGATTAAACTTGATGAAACTTATATATTTGAAATCAGAATTAAAATCTGATTCTTTTGATGTATCTATTGGTATCAAAATCCCGTTTTTTAGAGTTTCGGTTACCATTGAGCCGGGTCGCTCCTTACTTACAGTTCGTTACCACGAACTGTTTGAAATGTTTGAATGCTTCTTCTGTACTCTTTATCTAATTCTCCTAATCATATTATTTTTAAAGTCTCTTTTACCTATAATTCAGACCCAGAAAGACAATTTTAATAGGCTGAACTAGTATATTTTTAAGCTTATTTGTTTGTAAGTAAATTACACGAAATAACTAGCAGTTGATATTAGAAGAGCATTCCAGTCTTTTTAGTTTATACTATTATTAACTGTACTTAAGCATTAGCTTCAAGAGCATGAACGAAAATATTGTATTTTCGGGAAATAGCCTAGATCTTACTTTGCGGGTGTGGGGGGTAATATTTGAACATCTCACCTAGCTATAATTCAGCCTCAGATGGATAGGTTTCATAGGATGAGTTATTATATTCTTAAGTTTGTTTGCTAGTTACACACATTGCATTACACTAAATAGTTGACAATTGCTATCAGAAGAGCATACCAGTCTCTTTTGTTCAATATTGGTAATTTTACTTAGGGATGAAAATATTTATCCTCAACATCAAAGATTACACAAGATCAAGGATCGTATTTTTCCTTAGTGATTAGTGACTTAGTGAGTACTTAGTCCTTATGAATTACCTCGTGGCTGTAGGGAGAGGGAATAAATAAATGCTTCTTCTGGTTATAATTCTAGAAGGATAAGTTTGATATGCTAAGATTAAAGTTTGTTTGTTAGTAAGTGGACAACAGGAAACAGTTTGTAGTCGCTACCAGAAGAGCATACCAGTCACTTTTTTCATATCATTAGCAATTCCACTTAGGCATGAACAAATATTTATCCTTCAAGGTCATATACGTAAATGCCTAAGCATATAGTGGGAATTTTCAAGTTTTGTATTTAAATATGGGTGGCCAGTGTTTACCTCCCCAGCGATTACCCCCCCCCCCCCGAAAATACCCCCCCCCCCCCGTGGAAAATAAGACTTTCAGAATTTGAGAATTTTATTTAAGTTTTAATTTTGTTATTTCCGTAGGGGGAAGGAATTTTGGTACTTGTGTATTATGTGCCACTCACTCAAGTTTGTGATGTGTCAAACAGTTCGTGATAACGAACTGTAAGTAAGGAGCAACCCGGTTCAATAGTAACCGAAACTCTAAAAAACGAAATAGTGATATCAATAGATACATCAAAAGAATCAGATTTTTATGCTGATTTCAAATATATAAGTTTCATCAACTTTAGTCTTACCCATCAAAAGTAACGACCCTGAGAAAATTTGTTTCATTTAAGTGTTTTTTCCAAGTTTTAAGTTTTTTTTTTTTTTGACCGATTTTCCAAGTATTAAAACTATTATTAGGTTAACGTAGTGTTGCATTTAAATGTTTTATGATGATTGCTGATCAAAGTTTATGTTATTTGTGCCTTTCGTTTATATTATTTTACTATGTTCATGGCCGTATATTTGGCTTTAAAATACACTTCTCTATCTATCTATCTGATATCCAGAATAATTGTACCAAACACATTTTGCATGCAGACCCGCTATACTTTACCACCACCCCCACCCCTCAATATGCAAGGCTATAGCCCAAATTTATTTCTAAAGTAACGAAAAAACTAACGAAAAAACTGGTGTGTTCTCCAGTTTTAGTACCAAAGTTCGTTCCCCCCACGGAAATAAAAAAAATAAAACTCAAATAAAATTCTCAAATTTGGAAAGACTTATTTTCCACGGGTAGTTTCCGAGGGGGTATTTTCCAGGAGGGGAATTTTCCGCGGGGGGAATATTCCGCGGGGGGGGGGGGGGTATTTTCTGGGGGGCGTTTCCCGGGGGGTATTTTCCCAGGGGGTGTATTTTCCGGGGGGGTGTAAACGCCTAGAACCTTCAATATGAAACTGCATATCCCGTATTTAAGTGTATTTAGATTATTGTTATGCAAAAAATATGTTTTGACATTTATTTTGATGTGAGAAATATCATGTAATTCCATTTTATATGACTATATTTTTAACTTGGTCATATACGACAAAACGTCCTACATTCAACTTAGCACGTGCTACGGTGCTATACATGATGAAATAGTGCTAAAATAGCACTTTCGTGCAACAGGTCGTCGGTCTGACAAGTTACATGTTACATGTATATAATAATAAAAAAGAAATAGAAGAAGAATTACATGATGAAGAAAATGAATATAATGCCTTTGACTTATATTAGCCAATAAAAATAAACACCATCTATTAAACTTTATCATATTGATTAGTGAATAGCTCAGAATTTCCGATGAGCAAATAAAAAGATTTACGGAATTTCTTATTTTTGATACTAAAAAAGAAAATCTGACATTTCATAGAAAGTCTTTTCCGATTTTTGTCTAATTGAACAGATAAGAAACACAAGCAAACAAGAACAATCTTGATAATATGATAAAACAAAGACTTATTTCTTACAAAAGATATCACATGGTAAGTTTGGTAAGATCTCACATGGTAAGTTTGAAAACGTTGGAAAAACTGTCTCGTCGACTGTAGATACAAATCTAGAAAAGTGTCATCATTTACTTCTTTTGTTGATTAGAAAACTTCAAGTAGGCCTATCAAACTAGTTCAAAAAAAGTCCGTATAAATGTAAATTTGTTTGTGATTGGTGTATTATTTTTGGCTGACCATTTATGATTGGTCATCATTATAATTATAATTACCGACTATTTTTACGTTAACAAGTTTTTGTTAAGATTGACAATTAGGAACTAATATTATACCACATCAAGAATATTTAAAAAAAAACAATTTTCTTGGAACCTTATAACTTGTCACATAAGCAGATATTTTTTCAGTGGTTAGGGAGGGGGGCAATAATGAACAAAAACGCATTCTATTTGACGATATGACGAAGTATCGCAAAGAAACACAGGAAAATCGAGAATTCAAGGCGAGCTCCTAGGATGGGAAATACGGGGCCGAGCCCTGTACGTCCCTGCTTTTCCCATAAATAAATAGAGAATTGGAAACATCCTATTTCTTAATGTTTAATTAAAATAAGTAGTTTGAGCGCCCCTTGAAGCTACTTTGAAATAATAGATATACAGTGAACAATATAAGTTTCTTCCATGACCGTATGTACAGAGGAACTATTTTACCAGTACGTCTGAACTCGCCATAAAACCCCGTTCTAACGTAATTAAAAATCATGTACTACCATTTTCTTTACTGGATTGTGTAGATGATTTGGAGTATTTTGTAATTAGTAACAGTTTTAATTTACTTTTGGTAAATACAGTTTCTTGTTATAATGGAGACTTGCTACCTTACAAAACTAAATGAAGCTAAAGTGTTGTAGACAAAATTTAATATAAATACAGAATTTTTCAATTTTTAGTATAGAAACAAAAATTTTTATAAAAGGATATCTTCTATTATAAACTGTAAAACATTATCAAATTAAATCAAAGCCTACAACCAAACACATAAAAATGTTAGATATTTCTGAAAAATAAAAAAAAGAATGAGAGAATAAAAAATTAGCACATAAAAGGTAAAATAGGATCACAAAATCCCATAGATCAATACTGCCAATAATTTCTTAGACCAAGGTGCCTTTCCACGGTGCATTTATAAATAGAATGAAAATATATACATGTATAAATATCGGGTAAAACCTTTAATTAAGACAGTAAAAAAAAACTGTCAATGCCATAACTAAAAGTTTTATCCCGGTAATTATATGGTTATTACATCTTCACTTTCAATAGAGCTCATTGTAATTAATTTTGGCTATTTGTGCCTTCAATAAGAGATTGTAATTAATGTATTGTGTCCCGTTAAGCTTAGTCTGTCTTATTACAATTATGAATTTCTAATTGCTCCTCAAAGCTCAATAAGCTGCAATTCCATCCTTTTACAAGTAGACAATTCTTCGTGTAATTAGCTATAAGTAGATGTTTATAAGTGTAATTATTGGCGTATCTTGTAGGATGAGTTAGCAAAACAAGATCAGAATATCGAAACACGGTAATGACAGTGGTCAAGATTTGTTCCAAAAAATAAGTGCTTCGAAAGGCAGAGAATGAATGTTGTTGAATGTTTGAATGAATTTTGTTGAATGTTGTTGTTGAATGTTGTTGAATGTTTTCCAGATGAAGAGTGGAAGGATAGTTTTAGATTCTCGTATACTGGCTGTAAGTCAAATAATTACTCTGCTTGGCAGTATGAGGCTGAGCGACAGGGCTACCACATTTCTGCTGCCACAAGGCTAATTGACAGGCCTGCTACATATCCCCATAATAAAGAGCCATCGACTGAAATTTCGATTCAAATGGCAACATGGCGAACATGGCAACCAAATACATTCAACAGATGAAATCTACTCTAGATGGAAAGAGCACCTTGAAACTATACTGAATTCAACCATCCTCCGTGACCATCCTTTGCTCAGAAACAGAAGCAGCCATCAAAGATATGATAGCAAATAAAACGGCTAGCCTGACGGAATACAGCCAGAACTTCTAAAGGTCAACCGCAAATCCCTCGTTTAGCGATATCACAAAATCACCACAGCTGGCTGGGAAGCAGATCACATCCCCTCAACATGGTGCGAAGCCATTTTGTCTCCATAAGATAGGTTCAAAAGCGGTTTGTGACAACTTCTGACCAATCGATGTTACCAGTCATGCCGCTAAAATACTGACAACAGTCATGTTGGGGTGCATCCAAGCAATATGCTCAGCATTCATTCGAACGTACCAAGTAATTTTCCGACCAAATAGGTCGACGGCTGATCAGAGTTTCACAGTTTATCAAATAATGAAAAAAAATATCAACCACTGTATCTGCCACCTCTTCATAGACTTTAAACAGACGTTCAACCTCATCTGGAGAGAAGGTCTATGGCACATTTCTTTTCACTTTGGCATCCCACCTAACTTGTTTTTCCTGATGAGAGACATGTAAACCAGTTCAGATGCCGTGTTATGACCGGAGAAGGCCTCACCAAAAAAATATGTTTATTACTGAGAACCTAGAGATATTTAATCTGATTCTGAGTGTCAAATTCCCACAGAGGTGGGCGAAGGACAGCAAAGATGTTTCAAGTTGTAACATAAAAATAAAATGTGTGACAAAAAATACCAGAATGTTCAAACGTACATGAATATATGTTTCCGACGGATATTTGATATCCACGACTAGGGCATGTTCATTATGAGAAAAACATCAGATATATCTAGTTTAGTGTCAAAACCAAGTTTTTATATACAACAGTTTATTTACTTGAAGTTTGTTCATTTACTTTGTTACAACAATTGTTTACTTGAAGCTGATTCTGAGCATCTTATCTGGAATACCACCCCCCAATATGACTGCTTACAGGGGAAACTAACGGGTTTGGGTGAGCCCCCGCACCCGAAAGGAAATCATAAAAATAATTTTGATAACCAATCCATACTTATTTGATTTTTTTTACATAAGATAAGCTATTCCATATCTAGTGCATATCTTAGCACTTTTTCTTTTTATATAGGTCTTTCTACAGACTTGGAATATTTTATTTTGGGTTTGTTTCTATTTTAGTCGTTTGTAAAGCCCTATGGTATCATTATAAGTAACACAAAATTAAATTCTTCCAGGCTCTGCACATACCAGGCTCTTCTTACCAGATCTTCCAGGCTCTGCACTTACAAGGTTTGTCAAACAAAGGGGAATAATTAACCGCTAGAGCTCTTAAAATAACCTTCCTCTTTCTAACTTTGTTTTTGAAAAATGGGAATATGTCCTGCCTCCCCTCTATATTTTAGCAAATTGGCACCAATGATGCCCAGTATGTTTTACTGACAGAAGCTCGCGCTTTTCTTCTTCTGCTGTACTAGTTGTAATGCTAGGCTACATTTTGTTAGATGTAAAAAAAAAAACTGAATATCAATACAACAAAATCTAAAAAAAATACACAAAAAGGTTTTTCTTATCTGAGTCGGGGTATGTATTTCCTCGACAAGAGGATTACGTCAAAAGCCATTTTTATCTTGATAATTCGCTTCACCAAGTGAAGCTTGGTGCTATGTTATTAGGCTTCATATGTTTTGCTACAGTTTACCAAATGCAAAACTTGAATATTTTTTGCATAATTCCAGGTGAAACCATAACTCACCTGATCTTGTATGAATATACTGTGTCACTATGCCATTTTTCTTCCATCCTAAGCTCTTCGTTTGTAACGATTCTCTCGATGCACTTGTTTTTCATTTCTTCATTTTTTGCCAGCAATTCTTCAACTTGTTTCCTCATTCTTTCCTTGCCAAAATCGTCTATCAGCTGATCAAACTTTTTGGAAAAATATTTATATAGTTTCATATCAGCACTTAGCCAATTAGCTAAGATTTTTCGTTGTTCGTAGGTTAGATTCATTTTTGTGTTATCAACCCTTGCATTTAACTTTAAATATGTTACATCACTGTTTTCCCAACACATTAAATCTCTGAACAGAACAACAGACTCTTCAAAGCGTTCTGCAATCATCACTAGATGGAAATTCCCATCAATATATTGAATCATTTTATCAATGGCTTCATCATTTTCAAAGAATTTCGGTTTCAATCCAAAGTCCCATACCATTTGGTTGCGACCCACAAATTTATATTTCCGCTTTTCTGCAGTATTTAACTTGAAATGACGATCACTTAGTTTGTCAATAAAATCAGGCAATGATGCGTTATAAGATTCACTAAGTTTTGAATATGAATAAAAAGATTCAAATATGTCCACAGGGTTTCTAAGCATAGTTACGTAAACTGCAGATTCACCAATTAATGAGTGCACTGCCTCATGGTTCCATCGTGTGTGCACTGCAAAAATGTCATAGCCTAAGCTGTGCCATGGTGCGTTTTCAACCATTTTAACACTAAAAACATCGGGTTGACCAAGATAATTTGTCTGGTAGCTTACTGGTAGGACTAAATTTAGCTCATTTTTATGTGCATAGCTGGAAAAGAGAAAATGTTTAGTTTGTAGACAGAAAGAAAAAAAAATATTATAATATAAAAACACAGCATTACTTTGACATCCAACCTGAGAAATAAAAACTTGGACGATGGAGCAGCAAATTAAATGAGCTGCTGCAATAAAAGCATGGTAACTGAACACGATAACCCCCCTTGGCAATACAAACATTGCAAGTAATTGATCACATTAATGTGCAGGCTTGAGTTTGTCTGCTCAGGATTTTGACTCTTGTTGATTGAAGAACATCAAGTGCGGAAAACTATGTTCTGACCAAGATGGATCCAAGATTCCAGAAACCCTCCATTCAGCTGGGGGTCCCAGAGACTGACCATATTTCAAACAGTAAGCTGTAAGAAAATTGTGGTTCAATCCCACTTTTAGGGCTATAATGAGAGAAAGGATGACATGGCTAAGACACGTTCTGCGGATGAAGGATGACAAATTGTCAAAAATTGTCCTTGTCGCCCAACCACCTAGAGCCAAACGAAAAGCAGATTGACCCCAAATGGGGTGGGAGGACGTCGTAAGGAAATATTTAAATGAAATAGAAATTTCTTGAGAGGATGTAAAGAGCTTGGGATTCATCCCAGTCTCATCCAAACCTTCTTGAGTCTGGGATAGAAAAGGAGTATACACAACTATGTTGGCCTGAGTCGGCTTGGTGCTACAGTGAGTGATTAGTAGTGGGAGTAGTATAGTTGAAAAAAGTATAGTTGAGTATAGTTGAGTAGTATAGTTGCCATATGTTCTAAATATTACAACATTTTATGGTGTTCGTATATTTTGATTTTCAGAGGAGCTGAGGCACATGTCTCTCCCAAAAGCGATGAAAACACATTAATTGAGCCAAGCTAAAAAAGCATTCCACTGTTTTGGGGAGAATCAGGGACATGATCGTTTCAAGAAATACTAAGGAAAGATCTGGAATATTGCATTTTAACCAGAAAAAAAACATAATCTTAGGACAATTCAGATGACAAGTAGACCACTCTTCTCTGTGTATTTTATATTTACGTTGGCAGCAGTAACAGCAGCTTATTAAAGATTTAAGCCCATAGTAGCTGAAAATATATAAACTTGTTTTCTAAAATAACTGAAAATTGTCAATTGGTACTGATCTTGAAAAACAGTAACTATTATTTAGGTTCACATTAATAGCAACTTGTAATTACGAAAACGCAAGACTTTAAAACATGTAAGAAAACTTAAGTTAAGTTTAAATTCTAAAGCGTGCACAATTTGAAGAATTGTGGAAAAGAGGCTGAATTCACTAAAAATGTGTCAGGTCGAAATTAGCATACCTTGGAAATACCCACGGCCAAAAGCTCTTAACCAAAAGGATTTCGATTAATCCAGTTAAAACCCAGAAATCTCGTCTTGTAGCATAGGAGCGACGTTGCAAAACTATTATTAAAATTTGGTGAAATATTTAATCTAAATTATAAATGGCAAGCCAAAATATTGATTCTGAAGGAGAACAACGATTTTTTTTAAATAAATATTCCTCTTATTAACCAATAAAAAACCCATGTCAATTAAAAACAAACAGAAATTAGTTTAAAAAAAACTTTCCACGAAAATAGTTTTTCAAAGAAAAGTAAAGAGCTACGTTTAGCTGAAGACGAGCAAAGATGCATGAAAATAATAGTGCAAGCATAAAACGAACATAAATCATTATTAATAAGTAGATAAATGAAACCCAAAACGCACAAAATTACAATACATAAATAATTCAAAATTAAAATGAGTAAAAATTACGATAAAGAGGAGTAGGGCTAATCCCATCCCCGAGTGCCGTCTAAAGGTGAGAACTTCATTTGCACTATGCTGAAAACAAAACAAATTTTAAACGTTTTCTCTTCTATAGCGTTAATAAATATAAATTTGATAAGACTTTAAGGAATGAATATACTCTCAATCTACATTAATTAGGTCTCTTCTGCAGTCTTGGTTATGATTTTCTTTCTTTTTTTTTATTTCATAGTAAAAACTAAAAAAGCATACGTTATTTTTAAAAAGTTATTTTTAGCAAAGCACAAATGAGGTTCCGCTCTTATAGCACGGTGCTTGTATGTTTTTAATTTAAAAAACCTTTTCCACAAAACAAGTTTTTCAAATAAAAGTAAAAAGCTCTATTAAGCCAAAATTGAGGAGAAATAAAGTCAAATAATCTTCCATGCGTAAAACTACCACAAATCACTATCCATAAATAAATGCGATAATATCATAAAACAATAATACCATTGAATTGCTCATACTACTAATAACTATAAAAAAATTACCTATAAAATACCTACAAAAAACCTATAAAATAATATAAAATACCTATAAAGAAAACTAATACCTAAAAAAATCTTACTAATAAAAAAAAATTCTTTTAACTCCTTATTTGGCCATGTTTTTCCGTTAAAACTTTCCAAAAAGGCTTTCAAAGACTCAAATTGAAAAGCTTTTCTAAAAAAATGGTGTTACATATTTAAGAAATATAAATAAGTTAATACTCAAGAAATATACTACCTGTATACAGGAAAAGATATATACCTATAACTATAAAAAAAATCCTACTTATAAAAAATAATTATTTTAATTGCTTATTTGACCAGCTTTTTCCGTTAAGACTTTCCACAAAGGCTTTCAAAGTCTCAAGTTGAAAAGCCTATCTAAAAATATGTTATTACATATTTAAGAAATATTAATACGTTAATACTTAAGAAATATACTACCTGTAAACAGGAAAAGTTATATACCTATACCTATAAAAAAATTATACTGATAAAAAGAAATTATTTTAACTCCTTATTTGGCCATGTTTTCCGTTAAGACTTTCCAAAAAGGCTTTCAAAGACTCAAATTGAAAAGCCTATCTAAAAATATGTTATTACATATTTAAGAAATATTAATACGTTAATACTTAAGCAATATACTATCTGTAAACAGGAAAATTTATATACCTATACCTATAAAAAAATAATACTGATAAAAAGAAATTATTTTAACTCCTTATTTGGCCAAGTTTTCCGTTAAGACTTTCCACAAAGGCTTTCAAAGACTCAAATTGAAAATCCTATCTAAAAATATGTTATTACATATTTAAGAAATATTAATACGTTAATACTTAAGAAATATACTACCTGTAAACAGGAAAAGTTATATACCTATACCTATAAAAAAATCATAGTGAAAAAAAAAATTACTTTAACTTCTTATTTGGCCATGTTTTTCCGTTAAGACTTTCCACAAAGGCTTTCAAAGACTCAAATTGAAAGGCATATCTAAAAATATGTTATTACATATTAAAGAAATATTAATACGTTAATACTTAAGAAATATACTACCTGTATACAGGAAAAGTTATATACCTATAAATATAAAAAAATCCTACTTATAAAAAATTATTATTTTAACTGCTTATTTGACCAGGTTTTTCCGTTAAGACTTTCCACAAAGGCTTTCAAAGACTCAAATTGAAAAGCCTATCTAAAAATATGTTATTACATATTTAAGAAATATTAATACGTTAATACTTAAGAAATATACTACCTGTAAACAGGAAAAGTTATATACCTATACCTATAAAAAAAATCATACTGATAAAAAGAAATTATTTTAACTCCTTATTTGGCCATGTTTTCCGTTAAGACTTTCCAAAAAGGCGTTCAAAGACTCAAATTGAAAAGCCTATCTAAAAATATTTTATTACATATTTAAGAAATATTAATACGTTAATACTTAAGAAATATACTATCTGTAAACAGGAAAATTTATATACCTATACCTATAAAAAAATCATACTGATAAAAAGAAATTATTTTAACTCCTTATTTGGCCAAGTTTTCCGTTAAGACTTTCCACAAAGGCTTTCAAAGACTCAAATTGAAAAACCTATCTAAAAATATGCTATTACATATTTAAGAAATATTAATACGTTAATACTTAAGAAATATACTACCTGTAAACAGGAAAAGTTATATACCTATACCTATAAAAAAATCATAGTGAAAAAAAAAATTACTTTGACTCCTTATTTGGCCATGTTTTTCCGTTAAGACTTTCCACAAAGGCTTTCAAAGACTCAAATCGAAAGGCCTATCTAAAAATATGTTATTAAATATTAAAGAAATATTAATACGTTAATACTTAAGAAATATACTACCTGTATACAGGAAGCGTTATATACCTATAACTATAAAAAAAATCCTACTTAAAAAAATAAGTATTTTAACTGCTTATTTGACCATGTTTTTCCGTTAAGACTTTCCACAAAGACTTTCAAAGACTCAAATTCAAAAGCCTATCTAAAATATGTTGTTACACATTTAAGAAATATTAATACGTTAATACTTAAGAAATATACTACCTGTAAACAGGAAAAGTTATATACCTATATCTATAAAAAAAATCACAGTGAAAAAAAAGTTACTTTAACTCCTTATTTGGCCATGTTTTTCCGTTAAGACTTTCTACAAAGGCTTTCAAAGACTCAAATTGAAAGGCCTATCTAAAAATATGTTATTACATATTGAAGAAATATTAATACGTTAATACTTAAGAAATATACTACCTGTATACAGGAAAAGTTATATACCTATAACTATAAAAAAAATCCTACTTATAAAAAATTATTATTTTAACTGCTTATTTGACCAGGTTTTTCCGTTAAGACTTTCCACAAAGGCTTTCAAAGACTCAAATTGAAAAGCCTTTATAAAAAAATGTTGTTACATATTTAAGAAATATTAATAAGTTAATAATCAAGAAATATACTACCTGTATACAGGAAAAGTTATATACCTATAACTATAAAAAAAAATCCTACTTATAAAAAATAATTATTTTAACTGCTTATTTGACCAGGCCATGTTTTTCCGTTAAGACTTTCCACAAAGGCTTTCAAAGACTCAAATTGAAAAGCCTATCTAAAAATATGTTATTACATATTTAAGAAATATTAATACGTTAATACTTAAGAAATATACTACCTGTAAACAGGAAAAGTTATATACCTATACCTATAAAAAAAATCATACTGATAAAAAGAAATTATTTTAACCCCTTATTTGGCCATGTTTTCCGTTAAGACTTTCCAAAAAGGCTTTCAAAGACTCAAATTGAAAAGCCTATCTAAAAATATGCTATTACATATTTAAGAAATATTAATACGTTAATACTTAAGAAATATACTACCTGTATACAGGAAAAGTTATATACCTATACCTATAAAAAAAATCATAGTGAAAAAAAAATTACTTTAACTCCTTATTTGGCCATGTTTTTCCGTTAAGACTTTCCACAAAGGCGTTCAAAGACTCAAATTGAAAGGCCTATCTAAAAATATGCTATTACATATTAAAGAAATATTAATACGTTAATACTTAAGAAATATACTACCTGTATACAGGAAAAGTTATATACCTATAACTATAAAAAAAATCCTACTTATAAAAAATTATTATTTTAACTGCTTATTTGACCATGTTTTTCCGTTAAGACTTTCCACAAAGGCTTTCAAAGACTCAAATTGAAAAGCCTATCTAAAAATATGTTATTACATATTTCAGAAATATTAATACGTTAATACTTAAGAAATATACTACCTGTATACAGGAAAAGTTATATACCTATAACTATAAAAAAAATCCTACTTATAAAAAATTATTATTTTAACTGCTTATTTGACCATGTTTTTCCGTTAAGACTTTCCACAAAGGCTTTCAAAGACTCAAATTTAAAAGCCTATCTAAAAATATGCTATTACATATTTAAGAAATATTAATACGTTAATACTTAAGAAATATACTACCTGTATACAGGAAAAGTTATATACCTATAACTATAAAAAAATCGTACTTATAAAAAATAATTATTGTAACTGCTTGTTTGACCATGTTTTTCCCTTAAGACTTTCCACAAAGGCTTTCAAAGACTCAAATTGAAAAGCCTATCTAAAAATATGTTATTACATATTTAAGAAATATTAATACGTTAATACTTAAGAAATATACTACCTGTAAACAGGAAAATTTATATACCTATACCTATAAAAAAATCATACTGATAAAAAGAAATTATTTTAACTCCTTATTTGGCCATGTTTTCCGTTAAGACTTTCCAAAAAGGCTTTCAAAGACTCAAATTGAAAAGCCTATCTAAAAATATGTTATTACATATTTAAGAAATATTAATACGTTAATACTTAAGAAATATACTACCTGTAAACAGGAAAAGTTATATACCTAAACCTATAAAAAAATCATACTGATAAAAAGAAATTATTTTAACTCCTTATTTGGCCAAGTTTTCCGTTAAGACTTTCCACAAAGGCTTTCAAAGACTGAAATTGAAAAGCCTATCTAAAAATATGTTATTACATATTTAAGAAATATTAATACGTTAATGCTTAAGAAATATACTACCTGTAAACAGGAAAAGTTGTATACCTATACCTATAAAAAAATCATAGTGAAAAAAAAATTACTTTAACTCCTTATTTGGCCATGTTTTACCGTTAAGACTTTCCACAAAGGCTTTCAAAGACTCAACTTGAAAGGCCTATCTAAAAATATGTTATTACATATTAAAGAAATATTAATACGTTAATACTTAAGAAATATACTACCTGTATACAGGAAAAGTTATATACCTATAACTATAAAAAAAATCCTACTTATAAAAAATTAATATTTTAACTGCTTATTTGACCATGTTTTTCCGTTAAGACTTTCCACAAAGGCTTTCAAAGACTCAAATTGAAAAGCCTATCTAAACATATGTTATTACATATTTAAGAAATATTAATACGTTAATACTAAGAAATATACTACCTGTATACAGGAAAAGTTATATACCTATAACTATAAAAAAATCCTACTTATAAAAAATAATTATTTTAACTGCTTATTTGAGCCAGTTTTTCCGTTAAGACTTTCCACAAAGGCTTTCAAAGACTCAAATTGAAAAGCCTATCTAAAAATATGTTATTACATATTTAAGAAATATTAATACGTTAATACTTAAGAAATATACTACCTGTATACAGGAAAAGTTATATACCTATAACTATAAAAAAAATCCTACTTATAAAAAATTAATATTTTAACTGCTTATTTGACCATGTTTTTCCGTTAAGACTTTCCACAAAGGCTTTCAAAGACTCAAATTGAAAAGCCTATCTAAAAATATGCTATTACATATTTAAGAAATATTAATACGTTAATACTTAAGAAATATACTACCTGTATACAGGAAAAGTTATATACCTACAACTATAAAAAAATCCTACTTATAAAAAATAATTATTTTAACTGCTTGTTTGAGCAAGTTTTTACGTAAAGACTTTCCACAAGGGCTTTCAAAGACTCAAATTGAAAAGCCTATCTAAAAATATGTTATTACATATTTAAGAAATATTAATACGTTAATACTTAAGAAATATACTACCTGTATACAGGAAAAGTTATATACCTATAACTATAAAAAAAATCCTACTTATAAAAAATAATTATTTTAACTGCTTATTTGACCATGTTTTTCCGTTAAGACTTTCCACAAAGGCTTTCAAAGACTCAAATTGAAAAGCCTATCTAAAAATATGTTATTACACATTTAAGAAATATTAATACGTTAATAATTAAGAAATATACTACCTGTAAATAGGAAAAGTTATATACCTATACCTATAAAAAAATCATAGTGAAAAAAAAAATTACTTTAACTCCTTCTTTGGCCATGTTTTTCCGTTAAGACTTTCCACAAAGGCTTTCAAAGACTCAAATTGAAAGGCCTATCTAAAAATATGTTATTACATATTTAAGAAATATTAATACGTTAATACTTAAGAAATATACTACCTGTATACAGGAAAAGTTATATACCTATAACTATAAAAAAAAATCCTACTTATAAAAAATAATTATTTTAACTGCTTATTTGACCAGGTTTTTCCGTTAAGACTTTCCACAAAGGCTTTCAAAGACTCAAATTGAAAAGCCTTTCTAAAAAAATGTTTTTACATATTTAAGAAATATTAATAAGTTAATAATCAAGAAATATACTACCTGTATACAGGAAAAGTTATATACCTATAACTATAAAAAAAAATCCTACTTATAAAAAATAATTATTTTAACTGCTTATTTGACCAGGTTTTTCCGTTAAGACTTTCCACAAAGGCTTTCAAAGACTCAAATTGAAAAGCCTATCTAAAAATATGTTATTACATATTTAAGAAATATTAATACGTTAATACTTAAGAAATATACTACCTGTATACAGGAAAAGTTATATACCTATAACTATAAAAAAAATCATAGTGAAAAAAAAATTATTTTAACTCCTTATTTGGCCATGTTTTTCCGTTAAGACTTTCCACAAAGGCTTTCAAAGACTCAAATTGAAAAGCCTATCTAAAAATATGTTATTACATATTTAAGAAATATTAATACGTTAATACTTAAGAAATATACTACCTGTAAACAGGAAAAGTTATATACCTATACCTATAAAAAAAATCATACTGATAAAAAAAATTATTTTAACTCTTATTTGGCCATGTTTTCCGTTAAGACTTTCCACAAAGGCTTTCAAAGACTCAAATTGAAAAGCCTATCTAAAAATATGCTATTACATATTTAAGAAATATTAATACGTTAATACTTAAGAAATATACTACCTGTAAACAGGAAAAGTTATATACCTATACCTATAAAAAAATCATAGTGAAAAAAAAATTACTTTAACTCCTTATTTGGCCATGTTTTTCCGTTAAGACTTTCCACAAAGGCTTTCAAAGACTCAAATTGAAAGGCCTATCTAAAAATATGTTATTACATATTTAAGAAATATTAATACGTTAATACTTAAGAAATATACTACCTGTATACAGGAAAAGTTATATACCTATAACTATAAAAAAAATCCTACTTATAAAAAATTATTTAACTGCTTATTTGACCATGTTTTTCCGTTAAGACTTTCCACAAAGGCTTTCAAAGACTCAAATTGAAAAGCCTATCTAAAAATATGTTATTACATATTTAAGAAATATTAATACGTTAATACTTAAGAAATATACTACCTGTATACAGGAAAAGTTATATACCTATACCTATAAAAAAAATCATAGTGAAAAAAAAATTACTTTAACTCCTTATTTGGCCATGTTTTTCCGTTAAGACTTTCTACAAAGGCTTTCAAAGACTCAAATTGAAAGGCCTATCTAAAAATATGTTATTACATATTAAGAAATATTAATACGTTAATACTTAAGAAATATACTACCTGTATACAGGAAAAGTTATATACCTATAACTATAAAAAAATCCTACTTATAAAAAATTATTATTTTAACTGCTTATTTGACCATGTTTTTCCGTTAAGACTTTCCACAAAGGCTTTCAAAGAC
This sequence comes from Artemia sinica, assembly GCA_027921565.1. Taxonomy (NCBI): domain Eukaryota; kingdom Metazoa; phylum Arthropoda; class Branchiopoda; order Anostraca; family Artemiidae; genus Artemia; species Artemia sinica. Next base: position 7,134,423 of record CM051264.1, on the reverse strand, counting down.
TCAAATTGAAAAGCCTTTCTAAAAATATGTTATTACATATTAAAAAAATATTAATACGTTAATACTTAAGAAATATACTACCTGTATACAGGAAAAGTTATATACCTATAACTATAAAAAAAATCCTACTTATAAAAAATAATTATTTTAACTGCTTATTTGACCAGGTTTTTCCGTTAAGACTTTCCACAAAGGCTTTCAAAGACTCAAATTGAAAAGCCTATCTAAAAATATGTTATTACATATTTAAGAAATATTAATACGTTAATACTTAAGAAATATACTACCTGTAAACAGGAAAAGTTATATACCTATACCTATAAAAAAAATCATACTGATAAAAAGAAATTATTTTAACTCCTTATTTGGCCATGTTTTCCGTTAAGACTTTCCACAAAGGCTTTCAAAGACTCAAATTGAAAAGCCTATCTAAAAATATGCTATTACATATTTAAGAAATATTAATACGTTAATACTTAAGAAATATACTACCTGTAAACAGGAAAAGTTATATACCTATACCTATAAAAAAATCATAGTGAAAAAAAAATTACTTTAACTCCTTATTTGGCCATGTTTTTCCGTTAAGACTTTCCACAAAGGCTTTCAAAGACTCAAATTGAAAGCCTATCTAAAAATATGCTATTACATATTAAGAAATATTAATACGTTAATACTTAAGAAATATACTACCTGTAAACAGGAAAAGTTATATACCTATACCTATAAAAAAAATCATACTGATAAAAAGAAATTATTTTAACTCCTTATTTGACCATGTTTTTCCGTTAAGACTTTCCACAAAGGCTTTCAAAGACTCAATTGAAAAGCCTATCTAAAAATATGTTATTACATATTTAAGAAATATTAATACGTTAATACTTAAGAAATATACTACCTGTATACAGGAAAAGTTATATACCTATAACTATAAAAAAAATCCTACTTATAAAAAATAATTATTTTAACTGCTTATTTGACCATGTTTTTCCGTTAAGACTTTCCACAAAGGCTTTCAAAGACTCAAATTGAAAGGCCTATCTAAAAATATGTTATTACATATTTAAGAAATATTAATACGTTAATACTTAAGAAATATACTACCTGTATACAGGAAAAGTTATATACCTATAACTATAAAAAAAATCCTACTTATAAAAAATTATTATTTTAACTGCTTATTTGACCATGTTTTTCCGTTAAGACTTTCCACAAAGGCTTTCAAAGACTCAAATTGAAAAGCCTATCTAAAAATATGTTATTACATATTTAAGAAATATTAATACGTTAATACTTAAGAAATATACTACCTGTATACAGGAAAAGTTATATACCTATAACTATAAAAAAATCCTACTTATAAAAAATAATTATTTTAACTGCTTATTTGACCAGGTTTTTCCGTTAAGACTTTCCACAAAGGCTTTCAAAGACTCAAATTGAAAAGCCTATCTAAAAATATGCTATTACATATTTAAGAAATATTAATACGTTAATACTTAAGAAATATACTACCTGTATACAGGAAAAGTTATATACCTACAACTATAAAAAAAATCCTACTTATAAAAAATAATTATTTTAACTGCTTGTTTGAGCATGTTTTTCCGTTAAGACTTTCCACAAAGGCTTTCAAAGACTCAAATTGAAAAGCCTATATGTTATTACATATTTAAGAAATACTAATACGTTAATACTTAAGAAATATACTACCTGTAAACAGGAAAAGTTATATACCTATATCTATAAAAAAATCATACTGATAAAAAGAAATTATTTTAACTCCTTATTTGGCCATGTTTTCCGTTAAGACTTTCCAAAAAGGCTTTCAAAGACTCAAATTGAAAAGCCTATCTAAAAATATGCTATTACATATTTAAGAAATATTAGGACGTTAATTTTTAAGAAACATACTACCTGTATACAGGAAAAGTTCTCCACTCTGCCTTTGAGAAGAATTTGAAAGAGACTATAAGTGTGAATGAAACTTTAATGGAAATTGGCAAAAATTTCTACACTTTTACTGCCATCAATTTTTTGATGAAAAGTACGAGGGTAGTACAATTTACGATATTTCTTAAATACAGCGGCCTCACTCAAGAACTGAATTTTGGTTAATCATAATGAAATATACTAAAATATGATGAAAATATAATACTATAGTAACACAGTTATGGAAACTACAATAGAGAATTATGGAAAGCAGGCTGCCCAGAACGTATTATGATAAACACTTAAACTAACCTAATCACCACCATATGCCAAATATTTAATAAGATATACCTACACCGTAGTTCATCTCTCTGGCTAAGCTGATTATCTCCGAGTGCACACCAAGACAAACTGGTTGTATTACAGAGAGAAAACAGTGTGTGGTCGTTTTTTTTAACAAGTACCCAATTTACTTTGGACGAAGACTTCGTTTCATTGTTTTTGTGTGTGAGGCACAATCCTAGGCTTTAGCAGGAAGACTTTATACGGGAGTAACCCCCGTTTGAAATCGGTTTTGTGGAACTTTTTCCTTTTCTGATACAGCTTTCACGACCTTTTTGGATTTTAGGTGAGAATAGCCACCTCAGCTTTCCCCTAATGATATCCCCAATAAGGACATAAGTAGCAACCCCATAGGCACTTTAAAATGGCCCATAGCCGCTACTATTTTATGCCTTAATGGTTTAGGATCACGAAGAAGTTAAACGGCGATTCTCTCAAGACGCAGGTGCTTGTTACGTAATAGGAGACCGTTTATTTTCTTATGCAAATGTATTCTTCAAGATGGAGGTTTTAATTTGTTTGTTATGTAATGGTATGGTAGAACCGATTGTTACGTAATAGGGAATGTTTGCTTACTTATGCAAATGTTTTCTTCAAGTTCTTTGGATGTTTTGTAATAGGACTTGTTAGAACTTAGGGCCCTCCAGTCAAGTGGGGAACCCCCGGTTGTAACTGAGGATGGTACACGCCTGGGGTGCAACGTACGTACACCTGTATGTTACGTAATAATAGGAGATTGTTGACCTATGTTAAGGATAATGCAATCTCGCATAAATTATTAGAAATAAAAGGGCCCTGACATGAAAGTCAGGGCCCGCCAGTCCAGTGGTGAACCCATTCACGCCACCGTCACACACTAAGGCTGGTAGATGGCACCCTCTGGCACAAACTATTATTCCTAAGGCATTTTTTCAGATATTTTCTTGTTAAAAATCATGTTTTAAATCCGTCGATTTGCGCTTTCGCAAGCCAATCCCCAACGTGATGCACCATGCCAATTAATGCCATCTTGGCACACTACGACTGGAACATGGCACCATATGGCTCAAACTATCATTCCAAAGTCATGTTTCAGGTACTTTTTGTTAAGAACCATGATTTAAATCCATTGGTTCAGCTTTTCTAAGCCACCTCCCCCAACTTTAAATTCTTTTAAATCTATGCTTTAAATCCATTGGTTCATGTTTTCTCAATCTACTCTCCCCCCAACGGGATACGCCTAGTCGATTAACGCCACCGTAGAAAACTATGGCTAGCGCACGGCACCCTGAGACACAAACTATCATTTCTAAAGCATTTTTTAGATACTTTCATGTTAAAAATAATGCTTTAAATCTATCCGATCATGTTTTTGCAATCCAATCTCCAACGTGATACACGACGCCAATTCACACCACCGTGTTGCAACATGGCTGGAAAATGGCACCCTCTGGCACAAACTATCATTCTTAAGGCATTTTTCTGATATTTCCTTGTTAAAAACCATGATTTAAATCCATTGGTTCATGTTTTCTCAAGCCACCACTCCAACGTGACACACGGTGACACGTCACCGTGGCAAGCTATGGCTGGCACATGGCACCCTCTGACACAAACTAGCATTCCTAAGAAATTTTCCAGATATATTCATGTTAAAATTTATGCTTTAAATACATCGGTTCATGTTTTCGCAAGCCAACCCCCAACGTGATGTACCAAGCCAATTCACGCCGCCGTGGCACACTATGGCTGGCACATGGCTCCTTCTGGCATATAATATCATTCCTAAGGCTTTTTCAGATATTTTATGTAAAAATAATGAATAAAATCCATTGGTCCGTGTTTTCGCAATCCAACCCACCGTGATGCCCCCATGGATATTCACGCCACCGTAGCACACGATGGCTGGCACATGGCATCCTCTGGTGTTCATTATCACACCTAAAGCATTCTCAGATATTTGAACGATAAAAATAAAAAGTGGAACTGCTTTCTTTTCTCATTCATAGGAGAGTTGAAATCGCCATAATGTGTTCTTAGATTAGTTTCTTCCTTTGGTTAAGGGTTCTAAGGAATTGCAGACCCCTATGGTGAGTTATTTTTCCAAAACAAAAATAACTCATACAAAATACAAAAATACTTTGCACAATTCTAACATAGTTCTAACAAAACAAAAAATAGTTTGTGCAGAACACAAAATACTTACTACAAAACACAAAAATTCTAACGATATCTAAAATACTTCTTATAAAATACAAAAACTTAAAACATAATCCAAAGTAATTCTTACAAAACAGAAAATTTTTTTACAAAATACAAAAATACTTTGCATAGTTGTAAAATATTTCTAGCATAATTAAAAATACTTGGTAGAGAACACAAAATACTTACTAAAAAACACAAAAATTCTAACAACGTCCCAAATGCTTCTTATAGAATACAAAAAGTTCAGACATAATCCAAAAAAATTCGTACAAAACAGAACTAATTCTTACAAAATACAAAAATACTTTGCACAATTCTAAAATAGTTCTAACGGAATGAAAAACTGGTGGTGCAGTTCAATTTGGTTCAGCAAACATTCAGGCATGCTTGCTGAACCCAATAGAACCTAGCTTAAAATCAGTTAACACAATGTAACCTGGGTAAACAAAATAGGTTGTTTGCAGGTACGCCAGTTTTTGTGATTTTAAGCTAGGTTCAGTTGGGTTTATCAAGCATGCCCGCATGTTTGCTGAACCCAAACAAACTGCACCACCTATTTTTTATTCCATTACACCTATTTTAGAATTATGCCAAGTATTTGGTATTTTGCAAGAATTACTTCTATTTTGTAAGAATTATTTTGGATTATGTTTGAATTTTTTGTATTCTATAAGAAGTATTTGGGACGTTGTTCAAATTTTTGTGTTTTGTTGCAAGTACTTTGTCTTCTGCACCAACTATTTTTCATTCTGTTCGAACTATTTTAGAACTGTGAAAAGTATTTTTGTATTTCGTAAGAATAACTTTTTTTGAAAGAATTATTTTGGATTATGTTTGAACTTTATGTATACTATAAGAAGTATTTGGGATGTTGTTAAAATTATTATGTTTTTTTGTTCTGTTAGAACTATTGTAGAATTTTGCAAAATATTTTTGTATTTTGTAAGAATTATTTCTGTTTCTTAGGAATTACTTTGGATTATGTTTGAACTGTTTTTTATTCTATAAGAAGTATTTGGGATGTTGTTAGAATTTTTGTGTTTCTTAGCAAGCAATTTGTGTTCTGTATCAACTATTTTTCATTCCGTTAGAACTATCTTAGAATTGTGCTAAGTATTTTTGAATTTTGTAAGAATCATTTCTGTTTTGTAGGAATTATTTTAGATTATGTTTGAACTTTTTGTATTCTATGAGAAGTATTTGGGGTGTTGTTGTAATTTTTGTATTTTGTACTTAGTATTTTGTGTCCAGCACCAACTATTTTTCTTTGTTTTAGAGCTATTTTAGAATTTGCAAAGTATTTTTTTGTATTTTGTATTCTATAAGAACTATTTGGGGTGTTGCTATAACTCTTTTGTTTTGTAGCAACTATTTTGTGTTCTGCACAACCTATTATTCAATTTGTTAGAACTATTTTAGAATTGTGCAAAGTATTTTCGTATTTTGTTAATTATTTTTGTTTTGTAGGAATTATTTTGGATTATGTCCGAACTTTTGTATTCTGTAAGAAGCACTTGGGATGTTGTGAAACTTTTTGTGTTTTTTAGCAAGTATTTTGTGTTCTGTACCGACTATTTTTCATTCGGCTAGAACTATTTAAGAATTGAGCAAAGTATTTTTGTATTTTGTAAGAATAATTTTTGTTTTGTACGAATAATTTTGGATTATGTTTGAACTTTTTATATTCTATTAGAAATATTTGGGACGTTGTTAGAATTTTGTGTTTTGTAGCAATTATTTTGTGTTCTGCACCAACTATTTTTCATTCTGCTAGAACTATTTTAGAATTGTGCAAAGTGTTTTTGTATTTTGTAAGAATTATTTATGTTTTGTACGAATAATTTTGGATTATGTTTGAACTTTTTGGTATTCTATAAGAAGTATTTGGGGTGTTGTTGGAATTTTTGTGTTTTGTAGCAAGTATTATATGTTCTGTACCAGCTATTTTTCATTCTGCTACAACTATTTTAGAATTGTGCAGAGTAAACTTGTATTTCGTAAGAATAATTTTTAGTTTTGTAGGAACTATTTTGGATTATGTTTGAGCTTTTTGTATTGTTTAAGAATTATTTGGGATGTTGTTAGAATTTTTGTATTTTGTAGCATTTTATTTCGTGTTCTGCACCGCCTATTTTTCATTCTCTTAGACCTTTTTTATAATTGTGCAAAGTATTTTTGTATTTAATAAGAATCATTTCTGTTTTGTAAGAATTATTTTAGATTATGTTTGACCTTTTTTATATTCTACAAAAAGTATTTGAGATGTTATTATACACAATGCACATTGGCATTGTGCATCACGTTGGGGTTTGACTTGCAAAAACACGAATCGATGGATTTAAAGCATGATTTTTAACATAAGATCTGAAAAATGCCTTAGGAATGATAGTTTGTGTCAAAGGGTGCCATGTGCCAGGCATAGTTTGCCTCAGTGGTTTGATTTGACGTGGTGTATAACGTTGAGGGGTGGCTTGAGAAAAGATGAAACAATGGATTTAAATTATTACTTTTAACAAGAAAATATCTGAAAAATGCCTTAGGAATGATAGTTTGTGGCCATATGCTACCATGTACCAGCCATAGTGTGCAACGGTGGCGTGAATTGGCATGGTGTATCACGTTGGGAGGGGGGCTTGCGAGACACGAACCGACGGATTTAAAACAAAATTTTAAAAATATCTGAAAAAATGCCTTAGGAATGATAGTTTGTCCCATTGGGTGCCGTGTACCAGCCATAATGTGCCACGGTTGCGTGAATTGACTTGGTGTATCACGTTGAGGGTTGGCTTCAGAAAACACAAACTAATGAATTTTAAGCATATTTTTAAAATGAAAATATCTGAGAATGCCTTAAGAATGATGAAGGAGTGCGTCACGGTGTCACGGTGCAGCAAATTTTACAAAATCACTGGAAATAAGGAAAAGGCTCATTCAAGAAATTTTTTAAATTCTATGTCCTTTTTAACAATAAAATGGATTTTTTTTTATGAAATCACTGGAAATAAGGAGAAGGGGCGTGTAATGTCAAGGTTCCCACTGTTCAGATAAAATCAACGGTCCTTTTTAATTTATAAACTTAATTTTGTGGGGAAAAGGTTGAAAATGCCTTAGGCGTGAAAATGTGCGCCAGTGGGTGCCATCGGGCAGATGCATTGTGTCTCGCTGGCGTAAATTGTGAGGAGATTTCAGAATAAACGCTATCGGGGGATTTTCCTTAAGTCTAAACGAACGATTCTAGTGTAAACGGATATTTTTGCAGGAAAATGCCAGAAAAAATTTCTTATGTGTGATAATGCACGCAAGAGGGTGCCATGTGTCAGCCACTGAGTGTCACAGGATGAGAAATGCTTAGGACTAACACCTTCAAGAATTGACCTTTTATGGAACAAAATGATAGTAAACACCCCTTCTGCGGTGGTCTGTCAAAATAAGGTGGCTTAAAACCTCCTGTTTAAAAGCTTTAGACTATGACAAATCGATTTCTTTGATATTATGGTACCTGTTTAGGCAAAATTGATCTTTTATGGCACAAAATGGCAGTAAAAAGCCCCTCTGCGGTTGTCTGTCAACATAGGGTGGCTCAGAACCTCCTGTTTAAAAGCTTTAGACTATTAAAATCAATTTGTCTTATATTTTGATCCTGTTTGTGGCAAAAATTAATCTTTTATGACACAATATGGCATTAAATGCCCGTCTGCAGTGGTCTGTCAAGATATGGTGGCTTAAAACCTCCTGCTTTAAAGCTTTAGATTGTGAAAAATTTATTTATCTGATATTTTGATTCTGTTTAGGCCTAAATTAATCTCTTACGGCCCAAAATGGCAGTAAACGTCCCTCTGCGGGGGTCTGCTAAGATAGTTTGGCTTAAAACCTCTTGTTTTAAAGCTTTAGACTAGGAAAAATCGATTTCTCTGACATTTTGATCCTTTTCGGGCAAACATTGATCTCTTATGGCACAAATGACAGTAAACGCCCCTCTCTTTTCCGGAGGGGACTGAAATCTAACAATCAATAAGATATCGTAAATAAATAACTTCCATTAAAAAGCTTAAAGTTAAGGTTAGGTTAGGTTCCCATCTTTATTTAATTCACGCTTTTTTGCTTATATTTTATCCTTTATCAGCTTTATCACGTTTTATTTTAATTACAATTTTAATTATAGTGTAATTAAAATTACAATCTTAATTAAAATAGTTTTATTTTAATTACAAATTTCAATTAAATATATAAAGGTATAAATAGATTTTTTTTTGTCGTTGGGGAATTGGAGGATGAGGACGGATTGGTATTTGGTGGTTTATGCTACAGGTTAATTGGGCACCTCAACAGCTAGTTAATAAAATGATTTATAAAATTTGGATTAAATCAAATTTTGGATGAAGGTATATTGTTTTTCCATGTTTACTGGACTGCCCCCTTGGACAGTCTTGTGTCAGGATCTTGGGCAGCCCAGAAGAGTATTATGTTGTTATGTACGCTTTAAATGTTTTGTTCAATAAAAAAAAAAGGCAAAAATCTAAAACATACGAAAAATTCACTTTTTTTATTCCTATATTCACAGCACTAGGTACTTGAAAGTATCAGTAGAAAGCCCCCTATTGATCGTGACAGCACACCATATATGGGCATGGAATCCCCAGGGAGAATGATTGCGTAATCGATTGGGAATTTGGAACACCTGTGCTGTCAGTCATTAATCAAATTGTTTCCGGGCAAAGTTTATTAATATCTTTTGAGTTCGACCAGAATTGTTTCCGGGGCAAAGTTTATAACTAACTGACAGGTGATGGCAAGGTTAATTGTAACTCCGGCGAATGTTTTGATCTTAGAGTTTAACGCGGGAAAAGGTTTCTTAGTAATTTGAAATATGACAGCGCAGGGGTGCCAAAAACAAAAGGAACACGCAGAAATTACGTTTAGAGATTATTTGGGCGAAACCGTTTTAGACATTTTAGGGAATTATTTCGGCGAAACAGTTAGAGACATTTTAAAAGATGATTTTAGAAGATGTTTTTAGAAGAGGTTTTGAGTATGGTCGTTATAACACACAAGTTCTGTCTAAACAGTGTCGTGAGGTCCCATACCCCAACCACAAAGGGCCCCGATCCCCCTACCCCGACCCAAAGGGCTCCGATCCCCCTACCCCAACCCCGAAGGAAGCACCCGGTCCCCAAAGGACCCCCGAGCTCCCAAAGGGCTACCCGCCCCCCCCCCAGACCCCCGAAGGGCCCCCGGCGTCCCAAAGGCCCTGAGCCCTAATTTTTAATACTTTTTTAAGCCTTTACTATATCTTTTCAAAACAGTTACCTTTCTTAATGTCCCTCCTAAACCTATTTTACAAGTTGAAGTATTTATCTTTTTCACCCTCAACTATACTTTACAGCTTTTTGGTTACCTCAACACTAAGAAATACTTTTCAAAGACCATTTCAGAGCAAGCTACTTTCTTAATGTCCCTCCTAAACCCATTTTCCAACATGAAGTACTTATCTTTTTCACCCACAACTATACTTTACAGCTTTTTGGATACCTCAACACCAAGAAATACTTGTCAAAGACCATTTCAGAGCAAGTTACTTTCTTAATGTCCCTTCTAAACCTATTTTACAAGTTGAAGTACTTATCTTTTTCACCCACAACTATACTTTACAGCTTTTTGGATACCTCAACACCAAGAAATACTTTTCAAAGAACATTTCAGAGCAAGTTACTTTCTTAATGTCCCTCCTAAACCCATTTTCCAACTTGAAGTACTTATCTTTTTCACCCACAACTATACTTTACAGCTTTTTGGTTACCTCAACACCAAGAAATACTTTTCAAAGACCATTTCAGAGCAAGTTACTTTCTTAATGTCCCTCCTAAACCCATTTTCCAACTTGAAGTACTTTCTTTTTCACCCACAACTAAACTTTACAGCTTTTTGGATACCTCAACACCAAGAAATACTTTTCAAAGACCATTTCAGAGCAAGTTACTTTCTTAATGTCCCTTCTAAACCTATTTTACAAGTTGAAGTACTTATCTTTTTCACCCACAACTATACTTTACAGCTTTTTGGATACCTCAACACCAAGAAATACTTTTCAAAGACCATTTCAGAGCAAGTTACTTTCTTAATGTCCCTCCTAAACCCATTTTCCAACTTGAAGTACTTATCTTTTTCATCCACAACTGTACTTTACAGCTTTTTGGTTACCTAAACACCAAGAAATACTTTTCAAGGACCATTTCAGAGCAAGTTACTTTCTTAATGTCCCTCCTAAACCCATTTTCCAACATGAAGTACTTATCTTTTTCACCCACAACTATACTTTACAGCTTTTTGGATACCTCAACACCAAGAAATACTTTTCAAAGACCATTTCAGAGCAAGTTACTTTCTTAATGTCCCTTCTAAACCTATTTTACAAGTTGAAGTACCTATCTTTTTCACCCACAACTATACTTTACAGCTTTTTGGATACCTCAACACCAAGAAATACTTTTCAAAGACCATTTCAGAGCAAGTTACTTTCTTAATGTCCCTCCTAAACCCATTTTCCAACTTGAAGTACTTATCTTTTTCACCCACAACTATACTTTACAGCTTTTTGGTTACCTCAACACCAAGAAATACTTTTCAAAGACCATTTCAGAGCAAGTTACTTTCTTAATGTCCCTCCTAAACCCATTTTCCAACTTGAAGTACTTATCTTTTTCACCCACAACTACACTTTACAGCTTTTTGGATACCTCAACACCAAGAAATACTTTTCAAAGACCATTTCAGAGCAAGTTACTTTCTTAATGTCCCTCCTAAACCCATTTTCCAACATGAAGTACTTATCTTTTTCATTCACAACTATACTTTACAGCTTTACCTCAACACTAAGAAGTACTTTTCAAAGACCATTTCAGAGCAAGTTACTTTCTTAATGTCCCTTCTAAACCTATTTTACAAGTTGAAGTACTTATCCTTTTCACTCACAACTATACTTTACAGCTTTTTGGATACCTCAACACCAAGAAATACTTTTCAAAGACAATTTCAGAGCAAGTTACTTTCTTAATGTCCCTCCTAAACCCATTTTCCAACTTGAAGTACTTATCTTTTTCACCCACAACTATACTTTACAGCTTTTTGGATACCTCAACACCAAGAAATACTTTTCAAAGACCATTTCAGAGCAAGTTACTTTCTTAATGTCCCTCTTAAACCCATTTTCCAACATGAAGTACTTATCTTTTTCATTCACAACTATACTTTACAGATTTTTGGATACCTCAACACCAAGAAATACTTTTCAAGGACCATTTCAGAGCAAGTTACTTTCTTAATATCCCTCCTAAACCCATTTTCCAACTTGAAGTACTTATCTTTTTCACCCACAACTATACTTTACAGCTTTTTCGATACCTCAACACCAAGAAATACTTTTCAAAGACCATTTCAGAGCAAATTACTTTCTTAATGTCCCTCCTAAACCCATTTTCCAACTTGAAGTACTTATCTTTTTCACCCACAACTATACTTTACAGCTTTTTGGATACCTCAACACCAAGAAATACTTTTCAAAGACCATTTCAGAGCAAGTTACTTTCTTAATGTCCCTTCTAAATCCATTTTCCAACTTGAAGTACTTATCTTTTTCACCCACAACTATACTTTACAGCTTTTTGGATACCTCAACACCAAGAAATACTTTTCAAAGACCATTTCAGAGCAAGTTACTTTCTTAATGTCCCTCCTAAACCCATTTTCCAACATGAAATACTTATCTTTTTCATTCACAACTATACTTTACAGCTTTTTGGATACCTCAACACCAAGAAATACTTTTCAAAGACCATTTCAGAGCAAGTTACTTTCATAATGTCCCACCTAAACCCATTTCCAACTTGAAGTACTTATCTTTTTCACCCACAACTATACTTTACAGCTTTTTCGATACCTCAACACCAAGAAATACTTTTCAAAGACCATTTCAGAGCAAGTTACTTTCTTAATGTCCCTCCTAAACCCATTTTCCAACTTGAAGTACTTATCTTTTTCAGCCACAACTATACTTTACAGCTTTTTGGATACCTCAACACCAAGAAATACTTTTCAAAGACCATTTCAGAGCAAGTTACTTTCTTAATGTCCCTTCTAAACCCATTTTCCAACTTGAAGTACTTATCTTTTTCACCCACAACTATACTTTACAGCTTTTTGGATACCTCAACACCAAGAAATACTTTTCAAAGACCATTCCAGAGCAAGTTACTTTCTTAATGTCCCTCCTAAACCCATTTTACAAGTTGAAGCATCCTTCCTTTTCACCCACAACTATACTTTACAGCTTTTTGGTTACCTCAACACCATGAAATACTTTTCAAAGACCATTTCAGAGCAAGTTACTTTCTTAATGTCCCTCCTAAACCCTTTTTTCAACTTGAAGTACTTATCTTTTTCACCTACAACTATACTTTACAACTTTTTGGATACCTCAACACCAAGAAATACTTTTCAAAGACCATTTCAGAGCAAGTTACTTTCTTAATGTCCCTTCTAAACCCATTTTCCAACTTGAAGTACTTATCTTTTTCACCCACAACTATACTTTACAGCTTTTTGGATACCTCAACACCAAGAAATACTTTTCAAAGACCATTCCAGAGCAAGTTACTTTCTTAATGTCCCTCCTAAACCCATTTTACAAGTTGAAGTACTTATCTTTTTCACCCACAACTATACTTTACAGCTTTTTGGTTACCTCAACACCAAGAAATACTCTTCAAAGACCATTTCAGAGCAAGTTACTTTCTTAATGTCCCTTCTAAACCTATTTTCCAACTTGAAGTACTTATCTTTTTCACCACAACTATACTTTACAGCTTTTTGGATACCTCAACACCAAGAAATACTTTTCAAAGACCATTTCAGAGCAAGTTACTTTCTTAATGTCCCTCCTAAACCCATTTTCCAACTTGAAGTACTTATCTTTTTCACCCGCAACTATACTTTACAGCTTTTTGGTTACCTCAACACCAAGAAATACTCTTCAAAGACCATTTCAGAGCATGTTAATTTCTTAATGTCCCTTCTAAACCTATTTTCCAACTTTAAGTACTTATCTTTTTCACCACAACTATACTTTACAGCTTTTTGGATACCTCAACACCAAGAAATACTTTTCAAAGACCATTTCAGAGCAAGTTACTTTCTTAATGTCCCTCCTAAACCCATTTTCCAACTTGAAGTACTTATCGTTTTCACCCACAACTATACTTTACAGCTTTTTGGATACCTCAACACCAAGAAATACTTTTCAAAGACCATTTCAGAGCAAGTTCCTTTCTTAATGTCCCTCCTAAACCCATTTTCCAACTTGAAGTACTTATCTTTTTCACCACAACTATACTTTACAGCTTTTTGGATACCTCATCACCAAGAAATACTTTTCAAAAGACATTTCAGAGCAAGTTACTTTCTTAATATCCCTCCTAAACCCATTTTCCAACTTGAAGTACTTATCTTTTTCACCCATAACTATACTTTACAGCTTTTTGGATACCTCAACACCAAGAAATACTTTTCAAAGACCATTTCAGAGCAAGTTCCTTTCTTAATGTCCCTCCTAAACCCATTTTCCAACTTGAAGTACTTATCTTTTTCATCCACAACTATACTTTACAGCTTTTTGGATACCTAAAAACCAAGAATACTTTTCAAAGACCATTTCAGAGCAAGTTACTTTCTTAATGTCCCTTCTAAGCCCATTTTCCAACTTGAAGTACTTATCTTTTTCACCCACAACTATACTTTACAGCTTTTTGGTTACCTCAACCCCAAGAAATACTTTTCAAAGACCATTTCAGAGCAAGTTACTTTCTTAATGTCCCTCCTAAACCCATTTTCCAACTTGAAGTACATATCTTTTTCATCCACAACTATACTTTACAGCTTTTTGGATACCTCAACATCAAGAAATACTTTTCAAAGACCATTTCAGAGCAAGTTACTTTCTTAATGTCCCTTCTAAACCCATTTTCCAACTTGAAGTACTTATCTTTTTCACCCGCAACTATACTTTACAGCTTTTTGGTTACCTCAACACCAAGAAATACTTTTCAAAGACCATTTCAGAGCAAGTTACTTTCTTAATGTCCCTCCTAAACCCATTTTCCAACTTGAAGTACTTATCTTTTTCACCCACAACTATACTTTACAGCTTTTTGGTTACCTCAACACCAAGAAATACTTTTCCCGGAAGAAGAAAAGGCCCAAGACATAAAAAATTTAAAGTTCACTTCTAAATTTTTCCGTAGAAGATAGGAAAAGTTATACCATGATTGTGATTATTTTATATGAAGATAAAAAGTTTCACTTTAATTCTAAATTTTCTTAAATTCAGTTCCAACCTTTCTCAAAGAGATGAAAAAATTTAAGGTTCTGTTCCAAATATTTCCCCGGAAGAAGAAAAGTTCAACTTCGATTCTGAATTTTCTCAATGAAAATGAAATAAGTTATTGATCAATTCTATTTTCTCAAAATATTATAAAACTTTCCACTTCAATTCAGATTTTTCTCAAAGAGATGAAAAAATTTTAAATATTGTTCCAAATTTTTCTTAGAAGATAGAAAAGTTCAAGTTCTAATCTGAATTTTACCAAAGAACATAATTCAATTCTAATTTCTCCAGAGAAAATAAAAAGCTTCCACTTCAGTTTTAAGTTCACCAAGACATAAAAAATTTAAAGTTCAGTTCTAAATTTTTCCGTAGAAGATAGGAAAAGTTATACTATGATTATGATTATTTTCCATGAAGATAAAAAGTTTCACTTTAATTCTAAATTTTCTTAAATTCAGTTCCGACTTTTCACATAGAAATGAAAAAATTTAAAGTTCTGTTCCAAATTTTTCTTAGAAGATAGAGAAGTTCAAGTTCTCTTCTGAATTTTACCAAAGAACACAATTCAATTCTAATTTCACCAGAGAAAATAAAAAGCTTCCACTTCAGCTTTAAGTTCACCAAGACATAAAAAATTTAAAGTTCAGTTCTAAATTTTTCCGTAGAAGATAGGAAAAGTTATACCATGATTGTGATTATTTTCCATGAAGATAAAAAGTTCCACTTTAATTCTAAATTTTCTTAAATTCAATTCCGGCTTTTCTCAAAGAGATGAAAAAATTTAAAGTTCTGTTCCAAACATTTTCCCGGAAGAAGAAAAGTTCAACTCCGATTCTGAATTTTCTTAATGAAAAAGAAATAAGTTATTGATCATTTCTATTTTTCCAAATAATATAAAAGTTTCCACTTCAGTTCAGATTTTTCTCAAAGAGATGAAAAAATTTAAAATACTGTTCCAAATTTTTCGTAGAAGATAGAAAAGTTCAAGTTCTCTTCTGAATTTTACCAACGAACACTATTCAATTCTAATTTCTCCAGAGAAAGTAAAAAGCTTCCACTTCAGTTTTAAGTTCACCAAGACATAAAAAATTTAAAGTTCTGTTCTAAATTTTTCCGTAGAAGATAGGAAAAGTTATACTATGATTGTGATTATTTTCCATGAAGATAAAAAGTTTCACTTTAATTCAAATTTTCTTAAATTCAGTTCCGACTTTTCACATAGAGATGAAAAAAATTTAAAGTTCTGTTCCAAATTTTTCATAGAAGATTGGAAAAGTTATACTTTGATCGTGAATATTCAAGTTCTCTTCTGAATTTTACCAAAGAACACAATTCAATTCTAATTTCTCCAGAGAAAATAAAAAGCTTCCACTTCAGTTTTAAGTTCACCATGACATAAAAAATTTAAAGTTCAGTTCTAAATTTTTACATAGAAGATAGGAAAAGTTATACTATGATTTTGATTATTTCCTATGAAGATTAAAAGTTTCACTTCAATTTTTAATTTTTCTCAAAGAAGTGAAGAAAAAGTTCAACTTCGATTCTGAATTTTCTCAATGAAAGTGAAATAAGTTATTGATCATTTCTATTTTCCCAAAATAATATAAAAATTTTCCACTTCAGTTCAGATTTTTCTCAAACAGATGAAAAAATTTAAAATACCGTTCCAAATTTTCCATAGAAGATAGAAAAGTTCAAGTTCTCTTCTGAATTTTACCAAAGAACATAATTCAATTCTAAATTCTCCAGAGAAAATAAAAAGCTTCCACATCAGTTTTAAGTTCACCATGACATAAAAAATTTAAAGTTCAGTTCTAAATTTTTCCATAGAAGATAGGAAAAGTTATACTATGATTGTGATTATTTTCCATGAAGATAAAAAGTTTCATTTTAATTCTAAATTTTCTTAAATTCAATTCCGACCTTTCTTAAAGAGACGAAAAAATTTAAAGTTCTTTTCCAAATATTTTCCCTGAAAAGAAAAGTTCAACTTTGATTCTGAATTTTCTCAATGAAAATGAAATGTTATTGATCAATTCTATTTTCCTAAAATAATATAAAAGTTTCCACTTCAATTCAGATTTTTCTCAAAGAGATGACAAAATTTAAAATATTGTTCCAAATTTTTCATAGAAGATAGAAAAAGTTATACTTTGATTGTGATTATTCTTCATGAAGATATGGAGCTCCACTTTAATTCTAAGTTTTCTCGAAGAAGTACAAAATGTACAAGTTCTCTTCTGAATTTTCTTAGAGAGGAGAAAAAAAGTTAGCTCAATTCTGAAATTTACCAATGAAAATGAAAAAGCTTCCATTTCAGTTCATAATTTCTCAAAGACATAAAAATTTAAAGTTCAATTCTAAATTTTTCCATAGAAGATAGGAATGGCTATACTATGATTGTGATTATTTACCATAAAGATAAAAAGTTTCACTCTATTTCTAATTTTTCTTAAATTCAGTTCATTCATCTAACCACCAAAAACAATAGGTTAGGTTAGGTATAAATAAATATTAATAAATAACTAGAAACATTTCTCCATGTTTAAGTTAGGCTAGGTTAGGTTAACTTATCATGAGCGCTCATGATAAGCTAACCTAACCTAACTTAAACATGGTAAAAAGAATAAATTAGGTTAGGTTAGGTCAGATTAAGTTAGGTCATGTTAATTTAGGTTCGGTTAGGTTAGCCTACGTACGCGCGCGTACGTAGGCTAACCTAACCTAACCTAACATAACCTGACCTAACTTAATCTAACCTAACCAAACCTAATTTAATCTTTTTACCATGTTTAAGTTAGGTTAGGTTAGCTTATCATGAGCGCTCATGATAGGTTAACCTAACCTAGCCTAACTTAAACATGGAGAAATGTTTCTAATTATTTATTAATATTTATTTATACCTAACCTAACCTATTGTTTTTGGTGGTTAGATGAATGAACTGAATTTAATAAAAATTATAAATAGAGTGAAACTTTTTATCTTCATGGTAAATAATCACAATCATAGTATAGCCATTCCTATCTTCTATGGAAAAATTTAGAATTGAACTTTAAATTTTTATGTCTTTGAGAAATTATGAACTGAAATGGAAGCTTTTTCATTTTCATTGGTAAATTTCAGAATTGAGCTAACTTTTTTTCTCCTCTCTAAGAAAATTCAGAAGAGAACTTGTACATTTTGCACTTCTTCGAGAAAACTTAGAATTAAAGTGGAGCTCCATATCTTCATGAAGAATAATCACAATCAAAGTATAACTTTTTCTATCTTCTATGAAAAATTTGGAACAATATTTTAAATTTTGTCATCTCTTTGAGAAAAATCTGAATTGAAGTTGAAAATTTTATATTATTTTAGGAAAATAGAATTGATCAATAACTTATTTCATTTTCATTGAGAAAATTCAGAATCAAAGTTGAACTTTTCTTTTCAGGGAAAATATTTGGAACAGAACTTTAAATTTTTCATCTCTTTGAGAAAGGTCGGAATTGAATTTAAGAAAATTTAGAATTAAAATGAAACTTTTTATCTTCATGGAAAATAATCACAATCATAGTATAACTTTTCCTATCTTCTATGGAAAAATTTAGAACTGAACTTTAAATTTTTTATGTCTTGGTGAACTTAAAACTGATGTGGAAGCTTTTTATTTTCTCTGGAGAAATTAGAATTGAATTATGTTCTTTGGTAAAATTCAGAAGAGAACTTGAACTTTTCTATCTTCTATGGAAAATTTGGAACGGTATGTTAAATTTTTTCATCTGTTTGAGAAAAATCTGAACTGAAGTGGAAAATTTTTATATTATTTTGGGAAAATAGAAATGATCAATAACTTATTTCATTTTCATTGAGAAAATTCAGAATCGAAGTTGAACTTTTTCTTCACTTCTTTGAGAAAAATTAAAAATTGAAGTGAAACTTTTAATCTTCATAGGAAATAATCAAAATCATAGTATAACTTTTCCTATCTTCTATGTAAAAATTTAGAACTGAACTTTAAATTTTTTATGTCATGGTGAACTTAAAACTGAAGTGGAAGCTTTTTATTTTCTCTGGAGAAATTAGAATTGAATTGTGTTCTTTGGTAAAATTCAGAAGAGAACTTGAATATTCACGATCAAAGTATAACTTTTCCAATCTTCTATGAAAAATTTGGAACAGAACTTTAAATTTTTTTCATCTCTATGTGAAAAGTCGGAACTGAATTTAAGAAAATTTGAATTAAAGTGAAACTTTTTATCTTCATGGAAAATAATCACAATCATAGTATAACTTTTCCTATCTTCTACGGAAAAATTTAGAACAGAACTTTAAATTTTTTATGTCTTGGTGAACTTAAAACTGAAGTGGAAGCTTTTTACTTTCTCTGGAGAAATTAGAATAGAATAGTGTTCGTTGGTAAAATTCAGAAGAGAACTTGAACTTTTCTATCTTCTACGAAAAATTTGGAACAGTATTTTAATTTTTTTCATCTCTTTGAGAAAAATCTGAATTGAAGTGAAAAATTTTATAATATTTTGAGAAAATGGAATTGATCAATAACTTATTTCATTTTCATTGAGAAAATTCAGAATCGAAGTTGAACTTTTCTTCTTCCGGGGAAATATTTGGAACAGAACTTTAAATTTTTTCATCTCTTTGAGAAAGGTTGGAACTGAATTTAAGAAAATTTGAATTAAAGTGAATCTTTTTATCTTCATGGAAAATAATCACAATCATAGTATAACTTTTCCTATCTTCTACGGAAAAATTTAGAACTGAACTTTAAATTTCTTATGTCTTGGTGAACTTAAAGCTGAAGTGGAAGCTTTTTATTTTCTCTGGTGAAATTAGAATTCAATTGTGTTCTTTGGTAAAATTCAGAAGAGAACTTGAACTTTTCTATCTTCTAAGAAAAATTTGGAACAGAACTTTAAATTTTTTCATCTCTGAAAGTCGGAACTGAATTTAAGAAAATTTAGAATTAAAGTGAAACTTTTTATCTTCATGGAAAATAACCATGATCATAGTATAACTTTTCCTATCTTCTACGGAAAAATTTAGAACTGAACTTTAAATTTTTTATGTCTTGGTGAACTTAAAACTGAAGTGGAAGCTTTTTATTTTCTCTGGTGAAATTAGAATTCAATTGTGTTCTTTGGTAAAATTCAGATTAGAACTTGAACTTTTCTATCTTCTAAGAAAAATTTTGAACAATATTTTAAATTTTTTCATCTCTTTGAGAAAAATCTGAATTGAAGTGAAAAATTTTATAATATTTTGAGAAAATAGAATTGATCAATAACTTATTTCATTTTCATTGAGAAAATTCAGAATCGAAGTTGAACTTTTCTTCTTCCGGGGAAATATTTGGAACAGAACTTTAAATTTTTTCATCTCTTTGAGAAAGGTTGGAACTGAATTTCAGAAAATTTAGAATTAAAGTGAAACTTTTTATCTTCATAGAAAATAATCACAATCATGGTATAACTTTTCCTATCTTCTACGGAAAATATTAGAAGTGAACTTTAAATTTTTTATGTCTTGGGCCTTTTCTTCTTCCGGGAAAAGTATTTCCTGGTGTTGAGGTAACCAAAAAGCTGTAAAGTATAGTCGTGGGTGAAAAAGATAAGTACTTCAAGTTGGAAAATGGGTTTAGGAGGGACATTAAGAAAGTAACTTGCTTTGAAATGGACTTTGAAAAGTATTTCTTGGTGTTGAGGTAACCAAAAAGCTGTAAAGTATAGTTGTGGGTGAAAAAGATAAGTACTTCAAGTTGGAAAATGGGTTTAGAAGGGACATTAAGAAAGTAACTTGCTCTGAAATGGTCTTTGAAAAGTATTTCTTGATGTTGAGGTATCCAAAAAGCTGTAAAGTATAGTTGTGGATGAAAAAGATAAGTACTTCAAGTTGGAAAATGGGTTTAGGAGGGACATTAAGAAAGTAACTTGCTCTGAAATGGTCTTTGAAAAGTATTTCTTGGTGTTGAGGTAACCAAAAAGCTGTAAAGTATAGTTGTGGGTGAAAAAGATAAGTACTTCAAGTTGGAAAATGGGTTTAGAAGGGACATTAAGAAAGTAACTTGCTCTGAAATGGTCTTTGAAAAGTATTTCTTTGTGTTGAGGTATCCAAAAAGCTGTAAAGTATAGTTTTGGATGAAAAAGATAAGAACTTCAAGTTGGAAAATGGGTTTAGGAGGTACATTAAGAAAGGAACTTGCTCTGAAATGGTCTTTGAAAAGTATTTCTTGGTGTTGAGGTATCCAAAAAGCTGTAAAGTATAGTTGTGGTGAAAAAGATAAGTACTTCAAGTTGGAAAATAGGTTTAGAAGGGACATTAAGAAAGTAACTTGCTCTGAAATGGTCTTTGAAGAGTATTTCTTGGTGTTGAGGTAACCAAAAAGCTGTAAAGTATAGTTGTGGGTGAAAAAGATAAGTACTTCAAGTTGGAAAATGGGTTTAGGAGGGACATTAACCCTTTCGTTCCCACCGACCACAATTGAGGACAAATCTTTAATCTTTCATCCCAGAACCCAGTGAAAATATAATGAAATCACTGACATGCCGTCTGTTAGAGAAGTGTCTTTCAAGTATTTCACCTGTACACAGTATCGCCATCTAAGGTAAGCCATGCGTTCTAGCCCGATAGAAAGTCTCAGGTAGGTCAAACATCAGAAAGGTAAGAATTCTTCCTTTTATAAATTTTTTTACTCTGATAAGAACTGGATTTGGAAGTCTGGGATTTTTGCTGTAGAAAATTATGTCATTAAACTTTCCTTAGACAACTGTTACATCATCTTTGCAACTCTGGGCTATCAGCACATCGCCATTGCGTTTTGTCCCCGTTTGTGGACACTGGGAAACAAGGGTAGTTGGACCGATGACACTGTAGTAGTGAATGTCAAAGGGACGTCTAGGGGTCTCTTGTTGTTTTTACGATTTCTGTTGCTAGAGGGCACCAAGGTATTCGATAAGCTCATGTCCCTGTTTGTGGACAATGGGAAATTCAGAGTTTCATGCACGGTAAGACCGGAAAAACAAGTACAATCGTATCCATGGGATCGCATCATCTCGAACGAATAAATTTCCAAATGGGAATAAATCCATTTATTTAGACAGTGAAAAAAACAGGTACAAAAGTCCAGATATTTCGATTACATATACAGCAATCGTCATCAGTAGAATTACTAAAATAATATAACTGAAACTAGCATATTTATATACAAAAAAGTAACTTTTCAGGTCATTCACAAAATAATTAACTTCCGGCTTATTCACTGGATTATTTTCAGAGAAAAGTCACTGACAGAGTTCATTCAAAGTCTCGATGAAAATTTTCTTCTTTAATATTGCCCAAACGTAAAATAAATTTGTAATAAAGATGGCAAAGTCTTCTGTGTCTTCTAATTGCAAAAGAAATGTTGAGTTTATAGTTGTGTACTTGGTAGGTCTTATTTCCCCATATGTACGAGGTATCGTGACGTAACACCTTTAAGTAGGCATTCCCTTCTTAGACAACACTGCCGTTCTTTCACAAACGAATAAATTTCCAAATGGGGATAAATCCATTTATTTAGACAGTGAAAAAAACACTGTCAAAAAAATGTTTTTTTTCACTGTCTAAATAAATGGATTTATCCCCATTTGGAAATTTATTCGTTTGTGATAGAACGGCAGTGTGGTCTAAGAAGGGAATGCCTACTTAAAGGTGTTACGTCACGATACGCGTCATCTCGGAAATCCGAAATCTGTGAATAATCGGCATAGTGTTTCTTTCAGGAATGGAAAGACGAAAAAAACTCAGTGCTGCAGATTGCCTTGTCGTCTTTGACGATCTCGATGTTACTGATCTTTCAAGCGAAGAAGATGACAGCGATCCCACATGGGATACATCTGACTTTCCAGGAAATGCGGAAACCTTCTACGAGCTGCTTGACGATCAAGAAACGGAACTCGGCTGTGAATTCGACGGTGCAAGTGAAAGCGATACAGTCGCTGCTGTTATTGAGGATGTTATTTATGGATCTGCAAGTGCTCATATTTCTGAGACCCCAGCTGTAAGTTCTAACAATGGAAGCAAGCGAAAGGGTGTTTGGAGAGCTGCTGACCATCCATTAGCAGGAGCGCGACCGACCTTCCAAGCAGACCGTGATGAATTGCTGCCAGACATTCTATTGCTGAAGGAGCCAGTAGAGTTTTTCCTCAGACTGTTCCCAGATCCCTTGATCGAGAAAATTGCTTTCGAATCTACCCGCTATGCTGTTTCACAAGGTAGCAGTTTCAGCGTTTCTGTACATGAAATGAAGCTCTTCCTGGGGATAAACCTAGTAATCACTTACCTCAAATACCCGCGCCTGAAGTGGTACTGGAAATCTGACGAAGCAATGCGGATTCCGATTGTTGCTGATTCAATGTCTCGCAATCGTTTTGACGAAATTTCCAAATACCTTCATTTCAATGAAGCGCAGAGTGGGGAAAATGATAAATTTTTCAAAGTAAGACCGGTTCTTGACGTTTTGAAGAGTACATTCTTACAAAATGGTCCTCTCGAAGAACACCACAGCATAGACGAAATGATGATACCCTTCAAAGGTCGCTCCCAAATGAAGCAGTACATCAAATCCAAACCCAAACCTTGGGGTTTCAAATGTTGGGCTCGAGCTAGTTCTTCATGATACATCCACGAGTTCGAAATGTATGAAGGAGCTGCGGTAGGGAAAGAAACGTTTGGATTAGGCGTTGGTGGTGATGTCGTTGCTCGTCTTTCCCAGAAATTGACTGGAAGAGGTTATGAAATCTATGCTGATAACTTCTTCACCTCAGTTTTGCTAGCTGAGTATCTCGCTGGAAATCAGATTCATCTCGTTGGGACAGTCAGACAGAATCGAATCGCAGAAGCAGCTTCCAAGCTGAAGCCAGAAAGAGAGTTGAAGATTGAGGGTCGTGGAGCAAGTTCTGTCGTCACAAATAACATTGTCACAATTTTGCGCTGGTTTGATAACAAGATCGTCCACACCATTTCCACCTACGCTGGTGTCGAACCTCAGGATGAAGTCAAAAGGTGGTCAAAGAAAGACCGAATGCAAGTACCAGTGAGGCGTCCATATGCCATTCAAGAATATAACAAATCAATGGGAGGTGTCGATCTCATGGACTATTTCATTGCTTTGTACCGCCATAACCGGAGAGGGAAAAAATACTACATGAAGGTCTTTTGGAACTTCGTTGACGTTGCAGTTGTAAATGCGTGGATTCTGTATCGTAAGGCACAAAAGGCAGGGATGGAAAAGCACGATTTAGACGCTGGACTGAAAGAGCTTGGCCTATTGGAGTTCAAGGCCAGTGTAGCAAGAACTTTGATCAACACCGGGAAAACTGGTTTTGCAGCATCTGCTAGACCTCGCGGGAGACCTTCCCAGTCACCGTCGGTTTCTCAGACACGAAAACGAAAGTATAATTGCATTGTTGCACCCGAGATTCGCTATGACGGACTGACTGGCCACTGGCCTACCAAGACGAATGCCGCCAACGCAGGACGCTGTTCGCTAGAGTCGTGTACTAGCAAGTCGCGGATCAAGTGTGTGAAATGTGAAAAGGTTTTGTGCCTTGAATGTTTTGAGAGTTTTCACACACGCTAAGTGTCAGTTTTTGTAATTGAAAATAAATAGATGATACTTTTGTTCGTAAATAATTCTGCTGGAAATTGTGAAAAATTAGAAACCTTAGTTCCCACCGTCCACATATGAGGACATATTTTTTCTGCACCACCAAGCGGTGATGCAAAGATGCAAGTTACACCACTAGAAAGAGCGCATTTTTCTCTCTCTGAAATGACTATTAAAAAAAATCCTACCAACTTCCTTAAAATTCGGGACTGAAAGGGTTAAGAAAGTAACTTGCTCTGAAATGGTCTTTGAAAAGTATTTCTTGGTGTTGAGGTATCCAAAAAGCTGTAAAGTATAGTTGTTGGTGAAAAAGATAAGTACTTCAAGTTGAAAAAAGGGTTTAGGAGGGACATTAAGAAAGTAACTTGCTCTGAAATGGTCTTTGAAAAGTATTTCTTGGTGTTGAGGTAACCAAAAAGCTGTAAAGTATAGTTGTGGGTGAAAAGGAAGGATGCTTCAACTTGTAAAATGGGTTTAGGAGGGACATTAAGAAAGTAACTTGCTCTGGAATGGTCTTTGAAAAGTATTTCTTGGTGTTGAGGTATCCAAAAAGCTGTAAAGTATAGTTGTGGGTGAAAAAGATAAGTACTTCAAGTTGGAAAATGGGTTTAGAAGGGACATTAAGAAAGTAACTTGCTCTGAAATGGTCTTTGAAAAGTATTTCTTGGTGTTGAGGTATCCAAAAAGCTGTAAAGTATAGTTGTGGTGAAAAAGATAAGTACTTCAAGTTGGAAAATAGGTTTAGAAGGGACATTAAGAAAGTAACTTGCTCTGAAATGGTCTTTGAAGAGTATTTCTTGGTGTTGAGGTAACCAAAAAGCTGTAAAGTATAGTTGTGGGTGAAAAAGATAAGTACTTCAAGTTGGAAAATGGGTTTAGGAGGGATATTAAGAAAGTAACTTGCTCTGAAATGGTCTTTGAAAAGTATTTCTTGGTGTTGAGGTATCCAAAAAGCTGTAAAGTATAGTTGGGGGTGAAAAAGATAAGTACTTTAAATTGAAAAAAAGGTTTAGGAGGGATATTAAGAAAGTAACTTGCTCTGAAATGGTCTTTGAAAAGTATTCCTTGGTGTTGAGGTAACCAAAAAGCTGTAAAGTATAGTTGTGGGTGAAAAGGAAGGATGCTTCAACTTGTAAAATGGGTTTAGGAGGGACATTAAGAAAGTAACTTGCTCTGGAATGGTCTTTGAAAAGTATTTCTTGGTGTTGAGGTATCCAAAAAGCTGTAAAGTATAGTTTTGGGTGAAAAAGATAAGTACTTCAAGTTGGAAAATGGGTTTAGAAGGGACATTAAGAAAGTAATTTGCTCTGAAATGGTCTTTGAAAAGTATTTCTTGGTGTTGAGGTATCCAAAAAGCTGTAAAGTATAGTTTTGGGTGAAAAAGATAAGTACTTCAAGTTGGAAAATGGGTTTAGGAGGGACATTAAGAAAGTAACTTGCTCTGAAATGGTCTTTGAAAAGTATTTCTTGGTGTTGAGGTATGCAAAAAGCTGTAAAGTATAGTTTAGAGTGAAAAAGATAAGTACTTCAAGTTGGAAAATGGGTTTAGGAGGGACATTAAGAAAGTAACTTGCTCTGAAATGGTCTTTGAAAAGTATTTCTTGGTGTTGAGGTATCCAAAAAGCTGTAAAGTATAGATGTGAATGAAAAAGATAAGTACTTCATGTTGGAAAATGGGTTTAGGAGGAACATTAAGAAAGTAACTTGCTCTGAAATGGTCTTTGAAAAGTATTTCTTGGTGTTGAGGTATCCAAAAAGCTGTAAAGTATAGTTGTGGGTGAAAAAGATAAGTACTTCAAGTTGGAAAATGGGTTTAGGAGGGACATTAAGAAAGTAACTTGCTCTGAAATGGTCTTTGAAAAGTATTTCTTGGTCTTGAGGTATCCAAAAAGCTGTAAAGTATAGTTGTGGGTGAAAAAGATAAGTACTTCAACTTGTAAAATAGGTTTAGAAGGGACATTAAGAAAGTAACTTGCTCTGAAATGGTCTTTGAAAAGTATTTCTTGGTGTTGAGGTATCCAAAAAGCTGTAAAGTATAGATGTGAATGAAAAAGATAAGTACTTCAGGTTGGAAAATGGGTTTAGGAGGGACATTAAGAAAGTAACTTGCTATGAAATGGTCTTTGAAAAGTATTTCTTGGTGTTGAGGTATCCAAAAGCTGTAAAGTATAGTTGTGGGTGAAAAAGATAAGTACTTCAAGTTGGAAAATGGGTTTAGGAGGGACATTACGAAAGTAACTTTCTCTGAAATGGTCTTTGAAAAGTATTTCTTGGTGTTGAGGTAACCAAAAGGCTTTAAAGTATAGTTGTGAGTGAAAAAGATAAGTACTTCAAGTTGGAAAATGGGTTTAGGAGGGACATTAAGAAAGTAACTTGCTCTGAAATGTTCTTTGAAAAGTATTTCTTGGTGTTGAGGTATCCAAAAAGCTGTAAAGTATAGTTGTGGGTGAAAAAGATAAGTACTTCAACTTGTAAAATAGGTTTAGAAGGGACATTAAGAAAGTAACTTGCTCTGAAATGCTCTTTGAAAAGTATTTCTTGGTGTTGAGGTATCCAAAAAGCTGTAAAGTATAGTTGTGGGTGAAAAAGATAAGTACTTCATGTTGGAAAATGGGTTTAGGAGGGACATTAAGAAAGTAACTTGCTCTGAAATGGTCTTTGAAAAGTATTTCTTGGTGTTGAGGTAACTAAAAAGCTGTAAAGTATAGTTGTGGATGAAAAAGATAAGTACTTCAAGTTGGAAAATGGGTTTAGGAGGGACATTAAGAAAGTAACTTGCTCTGAAATGGTCTTTGAAAAGTATTTCTTGGTGTTGAGGTAACCAAAAAGCTGTAAAGTATAGTTGAGGGTGAAAAAGATAAGTACTTCAACTTGTAAAATAGGTTTAGGAGGGACATTAAGAAAGGAAATTGTTCTGAAAAGATATAGTAAAGCCTTAAAAAAGTATTAAAAAATGAGGGCTCAGGGGCCTTTGGGGCGCCGGGGGCCCTTTGGGGGGATCTGGGGGGCCGGGTGGCCCTTTCGGAGCCCGGGGGCCCTTTGGGGACCGGGGGCTTCCTTCGGGGTTGGGGTAGGGGAATCGGAGCCCTTTGGGTCGGGGTAGGGGGATCGGGGCCCTTTGGGGTTGGGGTATGGGACCTCACGACACTGTTTAAATAGAATTTGTGTATTATAACGACCATACTCAAAACCTCTTCTAAAAACATCTTCTAAAATCATCTTTTAAAATGTCTCTAACTGTTTCGCCGAAATAATTCCCTAAAATGTCTAAAACGGTTTCGCCCAAATAATCTCTAAACGTAATTTCTGCGTGTTCCTTTCGTTTTTGGCATCCCTGCGTTGTCACATTTCAAATTACTAAGAAACCTTTTCCCGCGTTAAACTCTAAGATCAAAACATTCGCCAGAGTTACAATTAACCTTGCCATCACCTGTCAGTTATTTATAAACTTTGCCCCTGAAACAATTCTGGTCGAACTCCAAAGATATTAATAAACTTTGCCCGGAAACAATTTGATTAATGACTGACAGCACAGGTGTTCCAAATTCCCAATCGATTACGCAGTCATTCTCCCTGGGGATTCCATGCCCATATATGGTGTGCTGTCACGATCAATAGGGGCCTTTCTACTAGTATCTGATATGCCGCTATTCCTTTACCTCGTTCCAAAACCTCGAGGTTTTAAATGCCTATTGAACCTTCCTTGAAGGAGACAAAAGAGGGATTTGCAAGAATAACATCCCCAGGAAGATCCTTCCAAATAGAAGTACAACGCCGGATGAAGCTGTTCCTTAAAAACTCGGTTTTTGGCGTATCCTCCTTTTGGTAATTGGACCGATTTGGCTGCCTTAATAAGTTTTTCAATCGGTAATAGTCGCCTGAGACCTATATGCTTCTATTCTTAAAATCCTATGAGTAAAAACTATTTTGTAATCTTACCGAAGAATAATGTTCTGAATGGTTGTACTTGCACACTTATGTAACTTCAGGAAACCAAGTTTTGTTTTCGGTGAGCAGAAACTCCGTCGCAGTGCTTCTCTAGTATCACTGGAATATATTTTACTTACAATATATTTTCATTTTTGCAAGAACGCTTGAAAAAACACAATTTTTCTCTAAACAGTTTTGTTTTAAGTACTAAGGAGAATGAAAATGAATTCTCATTGTTTAAATTGGTTAAATAGAAAGTTGCAGAACCATATATAAATATATATATATATAAATATATATATATATATATATATATATATATATATATATATATATATATATATATATATATATATATATATATATATATATATATATATATATATATATATACATATATATATATATATATATATATATATATATATATATATATATATATATCTATATATATATATATATATATATATATATATATATATAATATATATATATATATATATATGTACATATATATATATATATATATATATATATATATATATATATATATATATATATATATATATATATATATATATATATATATATATATATATATATATATATATATATATATATATATATAATATATATATATATATATATATATATATATATATATATATATATATATATATGTACATATATATATATATATATATATATATATATATATATATATATATATATATATATATATATATATATATATATATATATATATATATATATATATATATATATATATATATATATATATATATATAATATATATATATATATGTACATATAATAATAATAATTTATTACAAACCCGCTTATAAAAAAGAAGCATGAAGAAGCGGAGCAAAACAAAAGAAAAGAGAAAATAAAGACGAAAACAAATCAACCGAACATAATAATCTACTAAATACAAACAAATCACACTTCAACTATCAAGCAAGAAAGTCGCTGGGAAATCAAATAATAGTGCCCTGTGTTTCACGAGAGCTTGTTTTTCAAAATTCGGCATGAACTCAACAGGATCAGGTATATGATACTTTTCTAGCAGACCAGTGTTACGGAGGTAAAGTGGCAGACCAAGCAGAAACTTTAAATATTTGCAAAAGCCTGAACGGATTCGCAACATATCCGAATTCGATAGCCAATGCCAAACGGGTGAGATGTAGTGAGCAAAGGGAAGAGCGACGGCACGATACAACCTAGCAAGAATATGCTTATTAAATTTAAACTTCAGGGCTGCAAGTTTAGCATACCCAGACCGAAAACCCGACAGAACCTGGTCAACAAAAAGAGCACGCGAGCTTCTGAGGTCGCTTCCATATGTGATACCTAGGTACTTCAACTTGCGGCTTGGAAGTACTACTTGCCCTGCAACGGTAACACGGGTAGCCTCGCGACGGGCAACTTCAGACGGCGCACGCGGGGGTTCAAATACAAGAAATTCTGTTTTAGCAGGGTTAATAACCAGACCAATATTAGTATAACCTCGACTTAGGAGATCGATATTAGCTTGAAGGTTACAAAGCGATGTGCTCACCAGTAATATGTCGTCGGCGTAGCACAGTAGGCTCACATCCATACATTCAGTGTTAAAACCACCGTTAATCTTTTTTGTTACCGACGAGGTTAGTGAATTGAAGAGTACAGGGCTTAAAACCGACCCTTGCCGCAGTCCCCGGTGAAGCTTAATCGGTTTCGACAGGAGTTCACTACTCAACTTAACACGGATAAAGCTACTCGAATACCAGTGCCATAGGACGGCCGCTACATGTGGGTTCACACCTTGGTGCAGCAGGTTCAAAATTAACTTTGAATGAATTACCGAATCGAACGCCGCGGACACATCTACTGCACAAATTAAAAGAGTCCGTGATTGATTCTGAGCTTTCGATACTATACGCGTAAGGAGGCGATGTGCAAATGCACAACCGAGGTATATATATATATATATATATATATATATATATATAGATATATATATATATATATATATATAGATATATATATATATATATATATATATATATATATATATATATATATATAATATATATATATATATATATATATAGATATATATATATATATATATATATATATATATATATATATATATATATGCACGTATAGATATATATATATATATATATATATATATATATATATATATATATATATATATATATATATATATATGCACATATATATATATATATATATATATATATATATATATATATATATATATATATATATATATATATATATATATATATTATATATATATATATATATATATATATATATATATATATATATATATATATTTATTTATATAATATATTTATTTATATATTTACAATTAAACGTATGGGTCAGTGGGGGCCAAATTTAAAAACAAGAATCGTGGCTGAAAAATCAACCAAAAGCCCTATGGTGGCGCAGAGCTTTGGTCTCAGTCTGATAATACGGGATCCAGAGATGGAACACAGCTGTAGTAACACAGTGCAGGGCTGAAGCAAGGACCTTAGGAGTCAAGAAGCGTCGTTAAGCAGATGCAATGTAATGCAAATCAGACCAAAAATAAGTTATGCTAAAAATAGTTATGCTTATTCATTTTCACGATTGGACACGCCAACACTGACAGAAATTTAGTAAAGCAGAAAAATCTGATAACGCCCTAAAAACTGACAATTTTAAAACAACCAAAGAAAAATGAAAAAAAAACTATGATGGGTCCATGGGGGGGGAACATATTTATTTTGACGTACTTGGTACTTTAAGTATAATGCAACTTTTGACGTTTATTCAAGATGTGTATTTCAAATTTTTCTATCACCACAGAGTTTTCGCAATAATTCATCAAGATTTGCTGCTCCTGAAATCAGTTTTTAGGATTTTTTTTTGTAAATAAATTGTGACTGTTTAGAAAAGTTTCCTCTGGCATTTTTGTATAATTAATGCAAAAATTTAGCTCTGATGGCTGTGGTTTAAAGCTCTTGAATTGTTATATTGAATTTTTGGCATTTGTCACAAACTAAACTTTCAAAATAATTTCGGAACTGCTGTAGACGACGAATCTTTTCTTTTTTAATCCAGTGTAAAAAGATCTAAAATTATGTGTTTTAACTTTCAAAATTACATTTTGATGTAATTTGTCAGAATTGTTCAAGCAAAATTTGTAGGCACTTCTGTTAGTTATTTTCAAAAAACCCTTACCACAGTTTAGGAGAGGTAAACTTTTGAAAATTTGTACATGTATTTTTGCTGCTGATGCTGATTTCAGGTATAGGGAAAGTTAAGGTAATATTCTTTTTGCCAATTTACGATGAGAAGGGAAAGATCAGTTAACTTGACATGCCATTGTCAACAAAGTACAGGAGATCTTGGCTACTCTTGCTACTTACTTGGCTACTCTTACTATGGCTACTCTTGCAAGCTCACGGACGTTTGTCATTCTTTTACTGCTCTCCATACCTAGACTCAGATTTTTTTTTTGTTCTTTTTGGTATTTCTTGAGTTATTGCCTTAACTGAGTCTTTGATTGATGCTTGCCTTGATTCTTTTCGATATTTCTTGAGGTTTACCACGTTTTGAGCCTATGAAGCATTGAACCATCATAGCCATTACCTTTTCGAACTTTTTTAAGTAAAGCTCTGACCAGGGACGTAGCTCCAGCATTTTTATTGGGGGTTGGGGAGGGGAGGTCAAGGAGAGGTTCACACCCGGATAGTCAATGGGCATTGGCTATCCTTCAGGAGAAAGTAGTGGTGGTTCTGGCCTCTTCAATTTGCTTATACTTATAGTAAGAATTAAGTATCATTATATAAGTATTACAGTAAGTAACTTACTGTCAACCACGACCTTTACTTTATTTTAATAAAGACAAAATTTCAAAACTACAAAGTGATTATAAATGTTATTTATTTCAGATTTGCACCCCTAAAATTTCTGTGCCCGGGGCAAATGCCCCCTCAACCCCCCTCCTCTAAGACCACCCGTGGGGAAAGGGGCGTTGGAAAACTTGCGAAAAACACAAGCCTAAATGTATTTTAAAGATGTCCGAAAATTCTGATGATTCTGTTCCGAATTTTCTCCCTTTAGTCTAAGGGAAAATCCAGTCTCTTCGTTGAAAGGGGCCACCACAAATACGAACAAAAGCTGAGGCTGGACAATTAATTGGATTACGCTTGTTAATTAATTTGGTCAAAGTTGAGCTGCTTTCACTGTTAAGATTGTCTTCACTTTCTGTTGTTGTGTTACTATAAGAAGACGTAGATGGGAATCAAATCCCTTTTCAATACCTTCGTCTTCTTCTTATACTTACCATTGCTTTTTTAAAGTTGGTTCTGAGCCAAAAAAAAGAAAGTAAGAAGCTCCGCCTTCTATTGGTTTTATTAGCCTGCTATAACAAAATAATATTGATGCAAATTATATTTTTAATAATGTTATAAAACACATCAAAGTTGAGAGCTGGACAAAGCTGGTTTTTATGAAACTGGTTAAGGAACCGAAAGTTTGGCCATCTTATATTGCTGAGCCTACGGACGCGTTTATTCTGAATTAATAATTTACAGAATATGTAGCAGTTCATCTATCCCAATTTCGGGATCATATGCGCATGCGTTCTTCCACCTGATGGGGGGGGGGGGCTGTACCAAGCGGTTAAAAAGTAAAGACAACCCATTCCTTCCTTAAGTCTTCAATAGAACATTTTTCTTAAAGCAATAATGAAGAAAAGTTACTATTTAGCAAAGACGTTACTCAGTTCAATTAAAAAAAAATTACAGAATACATGAATAAAATTCACACGCATCAAACACACATAAATTAAGCAGTGGACTCAGCTTTTACTATGGCTGCCAGCAATGAGTTGCTACAGACGACAGTAGTGTGCTGTAAACAAGCTTTTGGGTGGGTGATTGTGAATTTAATAACCTTGGCTTTTTTGCCAAATTTACTGTTAACATTTAAGTGTATATCCCCTTTCCACTTCCTTTAATTCTCGCACCCATGATAGGAAACTAAATCTTGCGGTTGAACTATGTACTATTCCAACAGCCCCGTACATTGCGTCCTTCAGTTGCATGTGCTTGGAAATGACATCTTAGCAAATCAAAACGTACACGCTTTAAATTGCCATTGTTGAAACCTCATACAGGAAAATTACAACAACCCTCATTAAACAAAAAAAATCACTTTTTTTACATGGGCAGCAGTGATATGTCCTCTTATATTTCTTCGTCACCATTGAGGCACTGGAACATCATATAGAGTTGTTTAAGGACTCATAAAAGCTAATTATCGTATCTTATCAATTCAAGTGTGATAGACTGGCTAATGAATTTCCTCACCAACCGCAAGCAGAAAGTCCACTTATTCGAGATGGGAGACCAGACAATCTACTCTGATGAGGCCATGGCCATGAGTGGAGTACCACAGGGGCCTGTACTAAGCCCAACCCTTTTCCTGATTTACATCAACAATATTTTCAAACATGTGAATAATAATATACATTTGTTTGCTGATGATTCCAAACCTTTCGGCCTTGCAAACCCACTGATTATCAAACGCGACATAGACAGACTACAGGATTGGACTCCAGACTGGCTTTTCCAGTTCAATGCAACCAAATGTTGTGTTTTGCACCTTGAACCAACAGCCCAATGGCCACCTACTCAAGTTCCAATCCCATCACTAAAATAAAGGAGCATCTAGAGAACAGAGAAGAAGAAAGGGACCTTGGTGTTATCGTTGACGAAAAATTGAGGCTCCACAGCAATGTTCAGCATGTTGTTTTCCGAGCAAAAACCATCCTTGGCCTATTGAAACGGATCATCATTAGCCAAGAGGCAACAATATTCATAATACTTTTTAAAACTTTCGTTAGACCCCATCTTGATTTTGGCATGTGCCTTGCTGGTCCCTCTTATCGGCAAAATGTAAGGCTCATCGAAAATGTTCAGAGGCAAGCAACGAAGTGCGTCAAAAACCTAAAATCAGCTTTATATGAAGACCGCCTCAAGTGAATCAAGCTATCTACCCTCGTCTACAAACGCATGCGTAGCCATATGATCCTGACTTACAAACTTCAAAAGGAAAACTCTATCATCTTCATTGGCAGGCATAGTACCAGCGATCATCACACAAGAGGGCACTCAAAGAAGCTGCTAAAGCTAAGCTTTGATCGAGAATCCGCCAAACATGCTTCTCGAGAAAGCGCCACATGGTACACTAAAAGCGCAATTTTGGTGACATTTTTGGAATGGAAAGGCTGGGTCGAATACATGGACATCATAGAGAGCCATTTATGGGCTCATTTATAAACTATTTTTATACTTAATTGCTCTTTATAAATTTGACCAATCATAAAGTGCCATTGGCACCCATGAAGTGCCCTTTGCGTTATTTTTTCCATTTTTTAAAATAAAAAATAACAAAGAAAGGATGTCGTCCTAATATTTTTTCTCAAAATTATTGGAGGAGGGTATCTTCCCTTCTCATTCCCCCCTCCCAAACGCCATTGGCTCTGATCGAAGTTAAGATTTTCCTTGTATTAATATCTTCAATGGGCTTCAAAATAATGACGAATCCAATGAAATAGTCCAACAAAAAGAAGAAAGCAAATTGGGTCTGGGCCTAAGTAAGTTGAGGAGTAAAAGACTGATAACCCTGTTCCTCTTCTTGGGGTCAAAATTTCATTCTAAAAGAGATTAAGCTATTGCAGAGATATTACCTAAAATACGATAGGAGAGCTAGGACAATATGTCTCTACTATGGCTGCTCACACAGGTTCCAGACAGGTTTATCCCAGATCTGCGCACTAAAACCCAAAGTGCTTGATTCTTTTCAGTATTTTTTGATATTTTTTACTATTTTGAGTTTCTAAGGCATTAAACAATCATAGCCCTTCTACATGTATAGATATTTATTCATTTAATTGTTAATTGAAAACCCGTCTACAAAAACTTGAAACGGACGGAGCAAAATATGAGAAAAAAAAGAAAAGAAAACAATAGTACGAGATAAATATCGACAAAACCAATAAAAATCAATTGGAGAAATAGTGAAAATCTTAAATCAGCACATATTGCTGTAGCATCCGTTGCTATAACATGATTTATGTGTTTTATTTATTAAATTTGATTGCAGGTAGTACTGTCATGGTAGACAGCCCGTCATCTTTTGAAACGGACGCTGAAAATCTTTGTAGCGAAGAAAAGCGGCAGAGAAGGAGATAATACAGAAGACCCACCCAAAAAAGAGGACACAGAGGAAAGAAGCCAAATTTAGGCACAGCTGGTGTCACGTTTCCAAATTTATTGATTGTTTACTAAGGACAAATTTTCTGATGAAAAGGCATTCTGTCCGTATTGTAGTCAGTCCCTGTGCTGCGGTAGATCCAAAACCCAAAAACATGCAAAGCTCAGTGAAAGTATAAAGAAACTAGAGGCTTTGAGGAAGCTCACAATAAAGATTTATCATGTTCTTACTACAGAAAAGAACAAGAACAATGTATAAAAACCAAGTATGCCACTCTTCATTATAAAAAACAATCTTCCTTCGTCAATTGTAGAATATTTTGTGCCTTTGATGAAAAAATTGCCACACAAGGCTGTGGTGGAAAAATCCGGCTGGGCAAAAAGAATGTGACAAATGTGGCCAAACAAGGTTTAGGGTGACATTAAATGAAATTTTGTGCTCAGTTGAGGGAAACAGCTGATGCTACTGTGAAAAACCAATGGCTCTTGCAATTTTGTTCTTCAATAAGGATTCATAAAAACGACTAGACTTCCTAAATGCGGTTAAATGTTGTAATAGGGAAGTGGAAACCATTTTTAACCTTGTTTCAGGCTGCTATCTTAGGCTGTGATGACTTTGCTGTGAGTAGAATCAAAGAGAAATTTCCATCTATGATACGCATCAAGTGCAGCAGTCATTCAATCCATTTGGTTGTTTCTTATGTTTGCAAACAATATACAAAGCAATCTGAATATTTGTGTCATACAGTATGTAATCACTTCAGCATGAGTAAGGCACTCTAAACCCGAATTAAACCATAAGTTTACTGACACTCCAGTCCTGAACGTGCTTAGCCCAGGTCAGACGTTGGCTCTCTCCTTACATGTGCTTTGAACGACTATTGCATAATTAATATGCGCCTAGTAGCTGTTTCCAGAGAGCAGCAGAAGATATCATTCACCCAAAGGAGAGGTTAGTGCAAATCTTAAGGAATCTGCTGCTTCAGATTGAGTTCAAGCTCTATGTGCTGGGGGTGTTGGCAGGTTTTAATCTTCTTTTCATAGTGAAAAACGTTGCTGAAAAATAAAAAAAGATAAATAAGAAGTGGAGATACTTTTGAATAAACTGACCATGAATTTCACGGTGACTACCTTTGTTAATCCAAACTTGTTTTTGAATCTTGATCCAGAAAAATTAAGTGAGTACCTTCCAATAGAAGATGCACCCTAGCGAGTGGCAGCTCACGGAGCTCTTGGGACCTTGCATTGATTTTCGAGTACAAAAGGAGATAAATGCGAATCCGGGGTGGTTAAGTGGTTTAACGGCTTTGTTGTTTTCTGGAGTTTAGGGGGGAAGGAACCTAGGTTAGGTTATGTATTTAATATATGCTATGCTTTGCCTATTTATGAGTGGCAGCCTATGAGGAGGCAGCTCACGGAGCTCTTGGGATCTCGCA
The DNA here is from genome assembly GCA_027921565.1 of Artemia sinica. Classification (NCBI taxonomy): domain Eukaryota; kingdom Metazoa; phylum Arthropoda; class Branchiopoda; order Anostraca; family Artemiidae; genus Artemia; species Artemia sinica. The sequence goes on along the minus strand of CM051264.1, from coordinate 7,097,273 downwards.
CTGAGTTTCAAGTACAACAGTAGATGAATGTGAAGCAATGCCGTGCCCGGGGTTGTTAGGTGGTTTAATCCCCCCCCCGCCACCGAAATGCTTGTCTGATTTGTAGAAACGTAACAAAATGCATTTAATTTTTTATGTGTTTTGAAAAAAAAATTGTAACCTCTCCCCCCCCCCAAAAAAAAAAAAATCCTCGATACGGCCTTGATTTGAAGCGCAAGTTGTCTAAGAACATGTTCGTCAGGTATGTACGGAGGCGGCAAAGGAAACATGGTAATGATTCTCAATTGAGGACAAACTGTTTTTGTTGTCCGAAATCCTTGGCCTGACAGAAGCTTTAGGCGTAGGTGTAATTGGTCTTCTGTAAAAGATTCTTCAGAGATGCAGTGCATCATAGCGGGATGAAAGAAAGATAGCAGAAAAATGGTAGAGTTTAGTGCTTAAAAAATCATGGAAATTTTCTTAAAATAATTCATCAGATTATTCAAGCTCCATCATACATGTCTGGCATGAAAAAAAGCAACATACGTCCACTGACTTATAGGTCAATTATCTGCTCCTAAAAAGACCCTAATTTATTAAAGGAAACGTGACATTAAAAATAAAGTAAAATATAGTAAAAATATAATAGAAATATAAGCTACAAGCATCTCTAAAAAAAAAGTCGAAAACCTTGCTTTATATTACTTTTCCTTGTACATAACGAAAACTAAGTTGAGAACTATAAATCAGTAAACTTTTCCTATGCTTTTGGCATCAGCATCATGTTGCTCTTTTGGGTGTGGCCCTGTGAGCCTTTACTACCTACAAGGATAAGGCTATAACAGTTTTGACAAGGATTAAGGCTATAACAGTTTGACCATAGATATAACAGTTTATCTATGGTCAAAGGCTGCCACTAACACTTCCATTATTAGTCTGATTTCTTATACCAGTTTTGATACCAATATATGATTTCTGACGAGTGGCTAAGTATTACTGAAACAGTCACCGTGCCAAAAAAAAGGGGCCAAAAGAGTCAAAGTCGAATTAACTTAAGCCCTCTTGCCACTGAAAAGGGAGAGAAAACGGGTCAATTAATTTCTAGAAAATCAGAAGCTTCATTCCTGAAATCGGAATTTTGTCAGATTTTTCGGTTGGGATCGAATTGGGTTAGAGAGTAAGTGTAAATTTCAAGAACTTTTGTCTTGTTAAACCATTTAAAATTAATCAGAAACTGGTTTTGAGTTAAATTCAATTCTCTTATACGACCAATCGATGTACAGCTACAGCACACAGCGATTGCTGTCGTTAGCAGATTCTTTGGATATCTTTTCTTGATAGTTCGAAACATACTATTTGCAATTAATTGTCACATAATCTACAAAAATCGAACTACAATTGCTCAGAACTTGTTTACTGCCAAAAAAAGGCTTGTACAGCCTTATTATAGCACAGCCTGATTATTATACATTTTGCTCAGCCTGACTAATACCAGCATTCGAAAGGTAATAAAAAGTATTGTTTCATAGTTTTAATACAACCAGCATACCAGGATACAATTTAGGAGTCAAAAGTAAGCCTCACAACAGCAAACTAATCTATAGCGCTTTCCATATTCTTACAAGACTGTGATATCAGTAACTTTCAGTATACAATTAAAATTATCTTAAAAACTTAGGCATAAAAATGATAAGTTTAAAATCATTAAAAAGCATACAAATAATGGATTGATTTATCTGGTTACATCTTGGTCTCACCTAGTATTACTCGAAATGAAGAGCAATATTCTTGTTTTTTATTTTGTGTTTTCAGCAAAGCGCCAGTTTCTGTAATCCTACAAACATAGGGAAATATCACCAGTTGATTTATTTTCACTAGTTTTATTGATATATGTTAGATAGGGGGTGAAGAAATAATTTTTGTTCGTTTTAAGTTTCAACTTCGCTCTTTACTTCCCTCAGAAAGCTTTGTTTTTTAAATTAATCTTTGCTCGTTTTTGATTAAAATTTAGTTTAGAAACAACACTGCCATTATCTTTTTTATTTTGCGGAATAATTTCTGCTCTTTTTAAGTTTTAATGTTGCGCCTTAATTTCAGCTCAAAACTTATTTTTTAATATAATTTCTAATCACCTCAATCTATGGAAAAATATTGTCGTTTCTTTTTGTCATTTTTTTAAAGAAGAAATAGACCTTTAATTCTTTGTTAAAAAAAAAAATAATTTTAGTAGCACTTAAGAAAGTAGCTTCAGGCGAGTAGCTTCGACACAAAAGGTTAACTAAGTGGACAGGTTTGCATATCGAAATGCTTGTGGAAAATGTTGCTAGCTCAACAGAAATGTGCCTTTAGGCTTAGAGAGTTATTTGTCCTGTCCCTAAATAAAAAAAGCCATTCATTACTTACACAAGAATCGAAATTTCAAAAAAGACCATTTCTTGTGCAAGTACAACAAATGGTATTATAAACTAAGTTGGTTTTCATTTCAAAATTTTTTGGGAAGAATTACCTGAATTCTCCTAAAGAAGTGTTTTCATTCGTCTTTCTTCCTCTTTGGATGCACAGTCTTACGCATGGAGAGAAGATTGCGGTGGAATTTTCAAGTAAATAATTTGAATAAGTAAGCACATTCTAAGACCACACTGGCCATACATGACAAATGAAACTAAGAGAGGAAAGAAAATAACAAAATGAAAAATAAAATAAAAAAAGGTGTAAAAACGAGGATTTTGTCAGCCAGTGGCGAAACATGAAGAAGAAAAAATAACCAAAAATTTCGACAAGGACCTCCGCCGAGTCGTTCTCGGCGAGGACGACTTGGCGGAAGTCCTTGTCGAAATATTTGCTTATTTCTTCTTCTTAATGTTTCGCCACTGGCTGACAAAATCCTCGTTTTTTCACCTTTTTTTCAGGGGGTGCAAAATAGGTTGATCCAATAAAATTGCGTTAGGAGCAAGTTTAATTAACGCAAACTTGCGTTAATTAAGTAAATTACACTACTTTAGACTATGCTAGGGGGCGCGTGCACCCTCTCCCTGGATTCGCCCCTGCCGGTAAGTGGCAAGGGGCTGGGTTCAGGAGCGTAATTTCCTATGGGACAGAGGGGACAACTGCCTCTCTCAGACCACATTTTCACCCCAGACCTCATTTTGCCCCCCCCCCCACCCACCCCAACTGAAATTTAGTTTCTTCCAAAATGTTTTCAAAACTAAGATAAGCCTGCATAATTCAAGCATCCACTGAAACTGGTCAGTTTTCTTTAGTACATATTTACCTTTATTATCACTATATGGTTCATTTTTCAGTTTTCTCTGTCATTTTGATTTGTGAAAATCGGCTTGATTTGTGAAAATTGGCTCCAGCCTTTACCCCCTCCCCCAATAGGATTTTGAAAAATGACACCATATGGTGGGGTATGGATTTAGTGATCTACTAAGAATGTCTTTGCAAACCATGAACTGGATGACCTCTATTCCCTTTTGAATCAAAATGCTTAAAAAAATACCTCCCCAGGACATGCTTTAACAAATGAGTGCATTACATTTACAAAAACAGTGGAATTATCTCTAATTTGAAGTCTAACGCTGTACTAACTGAACCACGCATCTAATAACCTGATTTGATATATGGGTGTTTGTGCCTTAGTTGCGTAGCTTATTAAGGAGGCTTGGAGGAGGAACATATGGGAGATGTTCTTGCAAACCTCCAGTTAAGGGTTTTGGACCCTAATTATTACAACGATGATATCTTTTTATACTTCCAGGCTTTTCTACTTAAGAAGTGACACCAAAAATGTGGTTTTTTAGTCAAGGGCATAATTTGCTATGAGGCAGGGGGCAACTGCCCCCTAGGATCTCAGTTTGCCCCCCCCCCCCAGCTGAAATTTAGTTTCTTCAAAAATCTTGTCAAAACTAAGATAAGCCTGCATAATTCAGAGAAACGGGTCAGTTTTCTTTAGTAATTCTTTGCATTTATGGTACTATCTCAAGTGAAAAAGCTGGGGCTACTGGGCTACAAGAATTTCTTAGAATGACGTATAATCGCTCATTTGAAAGCTATTACTCATATCTACGTGATTTTTATCAATTCTACTATCCATAAGTGTGATATAGCCACTATAAACAGGGACGTACAAATCCTGGGGGGAGGGCGAAAGTGGGCCCAAGTTTCTCAGTTCAAGTGGAAATGTCAGTGAGGAATGAACAAGGCACCAAAAGTGCCGTTTTTAGTGCCATTTGGAACTTGTTGATAGTGGAATTTATAGGACGGACGTATATATGAGCAATATCTTTTATATGAGCTATTAAAAATTTGTATAAGATACAGGCGATACCAATACGCCCAATAACAATACGCCTATACTGATACACTCAATATCGATAAGTCCGATACCGATACAGCGCACAACCCTTTCCCCAGGGACTATGGAAGGTCAGATCATCACCAAAACCATAGATATCGGACCTTTAAACTATGTTGAACAAAATGGCTATCTCGAAATTTCGATTGGATGACTTTGGGAGGGGGGAGGGTGCCTTCAGAGAGGGAGGCTATTTACCCTCCAATCTTTTTCGTCCCTTAAAAAGGTCAGTAGCAAATTTAATTTCCGTTGGAAGAAGCTGTTACACATTTCTATCAGATGCTCCGGTCACCCCCTAGCCCTGCAAAAAAAAAGAAAAAAAACCCGAGAGGGGGGCTGTAACTTCCCTTTACAAGGTTTTTCGACCATGCTGATTCCAAGGGTACACTTTTGATTTTGATCTGATGCCATTTTGAGGAGTTTCAGGCTTTTTTCGAGATTACCATAAATTTCTTTTCGCAATAAACTTATACTTTTAGGACGAACCGACATAATAGTTACCATTCCTGAATCAGTGTCAGATGACACTGATTCAGGTTTTTTTTTCACTAGGTAGATTTTTTCTAAGCGCGTTTTTAACTTTTGGTTGCTATGGGCTGTGGTTTGCTCTTTACTAGGTTGCAGCTACCGCTGCAACCATGATATAAAAAAGGGGGAATTGCAGTAGAAATTTGTACCCAAGTGCCTGACCATCAAGTTTTTTTTTCTAATATCTTTCTATCTTTACGGCCACGGGCACAAAATCTTACAAACTTCAGAAGAAAAATCAATTGAAGCAAATGGCATCAATTTTATGCTGCTTTGTTGTTGTTATTATGGGTCGACTCATCGAACCGATGGGTTTACTAACAGATTTAGTAATGAATGAAGAAATAATGAAAAGAGGTAATGCTGTAACAGATATTATGATTAAAAGGCATAATAATCATGATTAATAATTTAAAGAAGTATTCAGTTGCAATTTTTTTTTTATTTGTGCCACACTTTACAGCTCTTTAAATTGTAGTTAAATTGCAAACTACTAGCTATTTAAATAAACCCCTACTAGGTAATGTCCTGGATTTGGACTTTCCACGATAACAACTAAAATGATGTCTCTGACCGAGACCTATAACAAGGGTTGGGGGGCTGGGATGCTATAATATACAGGCATATATATGTCAACATTCATCGGTGAATGTCCGAAATATATCTTTTTCTCCTTGGATTTAGTCGGTGTTGCCAGTCAACTTTTTTAATTTAATGCAAGGTTTCATGATGACAGGTTAGATTGGGTTAGATTAAGTTAGGTTGGGTTTGCTTAGGTTTTTAACCCGTTTCTGATATCTATAACCAAATTTAGCCTAACCTAATCTAAACTAACATAATCTAACCTAACTTAAACTTTTACCATCATAGCTTGCATGAGACAAAAAAAGCTGACTCGCAAAGCTAATTGAATCCAAGCAGAGAAAAAGGAATTTTGGACATTCACCGGTACCGTCATATATACAAATATATATATGTGTTTATACAGTGTATATATGTAATTTAGGATGCTAATCCTATAAAAGGATTGGCATAACTATTTTTAGATAGAGGCGGTGGGGGGTCACATACCACAATACATCCAATAAAGTACCAAAGAGATTTAAAATGAAATCTGATTGCTTGAATTGGTTAAGTGGAAACATGCACAGCCACATAGCCTAGATGTTTAAAAATTAAGAAAAATTGATTCAACCTTTAACCAAAAAGACCTCTATGCGCTGTGTTTGGCTCTAGCAGTCACAAAACTAAAAAATGAATCGTGGCTGAAAATTCAGCAAAATTTAAGCTGAAAACAAATGACACCAAAAATCAGTGAAATATAAAAATCAGCGAAATTTAAGCGCTAAATATCAGTACTGAAAAATCAGCGAAATTTAAGCTGGAAACAAATGACAGCAAAGAAACTGTGTTTCTCCTATAAAGTTGTAGTTGTCTTTGGGTAAAAAACAATTTGTTAATGTTAAATTTTTACGGTGAGGAAGCGTTGGCAGACTTAACTGGTTAGTTTTGCTTATTTTTTACAATTTAACGTGGCAACAGTGTCGAAAATGTGATACTGCCGTGCAAAACTTTTTAATTTGAAACAGCAAAAATCTCAGGAAGTCGTGGGTTTCAGGCATGAATAGACTTAAGATGAGTTCAGGGGGCCAGAAAATGTTTTGCTGATGTCCTTGGTACCATACGAAATACCATTGCCACCCCCCCTAGTTTTTAAGAAAAACCTTTTTTCATAATTTAATTGAAAACAAAAACCTTTTATTTGGTATTTTCATTGAAAAAATTAAAGAACAACAAACCTAGATTAGGAATAACACATTTACCCCCAATCCCTCATTTTCATAGGGTGACTCTCACATCTTTTCTTGGGCTATAAATATTGTGTTTGAGCTCAGCAACAAAAACAGAAACATTTACCTTAAGATACCAGCGTACCCAAGGAGACATAATCCCAAGAAACCTACGCACAAACGTGATGAGGTGATGTTTTTTACCATTTCGAATTCTGCATTTAGGCACCCTGAAAGACAATATTAAATATTCCAAAAATATAGAATTCAAAAGTTTTACATTTCAAATGCATTACTGCTTCTTCTTATTAACCGCAAGATGTGCAAAACTGGTGGCTTGACGCAATGTGGAACGAGTTTTATTTTTATGCTGAACTGCAAGATTCCATTTGGGATGTATCTTGAAGCAAAATCAGAACCGCAATGATGGAGAGTGCTTTGTAGAGTAAACGCATGGAGCAATATGTTGACTTGTCCAAGCTATATAATACTTGTAGATTAAGTCAATATTACGCATGATTGCAGCACCAATTATGTATCCCATTCGTAATTTGTCGAGTTGAACAATGCTCAATTCTCGCGTAGAATATTTATGATTGACCAATCACAAGGCCGTATCCAGAGAGGGGGGGGGGGTAGGGGTTTTGAACCCCCCCCCCCCACTGAAGTGTTTGTCTGACTAGTAAAAACGTAACAAAAATGCACATAAACAAATTTTGTATGCGTTTTTGAGGTTTTTTGTGTAACCTCCCCCCAATTTTTTTTTTAGTAAAATCATTCTGAAAAAAAAATCCTGGGTATGGCCTTGACCAATTAGACTAAAGATTTAAAGCAGAATTTTTTGAAATTGGAAGAGACAAAAACATGAAACATCAGTTTCCCAATCTAGAAGATGAAACTCGTAAAAAATTACAAAGAAAACTGTGTTAGTAGGCAATAGTTGAGAACAAATCGGTCTTGATGCAAGCTTTTCAAACCAATTCCTTGTTATTTCGGTTTTGGTCTTCAGTAGTACAAATGTGACGTTAAAGTCCAGGAAAAAGACATATAATTCACATTTCTTGACTTTGGCACCGACAGGTGTGACTATGGTGTATGTGACTATGTGAGTTAGTGTGACTATGCTTGGGTATTATTCAGACGTTTCTATCAATGTTTTTGCCATAAAGATATTCTCTCTCATGTAAAATGCTGGTAAAGCTAGCTATGTGAATTTGACCTATACCAAGCGCTAGACTGACAGTGTCATTAATTTAAATATGGCATTATTTATCCAATAACCAATGGTCGAACGTAGGCTTTCGACCAACGATTCCACTGGTTTTACTCAACAAACCTGCATATTTTTAATACCGGGTTTGCAGAATTATTTGCTATAGAACCTTATGCTAATTACATCTCTTGTAAGACGCTTTGTTACAGTTTGACCTCAAAAATTGTTCATTTGAGCCTCCGTGTTTTAAATACTCTGACGAAAAGGCTGCATTTCATGAGAAAAAAGCAAAAAAAAAGAAAATTATTTGCTTTTAAAATGTTACAAGAAAACGTTAACCTCTCCAATACTTTAAATCTAATACGTTAATGGTACCCAAAATTACCTGGTCTACCAACCTTTCTCCAGATAATATCATACATTTTCCCCATTTAAATTAATTCTTTTCAAATCTTATATCAATGAGAAAGACATATATATATATATATATATATATATATATATATATATATATATATATATATATATATATATATATATATATATATATATATATATATATATATATATATATATATATATATATATATATATATATATATATATATACATATATATATATATATATATATATATATATATATATATATATATATATATATATATATATATATAATATATATATATATATATATATATATATATATATATATATATATATATATATATATATATATATATATATACAAGAGTTCGTGGTAACGAACTGTAAGTAAGGAGAGACCCGGCTCAATAGTAACCGAAACTCTAAAAAAGGAATTTTGATACCATTAGATACATAGGAAAGAGTTTGAGCTTGAAGGTTTGAGGAGCTTCAAATAGCCTTCTAGGCCCTAATTCTTGCTTTGGACCAATTCATGAAATTTTAACTCGCATAGATCAACAGTTCTCTAAGATAAGAAAAAACCTAAATTATGTTTTTACCAAGTCATGCAGGGTTCTGAATTCAACAGGGATTAACACGCCCATCTGTCTAGTAAAATTTGTTGCTTAAGCCTCCGTTTTTAAACGGGCTATTTCAAAAAATTTGAGGGCCTTTTCAGTGGCTGCTAACAATACTTCGTTTTGTCGACGCATCTTACCAATTTTTTAGCTTTTTCATTGACAATCCCGTCCCGAAATTTTTGTCGGGTATCACGTTGTCATCGGGTGGTATAAAGTGTAATTGGGTACCATCTGATCTATTTTTCGCTTAAAAAGTAAACTTGATCTCAGGATTTGTCATCTTAAAAACCCTCCCCAATGTTTCTACTATCATTTGAAGGCGAGAAAAACGACAAGATATACAGCATTGATTGTTACGTTGCTGCGTTTACGAGGATAAGCGCTAGTCATATATTAGCTGTAATAAACAATCCAGGAGAATGATGAAATTTTGAAAAGGATGTAATATTGTTGGGTTTTCTAAACTAGTAGAAATAAACAATCAATTTTTTCTTCATTTCTTATCATTACAACTTCATTAATTGTTCTTTTCTTAACGCCTTTAATTTACTCCAAGCTTCATTAGATTTTAGCTAAATTCATTAGAACGAGAAAAATTACAAATTGCTTTCATACAAAGAAAAAATAAATTAACCTTAAACTAAAAAGCAGAAGCAGTTGGAGGGTGAAGTGGAGTAGAATTGCAGTCAAAATGTGTTAACGACAATTTTTCTACATGCTATGAAGTTAGAAACGTTTTCTAAACATATTTTCCTTCTCCAAAGCCCCCCAATTCTAAGTGTTGAGGCTCTCCTGCCCCTTTGCTTTCTTTTTTTTTCAGATAGACGACCCGATTTCCTATTCTTAATTACATTTGCTTTTATTGCCTATAGTATAACTTTCAATTACAAGTTAAAGCGTCATTGCCAAGCCAGTACTTTCACATTAAGGAACTTCTAGGCATTACAATCTATTACTGTCTATCAGGACTTGGCCATTGATATTAATAGTATTCAAAAAGTGTTTGATTTTGAAGCTTTCATTTATAGGATTGGCCAGGGCCAATCTAGGGTCTACCCTACACCAAGTTCTTTGTACTAAAGTAATGATTTGTTTTTTAGTTGGCTTTTAGAGTTAGTAGATACATGTTTGTGTTGGAGTTGACCTTTGGAGATTAAAAGTAAGTTATTCTCCTCCAACCATGTAAGATTATTTTCCCTGAACCCAGGTTAGGAAAAGAGTTTTGCGAGATAATAACGTGATTAGCTTTATCAATGGGGGGGGGGTCAATTTACCCTGAAAATAGATAGATAGAGATATTAGTGGGGGACACAGGCTGTAGCACCTTTGGCCCATTGTTTGGCCCTTGCAATCGGTCGACTCACATTTACCATACTCTACAAAACCGCCAGTGGCACTAGTGTAACGTTGGAGAACAATAGTGGTGTCAGCGTTGGTCCCAGATATAATAGTGGTACCAGAGGTGGTCCTGCAATACTAAGCATGTGCCGGTTATAAAGTTTTTGTTCGTGTGCTGTAGGATAGGAGTAATATCCAGTAAAATTTTATTGGGAGAACTTTAAGTGCTTCAGTGGGCTTCTTCTAAAAATGTACACGGCGATCCTTGTAATTTGTAACTTCGCCCATTTCGTATTCTTCCATATATTATCCACCAGATAGTTTTTACAACGACGTTTTGAAAATTTTTCTGCGCAAATTTTTCAAAGCTAGACGTACTAAAAACAAACAAAAAAAAGAAGCGAACTTTGAAGCTCATTTGAGCCAACTAAACGAACTAAATTTCAAAGCACTTTTGCAGCAACACCAAAAAGAGTTATGTTAGTAAAAAAAAATGTAAGGCCGCGTTTTTATTTGGCGTTTTAGAGGTGAGCTGGAAAGTAAACAAACTACCAAAACTTAATGAAAACTATAAATCGTAATATCATTGGCTGATTTAATTTCCATTTTGTTCGTAAAACACCAAAGAAAAAGCAGCTTAAGAATTTTGGGTACTTGGGCAATATATGGACCTTTACAAGGCGAACCAGTCACGAAAAACCCGTTTTTGACGGGTTAATTCAATACACCGCTATACGGTAATGCAATGCTAAGCATGGTTTTCAATGCGTTTACGATGTTTAAACTGTTGTTTTTTGGGTTTAGGGGGAAAAAAGGTACCTAGGTTAGGTTTACGTATTTAATATATGCCTATGCTTTACCCCCCCCCCCCCCTAATGTGCAATATATATAGCCCAAATTTGTTTATAAACTATTACATATTCATCCTATTTTATTTTATTTCATTAGGCATTAACCAAACTTGACTTTTTAGATAGGCCCATATAATGCCCAATTACCGAATTTTGTTTTTATTAGTAGCTACTTCAGAAGAGAAATGATCAGACAATAATACCAAACTTACATTCAGATTAATTATCCTACAGCATTCTCACTTCAAAATAACACCAGTAACTAAATTGGATTCTTGCACCTCAAATTAATCTCATTAACTGCAACATATTTGACGTAATCATTTTTTAATCTGTGTATTCTGATAACAAATGTACCGTTTGCTAGACATAAAATGATGTTCGTTGGTTTGCGCTAACGGGAGAGGCAACACTTATTTAAAGTAATCTGATTCAATAGCCACGGCACTCTATCCAAGTTTTACTTTCGCTAGTATTTGACGGGTTAATTCATTTATTCCGACACAGGTAACAGAAAAAATAGGAGGGCCTAATCGCAGGGGTGGCCAATGCAGGAGACAGTGACGCGGGAACAATTGCCAAAATACCGTTTTTTGGTAATACCACTGAAAAAAATACATGCCTCCTGAGAATTTGAAGCAGCTTTGGGTACTTACGTGTTATCCCGACCACACTCAAGAAGTGAAGTTCATCTTAATGAAACATACCAAAAACTGATGGAAATATAATACTTTAGTAACAAAATTAAGGAAACTACAACAGAGGTTTATGGAAAGCAGGCAGCCCAGAACGCATTATATTAAATACCTAGCCTAACCAACGCTATATATTCAATATTTAATTAAAATATACCCGTATAGTAGTTTTATCTCATTCTGGCTAAGCTAATTATCTCCGAATTCTGGCAGAGAAACCGGTTTTACTCAGATCAAGAACTTGAGTGTGGTCGGGATAACACGTAAGTTCCCATCTTTTTTCCATATTCAGAAGAGAAAAAACGAAAAGGGTTCCTTACCCTTTATTTTGGTGAGGCTTGCGCCTCTGTCTGGTATGTCACCACAAAAAAAGTATAATTAAACACTTGTTTAAGTAAATTGGAAAAGTTTCTACCAGAAAGTAAAGAAAAATGTGGAAATTTAAAACAAGCATAAAATTATTTTCATTCTGAGCTTAAGTCAAAGCAGAAATGAGGGACGAATTTCCTATTATACCATAGTACTAAGTGAACTTATTTTATGCATCAATTTACATCTGTGGCGTGCTCAGACCAATAGAGGGTGAGGGGCCATACCTCTACCCCATTTTGAAAAATCCCTGTTGTTATTGACCTATTTCATAGAATCTTCTGTATGTCAGCTACGCACTCTACTGTAACCGGGGAGACTGGCTAACTGGTCACTGCTTAGTGGAGTGCATGATAACTGACGGTAAGTAATGGAGAAATTATAACGTATATGAGGGGATTTGCCCCCTCCTCAACACCTCGCTCTTTAAATTGTGTCCCAATTCTTTCCATTTTGAACAAAATGCCTAATTATGATCAAATGTCTTTGGAAGAAGGGTAGCGAAAAAAAGGCTTGGGAGGGAAACGGGTTGGCATCAATCCCTTGACTCTTATATAAAGCACTAAAACTTCAAATTTTCAGCTGAATTGAGCACCTTCCGAAAGTTTTCTACGACAACTCCTTCCATGCCGAAAAAGAATTAATAAATTGAAACCCTATTGCTCTCTACTGATATTGCGTTTCAGAAATTCTTATTGAAAACCGCCCAACAATTTCATCATTTTAACACAAAATTTAAAGAGGGTAATTAAATGGTAATAAAAGGATTTATTCTGGTACGCAAAAATTGAACACAGTGAGTGGAGAGAAACGACACACCCTATAGAAATAAAATACGTAAATTATTAGGTTCGTAACAAAACATACTGCGCCAGACACATCTTATACCTCTTTCCCTACATAGCATGATCAAGTAGAAAAAAATGTCAGTAACTTAAAAGAAAAAAAATACTTTGTTAGTATTAATTATTCGGTCTGGCATGAAAAAAGGTATAGCAACAGTGCAATTCATCTTTTCTTCCAATTTAAACACTTTACCAGGAAAATTTCTTATTACACTCTGAAAATATATATATATTGAGTTTTTAGAGTTGCTTCCAATTTAGTTCTGTCCAAAATAATGTGAAAATAGGGGTACGCAAGGATTCTACAATTGAAAGTATCCCAACAGAGTTAACTTTGGGAAAACATATGAGTAAATATAAATATTCAGAAAAAAAACATGCTTTTATGAATTATGATGCATAAAAAGAATCGTTCCTCCCTAATGGCACAAGTTCTTTCCAATTCTTAGCCTTCTTGAAATCTTTGCCTCCCATGAAATGTTAGTGTCTCCTGAGGTAAAATTCTGTTAATGTCCTCAAGTGAGACCTAGCTATTATGTTTATCCTCTTTTCATACTGAGGATCAGGATAAAAACTAAAATGTCAAAGTTGGCTGTGAAGTTCGCTTAGTTATTAGGCTTTTAGGTTGAAACTTTCAGGCCATGATGAGGGGGATGTTCAACTGATATAAAGGCAATAATTACATACAACTACACTTAAAACAATAATGTTTGAGATTCGACAAAAAATTTTTTGTTATGTTTCATCAGCAAAAATCCCACAAGGGTTCTCGGTATTAGTTAGAAAAACATTGGATTCAGAGGGTAAAATATGTTGAGAATTGGTATTTTTAAGAATAGGATAGCAGCTTCAAAAATTTTCTAGTTAAGGAAAATCACAAAACAAATGTATTACGAAACAAAATCGCCTATAAAAGTTTTATGCAAATATAATATTATTGACAAATTTTTGTGGTAAGCACTTTCTAGACGTGTAAATTAAACTTTTTTCAACTCATATCAACCCAAATTTTATACTCTCTTTTTTACTCAAAAAGACAATTAGCTTCTTTTTTCTGGTTGTAATTCTAACCTTTGATTCGGATTACTGTATAACATACTAATTTAAATGTTACCTTAATAAAATTAAATATGATATTATAAAAAATTTGATCTAGCATACAAATTCAAACAATATGGATTAATAAAGCCTATTTTTCGTTGGGAATTACATTTTTTCTGCTGAAAATACATAAATCTTAGTAATTTCAAAAATTTGATGGACCCAAATAACAAATCAAAATTTCAACGAAAAAATTGACCGGTTTAAATTCCAGCAAAAAATTAGTTGGAAATCAAATTTATTTTTTAGAGTGCTACTACCACTCCTACTGTCGCTACTCCTACTAATACTCCTACTGCTACTAATTAGGCTATTACGGTATTATGGTGTATACAGGTATTACGGTGAAAATTTCAGGGAATATTGAGAAAGAAGATTGAAGTAAATCAAAACACACTATTTGCATGCAAGCTGTCAAAGGAGCCTATCAGTAATATCACAAGACCGATGTCGCGTATTTAATTGAAAATTTATGGGATATGTTGAGGGGGAGGTTTGACTTACTCAAGAGCACTATGTACATGCTGCAACTGCTTCTTCTGCTGATACTACTAGTGCTGTTGCTACTACTGTTATTACTATTACGAATACCAACTCTTCTACTACTACTGTCAACGTCTCCTGATCTGTACATGACCTCCGTTGTACCCTCTCCCCCATTCAGGAGCCCTGTATATGTGTGAAAGATAGATCCCTATAATGTATATGCGTACGATATTCCCTTTTAATAGTTATATTAATCATTAGAAAAAGTGTACTGAACTGCAGCGTAAAGCATTGTTTTAAAAAAACCCTACAAAAGGTGAAATAAATTACTGGAAAGGCCAGACAGAGTTTATATTCTTCAGATGCATCCCTTCTCCCTCCAAAAAAAGCAAAAAATGCTGTCCAGACAACTACTGTCTCCCTATTATCCCAATGATAACGTAAAAGTCCAACTACAGAATCGATCTATTGATTTCAAAAAGCTTCCAAATTCTGCAAAATAAAAATGAACATGACAAATACTAAAAAAAAAGAAAGGATTAAGGAACTCATTTTTGTAAATGACAACATCTTGTAACAATAATCTTAATAAAACAATAAAAAAAAAATATGCAAAACAGCTGCTTCCTCACTTATGTGAAACCTAAGTTAAACGAATTGTAATGGTCAAACAGTAAGAATTGTGGAGGTACGGCTATTAATTTTTTTTATATGATGGTACGCGATACTATCATATGATAGTAAATATTAACTCAAGCTGATAGTAAGAAATGCTTTATATGATAGTAAAAATTGATTCAAGCTGAATTCATTGAACAAAAAATCATTTATCTATACAAAACTAAGTTAATTGCTTCGAAGGAAATGGTTCCCGAATGTCCATGCTTATTGGAATTCTACCATCAACTATTTCCTGGCAGAAGTGCTTCAAAGAAGAATCTTTCTAGCTTTGGTAGCATTTTCTGTGACCAAAACTCCTTGTCACGAGCTATTCGCTCCGTATATATATGAACTTTTACCAAAATATAACACAAAATATGCAATTTCGATGTCTGAGCACTCAAGTTGCATCTGAATCTAGTAATAATAATTGTGGTTTCTCTTTAGTCTCATTTCACTGCCTGTCAATGATTTCAATACAACTGGACTTTTGTGATTCCAACCATTCAGTGATACACAGCTCTTGGCTGTTATGGGACATTTAACCTCTATTATGGCTTTTTCACCAGCTGGGAACAGTACTATACCGTCAGGACTAGCAGCCGAAAATGTAAAACTTTTGTGGATATATAAGCCAGCAGGACTAATTTTGCAGTCAAACTTTATTTCAAAAGACGACTTTGCCTTCGCTCATGGATATGACCGTATTCCATTGCTTTAATTCTGTATTGTTTAGGATACAGAAGTTGTTTCACTACTGGAGCTACTGTCTTAACACGCCGCTTGCAAATAAGCCCTGCTACTGAAGAAGTAATTCTATTTTTTCTCTGCATATGCCAACTATTGTCGATACAGAGTCCCTGAAGGCGTATGGCTAATTCAATCTGCCAAATCTCTGACTCTAACACTTTAAGCGCTGCAAAACAGCACCTTTGCATTTTCAAAAGATTCTGCGTCAAGATCTGGAGCAATTGCGTTGGGACCATAGTTTTTATCTCCTCGGCTAGCAATCTTCCTGAAACACTGCCAAATAGGCGCTTCTTTGGCTTTACATTTTTTTTCCTTGAGCTAGCCATAATTCTTTCACATGCAAAGTTTTTCAATTGACGAGTTGGGGTTGCTCCTATGCCTTTCCTAAAAATTTCTTGGCGACCTAAATGCCCCTTTGCATACCGTATTCCTGCAGCAGTAACACGGTGTTATAACGTCTCCTTTTGCTTACCATTATATTTTTTCCCTATAAACCTAGCAACAATGGACATAAAATACTCCGCCAAATTACTTGTGCCGTTTCCGATCAGTAAGCGAGCTCGTCTAAATGAGGGTGTCAAACGCTTCATATATATGGCCTAATGAACGCACTGCTTGAGATTTTTTCAGTTTCCAGTTCCACGATTTTTCCGGATAGCTGACAACAAGATGGACACTGTCTGTGGTCCCCCATGAAAAAAACGTGAAGGAACTGCGTTTAACTCTCTAATCAGATGTTTTGACGACATGGCATGCGTAGTGGTTCGCACAATTTCTTTTCTGGCAAAATCGCACAATTTCTTTATTACTGGACCGCTGAGAAATTTCCTACATTATGCGCTTTCTTTGCATTTGTTGTAAAGCCTCTTTTTCAAACACTTACAAGCATGATTGGCACATTCAATTTGTTCCACTATCCTACCATATGAAACCTTTGTAATAATTTCTGAATGGGTGCCTGAATCACCATCGGCTATAAACTTTGTATATCTAAGTTTATGCATAGCTGGTGCAACACGAAAGGCCTCTACCAGTATATCTGGTTCCATTGCAGTGCTAGAACCACTCTAATTCATAAAAAATCTATGTTTAGGAACTAAAGTAATTCTTGTTGTCGATTTGCCATGCATACACAGCAATACTTATTTCTAATTCCTACATGAAGGAGTCTTTTTGAATAGAATCCAATTACAACACCACAACCAGATAGTGCAGTGTATCTATAACCATAACTTCGTGTGCACCAACTTCCATCAACTATAACACACGGCTTTTCCGTTGGAGTCAATCTTTCCATCAGCCTCCAATGCCATTCGGTCGCTCTATTTTACGTTTTCTAGCAAATAATCGTGAAGGATTTTCTCTATGGGCTCCCCGATAATGCTTTCGTACTTGGTAAATGTTTTTGCGATGGGCAGTTAATTCCAATTGTAGAAAAAAGTTCTTGAATCTGGGCATGAGTCATGCAGGCGTTTATAGCAGCAACTACAACTTCTTTGTTGATATTTCTAGACCCCATTTCTTTTTGTTGCCTCTTTTTGTCCATACCTCTAATTGACCAGTCGATTTTTTTCTGTTTCAGGCTGAGCGGTCGTTTATTTGACAGTTCTGTTTTTCCCTCTTGTGTTATGTTACTGCCTGCTAGCTTTCGTATCCTTTTGTAATTTCACTGGAATATCAGTGTGAAGCGTGGCTTTCTTCTTGGAAGATTCACATTTGAAGATAAAGCGGGAGTGCAAACCAACAATGTACTCTCTGTCGAACATCATGTTTGAAATAAGATTTAAGTCTTGACACCTACAATAAAAAAACAGATCATCGGTACAAGCTCCTGTAAATTAGAAGTGCCCAAGCATTCTACAGCTGATAATCATCCCAACCAAGTAAGCTATGGGAAAAGTTTTTGTAAATGTTTGCATTCAACGGAAAACACGTTTTACGAATGATTATGATTTAGAATCATCGTTTCCCTCCACGAGCACCTATCATTCCCCTATTTCTGTTGTTATCGGAGTCTCTGCCTCCAGCGATACATTACCCTATCCTGCGGTAAATTTCCGTACCCGTATTTGAGTGGTACCTAGCTATTTTGTTCACCCACTTTTATACTAAGGGCGAGGAAGATCCCCCGGAAAAAAATCAAGGAAAATCTTCCCCCCCTCCCGCTGCTGGTTGGTTTTATTTTACTTTCGACTTATAAAAAAGACTAGAATCTCAATTTCTGATCAAATGAGCATCTCCAAAGTTTCTACGACCATAAGGCGGAGGTGGGGATGATAAAGGGGCAGTCCCCTTCCTATAAGGAAGAAATTCTGCTCATTTCGGTGGTTTGATATTACTCTTTACTTTCATAATAACAGCATAGACGGAGGTATCCCCAGAAATCAAGAGAGATTAAATATCAGTTTAACATTTTTAATGTGACAGTTTTTTTTGGGAGGGGGGGGGAGGGGCAACCCCCCCACTCCCCTCCAAAAAAAAAAAATAATCCCAAACAAAAGTCCTGAATACGCGCCAAGGGATTATACATCAATCTCTACCCCCACCCTCCCCTGTCTCGTTCTTAGAACTAATGCTGTATTTTTCTGAAGGCTCAATGAGAGTTGGGATCTTTTGGCATCAGAAAACATCCTTTGAGGCATGTCCCTCCATCCCTAACTAGCCAAAATATTTTAAGGTCCAATTTCAAATTATCAACACAAATTTCACCGTCTTAGGTAAATTCTCTGTTGTTTTACAATTCCACACTCTATTTTAAGGTCATACAATATCATCCTCCCCCTACTTTCGATAAATAAAAGATTTATTTAACCTAGGTTTAATACACTTTCAAGCTTGTTTTGACTAGCGACCTAATGAAAAATCGAAAGAATTGTAAGTTCCAGGGCTATTCCTAGTAATATTATTGCGTGTCTTTTAAATTCTGACAAAAAAAGATGTTTTTGTTTTAATTTTCCCATCTCTCTTCAATTTTAGCTATGTTTGTTGAAAAGGCTATCATTTGAATGAAATTAAAGGAGAGAAATCTGTAAAAAAAAATGGTATACGAATTGTTGGTGGTTCCAACCCTCCAGCGCTACTTGTCACTTTGATCTAGAAAGTTCACTAGAAAATCCATCAAAATGTATCTAAAAACCTACTTTACGAATCTTCGACCAGTCATACAGTATTTCTTTTTCAACTCCCCGTAAAAAAAAAAAAAAAAAAAAAAAGAAAAAAAAAGTTCTGCATTAGAACATATGTGCAAAACTACGTGACGGAAATCTTCTTCAGATTTGCTAAATATCTTCTACATTTGCCCCCTTGGACAAGAAACCGTAAAATTATTCATTTGTATAAGCTATCTGACCCTAATATTAGCATTAATAAATCTCTATCCCGTTTTCAAAGTAAGTTTAATCATCCATGGTCAACAATTTGTTCACAATAGTTTTTTTATATTAATGTAATGCATATAGTCACTGTTCGTATTAATGTAATGAAGAGTTTTCTTTTGTCATGTGTTTGAATTTTTCAATGTGTGTTTGTGTCCTTCTTTTTCTTCTTTTTTTTTTTCTTTAGTGATTACTCTGTCTACTGTACCTTTTGTACCTTTTTTTGACGGGCATTAATGAATAATAATAATAATAATAAGGCAAAAGAAAAAAACTATGTGGAATAAATCGTTAATATCACTAAGCAGAAGGTCATAAATCAAGATCTAGTTTTTTTTAAATTTACACTACAAAATAAAATGAGTGATAGTTGCATGCCTAGAAAAAGTGTTATTTGTTAGAGGCTGCAATCCCCTACCCCTCTTCTTGCGACAAATAATATTTTACTTCCTATCTTTATCCCGTATTATCAAAGAAATTTCTACTAGGACTAAGAGTAGTATCGATACACACAGTCCTTATTGCACATGGAATTACACAAGGAATTGCACAAGAATAAGCAGTGTCATTTGACGTACGCATTGTAAAAAGCGACCAATCCTTTACCTACAAAGTTGCCAAGCATGTTTTTTAAACTATAGTCAAGGTTATATAAGACAACCAGACTGGTTTTTGAGGCAACATCCGTTTTTTTAGTATCGATATACACAGTCCTAATTGCAAATGGAATTACATAAGGAATTGCACAAGAATATGCAGTGTCATTTGGCGTACGCATTGTAAAAAGCGACCAATCCTTTACCTACAAAGTGGCCAAGCATGTTTAGAAACTATAGTCAAGGTTATATAAGACAACCAGACTGGTTTTTTTTTTTTTTGTTATTGATATGAATTGCACAAGAATGTGCAGCATAGCTTCACGTGGACATTTTTTAAAAAAAAAAGCTGGCATCTATAAACTGGTTCAACATGATTTGAGAGTATGTCGAAATTTACAATGTGAGTACAGTCTACTAAATTTCTTATTTATTTTCCAATAAAATCATTTTAGCACCCCACTAGTAAATTCAAATTCAGGGGCGTAGCCCCCCTCCCCCCAACAATACAAACCCTACAATATGATGACTATAGTCGCTAGAAAACGCAAAGTACGCTTTTTTCTATTATGTAAATAAAATCCCTCCTCCCCTGCTCTGTTTTACGAGCTTAATTCTTTAGAAATAGTTATTTCGTTCAAAATATTACTTTCCAATTATCAAAATAGGGTTTCCGCTCTAATAGCATCTGTGTCTAATCCTGTTAGCAAGAGTGACAATTTCCAAACAGCCTTTTGCATGTACATTATCTGAAATTATTAATACCACATGTCTAAGGATAGTGGCACGGGTTTCCTTGACAAATAGATTCTTTTTATGGTCAAATTAAAAGTGAGTAAAGCCGTTGAAATGCGAAGCATAAGTGTTGTTTGAACAATTTTCTCAATTTAAAATAGGGTCTAGCGTTATGGTATACTAAAAAATTGATATTAAAATCGTTAATTAAAGAATACTACACTAAACTCAGAATTGACTTTAGGGGGTAATTTATATCATGGGAAGATGTTTTTGAAATCGCCCTTCCCCCCAAACTCAAAATTTTCCAAAATTTTACTTTAGAACCTTTTTTTAATATTTCTAAAGCACTAAGACATAGAGTGCTACAAACATCAGAATCAACTTTAGAGGACAAGTTATGTTTATGGGAAGATGTTTTTGAAATCCCCCTTCCCCACAAACTCAAATTTTCCAAAATTTTACTTTAGAAGCTTTTTTAAATATTTGTAAAGCGCTAAGACATAGAGCGCTACAAACATCATAATCAACTTTAGAGGACAAATTATGTTATGGGAAGATGTTTTTGAAATCCCCCTTCCCCCCAAACTCAAAATTTTCCAAATTTTACTTCAGAATTTAAAATATTTCTAAAGCGCTAAGACACAGAGTGCTACAAACATCAGAATCAACTTTAGAGGACAAATTATATTATGGGAAGATGTTTTTGAAATCCCCCTTCCCCCCAAACTCAAAATTTTCCAAAATTTTACTTTAGAAGCTTTTTTAAATATTTGTAAAGCGCTAAGAAATAGAGTGCTCATTTGGGATGGGTGGATTGCTATTTTTGAGCTGGATTTCTTAGCCTTTCATAGGTGTGTTGTCTGAAACCTATGATTTGGGATGGGTGGTTTGCTATTTTTGACTTTTCTACTACTACTACTACTACTAAACAACTCATCGCAGCACCAAACCGCTGAGGCCGAACACAGCTACGCACGCTCCTCCTCCACCCCAATCTATTCAAAGCCTCCCTTTTTACACCCGCCCACGAAGTTCCCATTTCCCTTTAAATCTTTCTTTATGACGTCCTCCCACCCCAGACGGGGACAACCTGCTTTCCGTTTAGCCCAAGATGGTTGGCCGAAAAGAACAATCTTCGGCAATCTGTCATCCTTCATCCGCACAACATGCCCTAACCACCTCAACCTTTCTTTCATTATAGACCTAGAAAGCGGTATTGAACCACATTTTTCGTATAGCCTATTGTTTTGAAATACGGTCAAGGTCAGCCGGGTACCCAGAACAATCCTTAAGCAATTTCTCTGGAAAACATCTAGCAAATCTTCATCCCTTTTCGGAGCGTCCATGCTTCAGAGCCATATTTGACCACTGTCATCACTGTAGCTTCTAATATTCTAATCTTGGTTTGCAGACTTATCTTCCTATTCTTCCAGACTTTTTTAACTGTGAAAAAACAACCCTGGAGACCTTGGCTATTCTATTTTTAACATCTTCACTGCTCCCACCATCTTTACTAATAATACTACCAAGGTAAGTGAAGCTGCCCACCTGATCAATCTTTTTCATTACCCAACGTCACCTTTTTATCTTCACTTATTCCTAGCCTTAGTGACTTAGTCTTCCTAACATTAATTTTCAACCAATACTAGCACCCTGAAACTCGCAAAACCCTCTAAAACTTCATTCATTTGCTCACACTTTCATCTAGGATGCTTAAATCATCAGCATAATTCCAAGTCCAGGAGACTTTTTCCTCCCCATTTGATTCCGTGGTCTCCCATTGCCTTTCCTGTGCTCCTTAAAACAAAGTCCATCAAAATAATCCATATAAAGGGGGATAGAACACAACCTGCTTAACTCCTGATTTTAATACAAAACCAGCTGCTAACCTCATTTCCTACCTTAACCACAGCAGTGTTATTCTCGTACATAGCACTAATCACTTTAATGTATTTGTCTGGTATACCATACAAGGATAAAACCTTTACTAAAGCTCCTCTATCAACAGAATCGAACGCTTGCTCATAATCTATAAAACTGAGGACCAAAGGTGTTTGAAAACTTAGGCACTTCTCAATTATTACCCTAAGAGTGAAAATTTGGTCAACACATCCTCTAAAACCTTTTCTAAAACCGCACTGCTCTTCTCTTAAAACTTTGTCTACGGCATCTCTCAGTCTAAAAAGTATCATATTACTAAGGCAATTTGCTACCTACAGAGACCAGACTAATGCCTCGATAATTACCACACTCACTTTTATCACCTTTCTTATAAAGTGGCTTAATTAAGGTTTTCCTAAAATCGTTAGGTACTTCCCCTTTTTCAAAAATCATATTCATAATCTTCAATAACTTATTTCTAACCTCAGAGCCACCATATTTAGAAACTCATTTAACCACCCTATCAGCACCTGGAGCCTTATTATTCTTTAATCCTTTTAGTACTGTTTGCCTAATTCCTCCTCACAAAACAATCTTTCCTTCCACATCCAAGGTATCACAAACTTTTTTCATTTTCCTCTATATTTTTTTCCTGCAACTCTGTCTCTTTAAGCAATTTTCTCAAAATGTTCGGCCCATCTCGCTTTAGCTTTTTTTCCTTATCGATAATTGGCCACCCCATTCCTATCTTTAACGGTACAATCCGGATTGACTACTACCTCCTCATTTGTTAACCATGCCAGTACAATAATTTTTAAC
>CM051264.1:6629798-7073798 GCA_027921565.1 Artemia sinica | reverse complement strand
CCTAACCTAACCTAACCTAACCTAACCTAACCTAACCTAACCTAACCTAACCTAACCTAACCTAACCTAACCTAACCTAACCTAACCTAACCTAACCTAACCTAACCTAACCTAACCTAACCTAACCTAACCTAACCTAACCTAACTAACCTAACCTAACCTAACCTAACCTAACCTAACCTAACCTAACCTAACCTAACCTAACCTAACCTAACCTACCTAACCTAACCTAACCTAACCTAACCTAACCTAACCTAACCTAACCTAACCTAACCTAACCTAACCTAACCCAACCTAACCTAACCTAACCTAGCCTAACCTAACCTAACCTAACCTAACCTAACCTAACCTAACCTAACCTAACCTAACCTAACCTAACCTAACCTAACCTAACCTAACCTAACCTGTAAAAATTACGACTATATTATTCTCATTTTATATTTCAAAAATATTGAATGTGATTTTTTTTTTGTTTTAAGTATATTTCATGTCATTTTAAGACATTAAAAGAAAAAGTTGAAACTTTTTCGTCCAAAAATTTCCAAATCAGAAAAAAAAGGAAAATTGTTACCAGAGGAGGATCCAGGATTTTTTTTTTGGGGGGGGGGGGGGGCGGGGGGCAAAATGGGTTTATCCGATAAAAAAATTAGGGGGACGGGCGCAAAATAGGTCGATCCGATAAACTCGCGTTAGGAGCAAGATTAATTAACGCAAACTTAAGTTTATTAAGTAAATTACATTACTTTTGACCACGCTAGGGGGGGGGCACGCACCCTCCTCGCCCTCCCCTGGATCCGCCACTGATTGTTACTACAAATATTATTTTTATAATACTAAATGTCACGATTAACATACCTAAATCATTCTATATCATTAACATATCCATATCTAAATCATTTTGTATTTGAAAATATTTAATATGATTTTGTTTTGTTTTTAAGCATATTCCATGTCATTCTAAGACATGAAAAAAAGTTGAAAAAATTTCTATGTTAAAAAAAATATAAGAAATAGAAAATAAAAGTTCCAAAAAAGTACAAAAAGAAAAATTAAACTTCAAAAACAGTACAAAAATGGAGGAGGATTTAAAAAGTTGGGGGAGGGGGTATTAGAGGTTGGGGAGGGGCCCTTGGAGTTTGAGGTTCTTTGTGGTTAGGGTCATTGGTGCTTTTGATCTTTGATGGTTGGGGTCCTTGATGATTGTGGTCCTTGATGGCTCAAATCCATAACCACTGCACTACCTGATCTCTAAGGATTGTTACAGATTTCTATATCAAAATTCTTTTCTCGGTGCCTACAACTTTATTAGTCTCATCTTTATGCATACTCCAATGCTAAACAATATTTTATATTGCCCACACTCCTAATTTGGTACTTGATGAATATCAAGTACCATACTTGTGAATGATGAATATATCCTAACATTTATGTCACGTGGCGTGGGAGTCATCACCCCTCAGACTTACCTTTAGTTGGTAAGCAATTTCAACTCTTTGCCACTTTCATTCAATCCAATTAAAAATAAGAATATTATCGTCCTCTGGTTTCATCCCATTATTCAAATCATTATTTAGGACCATTCAGACCAGAAATGTGCAAATGAGATACATTTTCATACCTGTATTAATGTATGCAATACTGGACGATATCTGAAATACCTTTAATAATAACTGGTTAGTACAGTATTCCATACAGCTATTGGCTCAGAAACCGGTTTGGTATGTTCAGTATTCCATACAGCTATTGGCTCAGAATGTGCTTTGGTAGGCTTTTACCAAGGAAATTAAATCTAGTTCCGGACTGCATACATGGTTACTACTTTTATATACATTAAACAAGAAAAATAATCAATTTTTTTTTCAACTGAAAGTAAGGAGCATCTTTGAAACTCAAAATGAACCGAAATTATTCCGTATGCGAGAAGTGCAACCCCATCCTCAACCTTTACCATTCGTACTAAGGTCTTAAAGGTCTTTAACAATAGGCCTACTTCTCATTCAAACTCAACGGCCCTTGTGTTTTGGTAGTCGCTCTTAAGGAATTGCGTCAAAATCCAAGGTTTACCGCAAAGAACGGGGGTTAAGGAAGGGGTAGCCTCCCTTATATATTGAAATGTCTCTATTCCTTTAATTTTGAATGTTGCTCCTACTTTCAATTAAAAAAAATTAACTTTTTTCATTTTTTATTATCGTTTTTTAAATCATGCGAGGAAATCCTATCCCCTCCAGAACTCATTCAGTAAGATTTTCCCTGGAAAATTCCTCCTGAAACTTTCTTCCCTCTGGAAAATTTTCCCAACGGAAACACCTCCCACCCACCTACAGAAAATCCCCCCTCCCCCCAAAAAATCTTTATATTTCCCAATACAAAACGTCTTATTTAAACAATAGGCAAATTGCGGAACTTTCAACCCTTTCTCCAGGGACTATGTGGGGTCATATCATCCCCAAAGCCATAGTTATTGGGTGTTTCAACTGTTTTGACTCAAACACCTATCTAAAAGTTTTGATCGGATGTGTTTGGGAAAAGAGGTGGGGGAGGGTAAGTAGCTGACCTCCGATCTTTTTGGTCACTTAAAAAAAGCACTAGAACTTTTGATTTCCATTTAAATAAGCCCTCTCCAGATCTTTTAGGACCTAATAATAAACACAAACAATAATAAACACAAATCTGTTACATTTCTTCTGGCCAAAAATACAAAATTTCATGTTTTTTAGGCAGGAACTTGAAACCTTTATAACATGATTCTCTGATATCTGAATCTAACAGTGTAGTTTTCATTAAGATCGCTTAACTTTATGAGGCGTTTCACCCCTTTTTCCAAAACCAGGGAAGTTTTCAGTTCGTGGTTTTGATGGGTACCAATAAACTTTATGAATTTTATATACTTGGATACTGTGTAAAAAGCGAATTCTTTAGTTGTATCTACTGTCATCAAAATTCCGAGTGTCAGTTACTATTGAATCGAAACGCTCCTTTTAGTTCGTTACCGCGAATTGTTTAATAGAAGATAAATAGATAGATAAAGGAATTTTAAATTTGTTTGGTTCTAACTTCGTGTTTGACTCTGTGTTATTTAAATTAAATTATGTGAAAAATGTTCCTTAAAGAGACTTCATACGAGATAAACTTCTGATATACAGCAAGGGGATACATTTTCAATCGTAGGGGGTGAACTAGCATCAAGTACTATAATTGGCCGTACCAAACCAAGTCCACAAAAAAAAACCTTAAAGGTGCGTCAGATGGGAAAATCTTCTCGTGTATGCCTAGTGGACGTGTTTTCGATTGCAAAGTGTGAACTGTGAACTGGTAGCATGTAATATAATTGTCGGCATCAGAACAAGTCCATGGAAAATGAAATAAAAGAAGAAAAAAGTCCCTTGAAGGTGCTTTGAACCTCATTTGGAACAAGGAGTTCTGTAAATTTTGAAGTTGCTTGTTTCTTACTTGGAGTTTGACTCCAAATTATTCAATTCAGACGAAAAAACGTTGTCATATAGGCCAAATAGGCACGTTTTTTTTTATCGCAAAGGGGTGACTGGTATTATAAACTATAGTTGTTGACAGGGGCACCAAGTATGGGGCTAAGGGACACGCGCGACGTTTTTAGCTAGTTGGATAAGAAATTGATTTGGTAAAATAGTGGTGCATTTTGCACCAATTGCTTACTGGTTCAGTTATTTTTTTAACAAAATAAATGGACAGATAGAAACATATGAAGTAAAATACATGAAAGAAGATCAGTCCCTGTCGGTTAAAACAAAAACGAAGCAATTTTAACGGTAATATGACCCAAATCTGTCGGTAGAAATTACCAGTCAGTCAGGAAAATCCTTCCGGCCAGACCAAGCTCATGGAGAGTAATTACTCGGAATTCTTCGTCCTAGCCTGCTATCTCTTTGCACTTCGATCATAGAGCAACCTTTCTAAAATTGCCACTAATTTTGTACATTCAAATTATCTTCTTCAACTTTAATCATACCCTGCTGTGATACAGTGACTTCAAAAACACAAAAAAAAGTAATTAAATAAATGAAAAGTAAATATTATAGGATATCCTATGCCATATATTCTGCCTGTATTTTGGAACATAGGCAAAATATCCCCCAACTCTTTTTTTCTCCCTTATTTTATTTCGTCAGGATTTCTCTTTGGCTGCTCAATTTCGGATTTGTTTGATTTTTTGGAGGGGAGGAAAAATTTCGCGCGGGAGAATTTTTTCACAAGGATATTCTCTGCAGAGGTAATTTTCGGTGGGGGATTTTCTGCGAGAGATTTCTTCTTCTTTTTTTTTTGGGGGGGGGAGGGGGGGAGGGGGGGGGGGGGTAGGACTAGCACCGATAGCATACAGTGCCTGCTTTAATCTCTTCTGAACTTGATGACTAATCTCGTTGTGTGGCTGAGAGAGTGCGTGGGAACGAGGTGTAAATCAACTAAAGTTATGAGTAAGCAAAGCTCTGAATAAATTACCCATCAAAAGTTACACACCGGAAAAAAATCGTGCAATAAATCGGGCCAAAAACTGATTGATTTGGTAAAATCGTTCTTAAAAGGATCTTGGTTAAAAATGCATCATCAAATTTATTATTTTGGAGAACCATACTGTAGAGGATTCGCTGATTTCAGGTACTTTAGACTTCGGTACGTGTCGAGAATCTTTAAGGTTATTAAATAAAAAAAAACAAGTTTTTTAAACTGAAAGTAAGGAGCGACATTAAAACTTAAAACGAACAGAAATTATTCCGTATATGAAGGGGGCTGTCCCCTCCTCAACGCCTCGCTCTTTACGCTAAAGATTTTTTATTGTTTAGAAAAATAGAGTTGTGAGAAAGTCAAACTTTAGCGTAAAGAGCGAGGCGTTGAGGAGGGGACAGCCCCTTCATATACGGAATAATTTCTGTTCGTTTTAAGTTTTAATGTCGCTCCTTACTTTCAGTTTAAAAAACTTGTTTTTTTTATTTAATTTTTGAACGTTTTTGAATTAATACAGGTTTTGATTTTGGCTCACCGTACATGAATAATTAAAACAAATTTTGCATATTATATTTGGTTTAAATGGCTTTCTCGAAACTTGTTTAATTTTATTTACGAACGTTTTTATTAGTAATAAATATACGTAACTTAGAATTAACTTACGTAACGAACTTCTATATTCATAAGATTTTAACACGTATATTAGGGGGTTCGCCCCCTAGTCAATACCCTGCTCTTTAAACTATAGTTCGAATTTTTTTCCAGTTCTTTAAAAATGACCTCTTAATCACAATCAGTTGATCAGTTGAAAAACTTGTTTTTTTTTTTTATTTAATTCCTGATCTTTTTTTTAATAATGCTGGGAAATCCGGCGCCCCCTTCATAGCAATGTCCCTTCCCCCATGAAAACTTCCTTCATGGAAAGATACTTCCATATAGCCCCCGACCCTCTCCTTCCCCCACCTACCAGAAAAAATCTCCTCTGAAAAAGTCTGTATACTTCCAATAACCAATACTATATGTTAACATTGAGTAAAGTTCATAACTTTCAGCCCTCCCCCTGGGACTTTGGGGGATCAAGTCATTCTAAAAGACATTTTTATCATATTTTCGACCATGCTGAACAAAATGGCTATCTCAAAATTTTGATCGGGTGACTTTGGGAAAAAAATGAGCGTGGGAGGGGCCTAGTTGCCCTCCATTTTTTTTGGTCACTTAAAAAGGGCACTAGAACTTTTAATTTCCGTTCCAATGAGCCCTCCCACGATATTCTAGGACCACTGGGTCGATACGATCACCCCTGGGAAAAAAAAAAAAAAAAAAAAAAAAACAAATAAACACGCATCCGTGATCTTTCTTCTGGCAAAAAATGGAAAATTCCACATTTTTGTGGAGCTTGAAACCTCTACAGTAGGGTTCTCTAATACGCTGAATATGATGGTGTGATTTTCATTAAGGTTCTATAACTTTTAGGGGTCTTTTCCCCTTTTTTCGAAAATCAGCCAAATTTTCTCAGGCACGTAACTTTTGATGGGTAAGCTTAAACTTAATGAAACTTATATATTTGAAATCAGAAATAAAATGTGATTCTTTTGATGTATCTATTGGTATCAAAATCCCGTTTTTTAGAGTTTCGGTTACCATTGAGCCGGGTCGCTCCTTACTTACAGTTCGTTACCACGAACTGTTTGATAGAGAATTTTATAATGAAGTTCCACATTCTTTTTGCAGGCAAGCAGTTCAGTAAAAGCTGGTAGTTCCACAGGGAACTCCAACAGAGGCTAAATTGCTCAAACAGAAATTTCTTTGATATACTTTTAGCATCTTCCTAACAGGTATTCTGGAACAATTTTAGGGACTACTGTTTCCTGAAATAAAAAAAAAATCTGCTGTGTTTAAGTACAAAATAAAGGAAAAATAAATTGCGCACTTTCTGACGATGACAACTTCAATAAATCTGAATGTTTTTATCTTCGGCACAAGCGAAAAAGATAGTAATTGTTTTAACATTTGCCAGAAATTAGGTTTTGGCTTATAGTTTGCTGGCACTTTTTTGGATCTTTATCCATGGTCTTGAAGTAATGACAAGACAACCCTATCAATTTTGAAGAATTTGGACATAAAATTAAAGTATTTTATAATGGACTACATAGGGTGGTCGTATCATTTTAAATATGGGACCAATTTTTCTAAATGAACACATAGAGGATATTAACTTTCTTTTTACTCATTTTCTATTTTGTTATCTCGACTAGTTCTTTTTTCAGACTCCACCCTCAAAGAAATAACTTTGTATGCATCATCCTGCTTTTCTTATCACGTTCCTAATTTAAAACCACAACCAAGAATATTATTATGAAGCTATTCAATAAGAGGACCTTACAAGGCCTTAACCAAAACTTACTAAAATAAAGAGAAGAGAGAAAAAAGGGATACGTATCTGTTTTTTAGTAATCAGAAACAACCTAGCCGGTTATATTAAATGGGCAATATTATCCTTGAAGATCTGCAGCTCTCTACAATGGTTGTTGAAGGTGTCTACTGGGCTTTTGAATTTTCGAATCCTTGTATGCTATTTAGGAGTATTAAATAAAAAAAAACAAGTTTTTAAAACTGAAAGTAAGGAGCGACATTAAAACTTAAAACGAACAGAAATTATTCTGTATATGAAAGAGACTGTCCCCTCCTCAACGCCTTGCTCTTTACGCTAAAGTTTTTCATTGTTTTAAAAAATAAAGTTGTGAGACAGAGTCAAACTTTAGCGTAAAGAGCGAGGCGTTGATGAGGGGACAGTCTCTTTCATATACAGAATAATTTCTGTTCGTTTTAAGTTTTAATGTCGCTCCTTACTTTCAGTTTTAAAAATTTGTTTTTTTTTATTTAATTTTTGAACGTTTTGAATAAATGCAGGTTTTGATCTTGGCTCACCGTACATGAATAATTAAAACAAAATTTTCATATTAATTTACTTTTATTTAGTTAAATGGCTTTCTCGAAACTTGTTTAATTTTATTTACGAACGTTTTTATTAGTAATAAATATACGTAACTTACGAATTAACTTACGTAACGAACTTCTATATTCATATAGTTTTAATACGTTTATTAGGGGGTTCGCCCCCTAGTCAATACCTTGCTCTTTAAGCGAAAGTTCAAATTTTGTTCCAATTCTTTAGAAATGACCGCTTAATCACAAAGGCCGTTAATTAGAATAAATAGCTCTTATGAAAGTACTAAAAAATCTTTGGCTTAAAGAGCGAGGCATTGACTACGGGGTGAACCCAATTATATATGTAATATTTTCTATTCGTTTAAAGTTTCGATGTTGCTGCTGTTGCAGTTGAAATACTTGTTTTTTTATATTAAATTTATGATCTTTTTTTAAATAATGCTGGGAAGTCCGGCGTCCCCTTCATAGCAATGTCCCTTCCCCCATGAAAACTTGCTTCATGGAAAGATCCTCCAGCGTAACCCCTGACCAACCCAACCCCCCACTACCAGGAAAAATCTCCCCTGAAAACGTCTGTGTACTTCCAAATAACCAATACTATATTTTAACATTGGGTAAAGTTCATAACTTTCAGCCCTCCCCCCGGGAACTTCGGGGGATTAAGTCATCCTAAAAGACATACTTATAATATTTTCGAACATGCTGAACAAAATGGCTATCTCAAAATTTTGATCAGGTGACTTTGGGAAAAAATGAGCTTGGGGGGGGCCTAGTTGCCCTCCATTTTTTTGGTCACTTAAAAAGGGCACTAGAACTTTCGATTTCCATTCCAATGAACCCTTCCACGATATCCTAGGACAACTGGTTCGATACGATCACCCCTGGGGAAAAAAAAAAAACAAATAAACACGCACCCGTGATCTTTCTTCTGGCAAAAAATGCAAAATTCCACATTTTTGTAGATGGGAGCTTGAAACCTCTACAGTAGGGTTCTCTGATACGCGGAATATGATGGTGTGATTTTCATTAAGGTTCTATAAACTTTAGGGGGTCTTTCCCCCTTTTTTCGAAAATCAGCCAAATTTTCTCAGGCGCCTAACTTTTGATGGGTAGGATTAAACTTGATGAAACTTATATATTTGAAATCAGCATTAAAATGTAATTCTTTTGATGTATCTATTTGTATCAAAATACCGTTTTCTAGAGTTTCGGTTACCATTGAGCCGGGTCGCTCCTTACTTACAGTTCGTTACCACGAACTGTTTGATATTGGTCAGCATCTCCAGCACGACCGCACTTTTTGTTGCTGCTTTGTCAGAGAATTTACACACGGTTATTCATAGTTTCATTGTGGCCATGGCAGTTCTATAGCACGTTGATGTGATAATTAGGCTACTTGGTCATTATACCCTCATTAAAAGAGTAATATATTCCATGATTTCACCAAGTTGGCCCAGTCCCCTACAGCATACAATGGTTTTGGTATAATTACTATATTATGACTTGGATTGTGAAAGCTGTAGTTCTCCGCGCATTTTAAGCCAAGTGAAATTTTCAGCTCAGATGATAATCAGTTGTGATCCCTAGATATTCCACTAATTTATTGGTTCTACGGGTCACGATACAGTTTTAAAGTAAAAAAAAAAATGTTTCAATTTCTTTTATTTGTGAATACTACCGCTTCACTCTTTTTGGGAGCAAAAACTAGTTAATAGTTTTATCTCCACATATGGATTGTGTCAAGCATCTACTAAACTAGGTCAAACCGGGTTTTTAGAGATCTTTTAGAATTCGGAGACAGTGGGTGTTTGTGGCCTGACCCTCATTTCATTTTTTTTTAACTTTAAACTTAAAATTTTTCTTTCCTTTTAGTTTAGTAGCACAAAACCTGCAGGGTCCTTGAACATAGTGAATTTGACGATAAAAGGTTTAACAAGATCTTTTATCTTTTTTTGGAGGTGGAGGGGTATTTTAATGGAGTGGCAAACATGAATGGTGCTTAGGCCACAAATTTTTGGCTTGGGCTTCTTTATCTGTACAATTTCCCCTTAAACTTAGGTGTCCCTACACTGGCTGGCACATAAAGCAATAATGATGCCTCTCCACGATGACCTTTCGAGGGCTGCAGACCAAAGATCTTCTATTGACGACCTGAACAGTGGAACATCCTTCTCCATACATCGTCCTACTGTATATTTTTGCCGTCCTCAATTTCTGATGCCGGGAGGGACCCAGCACCACACATCTTGATGGGGGTGACCCTTGCCATGCGCACCTATTAACCCCAGTATGGCCATTAGATACTTGTGATTTGATTGGTCATGAGCAGTTGTTTCGTCTTTTAAATAATGAAAGTGTTTGTAATCTTGTCAGTCCAATGAATTCCAAAGATGCCTCTCAGTCAATTGTTCTAAAAAATTTCTCCCCACAGTCACAGTTATAGTAACGTGATAAATAGAATTTACTCATGGCAAGACTGGTATACAAATGATAATAAAGCAATAAAGCAGAGGACCTACCTCAAAAGAAACTGTGTCGTATAAGGCAACAGTAATTATTGTTACGTGACTTAGTATCTACACAATACTGTACTATATTTTGGGAGAAACAGGGTGGTAAGCTAAGGTTATGTTTTGAATCAGAGACAAAACATCCATCTGAGAATAAGAAATCAAAACAGAGATTGGTTTCAGAAACGTGTCTCTGTCAATGAAAAAATTAGTCATGTTATTTATCATCTAGAAATACGAAATAAAAGCTTATTTGTTTAACTATTCATATAATTATTTTAAGAGGAAGAGCTTTACATAAAAATTTATTTTTGGGTATAGATTTAGATGGATGAACTTAGAAGTGACGTGAATTTTATATATTTCGAATTGCTAAGAAAAATAAACTTCTTTGACGTACGTGCTGCTGTCGAAATTCCCTTTTAGAGTTCTGTTACAAGTTACATGGCTCATTTTTTAAATATTTTTTTCATCACGAGCTGTTTGACTTGGATAAAAACCAAAGAAGTCGAAAGGAGAAAACGGAGCAAATGGTTCCAAAATGGAAAAAAAGCGACAAATATACGAAAATACTTAGGAACTTCCTAAAAATATGGTAACTGGAAAAGGGAGGGAAACGGGTTACATGATTCCATTAATAAACCAATAAATTTTCTTGTTGGGTTTTGTGTTGCTTTTTATTTCTTGTGTTGTGTGTGGTTTATTTTTCCTTTCATTGTGTAAGCAGTCTTGTTTTGACGGATTGTTCAATAAATAAAAAATTAATGAGGTTTGAAAGGTTAAAAATAAACAATGTTAAAAATAAACAAAAACAGTTTTATTTTCGTGGTTTTCTTCAGATGCTAATTTTTTTTTTTTTTGAAAAATGACAACATTTATATGCTAAAACCAAATTATATGGGTTAAAAGTAGTCTGTGCTTAATTTTTGGTAACACAGCCTCCACACACAGCCTCCGAAGACTCTGAAAAGTCGAATTGAGGCCGCAGATTTAAAAAATACCCAGTAATAGATCCATTCTAATGGTACTTCACTATTAAATATGACCTGATTTATTGAATAGGCACATTTTTCTTGTGTGCTTTATTTGCAACGCTACCTATATTACAACCACAATTCATTACGCTAATGCTAGGTTCAGAGGCATAAGATTTCCCTTGGTGTTCAGGCGTGCCTTGAGCAGTGTGGCCACCCCTAGCTATTTATTGCTGTTTCTAGTGATTTTTTATGTTGCCTTGTGATTTTCTTCTAGCTAGTGATTTATAGTGATTTTTGTTCTAAAACTAGTGATTTTTTCCTAAATCTAGGGATTTTTCAAAATATAGCGCTTAGATTTATGATTCAATTCGAATAAATCATACAAGAAGCTAATTAATAAAAACACTCAAGATAATAGTTCACTACAGTTAGAGTTAGCATTTATGCAAATATACCGCCTTTGAAACTTCCGATTTCTCACTATATGTCCAAATTAGATATAAACCTGAGAGTGTTACCATCAAGATCATCGGCAAATATAGTTGGTCGCAAAAATATTCTATACTTGTTATTTCACAATATTTGTTCAGGTCGAATTTTTGTCTTCATATTTATGGTTTTTTCCTCTATGATCTATCAGTTCTAAATTATACTTTCTTCTGTTAAAGCCTTTGAAAGTGGAATGAATGGTGGATATGAATACACCCTCTACATATGCAAATAGAACATAAATAGAGTCACTGAAAAATAAAACGGTGGGTATAGATTAAATATAACTTTCTAAATGAAAAAAGAAATCTTTCAAAAAGAAAATAAGAATAGGTGCTTTTTATAATGGGATTTGTAATGTAACTAGATAGATTAAATCGATTGTAAATTGGTGATTGAAGTCGGTTGGGAACAAGGGGGGGGGGAGGTTATTTACTTTGGGAATTGTCTAAACGTTTTAATCTTCACTTCTAATATCAAATCGAAACTCCAATAATTCTCTTATTTGTAATTGAAACAGCTAATAAGCGCAGTCAACGTCCTATTCTTTAAGTTTTTGGA
Source organism: Artemia sinica (assembly GCA_027921565.1). NCBI lineage: Eukaryota > Metazoa > Arthropoda > Branchiopoda > Anostraca > Artemiidae > Artemia > Artemia sinica. Next base: position 7,061,836 of record CM051264.1, on the reverse strand, counting down.
TTTACGTGCTAACATATCAAGCAGTTTGTGCTATCAAACTGTAAGAATGGAGTGACAATAGTAACCGAGACTCTAGAAAGGGAATTTTGACATCAATCGTTATATCATCGGCTTATGATGGTGATTAATTAAAAAAAACTTTTTCCACAAAATAAGTTTTTCAAAGAAAAGTAAAGAACTCCATGTAGCAAAAAATGAGCAAAAATAAAATCAAATAATCTACCAAGCGTGAAACTACCACAAATCAGCATCGATAAATAAACGATAAATACAATAAATAACCGAGTCAAACTCAAAACGAGCAGAAATTAACATGAGTCGGGCTCAAAACCCTTATGCCTTCCCAAAGCTAGAACAAAATTTGCTTTTTACTGAAACAAATATATATGTTTTAACTTATTTTGTGGATTTTTTTTTTAAATTAATTTCTGTTCGTTTTATATTGACATAGTCTTTTCAGGGAAATAGAAAATAATACTTTAAATATTTTCGTTTTTTTAAGACTTTATAGTTTGGCCTGCTATTTGTATGCTGGAGAAAAATTTTCAGCAATTTTAAACAATATACACCCTATTAAAAATCTGGACACAAATAGTACTGTTTAATCTAGTTTCATACCTCCTCTAGTTGACCTGAAATGGAAAACTTGATACCATTGGCAAACAAATCGGTTTACTTTCTTTGATAGCTTGGATAAACTTACACTATTTTGATTTGGTTAAATTTGAAGAGTAGAAGTAGCCCCGACAGTTTGAACATAATACCTCTCAGTCGAGAACCCTCAGTCGTTCTTGGGATACTGCTGAGATGCCTTATTGGGAATTAGCATTATCACAGTGCATTTTGATTTAATCTTAAGGCAACATTTAGTTTTTAAACATAATGAATGGAGGGTGTGCTTGAGATGTTGGGCGTGGGAGGGTGGGACTGGAAGGGGGATTAGTTGCCTTCCAATCCCTGTCGACTATTAACAAGGGCATCAGCCCTTTTTGTTTTCAATCGAATGAGCCTTTTTCGAAGTTCCCAAGACAACTCCTTCGATACGAGGTGCCCTGGTCTAAACAACAACAACAAAAAAAAAAAAAAAAAAAACATTATACCCACATCGATATTTACTATAAAAGTGCCGAGCCTTTCATTCACTTTTGACTATTAAAAAGGGCATAGGCCTTTCAATTTCCAATCGAAAGAGCCCTTTTGGAAACGACAATGCTTTCTATAAACACTTAATATGCCCCCAGGACATAAATTACAACCCTTACCCTAAGGTCTGTTAGGGTGGTTGTCATCCTCTAAGACCAAATTTCCAGAACTTTCAACTGCGTTAAACAAAATGGCTATCTCAAAATTTTGAATGGATGTGTTTGGGAAAATGGTGGGTGTGAGAGGGGCGGTAGTCACTCTCCAATCACTTGCAACTATTAAGAATGGCCCTAGCCCTTTCAATTTCCAATCAAATGAGCGCTTTTGAAGTTTCTACGTCAAAGCTTTCAATAAAAATCTTACATACCCCTATGGCATAGCTTACAACCCTTGCACTGAGTTCTGGGGGGGGGGAGGGTGTCATTCTCCAAGACCTTATTTCCAGAACTTTCTACTACGTTGAAAAAAATGGCTATCTGAAAATTTTTATTGGATGTGTTTGGAGGAACGGTGGGCGTGAGAGGGGGGTTCGTTACCCTCCAATCCCTTTCAACTATTACAAAGGGCACTAGCCCTCTCAATTTCCAATTGAATGATCCCCTTTTGAAGTTTTACGACAACTCTATCTATAAAAACCTTATATGCCCCCAGGGCAGAACTTACAACCTTTGCCCTTGGGGCTAAGGGGGTTTTGTAATCCTTAAGTCCATAATTTCCAGAACTTTCAACTACGTATAACAAAATGGCTATCTCTAAACTTTGATTGAATGTTTTTGGGGAAATGGTGGGCGTAAGAGGGGGGTTATTTGCTCTCCACTCACTTTCGACTATAAAAAAGCGCAATTTCAATTTCCAATCAAATGAGCCCTTTTTGAAATTTCTATAACAACTTTCTATATAAACTTACATGCCCCCGGGGCAAAACTTATGACCATTGTACTGAAGGCTCTGAGGGGGTTATCATCCTAAAAGACTTAATTTCAAGAACTTTCAACTACGTATAACAAAATGGCTATCTCTAAACTTTGATTGAATGTTTTTGGGGAAATGGTGGGCGTAAGAGGGGGTTTATTTGCTCTCCACTCACTTTCGACTATAAAAAAGCGCAATTTCAATTTCCAATCAAATGAGCCCTTTTTGAAATTTCTATAACAACTTTCTATATAAACTTTACATGCCCCCAGGGCACAACTTATGACTATTGTACTGAAGGCTCTGAGGGGGTTTTCATCCTAAAAGACCTAATTTCAAGAACTTTCAACTACGTTGAACAAAATGAATATCTCAAAATTTTCAATGCATGTGTTTGGGAAAATGGTGGGCGTGAAAGGGGCGTTAGTCGCTCTCCAATCACTTTCAACTATTAAAAAAGGCTCTAACCCTTTCAATTTCCAATTGAATGAGCCCTTTTGAAGTTTCTAAGCTTTCAATAAAAACCTTATATGTTCCCAGGGCATAACTTACAACCCTTGCCCTGAGGGCTGTGGGTGGGGAGGGTTGTCATCCTTAAAGCCCTAATTTCCAGAACTTTGAACTATGTTGAATAAAATAGCTATCTAAAATATTGATTGGATGTGTTTGGGGAAAAGATGGGCGTGAGAGGGGGTTAGTTGCCCTCAAATCACTTTCGACTATTAAAAAGGGCACTAGCCTTTTGAATTTCCAATCGAATGAGCCCTTTTTCAAGTTTCTACGGCAAAGATTTCAATAAAAACCTTATATGCCCCCAGGGCATAAATTATAACCCTTGCCCTGAAGACTTTGGGGGGAATGTCCTGCTCAAAGGTATAATTTCCTGAACTTTGAATTGCGTGGAACACAATAGCTATCTCAAAATTTTCATTGGATGTGTTTGGGGAAATGGTGGGCTTGGAAGGGTCGTTAGTTACCCTCCAATCCCTTTCAGCTATTACAAAGGGCACTAGCCCTCTCAATTTCCAATTGAATGAGCCCCTTTTGAAGTTTTACGACAACTCTATCTATAAAAAACCTTATATGCCCCCAGGGCAGAACTCAAAACCTTTGCCCTCGGGGCTCTGGGGGGCTTGTCATCCTTAAGTCCATAATTTCCAGAACTTTCGACAACGTTGAACAAAATGGCTATCTCTAAACTTTGATTGAATGTTTTTGGGGAAATGGTGGGCGTAAGAGGGGGGTTATTTGCTCTCCACTCACTTTCGACTATAAAAAAGCGCAATTTCAATTTCCAATCAAATGAGCCCATTTTGATATTTCTATAACAACTTTCTATATAAACTTTACATGCCCCCAGGGCAAAACTTATGACCATTGTACTGAAGGCTCTGAGGGGGTTATCATCCTAAAAGACTTAATTTCAAGAACTTTCAACTACGTGGAACAAAATGGATATCTCAAAATTTTCATTAGATGTGTTTGGGAAAATGGTGGGCGTGAAAGGGGCGTTAGTTGCTCTCCATTCACTTTCAACTATTAAAAAGGCACTAGCCCTTTCAATTTCCAATTGAATGAGCCCTTTTGAAGTTTCTAAGCTTTCAATAAAACCTTATATGTTCCCAGGGCATAACTTACAACCCTGCCCTGAGGGCTGTGGGGGGGGGGGAGGGTTCTCATCCTTAAAGCCCTAATTTCCAGAACTTTGAACTATGTTGAATAAAATGGCTATCTAAAATATTGATTGGATGTGATTGGGGAAAAGATGGGTGTCAGAGGGGGGTTAGTTGCCCTCAAATCACTTTCGACTATTAAAAAGGGCACTAGCCTTTTGAATTTCTAATCGAATGAGCTCTTTTTCAAGTTTCTACGACAAATATTTCAATAAAAACCTTATATGCCCCCAGGGCATAACTTATAACCCTTGCCCTGAAGACTTTGGGGGAGTGTCCTGCTCAAAGGTGTAATTCCTGAACTTGAACTGCGTGGAACACAATGTCTATCTCAAAATTTTATTGGATGTTTTTGGGGAAATGGTGGGCGTGGAAGGGGCGTTAGTTGCTTTCCAATCACTTTCGACTACTAAAAAGGGCACTAGTCATTTCAATTTCCAATCGAATGAACCCCTTTTGAAGTTTCAATGACAACGCGTTATATAAAAACCTTATATGACCCCTGGGCATAATTTACAATCCTTGCCCTGAGGGCTGTGGGGGAGGGGTTGTCATCCTTAAAGAGCTAATTTCCTAAACTTTCAACCTACGCTGAATAAAATGGCTATCTAAAAGTTTTGATTGGATGTGTTTGGGGGAAAGGTGGGCGTGAGAGGGGGGTTAGTTGCCCTCAAATCACTTTTGACTATTAAAAAGGGTACTAGCCCTTTGAATTTCAAATCGAATGAGCTCTTTTTCAAGTTTCTACGACAAAAATTTCAATTAAAACCTTATATTCCCAAAGGGCATATTTTATAACCCTTGCCCTGAAGACTGTGGGGGGGGGGGAGTGTTCTGCTCAAAGGTATAACTTCCTTAACTTTGAACGTCGTGGGACAAATAGGCTATCTCCAAATTTTTATTGGATGTGTTTGGAGAAATGGTGGGCGTGGAAGGGGTGTTAGTTGCCTTCCAATCACTTTCGACTATTAAAAGGGGCACTAGCCATTTCAATTTCCAATCGAATGAGCCCTTTTTGAACTTTCTGTGACAATGCATTCTATAAAAACCTTATATGCCCCAAGGGCATAACTTACAACCCTTGCCCCCAGGGTTGTGGGGGAGTGTCCTCCTCAAAAACACATTTTCTATTTGGAAATCAACTACGCTGAACAAAATGGCTACCTCAAAATTTTGATTGGATGTGTTTGGGGTAATGATGGGCGTGGGGGGGGGGGGGCTAGTTGCCCTCCGATCACTTTTGACTATTAAAAACGGCACTAGCCTTTTGAATTTCCAATCGAATGAGCCTTTTTTGAAGTTTCTATGACAACATCTTCTATAAAAACCTTATATGCCCCCAGGGCATAACTGACAACGCTTAGCCTGAAGGCTGTGGGGGAATTTCCTCCTTAAAAACATAATTTCTATTTCTACGATGAACAAAATGGCTATCTCAAAATGTTGATTGGATGTGTTTCGGGAAAGGGTGGGCGTGGAAGGGGTGTTAGTTGCCTCCCAATCACTTTCGACTATTAAAAAGGGCAAAAGCCACTCCTATTTCCAATTGAATGAGCCCTTTTCGAAGTTCTACGACAACTTCTTCGATATGAAGTGCCCTGCTCTAAAGCAAAAAAAAATAATAAATGATACATTGTACCAACATCGTTTTTATATGCCCTCACGCCATAACTTAAAACCCTTGCCCCGAGGGCTTTGGGGAAGTCTCCTCCTAAAAAACATATTTTCTATCTGGAAATCAACTACGCTGAACAAAATGACTATCTCAAAATTTTGATTGGTTGCGTTTGGGGGAATGATGGGTGTGTGGGGGGGGGCTAGTTGCCCTCCAATCACTTTTGACTATTAAAAGGGGCACTAGCCACTCCAATTTCAAGCGATAGAGCCCCTTTCGAAGTTTCTACGACAACTCCTTCGATACGAAGTGCCCGGGTATGGAGAAAGAAAGAAAGAAAAAAAATAAAAAAATAATAGATTGTGCCCACATCGTTATTTACAAAGGCAGCGCTATCGCGCTGCCTATGATTCCTAATATTTAAGATTCTTTAATCTTAGTTTTACTCATGAAAGGCTAACAAACTGAAAATTTGCCTGAAACAGGGGAAAAACCCCCATTAAAAGTCAAAGAATTTTAATTACAATCAAACCATTAGATTCGGCGTATCAGAGAATCCTACTGTAGAGGTTTCAATCCCTCATCTTCAAAAGAGTTGAATTTTGTATTATTTTCCAAAAGCAAAGTCATGCATGCGTGGTAATTTTGTTTCCAGTGGCGATCGTATTGAACAAACGGCTAGAAAATCAGGAGAGGGCTCATTTGAACGGAAATTAAAATTTCTTGTTTCCTTTTTAAACCAAAAAAAAAATTGGACGGCTACTAGCCCCCCCCCCCCATCTCCCAATGAGAGGGCTCATTAGAACGGAAATTAAAATTTCTTGTTTCCTTTTTAAACCAAAAAAATTGGACTGCTACTAGCCCCCCCCCCATCTCCCTCTTTTTCCCAAAAATGTTTCAATCAAAAGTTTAAGATAGCAATTTTGTTTGGCATAGTTGAAAAGTTCCAAAACTATACCTTTAGATATGACATGCCCTACGCAGAACCTGAGGATAGGTCTGGGGATTAAAGTATGCTAAGGATAATTTGCTAAGGATAGTAAGGATAACGAACGATGTATGAATACCAGTTTCACAGCCATAAAGGTAAATAACGGTTGACAGAATACATTGGAGTTGTATAACTTGAGCTATATATTTGAAAATTAGGAGGGGGGGGGTAAGGTTAGATTAAGTTATACTAGATTACTTTATCTCCATTCCCCTCTAATGTGCAACTATATAGAACAAAATTTATTATTATAACATAATATAACATAGATTATAATATTATTACATGATTAAATATAAACTAAAGTTTTATATTTTCATCATATTTTGGCATATTTCATTAGGATTAGCATAAATTTACGTCTTGGGTGTGTTCCGTATAATTAACGAGTTCCTTTGTTTTTATTAAAGAAGCAATACCGATGCTTAACAAAATTTGTGAAAATGGGATAGATTTTTTCCATGAAAATAAAAAAAAGGCAATTTTCAAAATTGTCACTAGCGTCCGTGTCGCTAGTCATTATTTCAACTCAACTAGATTAAAAAAAATAGTTTCAACATTTTTACAGTCCTGTAAAAATAGGTTTTGAATCGACAGGGAAAAAATTAAAAAGAAAAAGCAAATATTTCAATCAGATCATCGATAACCAATTTTCAGTGATCAGGCTATAAGCCATAAACACCAATTCCAGAAAATACAGCGAGGAAGCAAGGATTTTGATATATTCTCTGCATAAACATTCAAAAAGGCATTTTTCAAAATTTTAAGGGTAATTTTCGCTTGAGAAAAATCAAAACATCAATATAAAAGTATTTTTCCACATCTAGGGGGGGGGAGGTAATTTCATCCCGTTCCTGTAGGTGCGCCTGTGTAGAACATGATAAAGAAACTAATCAGCTAATAATTACAATGATAAAGAGTATTATAATTCTAGTGATTTCTATTGAATAATCTATTGATTCATGTGCTAATTTAAAGATGTTTTTTCATCGGCTGGCAACACTGGCATTGAGCAAGGACTGAAGAAGATTGGGAGAAACAGCAATTCGATAGAATTAAAAAAGATGGACATGAACTATGATTTCAACGCAGGCATTTGCTACAGGTGAATGAACCCCTATCAATAGCACAATAAGTGATACCAGATCTGGTTCAATGAATATTGACTGAGGTGACACCCAAACAAGCTAGTGATTGCAGAAGGCACAGAATAATCGAGTGATACGAACGCATATGACCGATTGGTCGAACGCGTCAAACCCCAAACAACGACAAAATGAAATAGAGGCGTTATTCCGGTAATGTTTTTTAAATGGAAAGATGTAGAAAAACCATGCCTTTCTTGGTCAGTAAACCAACTAAAGCCTTAGGTAAATATTTACCAAATCATATTATTGAGTTACGACTAAAGTGAATATACCAATCGATGTCCTTTTTTATGCTCTATACGAATATAATAATCATTTTTGTCCGAAATGAATTTTAGCCCCCACCCCTATAAATACCAATTCACGGTATATATTTGCACATTAGGGGAGGTGGGGGAAAGTTTAAAATTAGGCCTACCTCTCATTTACATCAGAAATAAAATTACCCCCGGTAAATTTTTACCAAATCATATTATTGGCTTACAAATAAAGTGAATATACCACTTGATGCCTTTTTTTATGCTCTTTTCAAATATAATAACCATTTTTGTCAGAAATGAATTTTACCCCTACCCCTATATACCAATTCAGGGTGTATATTTGCACATTAGGGGGGTGGGGGTAAAGTTTAAACTTACCTCCCATTTACATCACAAATAAAATTTGCCTCCACCCCCCCCCCCTAATGTGCAAATATATACCCGGAATTGGTAGCCTATATATAGGGGTGGGGGTAAAATTCATTTCCAACAAAAATGATTATTATATTTGGAAAGAGCATAAAAAAGGCATCAAGTGGTATATTCACTTTATTCGTAAGTCAATAGTATGATTTGGTAAAAATTCCGGTAAATTTCTACCAAATCATAATATTGAGTTAGGAATAAACTGAATACACCATTCGATGCCTTTTTTTATTCTGATTACGAATATAACAATCATTTCTATCGGAAATGAATTTCAGCCCCCCCCCCCCTATATATGCCAATTCAGGGTTAGGTTAGGTTGTAGAAATATATACCCTAAATTGGCATATATAGGGGGGGGGGGCTGAAATTCAATTCCGATAGAAATAATTACTATATTCGTAATCAGCATAAAAAAAAGGCATCGAGTGGTATATTCACTTTATGCGTAAGTCAATAATATGATTTGGTAGAAATTTACCCAAATATATACCCTGAATTGGTATTTATACCCTGAAGGGGTCAGATTGCTGCAAGCCAAGCTAAGCCCAAGCTAAGGGACTCCCTAGGCCACTCTCTGCCGTAGCAGTGTGCGTTTTCTATTATTCACCTGGTCAGCCCGCTGCGGCGAGAAAGGCTTTTTGGGAGAAACTGCAGGAATCGACAGATTACGTCCAGAGAACTCACCCATATTTTGGAGTAGTAATGCTAGGAGATGCTAACAAACTTGATAGCAAATCGCTGGCCAGGTCACTTCACCTTAGAAATCTAGTCGATTTCCCGACAACTAAAGGGAGGACTTCTCTGGATGTAATCCTGACAAATCTTTCGGAATATTACCAGAATCCAAGTAAACAAGGACCCCTTGGTGGAAGTTATCATTATACACTACAGGGGAGCCCCTTGGAAAAAGTAATAATATTCAGTAACCGAAGTTACTTCAAGGCCGATCACTGACCGTGGTCTGCTGCAATTCGGTGACTGGATAACGGGAGAAAACTGGGTCGCGGTCTCTTCAGCTAAAGACTTGGATTCCCAAGTAGAAGAATTCCATAATAAGGTAAATACAAAATTTCTCGACTGCTTTCCCGAACGTAAGACTAACTTCTGTTCCAGCGATAAACCATACGTAAATTCAAAAATAAAGCGACTGATAAAACATAAATTGCACCTAATATGAAAAGGTCAAGAGAACCAAGCAAAACAGTCAGCAAACCAAATAAAATGGAAAATCAAAGAGGCACAAGCAAATTACTATGAAAATGAAGTTGACCATCTTTTGGAGTCTAAGCCTTCGCAGTTCTTCAGTAAAGTAAAAAGTCTGACAGGTAAAAGTTCTCAACCAGTTGACTTCATGAAGGAGAAGCCTCTAGAGAAAACTGCAAATGATCTAAATGTCCATTTGGCTTCAATTGTGCAGTCTTACCCCCCTCTTCCACCTGAGGATCCTCCAGTAAATTTAATTACTCCTTCAGATGATAATTTAATTGCTGATATTTCATCGTTAATTAAAATCCGTAAACTCTCTTCGTTAAAAAGAACTTCCGTTGCCCCTTTTGACATTCCAGTTGCTCTCATTAAAGCACTTGCTAAAGAATTATCATTTCCCCTACAGATAATCTTCAATAATATAACAAAAACAGGATATTTTCCAAAAAAAATGGAAGAAAGGTTTTATCACCCCCATTCCAAAGAAAGGAGCAGCTAATGATTTCTCTGGTGTCCGGCCGATCAGAGTTACGTCAGTTTTTAGCAAATTATACGAAAGCTTTGCTGCCGCATGGCTGAAAAAATATCTTTGGAAAGTAACTGATCGAAAGCAATTTGGTAACATCCCTAAGTATTCGACAGTTCATTATCTCGTTAATTTAATTGATTTTATTTCAAAACACCTGGATGAACCTGGAAAATGGATAAATTTAATCGCAATTGATTTCAGAAAAGCATTTGACCTTGTTGATCACAAAATCCTTTTAGAAAAAATGGCAGAAAAATAAACCCAGCTTTATTATTAAAATCATCAAGAGCTTATTAACAAATAGAGAGCAAACTGTAAAGTATAAAGACCAATTTTCCACTTCTCTGCCAGTTTTTTGTGGAATATCACAAGGAACTGTGATCGGGCCGCTGGGCTTCCTCCTCATGATAAATGAAATTGCTGCTGAGCTAGAGGACAGATGGAAATATGTTGACGACTTGTCCTTAACGGAAGTCGTATCTGCGGATTCGAAGAGCAATGCTGCTGGTTTCATCGACCAAGTTACCTCAGAGGCGGCTGAACTAAACATGGTCGTGAATACAGACAACTGCTCGGTCACGACATTTTCTTTTCTTCGGAATACTCAACCGTCTTTCGAACCACCTATCGCTTCCGAGCTAATAAGCCATAAAATAACTTTACTTGGTGTGGTGATTTCTTCTGACCTCTCATGGCGGGAGAATACAAAGACAATTGCAGTGGCGACCCAGAGGGGGAGGTTAGGGAGTGCCCCCCCCTAGCGTAGTCTAAAGTAGTGTAATTTACTTAATTAACTCAACTTTGCGTTAATTAAACTTGTTCCTAACGCAAGTTATCGGATCAATCTATTTTGCGCCCCCCCTAAAAATAAAATTTCGGATCAATCTATTTTGCCCCCCCCCAAAAAAAAAATTTAATTACTGTATCCATCCCTGGACAAATGTAAAAAAAGCTAACGGCGCAATCCAAATGCTAAAAACACTGAAAAAATTTCGTGTTCCTAAGGACAAGCTGAAACTAATATTTTGTACTTTCATCCAGCCCTTAGTTGAATATGCTTGTCCGTTTTGGCACTTTGCCCTTACCCAGGATGAAACTGATAAAATAGAACAAGTTCAGAAGAGATCACTGCAAATCATTTATGGCAGTTCCCCTCTACCTTACTCCTTTTACCTCAAAGAATTTAAACTTGAATCCCTTTCTTCCTGCCGAGAAATATTATGCCAAAGATTTAGCTCCTCCCTCCTCTAAAATACCATCTACCGATCATTCCTTCCCTCACCTTTTGTCCCTGTAAGATCTCGTCCCCCCAGGGAAGTGGCTGAGAAGGTTCCAAAACTGACCCCAGTCCACTGTAACACCATGCGCTACAGCAAAAGCTTTGTGCCAAGCTTTGTGAAATATTACAATGATCTCTAGTGTTTTTATTCTTTAGTTTATTTTATCCTGACGAAGTTTTATCAGACAATTTTATTCTCAATCTCAAGTGTTTTTAACCTTTAGTTTATTTATCCTGACGAAGTTTTATCAGACAACTTTATTTTGCTATTTATGACTAAGAGACATCATATTTGGGCTTTGCCCACGAAAGCTATGTCTTGTTTTTGAACTAAATGAATTTGAATCAACATGGTCAAAAACCCTGCATAGGGTAATGCAATAGAGTATATCACTTTTTTGCACATGTCTCATTTTTTTTTCTTTGCTTTTCCTACCAGGGCTACCAGGTTACCAGAATATCATAGAGAGATATTTAATGGCTCATACGAAAGTAAATTAAAATGCTAGTGCCCTTTTAAGTGACCAAAATGGTTGGAGGACAGCTAACCTCCCTCCCCTAAAGTCGTCCAATCAAAATTTTGAGATAGCCATTTTTTCAGAGTAGGCTAGTTAAAAGGTCGTATTTTTGTTTTTGGTTTTAGGGTGGAATTTTGTATAGGAGGGGTTTTCAACGGGAAGGAAATTTTGTCGGGTTATTTCCAGGGGAAATATTACTACAGAACGAGGGAAATTCCCGTCATTATTTGAAAAACGGTCACAAATAAAATAAAAAATCAACAGGAAGTAAGAAGACACATTGAAATTTAAGACAAACGGAAATTATTCCATACATGAGGGGAGTTGCCCCCCCCGAAATAAAATAAAAATGTCGTGGCAGTGTCACTACCATGTGGTGTATCAAAGATTTTCTGACATCATTTGACAAACGTTCAGAAATAATAAAACTCAAAACAAACAAAAATTATTCCTTGTACAAAAGAGGCTGTCCCCTCTTTAATACTCCACTCTTTACGCTAAAGCTTGATTTCTTGCCAAAACTCTTTAAAAACAACTCCTGAAACATAAGGACCATTTAACTAGAATAAGAGGCTGTTTAAAGTAATAAAACACTTTAGTGTAAAGAGTGTGGTATTGAGGAAAAGTTTTAGATAAACAAGCATTAGGGAGAATAGCCCACATTAACCTATCATTACCTAAGTTAAACAAACACTTTTTTTCACGTTTTTTTTAAATTAAAAACAGGCCAAGATTAATTTCAAACAAAATTAAGTTTTTACTAAGGACGTAAAGAGCAAAATTGAAACTTAAAATTTTCTTTTGTCTTTTTAAGCTAGCTAATTAAACAGGCCTCAAAGATAAAGTCTTGTGAAAACTAAAAGAGTTACAAACGCAGTCATCATAATAATAGCAGCATGTATTTTGCACAACTTTTGTCTTCTTAATAGGTATAGACAAATCTTTATGAATACAATAGTTACAACAAAATGTCTATTTGATAATACATTTCAATGGTTCAGTTCGAAAAGGATGCTGTTGTTCTAGCAAAATTCAGAAGTTATCCACCATGGCCCTGCCGAGTGTTGGACATAATTAAGGCCAAGAACAATAAAATATCTTACGTTGTATTTTGTTACGGAAGCCATGAAATCGTGACAACAACAGCCTCACAGCTTTCGAACTTTGTTAGCATTTCAAAGGAGGCTAAGAAGAAAAATGAATTAGGCGTTGCGAACGCTTTTGCGGAATTAGCTGATTTTCCTCATAAGCATCTTGAGATTACTGGTTCGAGTTTACCAAATACATCGGTGAATTCAGTAAACTCTGTTTTATCGGACTTGGACACACTTAAACCCAGTATCCGGAATGATATTGAAAAAGAAGTTTGCAAAAAAGTTGGAATGTCAAATAGTGCGGATATGGTTAACTCTATCGTTTCTCAGATTCACGACTCTATACTCGTTCAGTATTCGGCTAAGTTTGATGAGATTGAAAACAAACTACGGGCTCTTCAAAACGCAAACCTAGCCCTGGAAAATAGGGTTGAACAGCTTGAAGCACGTCGTGATGATATAGAGCAGGAAAAGCGACTGAATCAGCTCGTATTTCATGGTGTTGACCACAGTGGGGGTCTTCCCATCTCTGAGTTTGTATTGAATGTGATTACAGATAAAATGCAAATTTCTGATTTTTCTTCGACCGCAAAAGTTTCTGTATTTAAATTTCGAGCAAATTATACTGATTCGGACACCATTGTAAATGCAAAAAAGCGTCCTTTGCCTGTGTTGGTTACGTTCAAATCTGCTGAAATTGCAAGAAAAGTGTTTGCATGTAAGTCAAAGCTTGCTCGGTCGGGAATTTTTGTCACCGAGTACCTAACATCAAAAAAGAAACAGATTCTTGACTTGGCTAAGAGTAAGCTTGGAAACAGAAATGTTTGGTCGAATAACGGGACAATTTTTGGAAAAAACTCAGTGGGAGAGATCCGTAAAATTCGAGCTATGGCTGAAGTGGTTCGTCTGCCGAATCTGACCATATAATTTTGTGTTGTGTAAATTGTGTTGTTGAATTACTTGTATGCTTGTTATCCCTTTTTTATTTTATAGGCAAATTTTCCGTTCCTTTCGTTTTTTTTTTCTTTTTTTTTTTTTTTTTTTTTCTTTCTGCCTATCAGTATGTTTTTTTTGTCGTAAAGGTAATCACCCTCTTCAATGAGTGCGAATATATATTATGACCCTTTGAATGAATTTGAAAAAAACCGGTTTATTCTTGGAAGCCAAGCTCGTGACACACTTGCGGGGGATGATGAATGCATAGATAATTTTTCGTTGAATTGTCGCCCTAGTAATTATGTGAATCCAAATAATCTTTATGAGTATTCAAATCCTGCGAGTGCAGAAAGAGCGATCGTTTTCTGGAATTGTCAAGGTCTAAGAACGGCATATTCTTCTTTATGTGAGATTTTAAGTTCGCTAGATAAGAAACCGTGCATTGTAGGCCTTTGTGAGACATTTGTTTCTAGCAAGTCACTGCCATGGGATTTTTCTTTCCCAGGATATATTTGCGAGCGAAGAGAACGGACAACCATGGAGCGGGGCGGTTTAGGCCTTTTGATTAGTGAAGGTACCCAATATTGGGTTAGGGATGACCTTTCCCTGTGGCTTGAAGGTAGGATCGAAACACTTTTCATTTAAATAAAAAATGAAGGGGAAAGGAACTTGATTTTGGGATTAATTTACAAAAATCCGTCATGTGATATTAGTTTTTTTCTTGATGAATTTGAACCATTGTTAGATAAAATTAATAATGAAAATAAAAACAAATTTATGATGGGAGATTTTAATATAGATTTACTAAAAAGAGCGAATAGCTTAGATTTTGTTAATATGATGGTGTCACATAATAGTTTTCCTCTTGTGACTATTCCAACTCGGATTTCGCATCTCTCGGCATCTTTAATTGATAATTTTTTCGTTAATGGTGGATTGCTTGAAAAATCCCGAGCGGATGTGGTCGTGTCCGACGGCTCGGGTCACCTTCTTTTAATAAGTAAAATAAAGCTAAATCAGTCAAAGGAAAATAAACGAAATGAAAGGACTTCGTTTTACCGTGAAATGAATAATAAAAACCTAAAGAGTTTTGCAAATATGATGGATGAAACAAATTTCTCGAGCGTAATAAAGCAAAAGTGTCCAAATACTGCATATGACCTATTCAGTGAGATAGTGACGAATGTAATGAATGAAACATGTCCCTTGCGAAGAATAAACCCTAATAGAAATTTTCCTAAGAAACCATGGATATCAAAAGCTATTCTAGTTTCAATAAAGCAGAAAAAACAAACTTTATGTGAATTATTTAAAGGATCATTCAGATGATAGTTTTATAAAATTCAAAAGATTTCGGAATATTTTAAATTCAGTAAAACGGAATGCTCAGAAACTTTATTTCCAAAATGAATTTCATGAAAATCAAGGGGATATGAAAAATACATGGAAAACAATAAATAAACTTTTGGGTAAATTTCAGAGTAAGGAGGAGGTGAGAGTCATGGAGACAGCAGGAGGTCGTCTTACTGATTCTCAAGACATATCTGAATTTCTGTGTGGTTATTTTGCAAATGAAGGAAAAAGACTTTGCGATCAAGCGCGGGCTAAACTACACACATCTGCGAGTTTTGGATCTGTCATTAAAAGACAGCCTGTAAGTCAGAATTCCTTTGAGTTTGCAAGGTATTCGGAACGGAAAGTGGCACGATTCTTGGGTACGATGAAGTCAAGCTCTAGCGGGATGGACGAGTTTTCCCTGAAACTCATAAAGGCCGCAAAAACGAGTGTCTTACCTGTGTTGACGCACCTCATCAACCTTTCTTTAGATCTTGGAGTCTTCCCGGAAGAACTAAAGATTGCAAGAGTTATTCCTCTTCATAAAGGAGGGAAAAAAGATGACCCATCGAATCGAAGACCTATATCTATTCTCCCATTTTTCTCTAAGTTATATGAGAAAGTGGTACATGCCCAGTTAAGTTATTATATTGAAAAGAATAAAATTCTAATGGAAAATCAATTTGGGTTCAGAAAAGGGCTATCTACGGATATAGCAGTTCTGAAATTGGTTGATTGGATTAGTGATGCATTTGAAGCTGGTCTCATACCTGCAGCTGTGTTTTTGGGTATGAAAAAGGCGTTCGATACGGTGGACCACTCAGAGCTTATTCAAGCTCTTGACTCGATTGGGGTGAAGGGTTCAAGTCTGGAGTGGTTTTCATCGTATCTACACAATCGGTATCAGATAGTTCAGAATGGGTCATCTTTATCTTCAAAAAGAAAGTAGAGTGTGTCCACTCGTAGAACAGGTGGTAATGAACGTGAAAATACAACTGTCTTGGCTTGTATCAGTGCAAATGGAGAAAAACTCCCGCCTCTAATAGTTTTATCTGCAAAGAATACCTGGACCTCGTGGAGACCTGTAAATGGAGCTTACCCTGGTGCATCTTACTCATCTAACAAGAAAGGGTGGATGACGTCTCATCTCTTTATGAATTGGTTTAAATTCTAGTTTCTTCCTCATGTAAAGGGATAGGCTCTCATCATCTTAGATGGACATGGCACACATCTTTCTCTTGCTCTTGTCAAACTTGCAAACAAAAATAATGTGACATTTCTCAAGCTACCTCCACATGCATCCTTATGCTTCAACCTTTCGATAAAGTGGTTTTCAAGGGATTGAAAGTGTCTTATGATCAGAATCTTGTGAAATGGCTGAGGGAGCACCCTGGCGACATTCTGTCAAAGAAGGATTTTGTATGTATCTTATCAAAGGTATGGAATACCTATCTCACTCCTAGTCTGATCAAAAAGTCGTTGAAAGCAACTGGAATCTTCAATCTGAGTGTTCCAATGAGAGTAAACCCATCTGTAATTGACCAGACCAAGTTTGAACCTACCAAGTTGAGACGCTATCCACAAATGAAAAAGAAACAAGAGGAAAAGGCAGGCATATCTAAAGTCACAACCACCGTCAACACTGAACCCAAACACTTTGGTTTCCTGGAAGCTGCCTGTGGAGTCATTCAAGTAACTTCTGTGGATTGCTGATTGGCATCGTTTATGGTTAGAACTAGGGCGGTATCTGATCGCCTTCAAACCTCTAACTTTCATTCTTGATTAATCGAAATGTTCTTGGCAAATGCTTTTGCAGTTGTTCGTCTTGCAACAGTCCAAGAATTTCACCTCTACCGTCGCAGTACGAATGCCCCTGTCTGTCCCTGTTAACCATTACCTCAAGTCCAGAAAACCAACATAAGACCGAGGTCCTATTCCATCATTCCATGCTGTGATATTCAGGCGCGGTAAACCTGCTTTAAGCATTCTAATTTGTTCAAAGTAAACGTATCGGCCACCCAGGACACTCGGTTAAGAGCACCCCGAATGATCCAATGAATTGTCTGATCGAGGCAGTGACCACTGTTAGGCGGCACCACCCAGCCGAGACCCATATCCAACTACGAGCTTTTGAGCTCGTAGTTGAAATGGGTACCTTTTCTGTTACCTTTAGTCCAAGGAAGTTGATGAGCAACCAATCAAAAACTTTTGAAGAGATTCTTCTTGACCCAATCAAGCAGCCCAACCTGCCATCAGTTTCAGGAATAGAAAAACGGAAGAAAATTGCAAGAGAGGCAGAAGTGGTAACATCAAAAGAACATCTAGTGGTGATTAAGAGGGAAGAAAACCTGAAAGCAAAAGGCAAAGGGAAGAAGAAAAGTTCAGATGGGAAGGGTGTGAAATTGAAAAAAATTCTTCCTAAGAGGGAAGCAAATAGAGATTCGAATGATAGCAAATCAGACATCAGCCTTGAACTTGGCTGTGATGAGGATGATCAGAGTATTCAAGAAAGTGACAGTGATGGCAAGGAGACACCCAGTAAGCAAAAGATTGTTCCCAAGCTAAATGAGTGCTATGCAGTTAGATACAATGCCATGAATGACAAACAAGGTTGGTACATAGGAAGGGTTCTAGACTTTCCTGACGAGGGAAAAGTTAAGCTCAAGTTTCTTCACTGCTTGAGCCTTGCCACCTACTCTTTCAATTGGCCAAAGATAGATGATATTGATACTTTGGATAACAAATACATTTTTGCAGGACCAGTAATTTTAGTGGGAACCAGACCATTTGCAATACACCAAATCTGTCAGGTTATTGTATCGTACAAGACAGTTACTGGAAAGCGTCAGTAGATCTTTGTTTTATGCCCATAAACGGAAGCTACAACATGTATGAGTCACTTTTTGTATCTGAAGTCAACCATAATTTGTTTGATATGTTTTTTGTTTTTAAAATACAAGCAATCATTTACATTCAGTGATTTGTGCACCTCAGGTAAGATACTTGAAACGTTTATCTGTTAGGTAAGTCCAACACTATCGGAGTTACCCCAAAGCAGCAGAAAAAAGTATGGCCTGGCCTTTTGATGCCAGTCAGTTTGACATAAAAATTGTTTGCTTATGGACTTATAGTGATTCTTGATGCCCTTTAAGATGGTGAAGTCATATTGACATATTGTTGGAAAAAGGTAGTAGGGTATGTTGCACTTCCCCCAAAGCTGGGGTAAGTCCAACATAGCAGATTGCACAAACTTTGAGACCTAATGATGGTTTACAAGCACAGTATACGGGAGAATCAGAAAGTGAATAATGTGGGAAACTGCTGTAAAAAAAGGTTGATAGAAGATAAAAAAAAAAAAATCTCGAGAGTCAATTTATCAGAAAAAAACATGTTAAGGTGTCGGACTTTCCAATGTCTGCAAAGTAGGAAGGAGCTGATTAAACCAGTAGAATTTGAAAACTGACTTTGGGGAAGCCTGAAAGTTTAGCCCATTTAAATCTGAACAGATTCAGATAGGTTTTAGAATGGTGCTTATTAGAGAAAGAAGATTATTTAATTTTTTATTAATCAACTGGGCCTCTGATAATCTTCATCAATGTATATCTTTAAGGGGTATTGGTCTCCTACTTACCAGGTGGGAAAAGTTTTCTTCTAAAGTAGTATTATTTGCTGTTTCTTCTGAATTCTGTGCAAAGAAAACATTTTTGTATAAGAGTGTCACTTTTAATTAACATTTAAAAGTCAATGCATACAGTAGCAGTGCTGGTCCTTATTTCTGAATTTTTGTCCGAATTGATGGGGCTCAATTAGTTTCACAGCGCTTATTTGAAGTATTCATAATTGTCATTATAGTTAATTGCATTAATTTTTATCAAAAAGATCATTTTGATTGAACTATAGTCAATAGAACCTAATAATCTTAAATATCAACAAGTCATTGCAACCAGTACTATTGAACTGCTGGTTATTGCATACAATGATGTCGCATCTAACTGTAACAACTTCAAGAGTCAGTGAGATTGATCTAAGATAGGCTAATCATGAACTCATTCGTTTTAGTTTAGTGACTTACTATAATCCTTTTTTTAAAATTCGTTTCACTTAGCTTAGAAACTAGTAACACAGGTGTGTAGCTTTTTATTTATCCCAATGGAATTTATTCTTGAAAAATAAACAAGGATGGAAAATTACCATTATTGGTTAGCATCAGTTTCTCTTCATTCTGAGCAAGATTGAACATGAGGTTCAAATGTTGCTAAAAACATATAAAAATGGTACTGTATAGGCTACAGAAGGGAATGAAAGTTAATTATGTAACATTATTGGTAAGATTATGTGATACTGAGTAATATTGTATCATAGATAGCATTATATCATAACTCTTGTTTTGAACTCTTGGGTACTTCTCTTTCTCTTATGACACATAGTATATTTTTGCAGATGTTGATGGCACTTAGTGTTTGATTCAATCTGAAATTCAACCACCAACTATCATTATGACTTGAGATAAAGCTTCTGACATTATAGCAGATGGGAGTAAGAACCAAGTCCCGGACAAAGGAGGAAATGGAAAAGAAGATCTTCCAGAGGAAATGAAACCCAAGAAAAACACGTTACTAATGAGTAGTTTTACGAAAATAAAAGAACTGAGACTGCAAAAATTATGAACGCAGGGTGAGATCAGTGTTGATTAGTATGATCAAATTGCATAAGGTACAGAAGGTAATAGAAGAAAAAAAAGTGTTAAATTTAAATTACAGTGGACTGGGGTCAGTTTTGGAACCTTCTCAGCCACTTCCCTGGGGGGACGAGATCTTACAGGGACAAAAGGTGGGGGAAGGAATGATCGGTAGATGGTATGTTAGAGGAGGGAGGAGCCAAATCTTTGGCATAATGTTTCTCGGCAGGATGAAAGGGATTCAAGTTTAAATTCTTTGAGGTAAAAGGAGTAAGGTAGAGGGGAACTGCCATAAATGATGTGCAGTGATCTCTTCTGAACTTGTTCTATTTTATCAGTTTCATCCTGGGTAAGGGCAAAGTGCCAAAACGGACAAGCATATTCAACTAAGGGCTGGATGAAAGTGCAAAATATTAGTTTCAGCTTGTCCTTAGGAACACGAAATTTTGTCAGTGTTTTTAGCATTTGGATTGCGCCGTTAGCTTTTTTTTTTACAATTGTCCAGGGGTGGATCCAGTATTTTTTTGGGGGGGGGGGGGAATAGATTGATCCGAAATTTTTTTTTCAGGGGGGGGGGCGCAAAATAGGTTGATCCGATAAACTTGCGTTAGGAACAAGTTTAATTAACGCAAAGTTGAGTTAATTAAGTAAATTATACTACTTTAGACTACGCTAGGGGGGGAGCACTCCCTCACCTCCCCCCGCTGGATCCGCCACTGTATTCTCCCGCCATGAGAGGTCAGAAGAAATCACCACACCAAGTAAAGTTATTTTATGGCTTATTAGCTCGGAAGCGATAGGAGGTTCGAAAGACGGTTGAGTATTCCGAAGAAAAGAAAACGTCGTGACCTTGCACAAAAAAACTGGCAGAGAAGTGGAAAATTGGTCTTTATACTTTACAGTTTGCTCTCTATTTGTTAAGAAGCTCTTGATGATTTTAATAATAAAGCTGGGTATATTTTTCCGCCATTTTTTCTAAAAGGATTTTGTGATCAACAAGGTCAAATGCTTTTCTGAAATCAATTGCGATTAAATTTATCCATTTTCCAGGTTCATCCAGGTGTTTTAAAATAAAATCAATTAAATTAACGAGGTAATGAACTGTCGAACACTTAGGGATGTTACCAAATTGCTTTCGATCAGTTACTTTCAAAAGATATTTTTTCAGCCATGCGGCAACAAAGCTTTCGTATAAACTGCGAAGGCTTGGACTCCAAAAGATGGTCAACTTCATTTTCATAGTAATTTGCTTGTGCCTCTTTGATTTTCCATTTTATTTGGTTTGCCAACTGTTTTGCTTGGTTCTCTTGACCTTTTCGTATTAGGTGCAATTTATGTTTTATCAGTCGCTTTATTTTTAAATTTACGTATGGTTTATCGCTAGAACAGAATTTAGTCTTACGTTCGGGAAAGCACTCGAGAAATTTTGTATTTACCTTATTATGGAATTCTTCTACTTGGGAATCCAAGTCTTTAGCTAAAGAGACCGCGACCCAGTTTTCTCCCGTTATCCAGTCACCGAATTGCAACAGACCACGGTCAGTGATCGGCCTTGAAGTAACTTCGGTTACTGAATATTATTACTTTTTCCAAGGGGCTCCCCTGTAGTATATAATGATAACTTTCACCAAGGGGTGCTTGTTTACTTGGATTCTGGTAATATTCCGAAAGATTTGTCAGGATTACATCCAGAGAAGTACTCCCCTTAGTTGTTGGGAAATCGACTAGAGTTTTAAGGTGAAGTGACCTGGCCAGCGATTTGCTATCAAATTCGTTAGCATTACTACTCCGAAATATGGATGAGTTCTCTGGACGTAATCTGTTGATCCCAAAAAGAACCTTCAAAAAAGGTTCATTCGATTGGAAACTCAAAGGGATAGTGCCCTTTTTAATAGTCAAAAATGATTGGAGGGCAACTGCCCCCCCCCTACGCCCATCATTTCCCCTAACACATCCAATCAAACTTTTGAGATAGCCATTTTGTTCAGTGTAGCTGATTTCTAGATAGAAAATATATTTTTGAGGAAGAAACTCTCCCATAACCCTCGGCAAGAGTTTTAAGTTATGCCCTGGGGCATATAAGGTTTTTATAGAAGGCGTTGTCGTAGAAACTTCAAAACAGCCACATTTAATTGGAAATTGAAAGGGCTAGTGGCCTTTTTAATAGTCGAAAGTGATTTGAGGGCAACTAGCCCCACTCCCACGCCCATCATTCCCCCAAACACATCCAATCAAAATTGTGAGATAGCCATTTTGTTCAGCGTAGTTGATTTCCAGATAGAAAATATGTTTTTGAGGAGGACAATCCCCCACAACCCTCAGGGCAAGGGTTTTAAGTTATGCCCTGGGGGCATATAAGGTTGTTATAGAAGGCGGTGTCGTAGAAACTTCAAAAAAGGCTCATTCGATTGGGAATTCCGAGGGCTAGTGCCCTTTGTAATAGTCGAAAGTGATTTGAGGGCAACTAGCCCCCCTCTCAAGCCCGCCTTTTCCCCAAACACATCCAATCAAAATTCTAAGACAGCCATCTTATTAAACGTAATTTTAAGTTCTGGAAATTAGGTCTTTGAGGATTACAACTCCCCCAAAGCCCTCAGGGCAAGGGTTATAATTTAAGGATTCTCCGAATCCTTCATATTATTTCTTATGGAAGGATGCTCGTATAAACTTTAGAGAGGGCTCGTTTGATTGGAAATTGAAAGTTCTTGTTCACTTTTTAAGAGTCAAAAGAGATTGAAGGGCAACTAGCCCCTCTCCCTCCTACACGCCCTCAATGCATCAGATAAAAGTTTTGAGATGGACATTTTGTTAAAATAGTTCAAAGTTCTGATAACAAAAACTCCGGTGTCGACACAGCCCACCAGGGCCCAGGGGTAGGCGTTGTAAGTTATGCCCTGGGGCATAACTTATTAAGGGGGGTTTATAACTTATGGGAAGGGGTTTTGTATGGGAAGAACACATAGGAAATCTATTATAATTATCCAATTATAAGGTTAAAATACATACTCTGTGATAGATGCAAAATTGCTTTGGCACACAAATTCCTATTAAGGTCAATTCCAAACAGCCGTGATCCCTTTGTGTCAGCAAGTGAAATGGTCTAAACTCCCTTATTGGAGCTATTTTTTCAATACATTCATTGTTGTCAATCGCTGTCCACATGTTATGCAAGCTGTCTATTGTTCATATATAAGGTTTTTATCAAAGAGGTATTCCTATAGACTTTGATAAAAGCCTCATTCGATTTAAATTGAAAGTTCTAGATCCGTTTTTAAAGTCAAGAATAATCGGACAGTAAGCACCCCCCCCCCCCATGCCAAAAAAACTTGAAACTTTTTGCAATCAAAAACGAACAAAAATTAATTTAAAAAAAAACTTTCCGAAAAATAAGTTTTTCAAAGAAAAGTAAAGGCCATTTTAAACTTAACATCAGGAGATACAAATACCTGTTAAAATTCAAACTCAAAACGACCAGAAATTACTATTAAAGAATAAATGAAACCCAAAACGAACAGAAATTAAATAAACAATCATAGCAAAAAACATACAACAAGTAATAATATAAATGAATAAATAGATCTTAAAGCGAGTAATACTTAGATTG
Organism: Artemia sinica; assembly: GCA_027921565.1. NCBI lineage: Eukaryota > Metazoa > Arthropoda > Branchiopoda > Anostraca > Artemiidae > Artemia > Artemia sinica. Next base: position 7,038,486 of record CM051264.1, on the reverse strand, counting down.
AATATGAAAATCTAGCTTAAAACGAAAATAAATATTTTGCTATTAAAGTATAAATGAAACTTAAAACATGCGAACAAAACATACAATATATATTAATGTAAATGAATAAATAAATCTTAAAACGAGTGAAACTTAAATTGAATATGCAAATCAAGTTTGAATCGAATAAAAATAACTACAAACAAGAGTTTGGGTATCGTCTCACTGCAGAAGCCTAAAACCTACTGCGTCATTGGCGCTTTACTGAAAACGAATTATATTACAAATGTTTTTTTTTGTGCTTAATATTGAAAATAAATATTAAAATTACAGTAAAATTTTGAACTGATGAGCTTTTAGCAATTAATATCATTATGCAAGGCCGTATCCAGGGGGGGGGGGGGGGTTACCCGGTTTGAACCCCCCCGAAATTTTTGACCGACTCGAAAATAAGTCGAAAATTTGTAAAACTTAGGTAAAAATCAGTAAAATTAGTCGAAAAATGAATAAAAAATTAGTAAACCCCCCCCCAAAAAAAAGTCGAAAATTAGTAAAACCGCCCCTGAACAAAAATCCTGGATAAGGCCCTGTCATTATGCATCAAATATTCAGTTTAATTTATTAGTTCTTTTCGAGATTGGTCAAGACAAATATAGTTTCACTACAAGCTAAATTTGGATACTGCCCCCTTCTTTAACTGTAAAAACCTAAAGCCTTCTGCGTCATTGGTGCTTCACTGAAAACGAATTACTCGTATATTATAAATTTATTATTTTCCAGTTCTTACAGCATTGAAAATGAAAATAAAAATTACAGTGAAAAAAAAACTTGAACTGATTGATCTTTCAACAATTAATATCATTATATATCTAATATTCAATTTGATTTTGCTTATACTTTCCAAGACTGTTCAAGACTCATAAAGTTTTGCCATTTTTTTTAACTGTGCCATTTTTTTTAACTAATCGTGTTAGTTTGTTATGAAAACATTCTATGACTTCTAGGCATTTCTATTTGAGCGGAAAACTGCACCTCAAACTTTGTGGAACATGTATTTTCTTGCATGAAACACCAAAATATAATAAAATGTCAAGTTTCGGAGTGTTCCACCACTCGCAAGCAAGTGCCATTGGTATTTTCGAATCCGCATGGTCAATTTAGGGGGTGGAGGGTAGGCTAATTCTCGTAGCAGCCCCATTCCGTCGTGGTATGGTTCACATTTTCAACACCTGGCGTCCGGACTATCATATAATCTACCAAGCATACAACTACCCCAAATCAGTATCAATAAATAAATGAAACCCAAAACGAACAAAAATTAAAATAAATATTAGAGTCAAACTCAAAACGAGCATAAATTAATGTGAGTAGGGTTCAAAACCCCTATGCTTTCTAAAAGCCAGAATATAATTTGTACTTTACTGAAAAAAAAATTCAAATGAGTTTACTGAAAAAAAAATGTGCATTACCAATTTAATATACATATGCTGATATTTATTCCTAAAATCTTAATTAATTTTTGATTTCTTAAAGTTACAAAAGTGAAAATATTTCAAAGAATTGTTATCAGTAAAGCGCCAATGACGCAGTAGGTTTTAGGCTTCTGCAGTGAGACGATACCCAAACTCTTGTTTGTAGTTAATTTTATTCGATTCAAACTTGATTTGCATATTCAATTTAAGTTTCACTCGTTTTAAGATTTATTTATTCATTTACATTAATATTGTATGTTTTGTTCGCATTGATTGTTTATTTAATTTCTGTTCGTTTTAAGTTTCATTTATACTTTAATAGCAAAATATTTGTTTTCGTTTTAAGCTAGATTTTCATATTCAATCTAAGCATTACTCGCTTTAAGATCTATTTATTCATTTATATTATTACTTGTTGTATGTTTTTTGCTATGATTGTTTATTTAATTTCTGTTCGTTTTGGGTTTCATTTATTCTTTAATAGTAATTTCTGGTCGTTTTGAGTTTGAATTTTAACAGGTATTTGTATCTCCTGAGGTTAAGTTTAAAATGGCCTTTACTTTTCTTTGAAAAACTTATTTTTCGGAAAGTTTTTTTTAATTAATCTTAAAAAAAGAAAAGAGCTCCATTAAACCAAAATGAGCAAAAATAGAATCAAATAGTCTACCAAGAATACAGCTACCGCAAATCAGTATCAATAGATAAATGAAACCCAAAACAAACAGAAATTAAAATAAATAAGAGTCAAACTCAAAACGAGCAGAAACTAATATGAGTAGGGTTCTTAACCCCAAGCTTTTTAAAGCCCGGAATATAATTTTTAATATACTGAAAAAAAATGTTTTTAAATGTTTTCACTTTTCTAACTTTAAGAAATCAAAAATCAATTAGGATTTTGAGGAATAAATATCAGCATATGTACATATAAACCACAGTAGACAGAATATACCCAGTAAGCTTATCGCAGATCATTTCTGGTCTTCGTGAACAAAAAGCTCCTCCCACTTATTTCTGTTTCAATGCACTTTGCACTCCTTCCCACTTGTACTCCTTCCCACTTGTTTCAATGCACTTTGATGGAAACAGACGGAAACAGACTAACCTGCATTCCCGCTAATCTGACTTCGCCTATGTTTATATCTGCCAAAACGTTCTCCGGAGCACTCGCACCCCGGTCCGGGTTTTTATAATGGGTGAGATAGAGAATGATCATACTGCTAATTATATAAACTGTGATATAAACTGACAGTACAGATTTTTTTTCAATAAATCCATTTGAATCTTTTTCAGTAAAGTACAAGTTAAATTCTGGCTTTTAGAAAGCTTGGGGTTTTAGAAAACGTTTGATTGTTCAAGTGTTGGTTCATCATTTATAGTAACTGCAAATGCAAATTTTCGTTTTTGGGCCTTTCAACAGACATTTTATCTCAACAGTCCACAATCAATATATATCTCACCAATCAACAAATATCTCAACTCAACAATCTTATTTATGTTATGTATAACATCATATAAGTAAATACTTATATGATATCATAAAAAATGCTTATATGATGTAAAAACATAATTCATGACTTTATTTGCAAAAAACCAAAATTAAGACTCTTAACGATTTTTCTCAGAATTCTGACCTATCTAGATCGTTTTTTTTATGCAAGAATATCCCAAGATACCAATTTTCCTGAAAAAAATATCGAGCCGTTTTCGAGAAAAAGCACACAATTATTACCCACATATAAAGATAGTATAATTATCCCATATATATATATATATATATATATATATATATATATATATATATATATATATATATATATATATATAATATATATATATATATATATAATATATATATATATATATATATATATATATATATATATATATATATATATATACATATATATATATATATATATATATATATATATATATATATATATATATAATATATATATATATATATATATATATATATATATATATATATATATATATATATATATATATATACATATATATATATATATATATATATATATATATATATATATATATATATATATATATATATATATATATTATATATATATATATATATATATATATATATATATATATATATATATATATATATATATATATATATATATATATATATATATATATATATATAAGATATTTATCTATCATCTTTGCCTATTACAATGTATTAGTCTCTTTGTTTTCAAACCTCTATAACCATATCTTGTATCATATCTAGGCTTATCTATTTTTGAGAATTATTGAAAAAGAATTTTTATTTGGTTACTTAACTATGTTTGTTACACCTAGATTTTATTTAGATTTTATTTTAGTCGCTAACTGGAGCCTTAAGGTCTAATTTTTTTTTATGTTGGCATTTCCTTCACAGCGAAAAATGACTATATTTATTTCTGTTTGTACGTTCAATCCTGGGGCCAAAACTTACCTTGGATTTAACTTAGTAAGTAAATGGGAGTAAATTAAAATTAGCATAAGAGGCTAGTAAGAAAGCTAACTCTTATCTGTTCTATTTCATTCATTATTGAAGTGCCAGGAAAATGTTTTATAGTCACTAGAAAGGGTTGTGCAAAATAAAATATTCTTGAATTTTATCACACATCTAAAATTTCTAATTTGTCAGCCATTTGGCTAAGGGTTTCCAAAGCAGACTAGCTTTTAAAGTTGCCGAAGAAATGACAATCCTTTCTTTGTAATATTTACCTCTTAAGATTGTTAATCTGTTAATGTCTTTAATCAGTTATACTTTCTTTCTGTTTCGATCAAGTTTTAGTCTTGTTTTGACATGAGGCGAGGCAAGCGCTTTTAGTGAAAGAGATGTAAACGTGGTCTCTGTGTAAGTAAATGTAGGCATAATCATTACACAAGGAGAGGCAGGATTAGTCTCTAAAGGAGAGATATAGTTCCCTTATTGTGCAAGGGTAATAGGACTACGTCTCAGTCTCCATAATTTGGATCTTGCCAAAAATGATCACTAGAAGTACTGGTAACTGCCTTGAAGTAAAATCTTTGCACTTAAAGCTTTTTCAGCTTTGAGAAAAACAAATTCGTGACTGATTACAATTAATAAAAACAATTAAAATTCACTGAGATGACAGTGTGACGGACTCCAAAATAAAAACAGGCATTGGTTAGGAACATTGACAAACATGTTCAAGAGTAAAAGGCAGAAATAATTGAAGCACATAACCGCATACGCAGCCTTTTGTAATAGACCCTGTTTCCCTAGACTAATTACGAGTAGTCCGAGTAGTCTAATTATTAACCAATCAAAATAGGTTACATCTGATGTGTTTATTTATTAACCTATTTGAAAAATCCATTTAATGTTTAGTTTCTGAATCTACTGAGAATAGCTCATAGAATTAGCAAGAGAAAATACCTATGTGCAGGGATAATTAATGACGCTTGAGTAAATCAATTGTGACAGATTGTAGGGGCATTTTGTTAGGGTTATATTGGTGTACTATTGGCAATACCTGAGTACTTTATTTTATATCATGCTCCTGTTACAATTTCCTCATTTTTATTAAACCGGCCATATGTTTATCTTTCTTATCTCATTAAATTTTCATCAGAGTAATTTTCTGTGAAGTCTCTATTCAGTTTAATTTACTCTTTCTTTCTAGGTAAACTTGTATAATCCTTGCCTATAAGTGTAGCTATTGCAGTTGGTATATCTTAGCTGGTGGCTCCCTATGTAACTTAAAATCTTTGATTACAAGGGTATATAGTTTAGAACAGCTCTAACTAAGTCCGAATTTCATTATTTTGGTTTTTAATTTATTTGCATTAGCCAGCTTTTAGGTTTGATTCAAATTGGGATATAGTTTCTTGTCCAGTCCTAATTATTTTATCATTAGCAATGGGTCTCTACTTACCATCATACACTTACGCCTCTAATCCCGTGACGGTCAAAGCCCAAGCTAAGTGACTCCCTAGGCCACTCTATGCCGTAGCAGTGTGCGTTTTCTATTATTCATCTGGTCAGCCCACTGCGGCGAGAAAGGCTTTTTGGGATCGACAGATTACGTCCAGAGAACTCACCCATATTTTGGAGTAGTAATGCTAACGAACTTGATAGCAAATCGCTGGCCAGGTCACTTCACCTTAAAACTCTAGTCGATTTCCCAACAACTAAGGGGAGTACTTCTCTGGATGTAATCCTGACAAATCTTTCGGAATATTACCAGAATCCAAGTAAACAAGCACCCCTTGGTGGAAGTTATCATTATATACTACAGGGGAGCCCCTTGGAAAAAGTAATAATATTCAGTAACCGAAGTTACTTCAAGGCCGATCACTGACCGTGGTCTGTTGCAATTCGGTGACTGGATAACGGGAGAAAACTGGGTCGCGGTCTCTTCAGCTAAAGACTTGGATTCCCAAGTAGAAGAATTCCATAATAAGGTAAATACAAAATTTCTCGAGTGCTTTCCCGAACGTAAGACTAACTTCTGTTCCAGCGATAAACCATACGTGAATTTAAAAATAAAGCGACTGATAAAACATAAATTGCACCTAATACGAAAAGGTCAAGAGAACCAAGCAAAACAGTCAGCAAACCAAATAAAATGGAAAATCAAAGAGGCACAAGCAAATTACTATGAAAATGAAGTTGACCATCTTTTGGAGTCCAAGCCTTCGCAGTTCTTCAGTAAAGTAAAAAGTCTGACAGGTAAAAGTTCTCAACCAGTTGACTTCATGAAGGAGAAGTCTCTAGAGAAAACTGCGAATGATTTAAATGTCCATTTGGCTTCAATTGTGCAGTCTTACCCCCCTCTTCCACCTGAGGATCCTCCAGTAAATTTAACTACTCCTTCAGATGATAATTTAATTGCTGATATTTCATCGTTAATTATAATCCGTAAACTCTCTTCGTTAAAAAGAACTTCCGTTGCCCCTTTTGACATTCCAGTTGCTCTCATTAAAGCACTTGCTAAAGAATTATCATTTCCCCTTCAGATAATCTTCAATAATATAACAAAAACAGGATATTTTCCAAAAAAAAATGAAAGAAAGGTTTTATCACCCCCATTCCAAAGAAAGGAGCAGCTAATGTTTTCTCTGGTGTCCGGCCGATCAGAGTTACGTCTGTTTTTAGCAGATTATACGAAAGCTTTGTTGCCGCATGGCTGAAAAAATATCTTTTGAAAGTAACTGATCGAAAGCAATTTGGTAACATCCCTAAGTGTTCGACAGTTCATTACCTCGTTAATTTAATTGATTTTATTTTAAAACACCTGGATGAACCTGGAAAATGGATAAATTTAATCGCAATTGATTTCAGAAAAGCATTTGACCTTGTTGATCACAAAATCCTTTTAGAAAAAATGGCAGAAAAATAAACCCAGCTTTATTATTAAAATCATCAAGAGCTTATTAACAAATAGAGAGCAAACTGTAAAGTATAAAGACCAATTTTCCACTTCTCTGCCAGTTTTTTGTGCTCGGTCACGACATTTTCTTTTCTTCGGAATACTCAACCGTCTTTCGAACCTCCTATCGCTTCCGAGCTAATAAGCCATAAAATAACTTTACTTGGTGTGGTGATTTCTTCTGACCTCTCATGGCGGGAGAATACAGTGGCGGATCCAGAGGGGGGAGGTGAGGGAGTGCCCCCCCCCCTAGCGTAGTCTAAAGTAGTGTAATTTACTTAATTAACTCAACTTTGCGTTAATTAAACTTGTTCCTAACGCAAGTTTATCGGATCAATCTATTTTGCCCCCCCCCCCCCCAAAAAAAAATACTGGATCCACCCCTGGACAATTGTAAAAAAAAAGCTAACGGCGCAATCCAAATGCTAAAAACACTGACAAAATTTCGTGTTCCTAAGGACAAGCTGAAACTAATATTTTGCACTTTCATCCAGCCCTTAGTTGAATATGCTTGTCTGTTTTGGCACTTTGCCCTTACCCAGGATGAAACTGATAAAATAGAACAAGTTCAGAAGAGATCACTGCAAATCATTTATGGCAGTTCCCCTCTACCTTACTCCTTTTACCTCAAAGAATTTAAACTTGAATCCCTTTCATCCTGCCGAGAAAATTTATGCCAAAGATTTGGCTCCTCCCTCCTCTAACATACCATCTACCGATCATTCCTTCCCCCACCTTTTGTCCCTGTAAGATCTCGTCCCCCCAGGGAAGTGGCTGAGAAGGTTCCAAAACTGACCCCAGTCCACTGTAATTTAAATTTAACACTTTTTTCTTCTATTACCTTCTGTACCTTATGCAATTTGATCATACTAATCAACACTGATCTCACCCTGCCTTCATAATTTTTGCAGTCTCAGTTCTTTTATTTTCGTAAAACTACTCATTAATAACGTGTTTTTCTTGGGTTTCATTTCCTCTGGAAGATCTTCTTTTCCATTTCCTCCTTTGTCCGGGACTTGGTTCTTACTCCCATCTGCTATAATGTCAGAAGCTTTAGTGTCATAAGAGAAAGAGAAGTACCCAAGAGTTCAAAACAAGAGTTATGATATAATGCTATCTATGATACAATATTACTCAGTATCACATAATCTTACCAATAATGTTACATAATTAGCTTTCATTCCCTTCTGTAGCCTATACAGTACCATTTTTAAATGTTTTTAGCAACATTTGAATCTCATGTTCAATCTTGCTCAGAATGAAGAGAAACTGATGCTAACCAATAATGGTAATTTTCCATCCTTGTTTATTTTTCAAGAATAAATTCCATTGGGATAAATAAAAAGCTGCACACCTGTGTTACTAGTTTCTAAGCTAAGTGAAACGAATTTTAAAAAAAGGATTATAGTAAGTCACTAAACTAAAACGAATGAGTTCATGATTAGCCTATCTTAGATCAATCTCACTGATTCTTGAAGTTGTTACAGTTAGATGCGACATCATTGTATGCAATAACCAGCAGTTCAATAGTACTGGTTGCAATGACTTGTTGATATTTAAGATTATTAGGTTCCATTGACTATAGTTCAATCAAAATGATCTTTTTGATAAAAATTAATGCAATTAACTATAATGACAATTATGAATACTTCAAATAAGCGCTGTGAAGCTAATTGAGCCCCATCAATTCGGACAAAAATTCAGAAATAAAGACCAGCACTGCTACTATATGCATTGACTTTTAAATGTTAATTAAAAGTGACACTCTTATACAAAAATGTTTTCTTTGCACAGAATTCAGAAGAAACAGCAAATAATACTACTTTAGAAGAAAACTTTTCCCACCTGCTAAGTAGGAGACCAATACCCCTTAAAGATATACATTGATGAAGATTATCAGAGGCCCAGTTGATTAATAAAAAATTAAATAATCTTCTTTCTCTAATAAGCACCATTCTAAAACCTATCTGAATCTGTTCAGATTTAAATGGGCTAAACTTTCAGGCTTCCCCAAAAGTCAGTTTTCAAATTCTACTGGTTTAATCAGCTCCTCCCTACTTTGCAGACATTGGAAAGTCCGACACCTTAACATGTTTTTTTCTGTTAAATTGACTCTAGAGATTTTTTTTTTTTTTTATCTTCTATCAACCTTTTTTTACAGCAGTTTCCCACATTATTCACTTTCTGATTCTCTCGTATACTGTGCTTGTAAACCATCACTAGGTCTCAAAGTTGGTGCAATCTGCTATGTTGGACTTACCCCAGCTTTGGGGGAAGTGCAACATACCCTACTACCTTTTTCCAACAATATGTCAATATGACTTCACCATCTTAAGGGCATCAAGAATCACTATAAGTCCATAAGCAAACAATTTTTATGTCAAACTGACTGGCATCAAAAGGCCAGGCCATACTTTTTTCTGCTGCTTTGGGGTAACTCCGATAGTGTTGGACTTACCTAACAGATAAACGTTACAAGTATCTTACCTGAGGTGCACAAATCACTGAATGTAAATGATTGCTTGTATTTTAAAAACAAAAAACATATCAAACAAATTATGGTTGACTTCAGATACAAAAAGTGACTCATACATGTTGTAGCTTCCGTTTATGGGCATAAAACAAAGATCTACTGCCGCTTTCCAGTAACTGTCTTGTACGATGCAATAACCTGACAGATTTGGTGTATTGCAAATGGTCTGGTTCCCACTAAAATTACTGGTCCTTCATAAATGTATTTGTTATCCAAAGTATCAATATCATCTATCTTTGGCCAATTGAAAGAGTAGGTGGCAAGGCTCAAGCAGTAAAGAAACTTGAGCTTAACTTTTCCCTCATCAGGAAAGTCTAGAACCCTTCCTATGTACCAACCTTGTTTGTCATTCATGGCATTGTATCTAACTGCATAGCACTCATTTAGCTTGAGAACAATCTTTTGCTTCCTGGGTGTCTCCTTGCCATCACTGTCACTTTCTTGAATACTCTGATCATCCTCATCACAGCCAAGTTCAAGGCTGATGTCTGATTTGCTATCATTCGGATCTCTATTTGCTTCCCTCTTAGGAAGAATTTTTTTCAATTTCACACCCTTCCCATCTGAACTTTTCTTCTTCCCTTTGCCTTCTGCTTTCAGGTTTTCTTCCCTCTTAATCACCACTAGATGTTCTTTTTATGTTATCACTTCTGCCTCTCTTGTAATTTTCTTCCGTTTTTCTATTCCTGAAACTGATGGTAGGTTGGGCTGCTTGATTGAGTCAAGAAGAAACTCTTCAAAAGTTTTTGGTTGGTTGCCAATCAACTTCCTTGGACTAAAGGTAACAGAAAAGGTACCCATTTCAACTACGAGCTCAAAAGCTCGTAGTTGGATATGGGTCTCGGTTGGGTGGTGCCGCCTAACAGTGGTCACTGCCTCGATCAGACAATTCATTGGATCATTCGGGGTGCTCTTAACCGAGTGTCCTGGGTGGCCGATACGTTTACTTTGAACAAATTAGAATGCTTAAAGCAGGTTTACCGCGCCTGAATATCACAGCATGGAATGATGGAATAGGACCTCGGTCTTATGTTAGTTTTCTGGACTTGAGGTAATGGTTAACAGGGACAGACAGGGGCATTCGTACTGCGACGGTAGAGGTGAAATTCTTGGACTGTTGCAAGACGAACAACTGCAAAAGCATTTGCCAAGAACATTTCCATTAATCAAGAATGAAAGTTAGAGGTTTGAAGGCGATCAGATACCGCCCTAGTTCTAACCATAAACGATGCCAATCAGCAATCCACAGAAGTTACTTGAATGACTCCACAGGCAGCTTCCAGGAAACCAAAGTGTTTGGGTTCAGTGTTGACGGTGGTTGTGACTTTAGATATGCCTGCCTTTTCCTCTTGTTTCTTTTTCATTTGTGGATAGCGTCTCAACTTGGTAGGTTCAAACTTGGTCTGGTCAATTACAGATGGGTTTACTCTCATTGGAACACTCAGATTGAAGATTCCAGTTGCTTTCAACGACTTTTTGATCAGACTAGGAGTGAGATAGGTATTCCATACCTTTGATAAGAGACATACAAAATCCTTCTTTGACAGAATGTCGCCAGGGTGCTCCCTCAACTATTTCACAAGATTCTGATCATAAGACACTTTCAATCCCTTGAAAACCACTTTATCGAAAGGTTGAAGCATATGGGATGCATGTGGAGGTAGCTTGAGAAATGTCACATTATTTTTGTTTGCAAGTTTGACAAGAGCAAGAGAAAGATGTGTGCCATGTCCATCTAAGATGATGAGAGCCTATCCCTTCACATGAGGAAGAAACTAGAATTTAAACCAATTCATAAAGAGATGAGACGTCATCCACCCTTTCTTGTTAGATGAGTAAGATGCACCAGGGTAAGCTCCATTTACAGGTCTCCACGAGGTCCAGGTATTCTTTGCAGATAAAACTATTAGAGGCGGGAGTTTTTCTCCATTTGCACTGATACAAGCCAAGACAGTTGTATTTTCACGTCCATTACCACCTGTTCTACGAGTGGCTGGTGAGCCTTTGGCTCCAGCAACTTTCGTGTTTCCAGGATCCCTGCAGAAAGATGTCTTGTCCAAATTAAACCAGCACTGGGGCTTGTCAAGAATATCCATCGCCGTGGCAGTTTCATGCAACAGCTCATAAAAACCATACATTATGAAGGGGTCAGATTGCTGCAAAAGTCTTTTGTTTTCTAACCTTTTAGGTTTCTTTAGTGAAATTTTGTTTCAGCACTTGAACCCAACTCACCAGTCATGACCAGGTTGGTTGTACTTAAATCTTGTTCGAACTCTTGTTCGAAACACTTTGAAACCCTGTAGCATAGACATTCTCTTTGAAGATATCTCTGCTAGCGCGTTTTGTAGCTGAGTTGCATCATATGTTCCTCCAACCCTGCATTGTCTTTTCTGAACATAATTTCTAAGCATCTAGAAAAGACAAAGGAATTATGAATGAATAGGTGAATTTATTTGAAGGGGAATTATGAATGAATTGATGAATTTATTCGAAAACCTGTCACAAGCAGGTGGTAAAAAAGTTCCAAAACTGCCAGTAGCAGAATTCCAAAAGCTGTCAGCGCTTTAGCAGCACAAACTGTTTTAGCAGCTTTTCTTTGAGCAAAAAGTATTTCTATAGGTAAAATTTGTAGAAAAGTAACAAATGTAACTTAGTATAGCTTGCAGTTAGAAATATCAATGGTTTTCTGATTCATATTTAGTCATATTAAAGTACTGTATCATATTTACTCTAATACTGCTAATGGTGAATAGTATTCAAACTCTCAAGTATACTGTATATAGCTTACTGGTGATAGTTTATGGATTGAGTTGTAAACTCCAATGATATTGGTATTATAAAAATAATGCATACCCAACTGCATGCTTAGTACTCATTGATCACTATACTATAACTATAAAAAGGTCAGTATACTTTTACTAGCATAGGAAGAAAGGTCAGTAATTCAATGATCTATGTCTGGTTTTGATGTGTAGTAAATATTCGAGACATAAACTTTTGAAAGTAGTGAAAAAATTATATCAAGTCAAGTGAAAGTCATAGTTACTAGGGGTGGATTGTCATCAATGATGAAGCACTAGGGGTGGCAACCCTGAAAGAAAGGGGATTTTTGGAGAACTGATTTTGAGAATGTTTATGAGAAGACAGATTTTGTGGGAAATCCCCAAAAATTTGGGTATAGTGGAAGCACTGGTACTTTTTAAAAAATCTGCCAACAAATTTTACTAGACCATGAAAACTGTCAAGTAGCATTGCTACTATGCTACCCCACCTTTTACACGGTGGAGCACAACTTGTGTTTTGGCAGCTTTTCTTTGAGCAAAAATTATTTTCATATGTAAAAAGTTTATTTTCAGGCAAAATCTGCCAACAAATTTGATACCTGCCAAGTAGAATTTTTACTTTGCTACCCCACTTTTTGCATGGCAGGTCACAAGTAAAGGTTAAGACAGAAAAACAATGACAAGGGAGAAAGATAAATGAAAGCAGGCACAGAACTGCAATACATGAATGATCAACACAACACTACATTCAACTAAGTTAGTAGAGCCATCAAAGGATGGTTACTGGCTTCAACCCTTATTATCTAAAGCTTAGAATCTGTTCTTCCATTTAAAATATCGATCTTTGGTGACAAGGGGTAAGCTGACACCCATGCCAAACTTCCCCCATAGGGGGTAAGTCCAACATGTTGGACTTACGGATTTTTTGGTTTTTATGGGTGTCAGCTTACCCCATGTCACCAAAGATCCATATTTTAAATGGTAGAACACATTCTAAGCTTTAGATAATAAGGGTTGAAGTCAGTAACCATCCTTTGATGGCTCTACTAACTTAGTTGAATGTAGTGTTGTGTTGATCATTCGTGTATTGCAGTTCTGTGCCTGCTTTCATTTATCTTTCTCCCTTGTCATTGTTTTTCTGTCTTAACCTTTACTTGTGACCTGCCATGCAAAAAGTGGGGTAGCAAAGTAGAAATTCTACTTGGCAGGTATATTCTACTTGGCAGGAATCATGACTGGTGAGTTGGGTTCAAGTGCTGAAACAAAATTTCACTAAAGAAACCTAAAAGGTTAGAAAACAAAAGACTTTTGCTGCAATCTGACCCCTTCATAATGTACGGTTTTTATGAGCTTTTGCACGAAACTGCCACGGCGATGGATATTCTTGACAAGCCCCAGTGCTGGTTCAATTTGGACAAGACATCTTTCTGCAGGGATCCTGGAAACACGAAAGTTGCTGGAGCCAAAGGCTCACCAGCCACTCGTAGAACAGGTGGTAATGAACGTGAAAATACAACTGTCTTGGCTTGTATCAGTGCAAATGGAGAAAAAACTCCCGCCTCTAATAGTTTTATCTGCAAAGAATACCTGGACCTCGTGGAGACCTGTAAATGGAGCTGACGCTGGTGCATCTTATTCATCTACCAAGAAAGGGTGGATGACGTCTGATCTCTTTATGAACTGGTTTAAATTCCAGTTTCTTCCTCATGTAAAGGGATAGACTCTCCTCATCTTAGATGGACATGGCAAACATCTTTTTCTTGCTCTTGTCAAACTTGCAAACAAAAATAATGTGACATTTCTCAAGCTACCTCCACATGCATCCCACATGTTTCAACCTTTCGATAAAATGGTTTTCAAGGGATTGAAAGTGTCTTATGATCAGAATCTTGTGAAATGGCTGAGGGAGCACCCTGGCGACATTCTGTCAAAGAAGGATTTTGTATGTCTCTTATCAAAGGTATGGAATACCTATCTCACTCCTAGTCTGATCAAAAAGTCGTTGAAAGCAACTGGAATCTTCGATCTGAGTGTTCCAATGAGAGTAAACCCATCTGTAATTGACCAGACCAAGTTTGAACCCACCAAGTTGAGACGCTATCCACAAATGAAGAAGAAACAAGAGGAAAAGGCAGGCACATCTAAAGTCACAACCACCGTCAACACTGAACCCAAACACTTTGGTTTCCTGGAAGCTGCCTGTGGAGTCATTCAAGTAACTTCTGTGGATTGCTGATTGGCATCGTTTATGGTTAGAACTAGGGTGGTATCTGATTGCCTTCAAACCTCTAACTTTCATTATTGATTAATGGAAATATTCTTGGCAAATGCTTTTGCAGTTGTTTGTCTTGCAACGGTCCAAGAATTTCACCTCTACCGTCGCAGTACGAATGCCCCTGTCTGTCTCTGTTAACCATTACCTCAAGTCCAGAAAACCAACATAAGACCGAGGTCCCATTCCATCATTCCATGCTGTGATATTCAGGCGCGGTAAACCTGCTTTAAGCACCCTAATTTGTTCACAATAAACTTATCGGCCATCCAGGACACTCGGTTAAGAGCACCCCGAACGATCCAATGAATTGTCCGATCGAGGCAGTGACCACTGTTAGGCGGCACCACCCAACCGAGACCCATATCCAACTACGAGCTTTTGAGCTCGTAGTTGAAATGGGTACCTTTTCTGTTACCTTTAGTCCAAGGAAGCTGTTTGGCAACCAATCAAAAACTTTTGAAGAGATTCTTCTTGACTCAATCAAGCAGCCCAACCTACCATCAGTTTCAGGAATAGAAAAACGGAAGAAAATTGCAAGAGAGGCAGAAGTGATAACATCAAAAGAAAATCTAGTGGTGCTTAAGAGGGAAGAAAATCTGAAAGCAAAAGGCAAAGGGAAGAAGAAAAGTTCAGATGGGAAGGGTGTGAAATTGAAAAACATTCTTCCTAAGAGGGAAGCAAATAGAGATTCGAATGATAGCAAATCAGACATCAACCTTGAACTTGGCTCTGATGAGGAGATCAGAGTATTCAAGAAAGTGACAGTGATGGCAAGGAGACACCCAGTAAGCAAAAGATTGTTCCCAAGCTAAATGAGTGCTATGCCGTTAGATACAATGCCGTGAATGACAAACAAGGTTGGTACATAGGAAGGGTTCTAGACTTTCCTGACGGGGGAAAAGTTAAGCTCAAGTTTCTTTACTGCTTGAGCCTTGTCACCTACTCTTTCAATTGGCCAAAGATAGATGATATTGATACTTTGGATAACAAATACATTTTTGCAGGACCAGTAATTTTAGTGGGAACCAGACCATTTGCAATACACCAAATCTGTCAGGTTATTGTATCGTACAAGACAGTTACTGGAAAGCGTCAGTAGATCTTTGTTTTATGCCCAGAAACGGAAGCTACAACATGTATGAGTCACTTTTTGTATCTGAAGTCAACCATAATTTGTGTGATATGTTTTTCTTTTTTAAAACACAAGCAATCATTTACATTCAGTGATTCGTTCGCCTCAGCTAAGATACTTGTAACGTTTATCTGTTAGGTAAGTCCAACACTATCGGAGTTACTCCACAGCAGCAGAAAAAAGTATGGCCTGGCCTTTTGATGCCAGTCAGTTTGACATAAAAATTGTTTGCTTATGGACTTATAGTGATTCCTTGATGCCCTTTAAGATGGTGAAGTCATATTGACATAGTGTTGGAAAAAGGTAGTAGGGTATGTTGCACTTCCCCCAAAGCTGGGGTAAGTCCAACATAGCAGATTGCACCAACTTTGAGACCTAGTGATGGTTTACAAGCACAGTATACGGAAAAATCAGAAAGTGAATAATGTGGGAAACTGCTGTAAAAAAAGGTTGATAGAAGATAAAAAAAAAAAAATCTCGAGAGTCAATTTAACAGAAAAAAGCATGTTAAGGTGTCGGACTTTCCAATGTCTGCAAAGTAGGGAGGAGCTGATTAAACCAGTAGAATTTGAAAACTGACATGGGGAAGCCTGAAAGTTTAGCCCATTTAAATCTGAACAGATTCAGATAGGTTTTAGAATGGTGCTTATTAGAGAAAGAAGATTATTTAATTTTTTATTAATCAACTGGGCCTTTTTGGACAACATCCAAGCCTTTTTGGACAACAAAATGCTGCAAGCTGCTGCAATCCATTGGAAAAATATATGTCAAAATGTAAAAAAATTGTTGAAAATTCAAATGAGAAAGGTGAATTGCAGTAAAAAAGGCATCTTACTTTGACAATATGTATGAAATCCTAAAACATAGGCCCATAGGAAGTATAAAACCTGAACTTATATTATAAACATTTTTTAAAGGACATCCTGCCACAAAATTACAGATGATTCCTGGGATTCTGAAGCATCAAATCAAGATACCCCATCACCATCCACATCAGAAAGCAGAAAATAAAATTTTGGGTGTTAAACTTGTGGACCCATCAAGTAATTAATTACTGAAAAAAGTGGTTAGAAGCCAAGGTGAAAAGTTGCCAAAGCATCCAAAAAAGACAAACTGAGGATATGGAAGAATCAAAAAAGAGAAGAAGAAAATGAAACCCAGAGTGGCCAAAGAGCTCAATAATAGACACAGTTTGATAAGAGCCTGAGCAAAATAAATATTCTGCCCTTCAGCATGTCAAGTGAACATTGTGTTAATGCTCATTATTTTTTTCCTAAATAATAATTGTAATTAAGAACCCTTTAAACTCGTAGTTGGTCTTTGTTTCTTCTTTTTGTAGATTAGCTTGTGATATGCCAGATTAACCAAAGAAGAAGGATGGTTTTTTTTGGAAAATGGTTTTGAAGTTTAGGCATCTTTCCCATGCTACTATGATTCATTTTCAACTATTGCTATAAAACTAAAAATTGATTTAGAAAAGTAGGAACTTTCAAAAACAAATCTTTATTGATAAATAATTTTCAACACAAGCCAAATCAAAATAGGTTAATTAAACCCTGATGTATTGCTATGTTGTCGGCACTGTTGACACCATTCAAAATTCCTGCTTAATCCATCTTCAATATAAGCAAAGGAACTGTCAAAATCATCACCATTAAATGTTGATGAGGGTACCTGGCCAAAGTAACTCTTAAGAATCGTTTATCAATAAAACAAATTGTTTTGACGATTTTTCTTAGTCGAGATGTGGGGACTTGCAAATGCTAGATTCATTTTTAATCTTAGTTTGGTTTATACTTGTGATGGGTTGGGATCTACTCTTTTTTTGTTGTTGTTCTTTTGTCTTCCTTTTTTACCTTTTGCTCCTTGTTTTCTTGATCTGTTGTTATAAATGTCTGAAGATGTATTACTTTGTTAATTTTATCTGTATGTTCAATATATTAAGCTATTACATCGAGCTCTGCTCTCAGTTAGCTAAAGTAGACATTTTGTTGTAACTATTGTATTCATAAAGATTTGTCTATACCTATTAAGAAGACAAAAGTTGTGCAAAATACATGCTGCTATTATTATGATGACTGCGCTTGTAACTCTTTTAGTTTTCACAAGACTTTATCTTTGAGGCCTGTTTAATTAGCTAGCTTAAAAAGACAAAAGAAAATTTTAAGTTTCAATTTTGCTCTTAACGTCCTTAGTAAAAACTTAATTTTGTTTGAAATTAATCTTGGCCTGTTTTTAATTTAAACAAAACGTGAAAAAAGTGTTTGTTTAACTTAGGTAATGATAGGTTAATGTGGGCTATTCTCCCTAATGCTTGTTTATCTAAAACTTTTCCTCAATACCACACTAAAGAGTGGAGTATTAAATAGGGGACAGCCTCTTTTGTACAAGGAATAATTTTTGTTTGTTTTGAGTTTTATTATTTCTGAACGTTTGTCAAATGATGCCAGAAAATCTTTGATACACCACATGGTAGTGACACTGCCATGACATTTTTATTTTATTTCTGGGGGGGGCAACTCCCCTCATGTATGGAATAATTTCCGTTTGTCTTAAATTTCAATGTGTCTTCTTACTTCCTGTTGATTTTTTTATTTTATTTGTGACCGTTTTTCAAATAATGACGGGAATTTCCCTCGTTCTGTAGTAATATTTCTCCTGGAAATAACCCGACAAAATTTCCTTCCCGTTGAAAACCCCTCCTATACAAAATTCCACCCTAAAATCAAAAACAAAAATACGACCTTTTAACTAGCCTACTCTGAAAAAATGGCTATCTCAAAATTTTGATTGGACGACTTTAGGGGAGGGAGGTTAGCTGTCCTCCAACCATTTTGGTCACTTAAAAAGGGCACTAGCATTTTAATTTACTTTCGTATGAGCCATTAAATATCTCTCTATGATATTCTGGTAACCTGGTAGCCCTGGTAGGAAAAGCAAAGAAAAAAAAATGAGACATGTGCAAAAAAGTGATATACTCTATTGCATTACCCTATGCAGGGTTTTTGACCATGTTGATTCAAATTCATTTAGTTCAAAAACAAGACATAGCTTTCGTGGGCAAAGCCCAAATATGATGTCTCTTAGTCATAAATAGCAAAATAAAGTTGTCTGATAAAACTTCGTCAGGATAAATAAACTAAAGGTTAAAAACACTTGAGATTGAGAATAAAATTGTCTGATAAAACTTCGTCAGGATAAAATAAACTAAAGAATAAAAACACTAGAGATCATTTTAATATTTCACAAAGCTTGGCACAAAGCTTTTACTGTAGCGCATGGTGTTACAGTGGACTGGGGTCAGTTTTGGAACCTTCTCAGCCACTTCCCTGGGGGGACGAGATCTTACAGGGACAAAAGGTGAGGGAAGGAATGATCGGTAGATGGTATTTTAGAGGAGGGAGGAGCCAAATCTTTGGCATAATATTTCTCGGCAGGAAGAAAGGGATTCAAGTTTAAATTCTTTGAGGTAAAAGGAGTAAGGTAGAGGGGAACCGCCATAAATGATTTGCAGTGATCTCTTCTGAACTTGTTCTATTTTATCAGTTTCATCCTGGGTAAGGGCAAAGTGCCAAAACGGACAAGCATATTCAACTAAGGGCTGGATGAAAGTACAAAATATTAGTTTCAGCTTGTCCTTAGGAACACGAAATTTTTTCAGTATTTTTAGCATTTGGATTGCGCCGTTAGCTTTTTTTACATTTGTCCAGGGATGGATCCAGTAATTTTTTTTTTTTGGGGGGGGGGGCAAAAT
This sequence comes from Artemia sinica, assembly GCA_027921565.1. Lineage (NCBI taxonomy): Eukaryota > Metazoa > Arthropoda > Branchiopoda > Anostraca > Artemiidae > Artemia > Artemia sinica. Next base: position 7,019,138 of record CM051264.1, on the reverse strand, counting down.
GGATTGATCCGAAATTTTATTTTTAGGGGGGGCGCAAAATAGATTGATCCGATAAACTTGCGTTAGGAACAAGTTTAATTAACGCAAAGTTGAGTTAATTAAGTAAATTACACTACTTTAGACTACGCTAGGGGGGGGGCACTCCCTAACCTCCCCCCTCTGGGTCGCCACTGCAATTGTCTTTGTATTCTCCCACCATGAGAGGTCAGAAGAAATCACCACACCAAGTAAAGTTATTTTATGGCTTATTAGCTCGGAAGCGATAGGTGGTTCGAAAGACGGTTGAGTATTCCGAAGAAAAGAAAATGTCGTGACCGAGCAGTTGTCTGTATTCACGACCATGTTTAGTTCAGCCGCCTCTGAGGTAACTTGGTCGATGAAACCAGCAGCATTGCTCTTCGAATCCGCAGATACGACTTCCGTTAAGGACAAGTCGTCAACATATTTCCATCTGTCCTCTAGCTCAGCAGCAATTTCATTTATCATGAGGAGGAAGCCCAGCGGCCCGATCACAGTTCCTTGTGATATTCCACAAAAAACTGGCAGAGAAGTGGAAAATTGGTCTTTATACTTTACAGTTTGCTCTCTATTTGTTAATAAGCTCTTGATGATTTTAATAATAAAGCTGGGTTTATTTTTCTGCCATTTTTTCTAAAAGGATTTTGTGATCAACAAGGTCAAATGCTTTTCTGAAATCAATTGCGATTAAATTTATCCATTTTCCAGGTTCATCCAGGTGTTTTGAAATAAAATCAATTAAATTAACGAGATAATGAACTGTCGAACACTTAGGTATGTTACCAAATTGCTTTCGATCAGTTACTTTCCAAAGATATTTTTTCAGCCATGCGGCAGCAAAGCTTTCGTATAATTTGCTAAAAACTGACGTAACTCTGATCGGCCGGACACCAGAGAAATCATTAGCTGCTCCTTTTTTTGGAATGGGGGTGATAAAACCTTTCTTCCATTTTTTTTGGAAAATATCCTGTTTTTGTTCTATCATTGAAAATTATCTGAAGGGGAAATGATAATTCTTTAGCAAGTGCTTTAATGAGAGCAACTGGAATGTCAAAAGGGGCAACGGAAGTTCTTTTTAACGAAGAGAGTTTACGGATTTTAATTAACGATGAAATATCAGCAATTAAATTATCATCTGAAGGAGTAATTAAATTTACTGGAGGATCCTCAGGTGGAAGAGGGGGGTAAGACTGCACAATTGAAGCCAAATGGACATTTAGATCATTTGCAGTTTTCTCTAGAGGCTTCTCCTTCATGAAGTCAACTGGTGAGAACTTTTACCTGTCAGACTTTTTACTTTACTGAAGAACTGCGAAGGCTTAGACTCCAAAAGATGGTCAACTTCATTTTCATAGTAATTTGCTTGTGCCTCTTTGATTTTCCATTTTATTTGGTTTGCTGACTGTTTTGCTTGGTTCTCTTGACCTTTTCATATTAGGTGCAATTTATGTTTTATCAGTCGCTTTATTTTTGAATTTACGTATGGTTTATCGCTGGAACAGAAGTTAGTCTTACGTTCGGGAAAGCACTCGAGAAATTTTGTATTTACCTTATTATGGAATTCTTCTACTTGGGAATCCAAGTCTTTAGCTGAAGAGACCGCGACCCAGTTTTCTCCCGTTATCCAGTCACCGAATTGCAGCAGACCACGGTCAGTGATCGGCCTTGAAGTAACTTCGGTTACTGAATATTATTACTTTTTCCAAGGGGCTCCCCTGTAGTATATAATGATAACTTCCACCAAGGGGTCCTTGTTTACTTGGATTCTGGTAATATTCCGAAAGATTTGTCAGGATTACATCCAGAGAAGTCCTCCCTTTAGTTGTCGGGAAATCGACTAGATTTCTAAGGTGAAGTGACCTGGCCAGCGATTTGCTATCAAGTTTGTTAGCATCTCCTAGCATTACTACTCCAAAATATGGGTGAGTTCTCTGGACGTAATCTGTCGATTCCTGCAGTTTCAAACAGTTCGTGGTAACGAACTGTAAGTAAGGAGCGACCCGGCTCAATGGTAACCAAAACTCTAGAAAATGGTATTTTGATACAAATAGATACATCAAAAGAATCACATTTTAATGCTGATTTCAAATATATAAGTTTCATCAAGTTTAATCTCACCCATCAAAAGTTAGGCGCCTGAGAAAATTTGGCTGATTTTCGAAAAAGGGGGGAAAGACCCCCTAAAAGTTATATAACCTTAATGAAAATCACACCATCATATTCCGCGTATCAGAGAACCCTACTGTAGAGGTTTCAAGCTCCCAACTACAAAAATGTGGAATTTTGCATTTTTTGCCAGAAGAAAGATCACGGGTGCGTGTTTATTTGTTTTTTTTTTTTTTTTTTGTTTTTTTCCCCAGGGGTGATCGTATTGAACCAGTTGTCCTAGACTATCGTGGAAGGGCTCATTGGAATGGAAATTGAAAGTTCTAGTGCCCTTTTTAAGTGACCAAAAAAAATGGAGGGCAACTAGGCCCCCTCCCACGCTCATTTTTTCCCAAATCACCTGATCAAAATTTTGAGATAGCCATTTTGTTCAGCATGTTCGAAAATATTATAAGTATGTCTTTAAGGATTACTTAATCCCCCGAACTTCCCGGGGGGAGGGCTGAAAGTTATGAACTTTACCCAATGTTAACATATAGTATTGGTTATTTGGAAGTATACAGACGTTTTCAGGGGAGATTTTTCCTGGTAGTGGGGGGGGGGGGGGGGTGGGTCAGGGGTTATGTGGGAGGATCTTTCCATGAAGGAAGTTTTCATGGGGGAAGGGACATTGCTATGAAGGGGACGCCGGACTTCCCAGCATTATTTAAAAAAAGATCATGAATTTAATATAAAAAAACAAGTATTTCAACTGCAACAGCAGCAACATCGAAACTTTAAACGAACAGAAAATATTACATATATAATTGGGTTCACCCCGTAGTCAATGCCTCGCTCTTTAAGCCAAAGATTTTTTAGTACTTTCATAAGAGCTATTTATTCTAATTAACGGCCTTTGTGATTAAGCGGTCATTTCTAAAGAATTGGAACAGAATTTGAACTTTCGCTTAAAGAGCAAGGTATTGACTAGGGGACAAACCCCCTAATAAATGTATTAAAAATATATGAATATAGAAGTTCGTTACGTAAGTTAATTCGTAAGTTACGTATATTTATTACTAATAAAAACGTTCGTAAATAAAATTAAACAAGTTTCGAGAAAGCCATTTAACTAAATAAAAGTAAATTAATATGAAAATTTTGTTTTAATTATTTATGTACGGTGAGCCAAGATCAAAACCTGCATTTATTCAAAAACGTTCAAAAATTAAATATAAAAAAACAAGTTTTTTAAACTGAAAGTAAGGAGCGACATTAAAACTTAAAACGAACAGAAATTATTCTGTATATGAAAGAGACTGTCCCCTCCTCAACGCCTCGCTCTTTACGCTAAAGTTTGACTCTGTCTCACAACTTTATTTTTTAGAACAATAAAAAACTTTAGCGTAAAGAGCGAGGCGTTGAGGAGGGGACAGTCTCTTTCATATACAGAATAATTTCTGTTCGTTTTAAGTTTTAATGTCGCTCCTTACTTTCAGTTTAAAAAACTTGTTTTTTTTATTTAATCTCCCAAAAAGCCTTTCTCGCCGCAGCGGGCTGACCAGGTGAATAATAGAAAACGCACACTGCTACGGCAGAGAGTGGCCTAGGGAGTCCCTTAGCTTGGGCTTAGCTTAGCTTGCAGCAATCTGACCCCTTCAGGGTATATATACCAATTCAGGGTATATATTTGGGTCAATTTCTACCAAATCATATTATTGACTTACGCATAAAGTGAATATACCACTCGATGCCTTTTTTTTATGCTGATTACGAATATAGTAACCATTTCTATCGGAATTGAATTTCAGCCCCCCCCCCCTATATATGCCAATTTAGGGTATATATTTCTACAACCTAACCCTGAATTGGCATATATAGGGGGGGGGGCTGAAATTCATTTCCGATAGAAATGATTGTTATATTCGTAATCAGAATAAAAAAAGGCATCGAATGGTGTATTCACTTTATTCCTAACTCAATATTTTGATTTGGTAGAAATTTACCGGAATTTTTACCAAATCCTATTATTGACTTACGAATAAAGTGAATATACCACTTGATGCCTTTTTTATGCTCTTTCCAAATATAATAATCATTTTTGTTGGAAATGAATTTTACCCCCACCCCTATATATAGGCTACCAATTCCGGGTATATATTTGCACATTAGGGGGGGGGTGGAGGCAAATTTTATTTGTGATGTAAATGGGAGGTAAGTTTAAACTTTACCCCCACCCCCCTAATGTGCAAATATACACCCTGAATTGGTATATAGGGGTAGGGGTAAAATTCATTTCTGACAAAAATGGTTATTATATTTGAAAAGAGCATAAAAAAGGCATCAAGTGGTATATTCACTTTATTTGTAAGCCAAAAATATGATTTGGTAAAAATTTACCGGGGGTAATTTTATTTCTGATGTAAATGAGAGGTAGGCCTAATTTTAAACTTTCCCCCACCTCCCCTAATGTGCAAATATATACCGTGAATTGGTATTTATAGGGGTGGGGGCTAAAATTCATTTCCGACAAAAATGATTATTATATTCGTATAGAGCATAAAAAAGGACATCGATTGGTATATTCACTTTAGTCGTAACTCAATAATATGATTTGGTAAATATTTACCTAAGGCTTTAGTTGGTTTACTGACCAAGAAAGGCATGGTTTTTCTACATCTTTCCATTTAAAAAACATTACCGGAATAACGCCTCTATTTCATTTTGTTGTTGTTTGGGGTTTGACGCGTTCGACCAATCGGTCATATGCGTTCGTATCACTCGATTATTCTGTGCCTTCTGCAATCACTAGCTTGTTTGGGTGTCACCTCAGTCAATATTCATTGAGCCAGATCAGGTATCACTTATTTTGCTATTGATAGGGGGTCATTCACCTGTAGCAAATGCCTGCGTTGGAATCATAGTTCATGTCCATCTTTTTTAATTCTATCGAATTGCTGTTTCTCCCAATCTTCTTCAGTCCTTGCTCAATGCCAGTGTTGCCAGCCGATGAAAAAACATCTTTAAATTATTACATGAATCAATAGATTATTCAATAGAAATCACTAGAATTATAATACTCTTTATCATTGTAATTATTAGCTGATTAGTTTCTTTATCATGTTCTACACAGGCGCACCTACAGGAACGGGATGAAATTACCTCCCCCCCCTAGATGTGGAAAAATACTTTTATATTGATGTTTTGATTTTTCTCAAGCGAAAATTACCCTTAAAATTTTGAAAAATGCCTTTTTGAATGTTTATGCAGAGAATATATCAAAATCCTTGCTTCCTCCCTGTATTTTCTGGAATTGGTGCTTATGGCTTATAGCCTGATCACTGAAAATTGGTTATCGATGATCTGATTGAAATATTTGCTTTTTCTTTTTAATTTTTTCCCTGTCGATTCAAAACCTATTTTTACAGGACTGTAAAAATGTTGAAACTATTTTTTTTTTAATCTAGTTGAGTTGAAATAATGACTAGCGACACGGACGCTAGTGACAATTTTGAAAATTGCCTTTTTTTATTTTCATGGAAAAAATCTATCCCATTTTCACAAATTTTGTTAAGCATCGGTATTGCTTCTTTAATAAAAACAAAGGAACTCGTTAATTATACGGAACACACCCAAGAAGTAAATTTATGCTAATCCTAATGAAATATGCCAAAATATGATGAAAATATAAAACTTTAGTTTATATTTAATCATGTAATTATATTATAATCTATGTTATATTATGTTATAATAATAAATTTTGTGCTATATAGTTGCACATTAGAGGGGAATGGAGATAAAGTAATCTAGTATAACTTAATCTAACCTTACCCCCCCCCCCTCCTAATTTTCAAATATATAGCTCAAGTTATACAAGTCCAATGTATTCTGTCAACCGTTATTTACCTTTATGGCTGTGAAACTGGTATTCATACATCGTTCGTTATCCTTACTATCCTTAGCAAATTATCCTTAGCATACTTTAATCCCCAGACCTATCCTCAGGTTCTGCGTAGGGCATGTTATTTCTAAAGGTATAGTTTTGGAACTTTTCAACTATGCCAAACAAAATTGCTATCTTAAACTTTTGATTGAAACATTTTTGGGAAAAAGAGGGAGATGGGGGGGAGGGCTAGTAGCAGTCCAATTTTTTTTGGTTTAAAAAGGAAACAAGAAATTTTAATTTCCGTTCTAATGAGCCCTCTCATTGGGAGATGGGGGGGGGCTAGTAGCCGTCCAATTTTTTTTTTTGGTTTAAAAAGGAAACAAGAAATTTTAATTTCCGTTCAAATGAGCCCTCTCCCGATTTTCTAGCCGTTTGTTCAATACGATCGCCCCTGGAAACAAAATTACCACGCATGCATGACTTTTCTTTTGGAAAATAATACAAAATTCAACTCTTTTGAAGATGAGGGATTGAAACCTCTACAGTAGGATTCTCTGATACGCCGAATCTAATGGTTTGATTGTAATTAAAATTCTTTGACTTTTAATGGGGTTTTTTTCCCCTGTTTCAGGCAAATTTTCAGTTTGTTAGCCTTTCATGAGTAAAACTAAGCTTAAAGAATCTTAAATATTAGGAATCATAGGTAGCGCGATAGCGCTGCCTTTGTAAATAACGATGTGGGCACAATCTATTATTTTTTTTTTTTTCTTTCTTTCTTTCTTTCTCCATACCCGGGCACTTCGTATCGAAGGAGTTGTCGTAGAAACTTCGAAAGGGGCTCATTCGCTTGAAATTGGAGTGGCTAGTGCCCCTTTTAATAGTCAAAACTGATTGGAGGGCAACTAGCCCCCCCCCACACCCATCATTCCCCCAAACACAACCAATCAAAATTTTGAGACAGTCATTTTGTTCAGCGTAGTTGATTTCCAGATAGAAAATATGTTTTTTAGGAGGAGACTTCCCCAAAACCCTCGGGGCAAGGGTTTTAAGTTATGGCGTGAGGGCATATAAAAACGATGTTGGTACAATGTATCATTTATTATTTTTTTTTCCTTTAGAGCAGGGCACTTCATATCGAAGAAGTTGTCGTAGAACTTCGAAAAGGGCTCATTCAATTGGAAATAGGAGTGGCTTTTGCCCTTTTTAATAGTCGAAAGAGATTGGGAGGCAACTAACACCCCTTCCACGCCCACCCTTTCCCGAAACACATCCAATCAAAATTTTGAGATAGCCATTTTGTTCATCGTAGAAATAGAAATTATGTTTTTGAGGAGGACACTCCCCCACGGCCTTCAGGCTAAGCGTTGTCAGTTATGCCCTGGGGGCATATAAGGTTTTTATAGAAGACGTTGTCATAGAAACTTCAAAAAAGGCTCATTCGATTGGAAATTCAAAAGGCTAGTGCCGTTTTTAATAGTCAAAAGTGATCAGAGGGCAACTAGCCCCCCCCCACGCCCATCATTACCCCAAACACATCCAATCAAAATTTTGAGGTAGCCATTTTGTTCAGCGAAGTTGATTTCCAAACAGAAAATGTGTTTTGAGGAGGACACTCCCCCCCAACCCTGGGGGCAAGGGTTGTAAGTTATGCCCTGGGGGCATATAAGGTTTTTATAGAATGCATTGTCGTAGAAAGTTCAAAAAGGGCTCATTCGATTGGAAATTGAAATGGCTAGTGCCCTTTTTAATAGTCGAAAGTGATTGGAAGGCAACTAACACCCCTTCCACGCCCACCATTTCTCCAAACACATCCAATAAAAATTTGGAGATAGCCTATTTGTCCCACGACGTTCAAAGTTAAGGAAGTTATACCTTTGAGCAGAACACTCCCCGCCCCCACAGTCTTCAGGGCAAGGGTTATAAAATAAGCCCTTTGGGAATTTAAGGTTTTAATTGAAATTTTTGTCGTAGAAACTTGAAAAAGAGCTCATTCGATTTGAAATTCAAAGGGCTAGTACCCTTTTTCATAGTCAAAAGTGATTTGAGGGCAACTAACCCCCCTCTCACGCCCACCTTTTCCCCAAACACATCCAATCAAAACTTTTAGATAGCCATTTTATTCAGCGTAGGTTGAAAGTTTAGGAAATTAGCTCTTTAAGGATGACAACCCCTCCCCCACAGCCCTCAGTGCAAGGGTTGTAAGTTATGCCCTGAGGGCATACAAAGTTTTTATTGCAAGCGTTGTCGTAGAAACTTCAAAAGGGCTCATTCGATTGGAAATTAAAAGGGCTAATGCCTTTTTTAATAGTTGAAAGTGATTGGATAGCGACTAACGCCCCTCACACGCCCACCATTTTCCCAAACACATCCAATAAAACTTTTGAGATATCCAAGCTGTTCAACGTATTTTACGGTTCTGGAAATTAGGTCTTTTAGGATGATAACCCCCTCAGAGCCCTCAGTGCAAGGGTTGTAAGTTATGCCCTGAGGGCATACAAAGTTTTTATTGCAAGCGTTGTCGTAGAAACTTCAAAAGGGCTCAATCAATTGAAAATTGAAAGGGTTAGAGCCTTTTTTAATAGTTGAAAGTCATTGGAGAATGACTAACGCCCCTCTCACGCCTACCATTTTCCCAAACACATCCAATCAAAATTTCCACATATCCATTTTGTTCAACGTAGTTGAAAGCTCTTGAAATTAGGTCTTTTAGGATGATAACCTCCTCAGAGCCCTCGGTGCAAGGGTTGTAAGTTATGCCCTAGGGGCATATAAAGTTTATATAGAAAGTTGTTATAGAAATTTCAAAAAGGGCTCATTTGATTGGAAATTGAAATTGCCCTTTTTAATAGTTGAAAGTGAGTGGAGAGTAATTAATCCCCCTCTTACGCCCACCATTTCCCAAAAATATTCAATCAAAGTTTAGAGATAGCCATTTTGTTCAACATAGTTGAAAGTTCTGGAAATTATGGACTTCAGGATGACAAACACCCCAGAGCCCTGAGGGCCAAGGTTGTAAGTTCTGCCCTGGGGGCATATAAGGTTTTTATAGATAGAGTTGTCGTAAAACTTCAAAAGGGGCTCATTCAATTGGAAATTGAGAGGGTTAGTGCCCTTTGTAATAGTCGAAAGTTATTGGAGGGTAACTAACCCCCCTCTCACACCCACCATTCCTCCAAACACATGCCCCCTATTCCACGTGCCCCCTATTCCCTGGGGGCACGTCAGATTTTTATTGAAAGTTGTGTCGTAGAAGCTTCAAAAGGGCTCATTTGATTGGAAATTGAAAGGGCTAGGTCCATTTTTATAGTTGAAAGTGATTGGAGAGCAACTAACGCCCCTCTCACGCCCACCGTTTCCCCAAACACATCCAATCAAAATTTTGAGATAGCTATTTTGTTTAACGAAGTTGAAAATTCTGAAAATTCGGTCTTAGAGGATGACAACCACCCTAACAGACCTTAGGGTAAGGGTTGCAATTTATGCCCTGGGGACATATAAAGTGTTTATAGAAAGCGTTGTCATTTCCAAAAGGGCTCATTTGATTAAAAATCGAAAGGCCTAGTGCCCTTTTTAAAAGTTGAAAGTGATTGGAAGGCGACTAACACCCCTTACACGCCCACCATTTCCCGAAAAACATCCAATCAAAATTTTGAGATAGCCATTTTGTTCAGCGTAGTTGATTCCTAGATAGAAATTATGTTTTTGAGGAGGACCGTCCCCCACAGCCCTTAGTGCAAGGGTTGTAAGTTATGCCCTGGGGGCACATAAGGTTTTTTACTGAAGGCGTTGTCGTAGAAACTTCGAAAAAGGCTCATTCGATTGGAAATTCAAAGGACTAGGGCCCTTTTTAAAAGTCGAAAGTGATCAGAGGGCAACTAACCCGCCTCTCACGCCCACCTTTTCCCCAAACACATCTAATCAAAACTTTGAGATAGCCATTTTGTTCAACGTAGTTTTAAGATCTGGAAATTAGGTCTTTGAGGATGATACCCCCCCCCCCACAGCCCTCAGGGCAAGGATTGTAAATTATGCCCAGGGGTCATATAAGGTTTTTATATAACGCGTTGTCATTGAAACTTCAAAAGGGGTTCATTCGATTGGAAATTGAAATGACTAGTGCCCTTTTTAGTAGTCGAAAGTGATTGGAAAGCAACTAACGCCCCTTCCACGCCCACCATTTCCCCAAAAACATCCAATAAAAAGTTTGAGATAGACATTGTGTTCCACGCAGTTCAAAGTTCAGGAAATTACACCTTTGAGCAGGACACTCCCCCCAAAGTCTTCAGGGCAAGGGTTATAAGTTATGCCCTGGGGGCATATAAGGTTTTTATTGAAATATTTGTCGTAGAAACTTGAAAAAGAGCTCATTCGATTGGAAATTCAAAAGGCTAGTGCCCTTTTTAATAGTCGAAAGTGATTTGAGGGCAACTAACCCCCCTCTGACACCCATCTTTTCCCCAATCACATCCAATCAATATTTTAGATAGCCATTTTATTCAACATAGTTCAAAGTTCTGGAAATTAGGGCTTTAAGGATGAGAAACCCCCCCACAGCCCTCAGGGCAGGGGTTGTAAGTTATGCCCTGGGAACATATAAGGTTTTTATTGAAAGCTTAGAAACTTCAAAAGGGCTCATTCAATTGGAAATTGAAAGGGTTAGTGCCTTTTTAATAGTTGAAAGTGAATGGAGAGCGACTAACACCCCTTTCACGCCCACCATTTTCCCAAACACATCCAATGAAAATTTTGAGATATCCATTTTGTTTCACGTAGTTGAAAGTTCTTGAAATTAAGTCTTTTAGGATGATAACCTCCTCAGAGCCTTCAGTACAATGGTCATAAGTTTTGCCCTGGGGGCATGTAAAGTTTATATAGAAAGTTGTTATAGAAATATCGAAAAGGGCTCATTTGATTGGAAATTGAAATTGCGCTTTTTTATAGTCGAAAGTGAGTGGAAAGCAAATAACCCCCCTCTTACGCCCACCATTTCCCCAAAAACATTCAATCAAAGTTTAGAGATAGCCATTTTGTTCAACGTTGTCGAAAGTTCTGGAAATTATGGACTTAAGGATGACAAGCCCCCCAGAGCCCCAAGGGCAAAGGTTTTGAGTTCTGCCCTGGGGGCATATAAGGTTTTTTACAGATAGAGTTGTCGTAAAACTTCAAAAGGGGCTCATTCAATTGGAAATTGAGAGGGCTAGTGCCCTTTGTAATAGTTGAAAGGGATTGGAGGGTAACTAACGACCCTTCCAAGCCCACCATTTCCCCAAACACATCCAATAAAAATTTTGAGATAGCTATTGTGTTCCACGCAATTCAAAGTTCAGGAAACTATACCTTTGAGCAGGACATTCCCCCCAAAGTCTTCAGGGCAAGGGTTATAAGTTATGCCCTGGGGGCATATAAGGTTTTTATTGAAATCTTTGCCGTAGAAACTTGAAAAAGGGCTCATTCGATTGGAAATTCAAAAGGCTAGTGCCTTTTTTAATAGTCGAAAGTGATTTGAGGGCAACTAACCCCCTCTCACGCCCATCTTTTCCCCAAACACATCCAATCAATATTTTAGATAGCTATTTTATTCAACATAGTTCAAAGTTCTGGAAATAAGGGCTTTAAGGATGACAACCCTCCCCACCCACAGCCCTCAGGGCAAGGGTTGTAAGTTATGCCCTGGGAACATATAAGGTTTTTATTGAAAGCTTAGAAACTTCAAAAGGGCTCATTCAATTGGAAATTGAAAGGGTTAGTGCCTTTTTTAATAGTTGAAAGTGATTGGTGAGCGACTAACGCCCCTTTCACGCCCACCATTTTGCCAAACACATGCATTGAAAATTTTGAGATATTCATTTTGTTCAACGTAGTTGAAAGTTCTTGAAATTAGGTCTTTTAGGACGATAACCCCCTCAGAGCCTTCAGTACAATAGTCATAAGTTGTGCCCTGGGGGCATGTAAAGTTTATATAGAAAGTTGTTATAGAAATTTCAAAAAGGGCTCATTTGATTGGAAATTGAAATTGCGCTTTTTTATAGTCGAAAGTGAGTGGAGAGCAAATAACCCCCCTCTTACGCCCACCATTTCCCCAAAAATATTCAATCAAAGTTTAGAGATAGCCATTTTGTTATACGTAGTTGAAAGTTCTGGAAATTATGGACTTAAGGATTACAAAACCCCCTTAGCCCCAAGGGCAAAGGTTGTAAGTTCTGCCCTGGGGGGCATATAAGGTTTTTATAGATAGAGTTGTCGTAAAACTTCAAAAGGGGATCATTCAATTGGAAATTGAGAGGGCTAGTGCCCTTTGTAATAGTTGAAAGGGATTGGAGGGTAACGAACCCCCCTCTCACGCCCACCGTTCCTCCAGACACATCCAATCAAAATTTTCAGATAGCCATTCTTTTCAACGTAGTAGAAAGTTCTGGAAATAAGGTCTTGGAGAATGACACCCTCCCCCCCCCCCCCCCAGAACTCAGTGCAAGGGTTGTAAGCTATGCCATGGGGGTATGTAAGATTTTTATTGAAAGCTTTGACGTAGAAACTTCAAAAGCGCTCATTTGATTGGAAATTGAAAGGGCTAGGGCCATTCTTAATAGTTGAAAGTGATTGGAGAGTGACTACCGCCCCTCTCACACCCACCATTTTCCCAAACACATCCATTCAAAATTTTGAGATAGCCATTTTGTTTAACGCAGTTGAAAGTTCTGGAAATTCGGTCTTAGAGGATGACAACCACCCTAACAGACCTTAGGGTAAGGGTTGTAATTTATGTCCTGGGGGCATATTAGGTGTTTATAGAAAGCATTGTCGTTTCCAAAAGGGCTCTTTCGATTGGAAATTGAAAGGCCTAGTGCCCTTTTTATTAGTCGAAAGTGAATGAAAGGCTTGACACTTTTATAGTAAATATCGATGTGGGTATAATGTTTTTTTTTTTTTTTTTTGTTGTTGTTTAGACCAGGGCACCTCGTATCGAAGGAGTTGTCTTGGGAACTTCGAAAAAGGCTCATTCGATTGAAAACAAAAAGGGCTGATGCCCTTGTTAATAGTCGAAAGGGATTGGAAGGCAACTAATCTCCCTTCCAGTCCCACCCTCCCACGCCCAACATCTCACGCACACCCTCCCATTCATTATGTTTAAAAACTAAATGTTGCCTTAAGATTAAATCAAAATGCACTGTGATAATGCTAATTCCCAATAAGGCATCTCAGCAGTATCCCAAGAACGACTGAGGGTTCTCGACTGAGAGGTATTATGTTCAAACTGTCGGGGCTACTTCTACTCTTCAAATTTAACCAAATCAAAATAGCGTAAGTTTATCCAAGCTATCAAAGAAAGTAAACCGATTTTTTTGCCAATGGTATCAAGTTTTCCATTTCAGGTCAACTAGAGGAGGTATGAAACTAAACTAAACAGTACTATTTGTGTCCAGATTTTTAAAAAAGGTGTATGTTGTTTAAAATTGCCGAAAATTTTTCTCCAGCATACAAATAGCAGGTCAAACTATAAAGTCTTAAAAAACGAAAATATTTAAAGTATTATTTTCTATTTCCCTGAAAAGACTATGTCAATATAAAACGAACAGAAATTAATTTTAAAAAAAAATCCACAAAATAAGTTAAAACATATATATTTGTTTCAGTAAAAAGCAAATTTTGTTCTAGCTTTGGGAAGGCATAGGGGTTTTGCGCCCAACTTATGTTAATTTCTGCTCGTTTTGAGTTTGACTTGGTTATTTATTGTATTTATCGTTTATTTATCGATGCTGATTTGTGGTATTTTTACGCTTGGTAGATTATTTTATTTTATTTTTGCTCATTTTTTGCTTCATGGGGTTCTTTACTTTTCTTTGAAAAACTTATTTTGTGGAAAAATTTTTTTTTAATTAATCACCATCATAAGCCGATGATATAACGATTGATGTCAAAATTCCCTTTCTAGAGTCTCGGTTACTATTGTCACTCCATTCTTACAGTTTGATAGCACAAACTGCTTGATATGTTAGCACGTAAATCCAAAAAACTTAAAGAATAGGACGTTGACTGCGCTTTATTAGCTGTTTCAATTACAAATAAGAGAATTATTGGAGTTTCGATTTGATATTAGAAGTGAAGATTAAAACGTTTAGATAATTCCCAAAGTAAATAACCTCCCTCCCCCCCCCCCCTTTGTTCCCAACCGACTTCAATCACCAATTTACAATCGATTTAATCTATCTAGTTACATTACAAATCCCATTATAAAAAGCACCTATTCTTATTTTCTTTTGAAAGATTTCTTTTTCATTTAGAAAGTTATATTAATCTATACCTACCGTTTTATTTTTCAGTGACTCTATTTCTGTTCTATTTGCATATGTAGAGGGTGTATTCATATCCACCCTTCATTCCACTTTCAAAGGCTTTAACAGAAGAAAGTATAATTTAGAACTGATAGATCATAGAGGAAAAAACCATAAATATGAAGACAAAAATTCGACCTGAACAAATATTGTGAAATAACAAGTATAGAATATTTTTGCGACCAACTATATTTGCCGGTGATCTTGATGGTAACACTCTCAGGTTTATATCTGATTTGGACATATAGTGAGAAATCGGAAGTTTCAAAGGCGGTATATTTGCATAAATGCTAACTCTAACTGTAGTGAACTATTATCTTGAGTGTTTTTATTTATTAGCTTCTTGTATGATTTATTCGAATTGAATCATAAATACTAAGCGCTATATTTTGAAAATTCCCTAGATTTAGGAAAAAATCACTAGTTTTAGAACAAAAATCACTATAAATCACTAGCTAGAAGAAAATCACAAGGCAACATAAAAAATCACTAGAAACAGCAATAAATAGCTAGGGGTGGCCACACTGCTCAAGGCACGCCTGAACACCAAGGGAAATCTTATGCCTCTGAACCTAGCATTAGCGTAATGAATTGTGGTTGTAATATAGGTAGCGTTGCAAATAAAGCACACAAGAAAAATGTGCCTATTCAATAAATCAGGTCATATTTAATAGTGAAGTACCATTAGAAGGGATCTATTACTGGGTATTTTTGAAATCTGCGGCCTCAATTCGACTTTTCAAAGTCTTCGGAGGCTGTGTGTTGAGGCTGTGTTACCAAAACTTAAGCACAGACTACTTTTAACCCATATAATTTGGTTTTAGCATATAAATGTTGTCATTTTTCACAAAAAAAAATTAGCATCTGAAGAAAACCCCGAAAATGAAACTGTTTTTGTTTATTTTTAACATTGTTTATTTTTAACCTTTCAAACCTCATTAATTTTTTATTTATTGAACAATCCGTCAAAACAAGACTGCTTACACAATGAAAGGAAAAATAAACCACACACAACACAAGAAATAAAAAAGCAACACAAAACCCAACAAGAAAATTTATTGGTTTATTAATGGAATCATGTAACCCGTTTCCCTCCCTTTTCCAGTTACCATATTTTTAGGAAGTTCCTAAGTATTTTCGTATATTTGTCGCTTTTTTTTTCCATTTTGGAACCATTTGCTCCGTTTTCTCCTTTCGACTTCTTTGGTTTTTATCCAAGTCAAACAGCTCGTGATGAAAAAAATATTTAAAAAATGAGCCATGTAACTTGTAACAGAAACTCTAAAAGGGAATTTCGACAGCAGCACGTACGTCAAAGAAGTTTATTTTTCTTAGCAATTCGAAATATATAAAATTCACGTCACTTCTAAGTTCATCCATCTAAATCTATACCCAAAAATAAATTTTTATGTAAAGCTCTTCCTCTTAAAATAATTATATGAATAGTTAAACAAATAAGCTTTTATTTCGTATTTCTAGATGATAAATAACATGACTAATTTTTTCATTGACAGAGACACGTTTCTGAAACCAATCTCTGTTTTGATTTCTTATTCTCAGATGGATGTTTTGTCTCTGATTCAAAACATAACCTTAGCTTACCACCCTGTTTCTCCCAAAATATAGTACAGTATTGTGTAGATACTAAGTCACGTAACAATAATTACTGTTGCCTTATGCGACACATTTTCTTTTGAGGTAGGTCCTCTGCTTTATTGCTTTATTATCATTTGTATACCAGTCTTGCCATGAGTAAATTCTATTTATCACGTTACTATAACTGTGACTGTGGGGAGAAATTTTTTAGAACAATTGACTAAGAGGCATCTTTGGAATTCATTGGACTGACAAGATTACAAACACTTTCATTATTTAAAAGACGAAACAACTGCTCGTGACCAATCAAATCACAAGTGTTTAATGGCCATACTGGGGTTAATAGGTGCGCATGGCAAGGGTCACCCCCATCAAGATGTGTGGTGCTGGGTCCCTCCCGGCATTAGAAATTGAGGACGGCAAAATTATACAGTAGGACGATGTATGGAGAAGGATGTTCCACTGTTCAGGTCGTCAATAGAAGATCTTTGGTCTGCAGCCCTCAAAAGGTCATCGTGGAGAGGCATCATTATTGCTTTACGTGCCAGCCAGTGTAGGGACACCTAAGTTTAAGGGGAAATTGTACAGATAAAGAAGCCCAAGCCAAACATTTGTGGCCTGAGCACCATTCATGTTTGCCACTCCATTAAAATACCCCTCCACCTCCCAAAAAAAGATAAAAGATCTTGTTAAACCTTTTATCGTCAAATTCACTATGTTCAAGGACCCTGCAGGTTTTGTGCTACTAAACTAAAAGGAAAGAAAAATTTTAAGTTTAAAGTTAAAAAAATGAAATGAGGGTCAGGCCACAAACACCCACTGTCTCCGAATTCTAAAAGATCTCTAAAAACCCGGTTTGACCTAGTCTAGTAGATGCTTGACACAATCCATATGTGGAGATAAAACTATTAACTAATTTTTGCTCCCAAAAAGAGTGAAGCGGTAGTATTCACAAATAAAAGAAATTGAAACCTTTTTTTTTACTTTAAAACTGTATCGTGACCCGTAGAACCAATAAATTAGTGGAATATCTAGGGATCACAACTGATTATCATCTGAGCTGAAAATTTCACTTGGCTTAAAATGCGCGGAGAACTACAGCTTTCACAATCCAAGTCATAATATAGTACTTATAGCAAAACCATTGTATGCTGTAGGGGACTGGGCCAACTTGGTGAAATCAAGGAATATATTACTCTTTTAATGAGGGTATAATGACCAAGTAGCCTAATTATCACATCAACGTGCTATAGAACTGCCATGGCCACAATGAAACTATGAATAACCGTGTGTAAATTCTCTGACAAAGCAGCAACAAAAAGTGCGGTCGTGCTGGAGATGCTGACCAATATACTCCTAAATAGCATACAAGGATTCGAAAATTCAAAAGCCCAGTAGACAACTTCAACAACCATTGTAGAGAGCTGCAGATCTTCAAGGATAATATTGTCCATTTAATATAACCGGCTAGGTTGTTTCTGATTACTAAAAAAACAGATACGTATCCCTTTTTTCTCTCTTCTCTTTATTTTAGTAAGTTTTGGTTAAGGCCTTGTAAGGTCCTCTTATTGAATAGCTTCATAATAATATTCTTGGTTGTGGTTTTAAATTAGGAACGTGATAAGAAAAGCAGGATGATGCATACAAAGTTATTTCTTTGAGGGTGGAGTCTGAAAAAAGAACTAGTCGAGATAACAAAATAGAAAATGAGTAAAAAAAAAGTTAATTTCCTCTATGTGTTCATTTAGAAAAATTGGTCCCATATTTAAAATGATACGACCACCCTATGTAGTCCATTATAAAATACTTTAATTTTATGTCCAAATTCTTAAGAATTGATAGGGTTGTCTTGTCATTACTTCAAGACCATGAGTAAAAGATCCAAAAAAGTGCCAGCAAACTATAAGCCAAAACCTAATTTCTGGCAAATCTAAAAACAATCACTATCTTTTTCGCTTGTGCCGAAGATAAAAACATTCAGATTTATTGAAGTTGTTATCGTCAGAAAGTGCGCAATTTATTTTTCCTTTATTTTGTACTTAAACACAGCAGATTTTTTTTTTATTTCAGGAAACAGTAGTCCCTAAAATTGTTCCAGAATACCTGTTAGGAAGATGCTGAAAGTATATCAAAGAAATTTCTGTTTGAGCAATTTAGCCTCTGTTGGAGTTCCCTGTGGAACTACCAGCTTTTACTGAAATGCTTGCCGGCAAAAAGAATGTGGAACTTCATTATAAAATTCTCTTTAACCTTAAAGATTCTCGACACGTACCGAAGTCTAAAGTACCTGAAATCAGCGAATCCTCTACAGTAGGGTTCTCCAAAATAATAAATTTGATGATGCATTTTTAACCAAGATCCTTTTAAGAACGATTTTACCAAATCAATCAGTTTTTGGCCCGATTTAATGCACGATTTTTTTCCGATGTGTAACTTTTGATGGGTAATTTATTCAGAGCTTTGCTTACTCATAACTTTAGTTGATTTACACCTCGTTCCACGCACTCTCTCAGCCACACAACGAGATTAGTCATCAAATTCAGAAGAGATTAAAGCAGGCACTGTATGCTGTCGGTGCTAGTCCTATTGCTTCGTTTTTTGTTTTAACCGATAGGGACTGATCTTCTTTCATGTATTTTACTTCATATGTTTCTATCTGTCCATTTATTTTGTTAAAAAAATAACTGAGCCAGTAAGCAATTGGTGCAAAATGCACCACTATTTTACCAAATCAATTTCTTATCCAACTAGCTAAAAACGTCGTGCGTGTCCCTTAGCCCCATGCTTGGTGCCCCTGTCAACAACTGTAGTTTATAATACCAGTCACCCCTTTGCGATAAAAAAAAACGCGCCTATTTGGCCTAGATGACAACGTTTTTTCGTCTGAATTGAATAATTTGGAGTCAAACTCCAAGTAAGAAACAAGCAACTTCAAAATTTACAGAACTCCTTGTTCCAAATGAGGTTCAAAGCACCTTCAAGGGACTTTTTTCTTCTTTTATTTCATTTTCCATGGACTTGTTCTGATGCCGACAATTATATTACATGCTACCAGTTCACAGTTCACACTTTGCAATCGAAAACACGTCCACTAGGCATACACGAGAAGATTTTCCCATCTGACGCACCTTTAAGGTTTTTTTTGTGGACTTGGTTTGGTACGGCCAATTATAGTACTTGATGCTAGTTCACCCCCTACGATTGAAAATGTATCCCCTTGCTGTATATCAGAAGTTTATCTCGCATGAAGTCTCTTTAAGGAACATTTTTCACATAATTTAATTTAAATAACACAGAGTCAAACACGAAGTTAGAACCAAACAAATTTAAAATTCCCTTTATCTATCTATTTATCTTCTATTAAACAATTCGCTGTAACGAACTAAAAGGAGCGTTTCGATTCAATAGTAACTGACACTCTAAAACACGGAATTTTGATGACAGTAGATACAACTAAAGAATTCGCTTTTTACACTGTATCCAAGTATATAAAATTCATAAAGTTTATTGGTACCCATCAAAACCACGAACTGAAAACTTCCCTGGTTTTGGAAAAAGGGGTGAAACGCCTCATAAAGTTAAGCGATCTTAATGAAAACTACACTGTTAGATTCAGATATCAGAGAATCATGTTATAAAGGTTTCAAGTTCCTGCCTAAAAAACATGAAATTTTGTATTTTTGGCCAGAAGAAATGTAACAGATTTGTGTTTATTATTGTTTGTGTTTATTATTAGGTCCTAAAAGATCTGGAGAGGGCTTATTTAAATGGAAATCAAAAGTTCTAGTGCTTTTTTTAAGTGACCAAAAAGATCGGAGGTCAGCTACTTACCCTCCCCCACCTCTTTTCCCAAACACATCCGATCAAAACTTTTAGATAGGTGTTTGAGTCAAAACAGTTGAAACACCCAATAACTATGGCTTTGGGGATGATATGACCCCACATAGTCCCTGGAGAAAGGGTTGAAAGTTCCGCAATTTGCCTGTTGTTTAAATAAGACGTTTTGTATTGGGAAATATAAAGATTTTTGGGGGGGAGGGGGGGATTTTCTGTAGGTGGGTGGGAGGTGTTTCCGTTGGGAAAATTTTCCAGAGGGAAGAAAGTTTCAGGAGGAATTTTCCAGGGAAAATCTTACTGAATGAGTTCTGGAGGGGATAGGATTTCCTCGCATGATTTAAAAAAACGATAATAAAAAATGAAAAAAGTTAATTTTTTTTAATTGAAAGTAGGAGCAACATTCAAAATTAAAAGGAATAGAGACATTTCAATATATAAGGGAGGCTACCCCTTCCTTAACCCTCGTTCTTTGCGGTAAACCTTGGATTTTGACGCAATTCCTTAAGAGCGACTACCAAAACACAAGGGCCGTTGAGTTTGAATGAGAAGTAGGCCTATTGTTAAAGACCTTTAAGACCTTAGTACGAATGGTAAAGGTTGAGGATGGGGTTGCACTTCTCGCATACGGAATAATTTCGGTTCATTTTGAGTTTCAAAGATGCTCCTTACTTTCAGTTGAAAAAAAATTGATTATTTTTCTTGTTTAATGTATATAAAAGTAGTAACCATGTATGCAGTCCGGAACTAGATTTAATTTCCTTGGTAAAAGCCTACCAAAGCACATTCTGAGCCAATAGCTGTATGGAACACTGAACATACCAAACCGGTTTCTGAGCCAATAGCTGTATGGAATACTGTACTAACCAGTTATTATTAAAGGTATTTCAGATATCGTCCAGTATTGCATACATTAATACAGGTATGAAAATGTATCTCATTTGCACATTTCTGGTCTGAATGGTCCTAAATAATGATTTGAATAATGGGATGAAACCAGAGGACGATAATATTCTTATTTTTAATTGGATTGAATGAAAGTGGCAAAGAGTTGAAATTGCTTACCAACTAAAGGTAAGTCTGAGGGGTGATGACTCCCACGCCACGTGACATAAATGTTAGGATATATTCATCATTCACAAGTATGGTACTTGATATTCATCAAGTACCAAATTAGGAGTGTGGGCAATATAAAATATTGTTTAGCATTGGAGTATGCATAAAGATGAGACTAATAAAGTTGTAGGCACCGAGAAAAGAATTTTGATATAGAAATCTGTAGCAATCCTTAGAGATCAGGTAGTGCAGTGGTTATGGATTTGAACCATCAAGGACCACAATCATCAAGGACCCCAACCATCAAAGATCAAAAGCACCAATGACCCTAACCACAAAGAACCTCAAACTCCAAGGGCCCCTCCCCAACCTCTAATACCCCTTCCCCCAACTTTTTAAATCCTCCTCCATTTTTGTACTGTTTTTGAAGTTTAATTTTTCTTTTTTGTACTTTTTTGGAACTTTTATTTTCTATTTCTTATATTTTTTTAACATAGAAATTTTTTCAACTTTTTTTCATGTCTTAGAATGACATGGAATATGCTTAAAAACAAAACAAAATCATATTAAATATTTTCAAATACAAAATGATTTAGATATGGATATGTTAATGATATGGAATGATTTAGATATGTTAATCGTAACATTTAGTATTATAAAAATAATATTTGTAGTAACAATCAGTGGCGGATCCAGGGGAGGGGGGAGGAGGGTGCGTGCCCCCCCCCCCCTAGCGTGGTCAAAAGTAATGTAATTTACTTAATAAACTTAAGTTTGCGTTAATTAATCTTGCTCCTAACGCGAGTTTATCGGATCGACCTATTTTGCGCCCGTCCCCCTAATTTTTTTTATCGGATAAACCCATTTTGCCCCCCTCCCCCCCCCAAAAAAAAAAATCCTGGATCCTCCTCTGGTAACAATTTTCCTTTTTTTCTGATTTGGAAATTTTTGGACGAAAAAGTTTCAACTTTTTCTTTTAATGTCTTAAAATGACATGAAATATACTTAAAACAAAAAAAAATCACATTCAATATTTTTGAAATATAAAATGAGAATAATATAGTCGTAATTTTTACAATTAGAAAAATAATTTTTGTAGTAATACTTTTTTTAACTTAGAAATTTTTTGGACATAATTTTTTTTTAAACTTTTTTTTACATATCTTAAAATGACATTAAAATGTACTTGTGAGAGAGACAACAACACATACAAATATTTAGATTCAGACATACAAACAAACAAAGACAGGAAGTGGGACAAGCAAATAGCCGCTCAGACACACAGGCAAAGAGAGTGAAAGAGACAAAAACACATAAAAATATACAGATTCAGACACACAAACCGACAAAGACTGTGAGAAGTAAACACCCGCCCAGACACAGAGGCAAAGAGAGTGAGAGAGACAAAAACACATACAAATATACAGATTCAGACACACGAACCAACAAAGACAAACACTATGATAAGTAAACACCCGCCCAGACACAGAGGCAAAGAGAGTGAGAAAGACAAAAACACATACAAATATATAAATTTAGACAAACAAATCGACAAGGAAAAACACTGAGAGAAGCAATCACCTTCCCAGACAAACAGGCGAAGAGAGTGAGAGATAAAAACACATATAAATATATGGATTCAGACATACAAACCGACAAAGAGAAACACTGAGAGAAGCAAACACTTGCCTGGATACATAGGCGAAGAGAGTGAGAGAGACAAACACACATAAAAATGTATAGACTCCGACATACAAACCGACAAAGACAGGCCGTGAGACAAGTAAACATCCCCCGGAAAACCCAGGCAAAGAGAGTGATATAGAAAAAAGCATATACAAAATATAGATTCAAACATACAAACCGACAAAGACAGCCACTGGGACAAGCAAACACCCGCTCAGACACACGGGGAAAGAGAGTGAGAGAGACAAAAACACATACAAATATATAGATTTAGAAATACAAACCAACAAAGACAGGCAGTGGGAACAAGCAAACACCCGCCTAGACACACAAAAAAAGAGGGTGAAAGAGACAAAAACACATACAAATATATAGATTTAGACATACAAACAGACAGACAGGCACTTGGACAAGCAAACACCCAAACAGACACATAGGCGAAGAGAGTGAGAGAGAAGAAAAAACATACAAATACATAGATTCATTCATACATACCGACTAAGATAAACACTGTGAGAAGCCATCACCAGCCCAGACAAACACGTGTAGAGAGTGAGAGAGACAAAAATCATTCACAAATATACAGATTCAGACATAGAAACCGACAAATACAGGCACTGGGACAAGCAAGCACCCGCTCAGACACATAGGGGAAGAGAATGAAAGAGACAAAAACACATACAGAAGCATAGATTCAGACACACAAACCGACAAAGACAGGCACTGGGACAAGCAAAAACACGCACAGAAGCACAGGCAAAGAGAGTGAGAGAGGCAAAAACACATACGGATACATAGATTCAGACATACAAACCGACAGAGACAAGCACTGGGAGAAGCAAACACCCGCCCATACACACACGCAAAGCTAGTGAGAGAGACAAAAACACATACAAACATATAGATTCAGACATACAAAACAAAAAAGACAGGCAGTGGGACAAGCAAACACCCGCACTGACACACCTGCAAAGAGAGTGAGAGACAAAAAACACGCACAAATATATAGATTCAGACATATAAACCGACAAAGGCAGGCAATGGGACAAGAAAATCCATTCCTCCACACACAGACAAAGGGAGTGAGAGAGATAAAAACACATACAAATACATAGATTCAGACTAACAAACCAACAAAGACATGCGCTGGGACAAGCAAACAACAGCCCAGTCACACAGGCAAAGAGAGCTAGAGGCAAAAAACGCATACAAACACATAGATTCAGGCATACAAACCGACAAAGACAGGCAGTGGAACAGGCAAACACCCGCCCAGACACACAGACAAAGAGAGTGAGAGAAACAAAAACACATACAAATATATTGATTCAGATATACAGACCGACTAAGACAGGCACTGGGACAAACAGATACCCACCCAGACATACATGTAAAGGGAGTGAGAGAGACAAAAACACATACAAGTATACAGATTCAGACATACAAGCCGACAAAGACAGGCAGTGGAACAGGCAAACACCCGCCCAGGCACACAGATAAAGAGAGTCAGAGAGACAAAAACACATACAAATATATTGATTCAGACATACAAACCGACAAAGACAAGCAGTGGGACAAGCAAACACACGCCCAGACACAGGCAAATAGAATGAGACAGACAAAAACACATACAGATATATAGATTCATACATACAAACCGACAAAGACAGGCAGTGAGACAAGCAAACACCCGCCCAGACACACAGACAAAGAGAGTGAGAGAAACAAAAACACATACAAATATATTGATTCAGACATACAAACCGACTAAGACAGGCACTGGGACAAACAGATACCCGCCCAGACATACATGTAAAGGGAGTGAGAGAGACAAAAACACATACAAGTATACAGATTCAGACATACAAGCCGACAAAGACAGGCAGTGGAACAGGCAAACACCCGCCCAGGCACACAGATAAAGAGAGTCAGAGAGACAAAAACACATACAAATATATTGATTCAGACATACAAACCGACAAAGACAAGCAGTGGGACAAGCAAACACACGCCCAGACACAGGCAAAGAGAATGAGACAGACAAAAACACATAAAAATATATAGATTCATACATACAAACCGACAAACACAGGCACTGAGACAAACAAACACCTGCCCAGAAAAACAGACAAAGAGAGTGAGAGGGACAAAAGCACATACAAATGCATATATTCAGATATACAAACCGACAAAGACATGCACTGTGACAAGCATACAGCATCCCAGGTACTCAGGCAAAGAGAGTGAGAGGCAAAAAACGCATAAAAACACATAAATTAAGTCAAACAAACCGACAAAGAC
Organism: Artemia sinica; assembly: GCA_027921565.1. Taxonomy (NCBI): domain Eukaryota; kingdom Metazoa; phylum Arthropoda; class Branchiopoda; order Anostraca; family Artemiidae; genus Artemia; species Artemia sinica. Next base: position 6,994,346 of record CM051264.1, on the reverse strand, counting down.
AGGCAGTTGGACAAGTAAACACCCGCCCAGACACACAGGTAAAGAGAGTGAGAGAGGCTTAAACTCTTACAAATATATAGATTCAGACATACAAACTGACAAAGACAGGCAGTGGGGAAAGCAAACACTTGCCCAGACACAGAGGCAAAGAGAGTTAGAGAGACAAAAACACATACAAATATATAAGATCCAGATATATAGACAACAGCCTCTGCAAAGGGCTGCCTCGACCTTTTTGGGGTACCTGCAAGACTGGGGACCTTGCAGTTAACTCTATTCTCACTTAAGGAGTGGCGCTCCTCGAGGAAATTATAGCCTAGTAAACGATTCAGCATTCGCACGGGATTCTGTCTAATGGACAATTCTTCTGGGCTTGGTTTGTTTTGGTGGGCGTTTTCGGGCTGAAAAACCTCTTCCTAGCTAATTTATCTATTATGGGCTGCCTCCCCGTAGTAGCATAATATTTGCAGGCATGAATATATAATGAGTCGGAGGTAATAGGCTTGAGATTGTCTGTGCAGGATTTTGACTCTTGTTGATAGAAGAGCGTCGTCAAGTGCTGAAAACCATGTTGTGACCAAGATAGGCCCAGGATTGCACAAAGCCTCCATTCATGGAGGTCCCAGCAACTTCTTGCTGTCCGGTTCTAAGCTGGCTTAAGCACTTCTGTGTAGACTTGAGAAGATATGTGATCCCCGTCCTGCCCTGGTATCCAGGATCATCGCTTTTCCTGAGGCGAAAATAATTTCAGTGATTTACAGAACATGAAAATTGGCACTTGGAATGTTACGACGTTAAAAAATGACTATCGTATCAACATTTTGACTGACGAATTCAGACGATTCGAACTGTATTTATTAGGAGTTTCAGAAAATCATATACCAGGGGTAGGAAGCATGAAATTAGGTGATATAGAATTTGTTTACTCAGGCAGGAAGGATGGGGTACCTAGAAAGGGAGTAGGGCTCATGATGAAAAAGGAAGCTGCTAAGTCTTGTTTAGGCTGGGAAGGTATTAATAATAGAATACTAATTGCTCATTTTATGACTAAAAAGCTCAGGGTATAAGTTATGGTAGTATACGCCCCTGTAGAACCGACTGACGGAGATACTAGTGACTCAGATGAATTTTACTTAAAGTTACAGGAGCAAATAGACAGGGTCCCAGGTAGAAATATGATGTTATTACTGGGAGATTTTAACGCACAGGTTGGTAGAAATAGGGATAGATGGTATCCTAGCCTTGGTTATTTTGGTATAGGAAAAGAAAACAGTAATGGATACAGACTTTTGCATTTTTGTAGGTATAACAATCTAGTTATAACCAATACGGTGTTTGGTCATAAAATGGCTCTTAAGTTAACATGGTATTCACGTGATGGTAAGACAACAAACCTTATTGATTATGTTATACTAAACCGAAGACACGCAGGATCAATACAAGATACTAGGGTGTATAGGAGTGCCGTTATTGATGTTAAAAGTAAAGATCACCATCTAGTAGTGTCAAGGGTTAATTTAAAGCTGAAATATCGGAAGGGTAACTACCTCCCGGGAAGTTATAATGTTAGTAGACTTCAGGATCAGAAATTGAGAAAAACTTTCCAGGAACAGTTGAATACTAAACTTAAGAGTTTAAAATTTGATAATGTAGAAGATGGTTGGAATCATTTTAGAAAAATAATTTGTGAAGTTGCTGAAGGTGTATTAGGGAAGAAAGCTATAGCTGCAGCTAAGAATATTATTGAAAAAGCTTTATGTTTAATAAAAAGGAGAAAGTACTTGTACAAGAATTATCTGAGTGACAGATCATATGAAAACAAAAGGAATGTAAAGAAAGAGGAGAAAGTATTAAAATATAAACTAAGGAGATGTGAAGTGGAGGCCATGGAAAAAATTGCTGAGGATCTGGAAGATGCAGCTAGACGGCATAATAGTGTAATATTGTACTGGCATGTCAATAAATTGAGAGGAGGTAGTCTATCCGGACGTGGCCCAGTTAAAGATAGGAATGGGGCCATAATTAGCGATAAGGAAAGAATTAAAGAGAGATGGGCAGAACATTAAAAAACTATCAGGTTCCAAATTTATCGAGGTAAAGACCCTATCCCAATAGGTGAAAACTCCGGTGTCTACAGAATTCCTTGTTCGTGTGGCCTTTGATATATCGGAAGAACTGATCAGCGACTAACGGATAGATAAACTCAGCACTCTAGTTCAATTAATAATACGCTTAAAAAGCGGAAAAAAACAGAAAATTTTGACTCTGCCCTTGCAGAGCACATTTTTGAAAAACCAGACCATACTATTTTGTTTAATTAAGCTAGCCTAATTTCGCATGAAAAAGGTATTGTACAGTACTACAGAGAAGCTGTTGAAATTTATAAATACCAACATTTAGGTCTAGCTTTGAACAGGGATTCTGGTGATTTAAGAATAAACGAGTCATATTTTGGTTTTCTCAAAAGAGAAGCCGATACTTTAGTAATTCCTAAAATAAACCTTGAACCACTTTCCCAGTCATATAATCAAACACGTGAACAACCCCTTAGGTCTCAAAGGGTGTCTGCAAGAAATGCATCAATTAAAATCCGAAGTCAGATGACATAGTTCTCCAGCTTAATTAATTGCTGGTTAGTTTTTTTTTGAGTGAATGAATTGTTTTCTTTTCTCCCTCAGTTGTTCGCTAGTATCCGTCGATGGCAGTTCATAATTTTTTGGATTTTGTGAAAATCGCGGATATTGGCGAATAACTCTCTTTTAGGGTTGTTAGAAATTTGGTTTTAATTCTTTTAATTTTTGGTTTTTATTGAATTTTATTCATCTTTTAAATTTTTGGTTTTTCTTTGGTTTTTTGGTTCTTTTCACATCGACTTTCCGCGTTTGTTTTTGGATACATTATTTCGTTTCGCGCTGAAAAAGAGAGGCGTTTGTCCTCTCGAAATATTCGCTTTGTTGTGTTTTTTTTTTCAGTACTTTCATTTGGCCTATAAAAAACCCCATTTTTGATCGTTTTTCTTTCTTTATGTGATGTCAGGCCAATGTGGTTTAAGAAATTATCTTAGACGGCATAATGGTAAAATATTGTACAGGCATTTTAAAAAATTGAGAGGGAGCAGTCAATCCGGACTTGGCCAGTTAAAGATAGGAATGGGGCCGCAATTAGCGATTAGGAAAAAACTAAAGAGAGATGGGCCGAACATTTTTAGAATTCACTTAACCGAGATAGAATTGCAGGAATAGATATAGAGAAAATTTAAAAAGTTTGTGATACCTTGGATGTGAAAGAAGATTTGTTTTGTGAGGAAGAATTAGCAACAGTACTAAAAGGATTAAAAAATAATAATGCTCCAGGTGCCGATAGGGGGGTAAATGAGGTTCTTAAATATGGTGGCTCTGAGGTTAGAAATAAGTTACTGAAGATTATGAATATTATTTTTGAAAAAGGGGAAGTACCTAACGATTTTAGGAAAAGCTTAATTAAGCCACTCTATAAGAAAGGGGATAAAAGTGAGTGTGGTAATTATCAAGTCATTAGCCTGGTCTCTGTAGGTAGTAAATTACTTAGCAATATGATAATTTTTAGACTGAGAGATGCCATAGACAAAGTTTTAAGAGAAGAACAGTTCGGCTTTAGAAAAGGTAGAGGATGCGTTGACCAAATTTTCACTCTTAGGCTAATAATTGAGAAGTGCCTGAGTTTTCCAACACCTTTGGTCCTCAGTTTCATAGATTATGAGCAAGCGTTCGACTCTGTTGATAGAAGATCTTTGGTAAAGGTTTTATCCTTGTATGGTATACCAGACAAATACATTAAAGTGATTAGTGCTATGTACGAGAATAACACCGCTGCAGTTAAGGTAGGAAATGAGGTTAGCAGCTGGTTTTGTATTAAATCATGAGTTAAGCAGGGTTGTGTTCTATCCCCCTTTATATGGATTATTTTGATGGACTTTGTTTTAAGGAGCACATGAAAGGCAATGGGAGACCACGGAATCAAATGGGGAGGAAAAAGTCTCCTGGACTTGGATTATGCTGATGATTTAAGCATCCTAGATGAAAGTGTGAGCAAAATAAATGAAGTTTTAGAGTTTTTGCGAGTTCACGGTGCTAGAATTGGTTTGAAAATTAATGTTAGGAAGACTAAGTCGCTAAGGCTAGGAATAAGTGAAGATAAAAAGGTGACGTTGGGTAGTGAAAAGTTTGATCATGTGGGCAGCTTCACTTACCTTGATAGTATTATTAGTAAAGATGGTGGGAGCAGTGAAGATGTTAAAAGTAGAATAGCCAAGCCTCAGGGTGTTTTTTCACAGTTAAAAAAAGTTTGGAAGAATAGGAAGATAAGTCTGCAAACCAAGATTAGAATATTAGAAGCTATAGTGATGACAGTGGTCAAATATGGCTCTGAACCATGGACGCTCCGAAAAGCGGATGAAGATTTGCTAGATGTTTTCCGGAGAAATTGCTTAAGGATTGTTCTGGGTACCCGGCTGACTGACCGTATTTCAAACAATAGGCTATACAAAAATGTGGTTCAATACCGCTCTCTAGGGCTACAATGAAAGTAAGGTTGAGGTGGCTAGGGCACGTTGTGCGGATGCAGGATGACAGATTGCCGAAGATTGTTCTTTTCAGCCAACCGTTTAGGGCTAAACGGAAAGCAGGTCGTCCTCATCTGGGGTGGAAGGACGTCATAAAGAAAGATTTAAAGGAAATGGGAACTTCCTGGGAGGGTGTAAAAAGGGAGGCTTTGAATAGATTGGGGTGGAGGAGGAGCGTGCGTAGCTGTGTTGGCCTCAAGCGGCTTGGTGCTGCGGTGAGTTGTTAGTTGTTTGTAGTAGTAGTATAAACCGGCAAATACAGGCACTAGGACAAGCAGACACCCGCCCAGACACACAGGCAAAGTGAGTTAGAGAGACTAAACCACAGACAAATATATAGATTCAGACATATGAACCGGCAAAGACAGGCACTGGGACAAGCAGACATCCGCCCAGACACACATGCAAAGAGAGTGAGAGAGGCAAAAAACACATACAAACATATAGATTCATACATAGAAACTGAAAAAGACAGGCAGTTGGACAGGCAAAAAGCTGGCCAGACACACAGGCAAAGAGAGTGAGAGAGACAAAAACACACACAAATACATAGATTGAAACATACAAACAGACATAGAGAGGCATTGAGACAAGCAAACACGAACCCAGTAACACAGGCAAAGAGAGAGAGAGAGAGAGAGAGAGAGAGACAAAAATACATAGAAAAACATAGACTCAGACATAGAAACCGAAAATGACAAACACTGGGACAGGCAAACAACCGCCCAGACACACACAGGCTAAGAGAGGGAGAGAGACAAAAACAATGCAAATATTTAAATTACATATAGGTTACATTATGTTAACTGTTTTTTCCCTCTAGTTATAGATGGCAGTGCAACCACTTAGACACACACTAATAATGAGAGAGACATACACTCGTAGTGAGAGAGACATGCAAAAGTTAGGTTGATTTAGGTTCACTTACAGTGGTGCGCCACTTGCTTGTCCCACTGCCTTTCTTTGTCGGTTCATATGTCTTAATCTATGTGTTTGTATGCGTTTTTCGTTTCTCAGTCTCTTGGCCTGTGCAGCTGGGCTGGTGTTTAATTGTCCCAGTGCATATCTCTGTCGGTTTGTATGTCTGAATCTCTGTATTTTTATTTGTTTTTGTCTCTCTCCCTCTCTTTGTCTATGTGTTTGAGCAGGCGTTTGCTTGTCACGGTGCCTGTTTTGTCGGTTTGTATATCTGAATCTATATGTTTGTATGTGTTTTTGTCTCTCTCACTCTCTTTGCCTGTGTGTCTGGGCGGGTGTTTTCTTATCCCAGTGTCAGTCTTTCTCGTTTTGTTTTTCTGAATCTATATATTTGTATGTGTTTTTGTCTCTCTCACTCTCTTTGTCAATGTGTCTGGGCGTGCGTTTGCTTGTCCCAGTGCCTGTCTTTGTTGTGCTGTATGTCTGAATGCATATATTTGTATGGGATTTTGTCTCTCTCACTCTCTTTGCCTGTGTGTCTGGGCGTTTGTTTGCTTGTCCCTTTGCATGTCTTAATCTGTATATTTGTATGTGTTTTTGTCTCACCATTCTCTTTGCTTGTGTGTCTGGGTGGGTGTTTGCTTGCCCCATCGTCTGTTTTGGTTTGTTTGTATGAATGAATATATAGATTTGTATTTGTCACTCTCCCTTTCTTTGCCTGTGTATCTGAGCGGGTGTTTGCTTCTCCTAGTGCTTGTCTTTGTCGGTTTGTATATCTGAATCTATATATTTGTATGTGTTTTTGTCTCTCTCACTCTTATTGCCTTTGTTTCTGGACGTGTCTTTGCTTGTCCCAGTGCCTGTCTGTGTCGGTTTGTATGTCTGAATCTATGTACCTGTATGTGTTTTTGTCTTTCTCACTCTCTTTGCCTGTGTGTCTGGACGTGTTTTTTGCTTGTCCAACTGCCTTTCTTTTCGGTATGTATGACTAAATCTATATATTTGTATATTTTTTTGTCTCTCTCACTCTCTTTGCCTGTGTATCTGGGTGGGTGTTAGCTTGTCCCAGTGCCTATCTTTGTTGTTTTGTATGTCTGGATCTATATATTTGTATTTGTCTTTCTCACTCTCAGTGCCTATTTTTCTGGGCGTGTGTTTTCCCCTCCCAGTGCCTGTCTTTGTTGGTTTGTGTGTCTGAATCTATGTATTTGTATATCCTTTTTTGTCTCTCTACTCTCTTTGCCTGTCTATTTCAGGGCGGGTGTTTGCCTGTCCAAGTGTTTGTCTTTGTCTGTTTGTATGTCTGAATCTATGTATATGTAAGTGTTTTCGTCTCTCTCAATATCTTTGCCTGTGTGTCTTTACGGGTCTTTATCTGTCCCACTACCTATCTTTGTCAGTTTTTAGGTCTGAATCTATATATTTGTATGTGTTTTTGCCTCTCTCACTCTCATTGCCTATTTGTCTGGGCGGGTGTTTGCTTCTCCCAGTGCCTGTCTTGTTTGGTTTGTATGTCTGAATCTATATATTTATATGTGTTTTCGGCTCTCTCACTCCCTTTACCTGTGTGTCTGGGTGTGTGTTTGCTTCTCCCAGTGCGTGTGTTTGTCGGTTTGTATGTCTGAATCTGTGTATTTGTTATGTGTTTTCGTCTCTCTCTCTCTCTCTCTCTCTCTCTCTCTCTCTCTCTCTCCTCTCTCTCTCTCTCTCTCTCTCTCTCTCTCTCTCTCTCTCTCTCTCTCTCTCTCTCTCTCTCTCTCTCTCTCTCTCTCTCTCTCTCTCTTTCTCTCTCTCTCTCTCTCTCTCTCTCTCTCTCTCTCTCTCTCTCTCTCTCTCTCTCTCTCTCTCTCTCTCTTTCTCTTTACTTGTGTATCTGGGTTGGTGTTTGCTTGTCCCTGTGCCTGTCTATGGCGGTTTGTATGTCTGAATCTATATATTTGTATTTGTTTATGTATCTCTCACTCTCTTTTCCTGCGTGTATCGGTAGGTGTTTTCTTGTCCCAGTGCCTGCCTTTGTCGGTTTGTATGTCTCAATCTATATATTTGTATGTTTTTTCCTGTCTCTATAACTCTCTTTGCTTGTGTGTCTTGTCGGGTATTTGTTTGTCCCACTGCCTGCCTTTGTCAGTTTGTTGGTCTGAATCTATATATTTGTATATGTTTTTGTCTCTCTCACTCTCTTTGTTTGTGTGTCTGGGTGGGTCTTTCCTTGTCCCACTGCCTGTCTTTGTCGGTTTGTATGTCTGAATCTATATTTTTTTATGTGTTTTGCCTCTCTCACTCTCTTTGCCTATGTGTCTGGGCGAGTGTTGGCTTCTCCCGGTGCTTTCTTTTATTGACTTTTATGTCTGAATCTATATATTTGTCCGTGTTTTTCTCTCTTACTCTCTCTGCCTGTGTGTCTGGGCGGGTGTTTGCTTGTCCCACTGCCTGTCTTTGTCGGTTTGTGTGTTTGAATATTTGTATTTAAATGTATTTTCGTCTCTCTCACTCTCTTTGCCCGTGTTACTGGTTTGGTGTTTGCTTGTCCCACTGCCTTTCTTTGTCTGTTTGTATGGATGAATCTATGTTTTTGTATGTGTTTTCGTCTCTGTCACTCTCTTTGCCTGTGTGTCTGGGCAGATGTTTGCTTGTCCCACTGCCTGTCTTTTTCGGTTTGTATGTTTGAATTGATATATTCGTATGTGTTTTTGTCTCTCTTATTCTCTTTGCCTGTGTGTGGGCAGATGTTTGCTTGTCCCACTGCCTGTCTTTGTCGGTTAGTATGTCTGAATCTATATATTTGTATGTTTTTCTGCCTCTTTCACTCTCTTTGCCCGTGTGTCTGGGTGGGTGTTTGCTTCTCCCAGTGCCTTTCTTTGTCGATTTGTATGTCTGAATCTATGGATTTGTATGTTTTGTTGTCTCTCTCACTCTCGTTGCCTGTGTTACTGGGATGGTGTTTGCTTGTCCCACAGCCTTTCTTTGTCTGTTTGTATGTATGAATCTATGTTTTTGTATGTGTTTTCGTCTCTGTCACTCTCTTTGCCTGTGTGTCTGGGCAGATGTTTGCGTGTCCCACTGCCTGTTTTTTTAGGTTTGTTTGCCTGAATATATGTATTTGTATGTGTTTTTATCTCTCTCACTCTCTTTGCCTGTGTTACTGGGTTGGTGTTTGCTTGTCTCACTGCCTTTCTTTGTCTCTTTGTATGTATGAATCTATATATTTGTATGTGTTTTTGTCTCTCTCAATCTCTTTTCCTGTTTTCTGGGCAGATGTTTGCTTGTCCCACTGCCTGTCTTCTTCGGTTTGTATGTCTGAATATATGTATTTTTATGCGTTTTATCTCTCTTATTCTCCTTGCCTGTGTGTCTGGGCGGATGTTTTCTTGTCCCTATGCCTGTCTCTGTTGTTTTTTTGTCTGAATCTATATATTTGAATGTATTTTTGTATCTCTCACTCTCTTTGCTTGGGTGTCTGGGCGGGTGTTTGCTTGTCCCACTGCCTGTCTTTGTCCGATTGTCTGTCTGAATCTTTATATTTGTATGTGTTTTTGCCTCTCTCACTCTCTTTGCCTGTGTGTCTGGGCGGGTTTTTGCATATCCTAGTGCCTGTCTTTGTCTGTTTGTATGTTGGAACCTATATATTTTATGTGTTTTTGTCTCTCTCACTGTCTTTGCCTTTTTGTCTGGGTTGGTGTCTGCTTGTCCCAGTGCCTGTCTTTGTCTGTTTGTATGTTGGAACCTATGTATTTTTATGTGTCTCTGTCTCTCATTGTCTTTGCCTTGTTTGTCTGGGTTGGTGTTTGCTTGTCCCAGTGCCTGTCTTTGTCTTTTAGTATGTCCGATTCTATGTATTTGTATGTGTATTTGTCTCTTTCACTCTCTTTGCCAAGGTTTTTGGGTGATAGTTTTCTTGTCCCAGTGCATATATCTGTCTGTTTGTATGTCTGAATCTGTATATTTTTATGTGTTTTTGTCTTTTTCACACTCTTTGCCTGTGTGTCTGGGCGGGTGTTTGCTTGTTCCCATTGCCTGTTTTTATTGGTTTGTATGTCTGAATCTATATATTCGTATGTGCTTTTATATCTCTCACTCTCTTTGCTTGTGTGTCTGAGCGGGTGTTTGCTTGTCCCAGTGCCTGTCTGTCAGGTTTGTATGTCTTATTCTATATATTTTTATATGTTTTTTATCTCTCACTCTCTTTGCCTGTGTCTCTCGGCAGGTGTTTGATTTTCTCAGTGTTTGTCTTTGTCGGTTTGTATGTCTGAATCTAAATATTTGTAAGTCAATCAATCAAACATTTATTACCCACTCAAGAGAAAAACTGTGGAGTAAGACACAGAAAATTTTTTGTCCTTGTCGGTTTGTATGTCTGAATCTATATATTTGTATGTGTTTTTGCCTCTCTCACTCTCTTTGCCTCTGTATCTGGGCGGATGTTTGCTTCTCACAGTGTTGGTCTTTGTCGGTTTTTATGTCTGAATCTATGTATTTGTATGTGTTTTTTGTTTCCCTCACTCTCTTTGTCTATGTTTCTGTACATGTGTTTGCTTCTCACAACGTTTGTCTTTGTCGGTTTGTATGTCTGAATTTATATATTTGTATGTGTTTTTATCTCTTTCACTCTCTTTGCCTGTGTGTCTGGGCGGGTGTTTGCTTATCCTACTGCCTGTCTTTGTCAGTTTGTATGTCTGAATCTATATATTTGTATGTTTTTTCTTTCTGGCAAGTATATTTTTGTCATTTTGAGATATGTAAAGAAAAATTGAAAAAAATTCTGTCCAAAAATTCTAAGTAAAAAAAAGAAAAGTGTTACTGTAAACATAATTTTTCTAATAGTAAAGATCACGACTAACATATCAATATCATTCTCATTTTATATTTCGAAAATATTAAATGTGATTTTTTTGCTTTTAAGTATAGGCCTAAGTCATGTCATTTTAAGGCGTTTAAAAAAAAGCTGAAGAATTGTCGTCCAAAAAATTCTAAGTCAGAAAAAACAGAAAATTGTTACTACAAACATTATTTTTCTAATAGTAAATGTCACGACTGATATATCTATATCGTTCTCATTTCGTACTTCAAAAATATTAAATGTGATTTTTTTTTGTTTTAAGCATTATTTCATGTCATTCTAAGACATGTAAAAAAAGTAGAAAAAAATTTCTATGTGAAAAAGAAATAAATAAAAGTTCAAAAAGTTAAAAAAAAAACCATAAAAATGGGTGGGGGCTAAAAAGATGGGGGAGGGAGCCCTTAGGTGTTGAGGTTTTTGGGGGTTAGTCTTTGGTGGTTCGGATGTTTGATGGTTGAGGTCCTTTAGGATTGTGGTCCTCTACCGTAATAGAAAATAAAAATAACTTAAATCTTATTCTCTTCCAAAAATAATTCTGATATAAATTAAAATTCTCTTAATTGCGTTTAAATTCCTTTTCAGATTTTGTCCAAACTCCTAACAGAGAAAGAGAAACCGTATTTGTTCCTAGATAGATATTTACTAAGCATATATCTACTTTGTAGAACTTAATCTCCTTTGATTTACAGAACAAAGAAACTTGAATAACAATGCAAGCGTGTACTATTGAAAATAGGAATGATACACATTTGAACTTCGATTTTTAGCACGCTTGACAGGTTAACATTCCATTGATGCGAAAAGATAAATGGGATTTGGAATGTTGCAAAGAGGAGTTATCTGACATTGTAGAATATTTTAAAAACAGTGTAGTGTATACTTTGAGGAATATGAAATTAGAATGATTAAAAACAGCAATAAAACTATTGGGTAGTTTGGCAGCATAATAAGATGAATTAGCCCAATCGCGAAATAATTCTTGGTGCACAGAATCAAGACCCGTGTTATATAGTAGTGAAAATGTATATTCTGGGGATTCTGATTATCTGATTATCTAAGTCTCAATAAACCTATTACTTTTCTATTTGTGTTTTTTCTCCATATATGCCTGTATCTAGCATCATAGGTAGATAACTAGTTCAATTGTACTCCATCGTTAGCGTTCAGAAAGAATCTGATTCCTACATAACATTAGAGGTAATTGACAAGGAGATGACCTGAGGAAGCGTGGTTACACTCCTGGATTGATGGTTGGAGAACTTCTAGCCTATTTTACTTACCTATTTCATTTTCTCCCATAGGGAGTGGCGCGGTCATTTTTCTACCCCTGTAAATCAAAGTATTACCCCGTTACAAGTGGCGCAATCTTTAGCGGCACAAGGTAATCTTAGCAGCACAAGTTTGTGTCACATGCCTAAAAATATTAACGGCACAAGTGGTGCGGTCTTTTCCACCCCCCCCCCCATTACAGGAAATTGAAATCGTTTCCACCCCCCCCCCCATTACAGTTGGTGCGGTCGTAAAACTTGGAGGAAAACATGCGAACTAGTTATGCTACAAACTTCTTAATTTAAATATAAATCAGTGGATTGATACAGACTTATAAGAAAAAGTGTTTAGGCCAATAACCACTAAGATATAATAGGGAAACCCTTTTAGAATATCTCATAGGAGACTGTAGTCTCCCCTAAATAGGTTAAGTGAAAAAGTAAATTCATTGTGAGTGTATAATTTTGCGAAGTCGGTTTAAATATTTCAAACGCAAAGATGTCAGAAGAATTAAGCGAACTATTAATTGCGCAAAAATTGGTCTCGAAAAATGTAGAAATAACAAAATATTTCTCTCAATATGATGGACAATCAGACGTCGACGAATTTAATATCCAATTGGCTCAATTTGTAGAGATGACTAAAACAGAACAAAATACATTAATAAGTATGCTTCTCCTAAGATTGAGAGGCCAAGCCCTAACATTCTTAAAGCAAATTGAAAATACTATAGGAGACGATAACAAACTCAAAATAAATACATTAGACAAATTACTAAAACCGTTTAGAGACAGATTTATTGAAACTAGTTCAACACATAAATTAAAACACGGAACGGTATGCTTTGACCATACACAGAATGTGAGAGAATATTTACACAATATAAGAATTTCAGTAGAAGCAAAGTTCGGAAAAGGTTCAGGAGAATTGTATGAAAAAACCATACTACATGCCTTTTTGCAAGCGCTTCTCCCAAAATTATATAGAATGGTAAAATCCAAAAATATTCAAACGTTAGATCTTGCAGCTCAGAAGGTGGGACGAATGATCGAAATTGACATGACTGTGACAAACCACAGTAAAACACAAATAAATAGCATAGGCGAATCGACCGAAAGGCTAGCCTCCCTCGAAAGTCAGGCTTCTCCCAATTTCTTCTCAAGGGATAATTTCCCAGTGCCACAAAGAAATAGAACACAAGAACCCACTACGCAAAATACAGTACGTTTTCAGCCCATCAAACCAATTAATTATGGAAATAATCCAACAATAACAAGATGCTATAGTTGTATTCGTTCTGGGCATATCGCGAGAGGATGCCGTTCTAGGATCAGAGCCATAACGGCACCAGGAAATGCCGTCGGGAATACACGAAATTATGGCAACCATTTGTTAAGGAGAACAAATTTAATGCCAGTGGTGCAGGAGAATTTAGGCGTAATTATCCACGGCTACCAGTACCTCACAATACGTACCAACAGAATTTGTATAACCCTTCCCCCAACAGACAAAATAATTATCGATTTGAAAATCCAAATACTCGTCAAAACCAATATAGCGCAAGAATGGTATATAGAAATACCGAAAACTTGCCGGCGGAAAATGCTAATTTTTCGATAACGCGAAATGAACGGACGTTGCGAATGCCGTCGGCGTCAGCCCCAGGCACTGTCGCAAGAAATCCAAATCGTCGAAATAATACTTGGCAGCATCGCAAGACAAATGTCAATCAGTTAGCTAGAGATTCCATGGCATATCTGAATCTCTGTCGCAGGCGCCACCATATGAAATAAACCCGCAGGGAAACGCGTCAGGCCCAACATAAGAACAAAATGGACCCAACAGGGGGCCAGAATTTTTTATAGGTCCAACCCAATAGTAGTACCGTCTTGTAGTGATAGTAATAATACGGTACCTATATTTAATGATTTTTGTGTGGCAAATATTTACTTTAAGGCACTAGTTGACTCTGGTGCAACAGTTAATATAATAAACTCATGCGTATTTATTAAGTTACCTCCGCATATTAGGCGACGAAAGAATTTTAATAATCCCAATTTAACTAGCGTATCAGGGCATAAATTGGATGCAAAAGGTTCAATTCGCCTAGACGTGAAAAGGGATAATATAATTTTTCTGACAAAATTTATAATATGAAACAATTTTCCGTATTAGGCCATCATAGGCGCTAATTTTTTAAGGTAGAATAAGGTATTATTAGACGAAGCGAACGAAAGGCTCGTATAGCCGGCAAATACCCCTTCCCCTACTTTAAAAAATTGCAACAGAGGTTGTGAAGAGGGTGTAACAGTAAACAGAATTTCTGGCGATATAATGTCACAATCTTTTGAACCATTTCTCGCCACAAAGAGGACATGACATAACCAGAAATTTGCTTCCTCATTCTGGAAGACATCGGAGAAGTGAACTAAATTTAAACAATAAATGGATAGAATCGGCTAAAACAAAAATAGGAGACATGCGACAATATAGGTCGAATGAAATCAAGGAAATAGTGGAATTATGGAAAAAAGTAGTGAACCCAAATGCGGTTCAGGCGCAGCCAATGTTATTGGCGGATAGCGCCAGTCTAAATTTAATAGACAATGAAAATAAAGAAAAATATTATGGGTTCGCAATACTGAAGACAAAAGTCCCTCCCAAAACGAAGCAAAGAATTCAAATATCACAAATGATTGAACCCGTCAGCGACAAATCCGAAATATAGTTTGCAATCCCGTCGGATGAAATCCGTGAAAATCTGTTATGTGAAGAACAGATTATATCTTACGAAAAAGGAGAAGGTTTTATTTGGATAACTAATAACCATGAAAATGATACAATTACAATAACAAAGGGAACATGTAGTTCAAATCCAAGTTATCTCGGAGAATGATTTGGATAGGTGAGAAAATTCCAAAAGAAACCTTGTTAACGGCATTAAAACCTCAAATAACAAATACCCTCTAACTAAATCGCAATTTTCAAACAAATTTAATATGGATCATATTACTGACTTGGAACTCAAGAAAGAGTTATGCAAATTATTATGGAATTTTAAAGACGTGTTTTCCGCATCTGAAGACGACATCGGACTAATACTGTTGTATGAACACTCAATTCTAACGCCCGGTAATCCTGTCGCGAAGCAGCCGTATCGTATACCGTATAAGCATAAAGAGTGGTTAAAAAATAAAATTCACGAATTAGAAAAAAATAAAATTATACGCCCCAGTATAAGTCCATATTCCGCACCAGTGATCTTAGTCCCAAAAAAGAATGGAGACCAGAGACTTGTATTAGATTATAGAACCCTTAACAAGCAAGTGGTTAGTGATAAATTCCCTTTGCCAAGAATGGACGAAATTCTTGACTCCATTTCAAGTGAAAACAAAATTTTCACTTCTCTGGCCCTAACCCAAGACTATCACCAAGTGAAAATAGCTTCAAAAGATGTCTATAAAACTGTGTTTTTTACAACTGAATGCGGTTCATATGAATACTTAAGAGTACCTTTTGGACTTAAGACAAGTTCAAGTGCGCTATGTAGACCCTTATTGCATCTATCAAGAGGATTAAAGAATATCATTTATTTTGTTGATGATATCATATGTGTAGGAGAAAAGGCTGAACAACACTTAGCAACACTAGCTAAAGTGTTCGAGAAATTCAGAAACGGCAATCTAAAATGCCGGCCCGAAAATGTAAATTTATTTCAACCAAAAATTAAATTTTTAGGAATAGTGGTGACGCAAGGAGAGATATCCCCAGACCCAGACAAAATAAAATGTGTTGAAAACCTCAAACCCCCTCGAACTATGAAGCAATTAAGAGGAATTTTATGCATTACGGGTTACTTTAGAAAATTCGTGCGCAATTTGGCCCAAATTACGAAACCCATCACAGAATTAATTAAAGGGAACTCCCAAAATATTACCTGGTCCCAGGAAGCTCAAACCTCCCTAGACCGTCTTAAAAAGGCACTCACTTCTGAACCAATATTATCGTTGCCTGATTTCGAAAACGGACAATTTGTGGTTACAACTGATGTCAGTTCGAAGGGCATTGGCGCTATCCTATCCCAAATAATCCCGGTGGAAAACCCTAATTCTCTAGCGGGATCGCCTAAACAAAAAGTAATAGAAAAAGTTATATGCTATTCGAGCAAAACTTTATCAAAAGGCGAAAGTAGTTATTCCGCCACAAACTTAGAATTATTATCTATAATCCACCATTTGGATAAATTTAGACATTATTTAATCGGTAGAAAATTAAAACTACGTTCCAACCAAAAAAGCCTGCAATACTTGCGCACTTTTAAAAACCCCACGGGAATTCTAGCTAGATGGATTATGAAAATCCAAGACCTAGATTACGAATTTGAATATTTAAAAGGTAAACAAAATGCAGCTTGTGACTTCATGAGTAGATTCCCAGAAAATATTTCCGACGGGGTATTATCTTAAACCAAGAAACCGAGGACGCCGTCGGAAGCTGATCCGGACAAAACTAATTATATATGTTCTGAAGCCGAGAAGTACGAGATTATTGATATCAATACTAAGAGTAAACATGCATATAAGAAAAACAAAGTTAAAGACAGAGTAAAAGAAAATAAGAATAACTATTGTCCCTTGTCTTTGGAAAATAAAAAAAGAAATCAAAATAAGGATGAAATGTTTCTAGCACTTATTAATTATTTCGTGAACGATGATGTGTTACCAGAAAAATTCAAAACTCTTAGAAAGGAAATAGATAACTTTTATTATGATCTTGACGAAGAAATCTTATGCAGATTTATGACAGCTGAGGCAAATAGAAACCAAACCTCGATAATATCTGTATTACCCCAAAACTTAATAATACCTGCCTTTGAATATTTTCATTCAAATATAGGTAGACATTTAGGGATAACTAAAACCTTCCATAAATTAAAACAATATCTGTATGTACTGTCGGCATTAACAAAACTTAAAGGCTTTGTAAGTACATGTGAAGCGTGTAACTTGAGAAAAACCCCCCAAGCTTATCCTAACCCCTAAATGGGAAGAGTCCCGGTAGCGAGATTTCCCTTCGATACTGTCTCATTTGATTTGTATGGAACCAGTGGAGGCTTACCTGTTTCCAACAGGGGCCATACTTGCATTCTTTCAGTTATAGTCCAGTTTTCCGGATCTAATTTTGCTAAAGCATTAAAGAATCAAAGCGCGTACACCACGACTAAGGCGTCAGCGAAATTATTTTTAAAGTTTGGCATTACAACCAAGGTTATAAGTAATAACGGAAGTAATTTTGTTTCAAAAGTAACAAAGGACTTAATGAGTTTTCTTAATATAGGGAAATTGGTGACATCTCCTTATCACCCACAAGCTAATGGTAAAATAGAAAATAGGCATAAAATATTTTCGAATGTATTAGGTATTTATACAAAAGACAACAGGAATGACTGGGATCAATCTTACCTTATTTAACCAATATAATCAATACTGCTTATTCAGAAACAACTAAAGAAAGTCCTTTTTATTTGTTATTTGGTCGGAACTTCAGAATACCGTATGATGATATTGTTGAGTCACGACAATATTATAAAAACACAGAGGATTACAAACAAGAGTTCATAAATAGGATGAGAAAAACTTACAAGATAGTTAGGCAAGAGTTGGAGAAATGTAAAATAAGCCAAGAGCTAAGAAACCTACCCAAAGTTAAGGGTAAAATAGATTTTAAGATATGAGATTGCGTCTACCTAAAAAATTAGGCAAAGGCGGAAGGCAAAAAACTTTCCAATAAATATTCTGGACCATATAGAATAATCAAAAAGTACGATAACAATTTTACTTTTAAAATGGCGAACCCCGATAACGTAAGATTTTATAAGGCACATGTTAGCCGAATAAAAAGAGCTAAATTCCCGGAAAAATGGGTGTTGCAACCCTCGTCTACCAATTCGACAGAAGCAGAAGACGAGCCCCAATAAATAAACATTGGCTGAGCTAAAATCCTTTAATTTCAAGCAAGATTATTTTGAAAATAATAGTGATGAGGAAAACTTTGAAGAATTTTTAGCTATGAAAAACCTAGTCATATCCAAAAGAAAATCCCTAGTATAAGCTAGAATAAAACCGCCAAAAAGTCGTAAAGGTTCATCATCAGAGAGCGCAGGAGAATGAGATTATACGATATCTCCAAAAACCCAATTTTTTCCTTATAGAATTTCGACCCCTTGTCCCCCCAAAAGATTTCCAGACGATATGGTTTCCCCTGCAACCCAAATAGAGAGACCCCTTTCGCTACAGGAGGAATTAAATAGAGCTGTTGAAACTCCGGGGAATATTATAAAGGAAACTCCTCCCAAAGATTCGATTAAAACAAATCTGCGAGAAGCTATGGATCTAATAAATTTCCCCATAAAAACGAGGCAAAGTACACTGCCTTCGAATCAAAACTCCCGAGGATGCCCAATAAGGACAATATCATGACATAAACGTATCCAAGGTTAAGCCTAAAGAATGGTCTTCGTGGAGGGAAACACTAGTGCAAAAAATGCCCCATCCCCCTTAAGACATGGCATTTAACCAATGGAGGAACCCTGCAAAAACTTTTGATTCCTCTCAGAGCTCTCAAGAGTCTTTCATATCTCCCGAGTTGAAAACCCAAAACGAAGATTTGGAGAATAAACCTTCTACTTCCAGAGGAGTAGAAATTTACGAAGGAAGGGCAGGTGATACCTCCAAAACGTAAAGCTTGCCACTTCTAAAAGCTCTAATGCGGAATAATTGGAAATCAGTTCCGAAGAGTCTGACGGCGAATCAGACCAAATGGCAGTTAAAGAACTAAGGAAATCAAAACCGACCTCAGCGGCCGCACATGCAAGAGAAACAAAGTTGAAAGGTCAGGAATTCTTAAAAAAAAAACAATATAAAAAGTTTGATCTTATATCCTTAGCAAAACCTAAAACGAAAAAACCGCAAGAAGTCGAGGAGAAAGTAACGACACAATCGGGTAGAACGGTTAAAAAACCTGATAGATGGAATTACCCTTAGTCAGCACAGGATTAAGTGATTTTCAATGGATAGGCGTTATAAAGGAATAATAATTGAAAAACCTTTTGTTTGCAAGTAAAAATCATATAACTATAAAAATGCTATAGGAAAAATTTGTTCAACATATATCAGTTCCTTGTCGCACTTCGAGCCGGTAGACTGAATACCAAATCTCCAAATTCCAGGACAATTCCCAATTCCAAAGTACATTTCAAGTGAAATTAAATTGAAAAATTTTGGAGGCACTGTTAACCATAGGGACAACCCAAGGGTCGGGCTCGGAGTTTTCATATAGATGACGATGTCTCATATTGTGTTCCCCAAAGCAGTATTATCAACCGTAAAGCAATATAGTTTAATTCAAAATATAAGTGGCTAACGAGAACGACCTGATGTAGGAAGATCGTGGTCGGCCGATCATGACAAGTAGTGTTTTAGGTCCTATTTGGCACATTCTGCCTACTGGGTAGCTACCTTACGAGAATCAACTCTACCCCTACAAAAGTGAACTAATCAATTGAACAACCAAAAATAGGCCCAATAATTGAGATTTATTGACGGATTTTTATGTCATGGGAAGTTTTTGTTCCCTCTCCCCTACCAACGGTGTTTTGTTCAATTGGTTGGAGAGACTTTGCCTAAACTCCTATGAGACTCAACTTATATTTCTACAAAATGAACCATGGAAACCATCCCCCACTCAGTATTAAGTTGTGTAATCGAACTTAAATAGATGGACCACGTTTTGTGGGAAGTCTGGGGTGGAGTTCGCCCACAGACGGCGTTTGGTTTGTTGCGGTCGGGCTCTACCTCGGATTTTCTATAAAAGAAAATCAACCAACGTCCTAACAAAGACTAATATTATCAAAAACGAAAATTACCAGTACAAAAGTGTGCAATTATGAACTGATCATTTTCAGATATCATGACAACAGAACAAAGGCCTATCCGTAAGGCGATAATTGATACTGAATTTATTACAATAACAAAAGCGAAGGAAAACATTATATATTCTGCATCTATGTTGGTGGTTGACGAAAAAGGAAATCAGATATATGCGAAAGAATGGGATTTAACCTACAATCTTAAAGGGTATGCACCCCACACTTACAAATATGGATTAGCACTCGCAAATACCCCTAAATATCGTCCGGCTAGAGGGGAAGTTAAAACGAAATATAGAAAAAGAAGTGCGAAACAACTTGGTTGTTTACAGTTGACAATAAGACGTCTACAAAAGAATCTCAATATCAAATATTTCTACTCTAAGGGACCCATTCAAACAGATCTCTTACTCTTTGATAAATGCAGAGCCCCCAAAATTTGCTATAATTTAGAGAAAAATCCTCGATGTGTCAAATATGAAGGCACACATCATCCTCTGTTAGAAATCCAATATTATAAACAATTTTTATTCAACCCTGAATCCGAGGAATACAAATCCCTAGGTAATAAATTATTTATGAAACGTATGAAAACACACCAAAGAAAAAGAGACGCCTATAAAAATAATAACAAGAAAATTAAGAGAAGATTCTAAACTCTACACCTAACACAAGATATTCTTTCTTTAGAACCCTCAACAATAATAAATTAGCATGAATTTTACGAATGTTTTCTTCCTCGTTAAAATTAAGATAACGCATTTCCAGATACACCAACCCCTGACGACCTCTCGCGTATCGTCATTATTGGCTCAGCGGAAATCGGAAAGAGATAACCTGCATGGAACGTTACTAGCTCCACTAGCTAAAAAATACATTTATTAACAAAAAAAAAACATGATAAAATTCCCCAGTTGTCGGCAATTAAATACACCAGGTTTAACATCAGAAACATTATGTTTTATGTCTCCATAGTGTTTTCTTGCGCATAAAAAATGTCACGGTATGAATAACATAAATAAATCACTGAGAGAATATGTATTAGTGAAAGTAGCGGAAGAACTAAATTTCATCACGCTACATTTTCTCCTAAAATCACCTAGAAGTCCCCCGGAAGATAGGGTAGTTTTAAGAATGATAGCAAGCTTAGTATATTATAACTTTATTACACGAGCAATGATAAAAACGATAGAACGCACTAGATTAGCGGCTACCATGGCGTTCAGAATTCTCTTACAAAAAATTCCAATGTCCAAATATCCCCTAATTGCTGAATTTATCACAGAAAATCTATGGCAAACTCAAGATGAAAATGGTATTACTAAAATATGGCCCCTTAGATTCCTTACACTATTAATAGATCGAGGGTATAACCTACTAGATGGAGGAAATTTCCTTAGAATGCTGTATAAGAATTGCTGGAACTTTGATGGCATAAACCCTGAAATAAAATCCAACACATTGGAAGTTACCACGCGAGATTATAATGATATAAAGAAAATTACATTAAACTTCTTTGAAGAAGATGAAAATTTTGGATCCAAAGTATTTCCTGGTTTTGATTTTATTGTACGTGAACAAAAATGTTGTAATGCGTCGCATATACAATTAATTTTTAGAGTAGTAAAAGTCATAAATAATCCGCTTTCCTTAGCTGAACGATGTCGCAAAGTAATTCGTGAAAATATGTAAAAGAAAGATATATCGAATACATTGAAAAACCTAGACCTTCCGATTGATCTGTTGGTCTTTTTGATGCACATAGACACAGATAAAAGTAATGAAAATAACACGGTGTCTGAATTGAAGTTCCTCAGCACATATGTGTCATCATGGGAAGTTCTTCGCCTTAATACCATGCTAGCATTGTTAGAAACACGCAATGTACTACCGAAAGATACTTCAATATTAAAATTGAATGTAGATGAATATGGGAAGAATCGTGTATACAAATAAAATTATCAAGATAATGGCCAAATTATAGGTCCACAATATAACACCACAACCTCTATTTTCAAAATTTTTCTTTCTCAAAAAATACTAATAATAAGTGAATAAACAATAATAAGATAGCGTATACTTTACGAAAAGTTAAAACCATACATTTACCTCAATACCTAGTGTAATGACCCTGCAAGGTCTATGCTAGGCAGTTATGAACAATAGGAATATGTAACTATGGGATAAATTGATCCCATATATATACATATATAAGAGTTATCTTGTTTTAGTGCCGATTCTAATAATTCTAGTTGTAATGATGATAATAATCTTAGTAAAAATTTATGATAAAATAGGTTACCAGCGTATTTATATGTTATTTACTTAATGAACGAATAACTTACAATCAAAAAAAGAAATATATATATGTCGCTCTTGATCAAAAAAGTATAATACAAAATTAAGTAGTATAGCAATTATTGACCAAGCCTTTAAGGTATGCACAGCCAGTCATAAAGGCATATCACAACCAGAGTAAAGCTAAGACTTCCATAACCATTCTAGCCCTATGATATAATTTATAAACAAAAATTCTGTCTTAGGATCACAAATTCAATTTTGTTTGGCCAATGCCATTAAAAAGTTCAAAAATTAAATTGATATAGATTAATATAATAATATAACCCAAGTTAAAGGTTAAAACGCCCAAACTACTTTGAAAAAATAAAATAGTAAAGTATATGAATTTTGCGAAAATAGGTAAAATTAATAATAAATTAATTCTAGAAGCAAACAAAAAAATGTTCTGCTCGTTCTAAGTTTTATTGTGACTTCTTTCTTTCTATAAAATGTTTTTTTGTACTTTATTTAATTTCAGATCGTTCTGTAAATCATGCCCAGGCCTGATCAAGATAAGTTTTAGGCTACGAGTCCCTTAAACCCCGGCTTTCTTGCTGTTAAAGTGTTTATATTAACATCTGTAAATTGATTGGTAGAGTCCGACTTTTTCGCTTGTTCTGCTTACGAATTAAAATGTTGGATTGTAATTAAAATTCTACAGAAAATTTAAGTACTTTTTCAGAAATTTTTATAAACATTAGTGCAGAATTTTGGGTGGATAGAGAGGGGTATTATTGTTCATAGGAATAGAAAAACTGCATGACTTTTGAGCTTCTACGTGGTTGAGACCGTTGCCGCTTCTAATAGGGTTATCTGATATTTAAATGTATTGTATTTAAATACATTGATCCTTGGTACATAAATAAGAAAAAGGAATATTGTCCTCTGAAATCTCTTAAAACAAACCTTTTGTTTGCACTTACAAGCCCCCCCCCCACTCTCAAAAAATTCCATGGTGAAGCTCATGATGCCCTGCTTCATCTTTTCCACATCTATGCCAGTAAGTACGTAAATGTGATATTTTATGCTACATGGAAAATATATTTTCACGATAGGAGGGGTGCTTTCACCCCTGCATTTTTTTTGGATGGAGAACTTGAACTTTAAGGAACAAATTTATAACCGTGTGTTATTACTTCTATCGTAACTGGGAAGCTCAATACAGTTTTTTGAGACTTCTAAACAGATTAGCTGTCTCAGAATTTTTAATCAATAGTAATCTGGTCCTCCATGGGACATCATCGTACATTGGTTATCTTGTATTTATGGTCACTTTAAGAGGGCAATAGGACTTTTAAGTTTCGTTTGAATGAGCCTTCTTCTAATCTTCTAGAACCAGCGGTTTGATAGAATCAAGCCTGAAAAAAAAGAATAAGAAAAATAGGCATTCATGATCTTTCTTCTGTGGAAAAAAATTACAAAATTCCGCATTTTCGGAGATAGGGGGTTTTAAACCTTTCCAGTAAGGTTTTCTAGTACGGGGGATCTAATGGTATTATTCTATTTATGACTAGTTGCCGATTTCGGGTGTCACCCTAATTTTTATTTGAAAATTAGGCAAATTTTCTCGGGCTCACAGTTTTTGATGTAAAACATTTAATTTGATCATTATATATCTAGAATCATTATAAAGAGTCAATGCTTTTGATGGACTAATTGTTACCAAAAGTCCTTTTTTTTAGAGTTTTGGGTACTATTGTCCCGAGTCCCTTCTTACTCTCAGTTTAGTACTACGAACTGGTTAATTCTACCCCATATATTCAATTCCCTTCTCTTCTTCACTATTTATATTTGTCTTAATGCTCCTTTGGCAGATCCATTTCAATTTCGGGGAGAGATACTTTTTCAACGGAGAATGGTATTTTCTGGGGAAAATGTTTTGGGGAAGGAGTTTGGGAAGGAAATTTCTGCGTGGGAAAATTTCAGTAGAGTAATTTTCGGGGGAAACTACATTTTAACCCATTCTATCATCAATTTCAGAAAACTTGTGCTCGGTTGAATTTTTTCCAAGCAATCTTGATCTGGATCAAGATCAGTATTTCACTACATCTGTATCTGGATCAGTATTTCACTAGCATTCATTCAGTGAACACTTAGCTTGAAAACGGATATTTTATAGTCTATGAACAATAAAGAACTGGTTTCTTCAACTAATCGGATTAAAATACAGGTAAAATTTGTTGCGCAATTGACTTTTCTTGAGTAAACAAAATTGTAATTAATATTACTACCGGTGAACGAAATCGATAATCCTTGGACTTTGATATTTGACTATTCTTTGGATTGGCGTTTTGTATTGCAATTTGCAGAGTGATATGTTACAACTGGTGAACGAACTTGATTATCCTTTTACTTTGATATTGGTCTATTGCTTGGTTTAGCGTTTTGTATTGCAATTTGCAAGTGATTTTTTGCGCCAAAAATGCCAAACACGCAGTGAACGAATGCACAAGGATTTTTGAATAGCGGTGCTTTTGATAAAGCAAATTCAATTGAAGCAGCAGCGATGAACCAACATCTCCAGGAGATAAGTTTCAAGTTGAATCTCCTACCAAAGTTTTCTTCGGATGTTTTAGAAATGCAGCAGGAATTTAGCTGGGTACGAGTACAATTATCTCAAGCCTTAGAAAATAACGAGAAAATGGCAAGAGAGATGAGTGCTATGACTGAACGTTTGTCAGCAACAAATCGCAGAGTAGACTTGTTAGAAGCAGAATTGAGGAGGAAATATCTTGTTTTGTATTATTTTAAGTAGTATCGATATACATGGTCCGAGGACAGGCTGCATAAAACGACCAAACTGGTGAAAATTTTGAACTATAGAGCGACCGAACACGCTGTATTATGGACCTATAATGCGACCAAGTAAGCAGACAGGTTTTTCTATGTTTAGTCCAAAACTAAAGAGATTTCCTTGGTATAACGTGTTCAAAGTGAATGGACTTCCTGTAAAAATACTAGTTTTGCCTGAAGGCAATATAATCATGTTTTTCGTATATAATGAGGACGTAACAACTCTTTTCATATTAGTTTGAAAACTATTTCAACAGGCTGATTACCTGCCTTTCTTGATAAATTGTTCGTATTGAAACGGAGAACTCCAAGAGAATTATGGTAAGTAATTTTTTTTTCTTGGTTTATAATGAAAACGAGACTTTTTTCCTATAGCTAGCTTTAATTATCTGCCATATGGGTTTCTGATAGACAACCGAATGGGAAAGATATGTATCGCATAATTCACACGCTTCATGATACCCTTTCAGGTACTTAAAAGGGATTTGGGATAAACGCTTCATAAGTGGGATTACAAAAATATCGTCTATTTGATTTTTAAAATTGGTATAAGAAACGGACAATGTGTTTCTTTAAAATAGGCCGAATATCTTTAATGTGTTGGGTGGGGGCTTTGGTATTGAGGAGGGGGGGGGTGAGGATTATTAATGGGGCTTTGGTATTGAGGAGGGGGGGTGAGGATTATTAATATTCTGAATAAAATCTGACGGAACTAATACGCAAATTGTGTTGTTTCTTATGCATATCGTATTTAAAATAAAGATAGGGTCAATCTTAGACTAGCAAAGTACTTTCTTTTTATATTTCCATGGGCATTCCCCCGTCAATTTCAAAAAAAATCCTTCGGTCCATTCTTCTCAACGGTAGCAGTGCTGGAGAAATTTGAAGCACAAGGATAATTAAGCCATTTGTAATTGCTACACGGCAAACAGTAGTGAGACATGGCCGACGGATAAATTGAATTCATATCCTAAAAATCTGCATCTGACTTTTCATCGGTGTGCTGTCCGGTTGGATCATATTTCATGATACGGTCCCCGTGAAAAACATGCCGATGAAAAGTCAGATGCAGATTTTTTGGATATGAATTCAATTTATCCGTCGGTGATGTCTCACTACTGTTTGCCGTGTAGCAATTACAAATGGCTTAATTATCCTTGTGCTTCAAATTTCTCCAGCATTCCTACCGTTGAGAAGAATGGACCGAAGGATTGTTTTTTGAAATTGACGGTGAAATGCTCATGGAAATCCATGACTCGCTAAAAGCTTTGTTTTCCGTGCAGAAATAGATCGGTGGGTAGAGACTCTCTGAGTCCGTACAATTTATCTTTAGTAGAGGATGGGAGTATGCACTGGGTGCTTTCAAAGCAAAAAACTTATTGCTGACCTTAACCCGAAACAGAATATCGTTGTTCATCATGTGCTATTGCGATGGATGGTGTCAAATGGTTTCAAAGTCACAAAGATACATAGAGCCCTCCAATTTGATCAAAAGCCTTGCATGAAAATGTTTATTGACACCTTTGTCAGTAAACGTTCACAAGCGAAAACAAAGGTTGAAAGAGAGATCAGTAAACTCATTTTGAACTCAGCCTTCGGTAAAATATATGAAAGCGTACGAAACAGAAGTCGATGTGATATTGTAAACAAACCCAAAGAATGCGCTCGAATCATCGCCGACCCAAACTTCACATCTTTCACAATCATAGACTCTAATATGGTGCTCATAAATCGCAAGAAAAGAAACGTAATTTTGAATAAAAATATTGCAGGCTGGAGTGCAATAACGAAAATTTCAAAAAAATCATGTTGTCATTTTATTATGATGTGGGCAAGGTACAATGACCAATTGAGGGACAAGTTCAAGTGTACAATAGAGACACTTATTCACTCCTGTTAAAAGTTAAAACTGAAAATTTGTTGAATGATTTGGAAAATGGAGAGTACATTAGCTCTCAGATGGACTACACCAACTGGAATGGATCCCTATATCCAGAGCTAGTGAAACGCCAGGCCCAAATCAATTGTTAATGTTCAAATCTGAAACAGGAAGCGATCTGATATCCAGTGACGTGTTTCCTGGGCCAAAGGTATACTGTGTGGAAACACAACAAGAATATCAAACAAGTTTGCAAGGGCGCGCCTCCACACTTTGTAAAAAATAATTTCTATACGAGTGTCTTTAGAAACTGTGTAGAAAATAGTTTAGTCCCAAGAGCGAAAATCATGGTGATTCGCTCTTTACAATAAAAGAACTACACAGTTAGAGTTGAGAAAAACGCCATGTCGGCCATATCAGACAAAGTTGATGTACTTGAGGATGTTGTGAAGGTACTTCCACACGGACGCTATATGATATCAGATCGAGTGTAATGTATAGAGTACAAAAAACAACTCAGTCTGGATAAACAAACTTAAATTCATTCATAGTATGGGTGGTGGGTGGTGGAGGGAATTTTTATTTTATTTTATCAAAATTTATAACTTTTCAGTATGTTTGTGCAAGGTAGAGTTATTTCTTCATAATTTAATGACACCAGTCCAGCCCGGCCCAGCCCGCTGCGGAGGGCCCCCGCGCCCGGCACGCCATTGCGGGCCCCCTTAATTTCCGGTTTGGCCTTCGGCCACCGCAGCATCCGCCTCCGGGGGTTGGGGGACCCCATTTCAGATTAAAAATGTTGTTGTAATTTAAATGTGTTGTAATTTTTTTGTAAATAAAATAAAAAAAAAGAAAAAAATGTGATATTATTTTAAGTGTATTTATTGTTTGATAAAATTTTTTTTCCTAGTGCCTATTTCAAATAAATGCTATAATTTTTTGTGAATAAAAAAAAAGAACTGTGATGTTATTTTAAGTGTATTAATTCTTTAATAAAAAAGTGTTTTTCCCCCAGTGTATATTTCAAATAAATTTTGTTTTTGTTTTTGTTGTAAATAAATAAATAAAAAAATCTCAATAAAGTTCATTTATTGAATATAAAGTGTTTTTTCTAATTTTATTATTATTATTATATTTTGTAAAGTGCTGCTTTTACGTTAAAGATAAAAGAAAATACAATTCTTTATTGGTTTTGTTTTTTGGACAGAGTAGTAGTAATAGGGAAATTATTTAATCATTAGACATCTATAGTTTACAGTTAGTTGTAGGTGAGTTGTTGAAGTGAACAGCAATATGTATCAATTTAACACACCATTCAGATTGTTTCTGTGTGGTCCCTCAATGTCAGGCAAAACGACTCTCTTAACTAAAATAATTTTAAATTGTGATAAAATGTTTATGGAAAAGCCGAAAAAAATGTAGTATTGCTACAGTGCTTGGCAGGAGTCATACGATAAAATAAAAGCTATTGCTACGTCGGGGGTACAGATACAATTCATACAGGGACTTGATGTTTTCAGCATTATTGAAGCAAACTCTTGGCTGATTATTGACGATTTAGCTGAATCCATTGAACAATGGTCCCAGGAAATGCTACAATTGTTTACTGTTCAATTACATCATGAACAGATTTCTATTACTCTAGTTCTACACAATCTCTTTCATCAGAGCAAATGTATGTCAACACTTGCTTTGAACTGTACCTACTATATCATCTACAGAGTTGTTCGTGATTCTAGCTCACTAATAACTTTCAATAAACAAATATATCCCGGTGGTCCAAAATTTCTACTTTCAACGTACAATCAGGCAACTAATAAACCCTATGGCTATATTCTATTGGATCTTAATCAAAATATACCCGAGGATTTACGTTTGGTCACAGATGTTTTTGGCAATGAAATTGCAGTATATCTTACCGTGAACAGTAAAAAGGCTATTAGTTGCCATCATGACACTGAAGAAACTACATGAAAATAGACATTTAATTTCCGTTCTAAGCACTTCAAAAGCCCCACTTAGGAAAGCCAAACTCAAACATGGTATTGACAATGATTTCATTAATCTAATATCTGAATTTTTTTTAAATTTAACCGAGGGCAATGTTCAACTTCCAGAAGTAGTTAAGCAACAGGCAAAGCAACATCGTTCCATTGTACGTGTCTTGGCTTGTAATAAGAAAGGAAAAAATTTTAAAAGGGACCGTCTTCTTCAGGCGGGTGGTAGCTTTTTAACACTTTTACTGCCAATAATTGTAGGACTTGTAAACAGTTTTCTCTCTATGGCTAAACCCTATAAATTGACCTCAATAGAAATCACACTTTCACCAGTGGAACACTTTGAGGACAATCTGAGTAAACTCATTAACAATGAGAATATTGACAATGATAAGAAAAACTACTTTTAATTCAAGATGCACTTCGCCAAGTGGACAAACATAAACCCTATTGTGCGATACCAGTCAATGTGAGTGTCATTGATCACAAAAGAGAAATATATAATCATGATTCTGATGCTGCTGCTGGAGCAAAATTACAGAAGGATTAGGATTTGATTCAATAGTGTCGAGCATTCAAAATCTAATGCCACACTCATATCGTGAACAAAGTAAACAACTCATGACATAGCTCATGGAAAGTGGTCAAGATCATATTCACGTTGATAGCAATGGGAAACAAATTATAATTCAAGGGAAGAGCTATAATCTTCTTGATTTAATCTATGATATGTTTACAAATCGTAAAGGACTTTTATCATTTTACGGTCATCTATACAACTTTCTAAATACATTGAACTCTCCCAAAAGCCTTATTAGCAATAGGCAAATTCTAAAAAAATTAAATGAACATTGTCCATCATCATCATCAACATTAAAACAAGAAGAAGAAGAAGAGGAAGTTGAAGATTTTAAACCAATCTTTGAAAATACTAGCACACCTAGTGGAAACATTGATTTGACGATGAGGACGAGACCACTGATAGCTAGACAAAAGCGAAGACGTATTGATATCAACCCAATGTCATCATCATCACCCACTAGTATAGAGCAGGGTAGTGGACGTTACACTATGTGTTTACGTTCAAAATGGTTGAAGTTTTGAAACGTGTTTATGAAAATATCGGTGAAGTGGCGAGTTTAAGTTCCCCCACTACTCTTTCCAAAGTCACTGGTGTTCATACTAAAAGTGTAAAAGACTATCTACAAAATGAATCAATTTACACTCTGCATAGAAATCATATACTTCGTGCTAATCATTATCGAAAAACTAAAGCCTTTTTCCCATTGCATATAATGCAAGCAGATCTCCTAACTCTATATGAGATTCAAAGGCACCACAATATACCATACAAGTACATTCTACTTGCAATCAGTGTTTTTAGTCGCTATAAGTATGCCATTCCATTGCGGACAAAGAGAGGGTTGAAGTTGCTCAGGCCAAAGACAGTATTCTTGAACAAGATTCGTATAAAAATATTCAAACAGATCGAGGTAGTAAATGTGTTAATCCACATGTCGCAAAAGTGCTAATGAAATATAATGCAATGCTCTATCATAGTCACAGTCCTATAGAGGCTCCATGGGTTGAACGATTTATAAGAACTATTCGACTTTTAATTTCAAGCTATTGGACATTGAAAAATACGGCTGCTTTTATTCATGATTTAGATAAAATCATGTTGATTTATAATCAACGACCCCATCGATCATTGTCCAACTCAACCCCAACGGAAGCTCATGATTCTGATCATAATACATTTGATGCTTTTCTTAAACAATATTCCAGTGAAAAAAAATGTGAAGAAAAAATTCAATGTTGATGATACTGTTCGAATTAATACAACTGCTAATATTTTTGAAAGGGGGAATTATTTATGGTCCACTGAACTTTTCAAAGTGTCAAAAATCCTAAACACTGAACCCATAACATATCGTCTGCGAGACACCAAAGATCATGAGATTTTCGGCGGTTTTTACTATTATGAACTACAAAAAGTTAGAAACAGTAGTGAAATGTATCAAATTGAAAAGATATTAAAGAGTCGTATTCGCAGGGGTAAGAGACAGTTGTTCGTTGGCTAGGATACAACTCCGATTTTGATTCTTGGATCGGTGTTGAAGACATTAACAATGCCCAATGATTTTTATGTGACGTTCATGCCTAATGTCTCCGACCCTCTCTATAATGATTTGAATAAAACAAGTGATTTTTGGACGAAATTCTCTCCCACCATCAAATACGATGGTGAGTATGAAGCGGCTCTTGTCGACTGTATTCTCAAAAATACCTATAATATCCTGAGAAAAGATTGCATATATGATATAAAAATTAGACCCTATGATTGGCCACCAGCCGTTAGTGAACAACATAAAATTCAAAAGATCAATTGGTTGGATTATCCATATGTTGAATTACCATACGAGGAACTCAGTTTTATGAACTATTTGTGTCATTCTATCAGTAAAAGAATTTCCGCTCGTAAAAAAGGAGCCTTTCATTTCAACTATTCAAAGGAAGAGGGCAAGATCTACATCAGTTCTTCCATTGCCAATGAAAAGGTCATTCTCAATGATAATCTAAAAGGTGTTCTTGGCTTTAAACTTAATATAATCAATGGTAAAACTGCCGGAAGCACTAATGTTATTTTTGATGACTATCCACCTGCCTTCTCCTCGGACACTTGTATATTTCTTCATGCTTTATTTGTTGAAACGTCCAGAGTTGGTAATTCAAATGTCCCTCTCATACGTGTTCTTGAATGAAAAACAACCCATGAGCATGTTCATCACTATAATATAAAGCATCTTCAGTATGTTCCTGTAAACACTTCATATTTGGAACTCTGTCAGTTAACACCAAGAAGTAAATTGGGTGATCCTATAGCAATAACAAAAGGTTTATCTGGGATTACATTTCATTTTCGACCCATCGTCACTGCCTAAGATGAATAATATAAGAATTCCATTTGTCTGTCCTGATATTGACTGCTATGTTGGTACTCTGAGTCCTCGTCAAATAGGTCATGGATTTGACTATTACAAGGGGCGTACTACAATGTTTGGTTATGGACTTGGTAGTTGGTTTGCTTGGCTATTTTGTTCTGCAATACCCCTTGCCAGAAAATATCTTGTACCTGCTGCATCAAATTTTGCTGCCTTAACACTACAGGACTGGGGAATGGGTAAAAATTTCAGCAAGAGTGTTAAAGAGAATATTAGATTTTCAGCAAGAGCCGTTGGCAAACAATTAAAAGTTCAGCAAAATGGGAATGGATTAAAAAGGGTGCGTGGTCAACATTCACTCATCAGTCTCTACCCAGATGGGAAGCGAAAGACATCAATAACGACTTTGAGGAATAAAAAGAAGAAGACCAGTAAGGACAAGAAGAAAAATATTGTTAAATCAACGAAGGATTTTTTCTCTTAAGATGACCTAATTCCCCCACAAAGCATCGCATCAATCAATCAGCTCCTCATTGAATCTATTCAATGCTGAAAATGTCTTTGTCAGTGTCAGGTATGGCTACTACGAACAATTTCATCCTCAGCGACCCCTTTCGGAAAAAATACACTTTCGGATATTTTCCAATGAAGATTATTTCATTGATTTATCATCAACATTTATTGATTTAAATGTTGGGATGAAGGAAAAGTAAGACAATACAACTCATAGTGCTGCCAACCGTCTGTCCTATGAAAACTGTATCCTACACAACTTGTTCAAACAAATTAATGTATTCATTAATGGAACATTTGTGAGCCCTTGCAATAATTTATCAAACTATGCAAGCTACATACAATTTATGATGATGACTCCAATGGCGTATAAGGATTTGAGAGAACAGGCACTGGGCTATGAATATAGATCAGGCGTTGATACTGACGCCGAGTTAACTGCTGCCGTGACCTAGGAGTATCATCTAGTTGGAAAATTAAATCATAAAATAGTCAATATATCCCAATGGTTGCCTCCGAATGTCAAGATTGACATAAAGTTACAACTAGCTCCATCGAATTTCATTTTGAGAAAACACTTGCTGCAGCACCTTATGCCAATATCATTATCGCTTCAGCAATTCTTCATGTTCGAAGACAACAAGTTAAGATCTCTGTTGCATTGGCAGTGGAAAAGCTGAGAGCCAATGGTAACAATATCAAACTTCTTGTCCCCCCATACGATCACCAGTCAACGTCACATTGCCACTGGCTCTCGCAGTTATACCGATTCATCATTTATCAATGGAGAAATCTCATCAAAACTCGCTTTGGTCTTTGTGAAGACTGCTCATGCCGTTGAATCCTGGACTGCATCCCCCCATGATTTTAATTTTTTGGTCTATCCAGCCTTGTGTGCAAAGTGAATAGAATTCCACTGTACACTTTATAATTTGATAAGAAATCCTACAGATCTCTGGATGAATTGACCATGCAATCCCTAGATCATGACTCACAACTATTTGAAATTGGAATAACCGATTCAATGTTTTCAAAAAATCATTCTGTAATTGTTTCGGACTTGTCTGGTACTCAAGATATGAGCATAGTTCGAAAGGGTCATGTACACTTAGAGTGCACATTTGCCGATGCTTTGACTGAAAGTATCACATTAATATCAGTGAGTCAATTTGAAATCTATTGGGAAATCACACCCGACGGTTGTTTTCTACCAGACCTTGCCCCATGAACACAAACCAAATAATCAGCGTATTTAATATGGATTTATACATGTCCAAATATAAGTCCTATTGTATACCATCGGACTTCATTGAAAAAAATTCCATGTGTTAACAGTACCCCAATCATTGTTAATAGCAGTCCATCGACTTTGAAGACAGGTCATTGGCTATGCATCTTTCAAACAGAGAAGAATATTGAATTTTTTTATCCTCCTGGCCTATCATATAAATTTTACACTCCACACATCAACAAATTTATTGAGATCAGTGGGAAAACTATTATTCAATATCATAGGAGAGTAGAGGATTTAACGACTAAGACATGTGGCTTTCATGCATAACTCTTTTTCATTTTCAGATGTCGTGGCTATACATACATGCAGTTTCTCAGCATTTACGTTGACTTTCCTCGTTAGAACAACTTCCTTGTGGAAAATATACTTTCAAGTGTGTTTGATATTGATTTTAGTGCCCTACGAATAAAATATTCTAAAAATGTATGTGAAATTGTTTATTAATAAGATTAATAATGTATATACATAATAAACACGACTTTTCTACTCTTTAGATTTCTTCTTCTACTACGTATAGGTATTTGTCGAGAACAACCAATGTGGGTAGATCATCTGAATTCACTGTATACTGATCCTAATGTGCTGCAATGTCAGGGTCACATTTTCTACAGTATTATGTAACTTCACTCTTATCATGTTTCTTTGTATAGTCAATGATACTATTTTCATTCATTTTGTAAAATTGGCGTGTTTCAATTTGCTTATTTGAAGCAATGTCACATACAGTGTCCTCAAATGGTGAATCACATTCTGTAACAGCCAAATAAAAATCAGTAGGCCTATAATCATAGTAGCCGTTATCTTCACAAGGATGACGTACAAACCACATTCTTTTGCTATTCCAACAGTTGAATCATAGACCTGGTTCCTCCTCCCAAAACAATTTAAATCCAAGACGATACCAGTCTCTTAGGAATAAACTAAAATCAGGTTTAGGATTCTTTCCAATCATACCAGGATATGTATTCTCCCACTGTTTACATTTATCATAGTTACAATTAGAGCATAGGTGCCCTCTAGGGTCAGAGCCACACATCTCTTCAAGACATGAATTACAACCTTTAATTTGTACAGCATATCCTCTTGGCAATTTACACGGGTTGTATAATCTGCACTCTTCAGGATACTCGTCAATCATTGTACAATTCTCACATGATGATCAACTGCCCAGTGTGTACATGCATAGTGGACATGTATAGAACATTTTTTCATGTGTTGAAACTCTCGCCACCAAAATGAAACTGAGCTACAATCAATAAATTGAGTGGGATACAGATAGAGAGAGGAGTAAATCCTCTTTGACCAACATCTTTCTCATGAAACAATCATAGTCTTAAAATTCTAAGGTAGTGTGTTAAAAAGCAAATTCACAATATCATTATGTCTCTTCGCGGTGTGATTAATATGTCAATAAATGCCTTTGGACCACGTAATGCCTTTGGACCACGACGTAAAAGCTTCATACAATAGTCTAATGAAGGAGAATCAGTTTTAATTATATAGACAAGCATTCCCTGAGAAAATATCTTCCTTTGAAGAGATAACTCCAGAAAACATCATCTAGAATCAAACGTTTTTCCATAAACACAAGATTCCCTAAAATTTTCTCTTTCTCAAATCTATCCATTTTTAAACTCCTAACACTCTCATAGCCAACCTCAGACTAACCAGGGTTCTTTTTCTACTTTAAAAATATAAGCTAACCTACTATAGAAAAAA
This sequence comes from Artemia sinica, assembly GCA_027921565.1. Lineage (NCBI taxonomy): Eukaryota > Metazoa > Arthropoda > Branchiopoda > Anostraca > Artemiidae > Artemia > Artemia sinica. Next base: position 6,959,315 of record CM051264.1, on the reverse strand, counting down.
TATCTTCGATTTAGAAACAATTTATTAAATATAACTACAATAATAACAATAATCACTGATACAATTTATTTTCCTCGATATATTTCACTAGTGTATCTAAAGCAGCTTGAAGTTTATTTATAGGCACTATATATAGCTTCGCTGCAAAGCATAATTGATCCTCCAACTTAAATTTGTTCAATGATATCACGTATCTTGCATACATATCATCTCATTCAGGGCTTAGTCTACATCCTCGTGTAATTTCCACTGCCACGTTTTGTACTCTCACCTTTTTATCATTGCTGCTACCTGCTCCACCATCAAGCTCCAATAGTGAAGACATACCAATCATTTTCTATGCTAATATCTTGTCAAATAATAGAGCACAAAAAAATAAACTTCTCTCTCTCTGAATTCAATTCTCTTACTAATATGAACTACAATGAAAATCACTTCTTATATTGGATCTGATTGCTATAGATTGCTTGCTATAGGATCATAGCTATGCTAATCTAGTCATCGTATATTAAGTACCCTCCGTATCCATTGTCGCTGATAGGTCCAGAAAATGGGTATGGACTCAGAAACCTCTCTGCTTGCTTGGTCGCATTATAAGTCCATAATATAGCGTGTTTGGTCGCTCTATAGTTCCAAATATAACGTGTTTGGTCGTATTATGCAACCTGTCCTCGGACTTTGTATATCGATACTACTATTTTGTACAATCACAGCAGCCTGGTAAAACGTTAAAGGAGGAAGTCATGGAACAATTTTAACAGGTATTTCGATCTCTTGATATATCAAGTTATGCAATTAAGGAACTTTACTGATTGGGTGTTACTGGACGGGTGGTAATAGTAGAAACCCATTATTGACTTCGAATGGGACCGTCTGCTTCCATCTATAACCAGTCTAACTGTACAAGATCACATGTCTCTTTCTAGGTCTGTTTGCTGGTTATGTTAATGTTGTTTCATGGTTATGGTTTTTGATAGTTATTTTGTTTGATGTCTCTAAGCCTAATGGATACAGACGGGAGTTTACATCATTGCCAGATAAGAATTTGATGGTTATGTTACGTTATGTTATGTTGATGTTGTTTCATGGTTATGTTTTGTTGATGGTTATGTGATTTGATGTTTCACAGATGTTTCTAAGACTAATGGATACATACGGGAGTTTACACCATTGCAGTTAAGAGCGTGTCTAACGGGACAGGATCACGTGTCTCTTTCTAGGCCAATCACTGGACTTAGGATACTGAAGGAAAAATACAAATGCGCACTGAATACTAACGGGATAATTTTATTGATCCACTAACGGAATTAGAAATGACATCACTTGTTTTCTAGGGATTATGCGGGACTCTAAAGAAATAGAAATTCCATTTTTAAATATCGATTCTCTGGTCTTTAGGTAGAGGGATAAATTTTAATGTTCTTTCCAAGCCTTAATAGTGTAACTAGGAACACCTTAGATATTTTCAGAAATTCAAACGAAATACAAGACAGATTGAATATATTTAACACGGGAATCGTCTCCTGGGAATTTTAAATTTGACAGCGCAGGGATGCCAAAACAAAGGAACATTCAGAAATTACGTTTAGGGGATTATTTGGGTGAAACAGATTGAGACATTTTAGGGGACTATTTGGACGAAACAGATTGAGACATTTTAGGGGATAAATTTGAAGAAGTAGAAATGAAAAGGTACGGCATCTCAGGGAATGCTAATTCTATTAAGAGATACATATTATTTTTTATTTGGGTGGTTCTCCATGGTGTTCTGTATAATACACAAGTAGCATTTGAAGTGCTGTAAGGTCCACTATCCCCAACCTCAAGGCCCCCCTCCAACTTTTGGGCCCCCTCCCCCCATTTTTTATTCTTTTTTTATTTTTTTTTATTTTTTAACATGGTATTTTTTTCAACTTTTTTTTTTACATCTCTTAGAATGACCTTTAGGCGTTATTTTTCTCCTAATGTAAACTTCGGCTAACAAAATGACTTTTTTTAATATTCTCGTTTATTTGATTGAAACTTTTTAATAATAATAAAAATGAAGTTACTGTTTTCCTCCACTAGGTATAGTTTCGGAGAGCTGTTAAGGAAGTTTGGTATTGGTGAATCAAATATTATTGAGATATCTTTAGCGAGGAAATATATATTTTAGAGAATACAGCTCAGAGATCTGAGGCAGCATGTTGAGCTTTTACATAGTATTTGAAGCATCTTTAGAATAGATACATGTAAGTAATATTTAAGATAATTGTTTGCATATATTTTAATTTGTTTATTTTTGTTAGTAGTAGTCGTTTTTTTAATTTATTTTATTAAGATGTCTGAAACATCTTTAAAATAGATACATGTAAGTAATGTTTAAGATAATTCTTCGCATATATTTTAATTTATTTATTTTTGTTACAAGTAGTCGTTTTTTAAATTTATTTCATTTTTGAAGAAACGTAAAGAATCAGTTGATGTTCTGCACAGTGAGAGTCAGTGGGTTAAATATTTTACGTACGAGTTTTCATCACCTAATGCTGATCTGGAACTTTTTTTCAACTCAATACCATTAAATAAAAATTTACCATTATTTTTATTCGTCCCAAAAACAACAATTTCAGTCTTTTGGATATTTAATCTAATTTTTTTCAAATAAACATCTAATATGTCAACAATATTTGCAAATCTTCGGTGCTTCTAACTATCAGCGCCGCATCATCCACAAATAACAACAGAGACAAAGTTAAATTTTCTAAACTCACTGTTGACGCCCATTTTTCCTATAAAAACTCAACAATATAATTAATATATAAACAAAATAGCCTCGGTGACAAGGTGATACCCTGTTTAAATCCAACCTCGCAACGAAATAAATCCTACTAACTAAATAAAACCCTTTCCCTGCTACCTTAACCATTCCTCTTGTTAGCCTATACATATCAAACACTAGTTGAACAAAAATACGGGGCAGTCCTATCCTTAACAATTCTACGCACAACAAAATCCTATCAACACTATCGAATGCTCTCTCAAAATCTACGAAAGCTACCAATAAATTACTCTTACCTCTACTATAATTTTCTATCCATGCCTTAAGTACAAATACCTTGTCCACTGTGCTATATCCTTCCCTGAATCCACCTTGTTCCTCACGAATTATTCGATTCTTCTTTAACCAATTAGCTAGCCTATTATCAATCAATTTCTCTAGAATCTTACTTAAACATGGTACCAGAGCTATAGGCCTATAATTGCAATGTAACCTCGGATCTCCTTTTTTAAATAACAGTAAAATTAAAGACGTCTTCTATCCGGAAACCCAAATTCCTGATGAAAGCACACTATTAAACACCAGTATAAAAATTGGCATAAATAAGCTTGAAAACATTTTATATAAACGAGTTGGAATTCCATCAATTCTGGGAGCTGTTCCTCCTTCCAATTTCAGTAATACATGCGCAACCTCCTCAATGTCTACCTCCTCTGTTAACGAATAATCTTCCTCCCTCAGAGGGTGATTATATTCCTCCCAAATATTCCCAAATTCTTCATCCCACCACTTACTAAGATCTCCTTCTTCTTTACTTTCGAAATGTTCCGGCCAGCTATTTGGATCCGAGATTCCCTCTGGCGCTTTTCCTTGTCTTTGGTTTACTCTTCTCCAAAATTCCTTCATATTACTCTCCAAGTAAAAACGGCTCATTTGCTAAATTTGACGTGCATTAAAATCTCTTTTCTTTACTTTTATTAATCTCTTGTGGCATCTCCTAAACTCGCAAAACCTAACCAATAGTGTTGATTTCTCAACCTCATTTCTAGCTTGCTTTACCCGATTTAGGGCCTCTGCTAACAAATTTTTACTACTTAAACAATCAAGGTCATAAAAGCTTTCACTAACTGGTGTTAATGAACTCAATACTGGCGCTGATAGCTCCAGTAATAACATATTAAAATTAGCTTCTAATTCATCACTAGAATCACTACTTAGCCTTAGCTGCTCTAGTCTCGGACAAACCTCCTCTTTACTAAATATAGCGCTTAATGCATTCTGTTCGCTCTCACTCCACTCTCTCTTTAGCTGTCTACTTGGTGAAGTATACCTAAACTGGAAAGAACTACATTCATTAACTCTACACTCAAGGCATAAGCTTAACTTAATCGGTAGGTGGTCAGACAACTGAATATTCAAAACTTCAACATTCAGTGATTCCACATCCAAACGAAGGTCAACCAAAACCTAATCAATAATACTAGGCCTCAGACCCGATATGCAAGTATAATCATCCCTTGACTTATCCATCCCAAACCTCCCATTTCCAATCCCAACTCCAACCTCCGAACAAAGTTCCAGGAGTTTTTTACCCCAAACATTAACTTTTCTTTTATTATCCATGCTCTTTCTTGGGATCCTATACATATGAGGAACAGCATCATAAACGGTCGGTATATCAACAAGAGGCAGCTCAACCAAATCAGCTGTACAAGCATTCAAATCTCCTACCAGCAATATTTTATGGGACATCAATTTACTACGAAAAACTGTATCTTCTTTTCCTAATATAGACCATGTATCCTCTGCAATATATGAGCTAGATTGCAGTGGGACATAAGCTGTACAAACCAACAATTTCAGACCTGAGTGACATACCAATCTAATCCAAACAAGGTTTTCTGATTCAATTTTCAGCTTATTAAAAGACAAAAAGGAATTATTCTTGAAAAGCACTAAGATACAACCGTTATGCCGGGAGTTCCTTGACACAGAACGGGCAACATGTTCGGTTATGAAACCGCGAAAAGATGGCACTTCATCACCACTGTGCCATGACTCTACTAACGCAACGAAATCAAATTTTGTTATTTCAAGTTCCACTTCACTTTTTTTATTCCTTAGTCCTTGAACATTCCAAGACACAAAATTGACCACGTTTTCTCGCGTATGGCCTGCGTACCGCTACTTTGTGTTTATACTTTGAACAGCTAAAAGATTGAGTGGTGTCTCTGGAAGAATTCTCTGTGCTTCACTGAAATCCATCCTGTAATAGTCTTTACGTGTGCTATATGTCGATCTACCTATATTACCACGGTACGAAAAACCACCACTAGTATCACCTCTTCCCGGGCCACCACGAACATTTTTTGGAGAAGTAGATAATCGGGACTGGTTATTTCTGCATTCTTACGCACTCTTGGTTGCTGGGGCATAGCTTGTGCATCCACAACTGTACCAGTATCGCTGTCTTCACTACCGGAATTTTCTACCCCCGAACTTTCAAAGTAGGGCTAATTTACTGCAACAGATTGCGAGGGGGTTACAGCCCTATCGAGCAACGGCCTTAAATGCCTATGGGCTTCCCTTTGTGCTTAGGTATAATTGGGAGCAACTTTAATTCCAAACATCCTCAAAGGTCCATTATTACGTAAGATGTATTCGCGCAATTCTACCACATTAAACTTGATTACCAGTAGGAACCCATTATTCTCCGAATGGGACCGTCTGCTGCCATCTAACTGTACAAGATCACAAGTCTCTTTCTAGGTTTGTTTGCTGATTATGTTAATGTTGTTTCATGGTTATGTTTTGTTGATGGTTATGTTGTTTGATGTTTCTAAGCCTAATGGATACAGACGAGAGTTTACATCATTGCCAGATAAGATATTTGATGGTTATGTTATGTTATGTTATGTTAATGTTGTTTTATGGTTATGTTTTGTTGATGGTTATGTGATTTGATGTTTCATAGATGTTTCTAAGCCTAATGGATACATGCGGGAGTTTAGATCATTGCCAGATAAGATCGTGTCTAACGGGACAGGATCACGTGTCTCTTTCTAGGCCAATCACTGGACTTCGAATACTGAGGGGGAAATGCACATGCGCACTGAATACTAACGGGACAATGTTATTGATTCACTAACGGAATTAGAAAGGACATCACTTGTTTTCTAGGAATTATGCGGGACTCTAAAGAGATAGAAATTCCATTTTTAAATATAACTTCTCTGGTCTGTACGTTGAGGGATAAATTTTAATATTCTTTCGAAGCCTTAATAGTGTAACTTGGAACACCTTAGATATTTTCAGAAATTCAAACGAGATACAAGACAGATTGAATATATTTAACGCGGGAATTGTCTCCTGGGAATTTTAAATGTGACAGCGCAGGGATGCCAAAACAAAGGAACATTTAGAAATTATGTTTAGGGGATTATGTGGGCGAAACAGATTGAAACATTTTAGGGGATTATTTGGGCGAAACAGATTGAGACATTTTAGGGGATAAATTTGGAAGAAGTAGAAATGAAAAAGGTAAGGCATTTCAGGGAATGCAAACTCTATTAAGAGATACATATTATTTTTTATTTGGATGGTTCTCGATGGTATTCTTTATAATACACAAGTAGCATTTGAAGTGTTGTAAGGTCCCCTATCCCCAACCTCGAAGGCCCCCCCTCCAACTTTTGGGCCCCCTCCCCCCGTTTTTTTACTTTTTTTATTTAATTTTTTAATTTTTTAACATGGTATTTTTTCAACTTTTTTTACATCTCTTAGAATTACCTTTAGGCGTTATTTTTCTCCTAATGTAAATTTCGGCTAACAACATGAATTTTTATTGAATATTTTTGTTTATTTGATTGAAACTGTCTAATAATAATAAAAATGAGGGTACTATTTTCCTCCACTAGGTATAGTTTCGGGGAGCTGTTAAGGAAGTTTGGTAGATGTGAATCAAATATTATTGAGATATCTTTAGCGAGGAAATATATATTTTAGAGAATACGGCTCAGAGGTCTGAGGCAGCATGTTGAGATTTTTCATGGTATTTGAAGCATCTTTAGAATAGATACATGTAAGTAATATTCAAGATAATTCTTTGCATATATTTTAATTTGTTAATTTTTGTTACAAGTAGTTGTTTTTTTTTAAATTTATTTTATTAAGATATCTTAAACATCTTTAAAATAGATATATGTAAGTAATGTTTAAGATAATTCTTAGCATATATTTTAATTTATATATTTTTGTTACAAGTAATCGTTTTTTTTAATTAATTTTATTTTCACAAGAAAATAGCACGTCTTTAACAAACTTAGCCATAGCTACTTGAAACTGCCTATAAATGTCATCATTTTTAGTCCAATTGCGTAGCTAATAAAGAAACATTTGACATTTTTTCTGTTTTTATGTGGCTTCGCAGAAAATACCTCGTCTTTAACAATCTTACCAATAGCTAATCGAAACTGTCTATAAACATCTTTATTTTTAGTCCAATTGCGCAGCAAATAAGGAAACATTTAACATTTTTTCCGATTTTGTGAGGTTTCACAAGAAAATAGCTCGTCTTTAACAAACTTAGCCATAGCTAATTGAAACTGTCTATAATTTCTTCATTTTTAATCCAATTGCGTAGCTAATAAAGGAATATTTTACATTTTTTCTGTTTTGTTTGGTTTCGCAAGAAAATAGCTCCTCTTTAACAAACTTAGCCATAGCTAATTGAAACAGTGTATAATTTCTTCATTTTATTCCGATTCCGTAGCTAATAAAGAAGCAAACTTTCCAAATATCGGATTCATGGGGGCTTTCATACATTCTACAATTGACTTTAAGGGAATATATTGCTTATGTAATTTCGATAAAGCGCAAAACTTTGCGTCAAGAGCTACCCTAGGGATGCTTTTTAGGCTACTTTTTTCTCAAATGGCATGAAATATGCTAGTGGCTTTACTCGTACACTTTAAGCCTATTTTTTCATTTTCTTTTTGATTTTAGTGACTCGAGTTCAAAAGTACATTTGAGGTAATGTTTTATTTTTATGGATGTAAGGATTTTTATTGTTCACCATACAAGCGGGCTATCATTCCATGCAGACACAGGCCAATTGATGTTAAGCGGCACAGTATCGTAACAAGTTATTTGCACATTCGATTTTAAATTGGATTTTTGATAGTTGTTGACAGTGACCTGTTTTGGGGCATTATTTACGGCATCATCCTGAGAAAATGCATATCACGATGATTTGAGATGCATACTGAACACACAATTTCTTCTGATGATTGGGTTCCATATCCCCGCTCAAGAACCCGAAGTACTCCTCCCTAAACTAAGGTACTATCCCGAGCGCAGGCTGCCACCGAGGGAGAATCCAATCCACCGTACGGTTTATCTCAACCCTGGCGCAACCCAGGACACATTTTTCAGCAAAAATATCAAAACGTGCATAGGGGAAAATTCTTGTTCCAACCCAGCCCGCGCGATGTGGGAGGGGTGGTCAGTGTTGTCTCATTCCAGGGACGGAATCCGATCATCCCGACGCGATTCAGGGGGGTTCGCTCACTGTTGAATCTTTCCGAGGAGATGGAATCCGGGCTTCGGCTAGATGATAAAAGAGGCTAAAAACGGTCTCGCTCGAGACAATTTAAAGGTAGTAATAATAAGTAAATTATCTTTGAGTATCTACAGTAACACTCTAACGTCAGAGCATCCCTGTGTGAGAAGAGTAGATGTCCAAACCGACAAAAAAGTATATTTATGGTCCAGAGTGGAATGGCGCTACGACACTGTTTTCACAATAGCACCAGCTCTCCACACATCAGCCCCCCTTTAAAACAGAGAACCCCCATTTTTTCTTTACTATTGTTAGATACTCTAAGCCTTTCCCCTCACAGTCAAAGTACTTAACACACACAAATTTCTCTCATTCCACCTCACAATGTTACACTATAAATACTCTAAGACATCCCCACTAATCATACAATCTCCCCAAAAACACTTTTCCATCATTACTCACTAAAAATTTTATTTTCAAGTCATTCATTCGGGCTTTCGCAAGCAATTCAGCCCAGAGTATAGCACTATAACTACTCTAAGACATCCCTCTGCCATCACCACATCCCCCCAACCACAAATTTTTTCTTAGAAGTAACAATTTTTTGACTGTGGTAACAACTATTCTGTCAGAAGTAGCAAGTTTTGATTAACACTTACACACCTTCTCATCAAAGTAACAACATTTTACATTAAAACTAACAGACATTTACTTAAAACACACAAATTTCTCTTAGAAATAATATTTTTCATCAGTGATTACACGTTTTCTGTTCGAACTAGCAAGTTTTCTGACAAAGAGACCAATTTTGTTCTTAGAAGTAACAATTTTGTGATTGTGATAACAACTTTTCTGTCAGAAGTAGCAAGTTTTGCTTAACACTAACAAACCTTCTCATCAAAGTAACAACATTCTTCTTTAATACTACCAAACAATTACTTAACACACACAATTTTCTCTTAGAAATAATATTTTTCATCAGTGATAACACGTATTCTGTTCGAACTAGCAAGTTTTCTGACAAAGAGACCAATTTTGTTCTTAGAAGTAACAATTTTGTGATTGTGATAACAACTTTTCTGTCAGAAGTAGCAAGTTTTGCTTAACACTAACAAACCTTCTCATCAAAGTAACAACATTCTTCTTTAATACTACCAAACAATTACTTAACACACACAATTTTCTCTTAGAAATAATATTTTTCATCAGTGATAACACGTATTCTGTTCGAACTAGCAAGTTTTCTACCAAAGATACCAAATTTTTTCTTAAAAGTAACAATTTTTTAGAAGCAACAATTTCTTAGAAGTAACAATTACGCTCGCGCGCGTAACCTAGCCTAAATTGACCTTAAAAATGAATCGCTCATGATAACCTACGTTAAAAGAACCTAACTTAAACGTAGAGAAACCTAGCTTTGAAAGAAAACTTTTTAAAAACCTGTTACTTCTAAGAGAAATTTGATATTGTTAAGTAAAATTTTATTAGTATTAAAAAAAAGTTGTTACTTCGATGCGAAGATTTGTTAGTGTTAGGGATAGTTTGTTACTTCTGACAGAAAAATTGTTATCATCAACGAAAAAATTGTTAATTCCAAGAAAAATTCTGTATGTTTGACTTAAAACTCGTTACCTCTAACAGATAACTTTTCATCATAATGAAATTTGCTACTTATAAGAAAAAATTTCGTATTTTTGAGAGAAAACTTGTAAGCTCAATCAGAAAACGTGTTATCACTGATGAAAAAATGGAAACTTCCAAGAGAAATTTGGGTGTGTTAAGTAAAAGTATGTTAGTATTAAGGAAAAAAATGTTACTTCGAAGAAACGATTTGTTATCTTTGACGGAAAACTTGATGCTGTAAGAAGAAATTTTTTACTTCTAAGAAAAATTTGTTATCTTTGCTGGACAACTTGCTAGTTTTAGCAGAAATCGTGTTATCAGTGACGAAAAATTTTTACTTTTAAGAAAATTTTTTTTATCTTTGATGGAAAAGTCGATGCTATTATAAAAATTTGTTACTATTAAGAAAAAACCTGTTACTTCTAAGATAATTTGAAAATGTTAAGTAAAAATTTGTTAGTATTAAGGAAAAAAGCTGCTACTTCGATGAGAAAATTTGTTAGTGCTAAGGAAAATTTGCTTTCTTATAACAGAAAAGATGTTATCACAATCGAAAAGTTGTTACTTCTAAGAAAAAAATTCGGTATCTTTGACAGAAAACTTGCTAGTTCAAGCAGAAAACGTGTTATCACTGACGAAAAGTGTTATTTCTAAGAGAAATTTGATTGTGTTATGTAAAAGCATGTTAGTATTAAGGAAAAAGTTGATGATTCGAAGAGAAAATCTGTTAGTGTTAAGTAAACGTTTGGTAGTATTAAGGAAGAATGTTGTTACTTTGAAGAGAAGATTTGTTCGTGTTAAGCAAAACTTGCTACTTCTGACAGAAAAGTTTTTATCACAATCGAAGAAAAGTTACTTCTAAGAATAAATTTGGTATCTTTGACAGAAAACTTGCTAGTTGAAACAGAACACGTGTTATCACTGACGAAAAATATTATTTCTAAGAGAAAGTTGTGTGTGTTAAGTAAGAGTATGTTAGTTTTAAGGTAAAATGTTGTTACTTTGATGAGAAAATTTGTTAGTGTTAAGCAAAACTTGCTACTTCTGACAGAAAAGTTGCTAGTTCGAACAGAAAACGTGTTATCAATGATGAAAAATATTATTTCTAAGAGAAATTTGCGTGTGTTAAGTAAGAGTATATTAGTTTTAAGGTAAAGTGTTGTTACTTAATGAAAAAATTTGTTAGTGTTGAGCAAAACTTGCTACTTCTTACAAAAAAGTTGTTATTACAATCAAAAATTGTTACTTCTAAGAAAAAATTTGGTATCTTTGGCTGAAAACTTGCCAGTTTGAACAGAAAACGTGTTATCACTGACGACAAATATTATTTCGAAGAGAAATTTGTGTGTGTTAAGTAAAAGAATGTTAGTTTTAAGGTAAAATGTTGTTACTTCAACGAGAAGGTTTGTTAGTGTTAAGCAAACCTCGCTACTTCTGACAGAAAAGTTGTTATCACAATCAAAAATTGTTACTTCTAAGAAAAAATTTGGTATCTTTGGCAGAAAACTTGCCAGTTTGAACAGAAAACGTGTTATCACTGACGAAAAATATTAATTCTAAGAGAAAATTGTGTGTTTTAAGTGAACGTTTGGTAGTATTAAAGAAGAATGTTGTTACTTTGTTGAGAAGGTTTTTTAGTGTTAAGCAAAACTTGCTACTTCTGACAGAAAAGTTGTTATCACAATCCAAAAATTGTTACTTCTAAGAAAAAATTTGGCATCTTTGTCAGAAAACTTGCTAGTTCGAACAGAAAACGTGTCATCAATGATGAAAAATATTATTTCTAAGAGAAAAGTGTGTGTGTGAAGTAAACGTTTGGTAGTTTGAAAGAAGAATGTTGCTACTCTGATGAGAAGGTTTGTTAGTCTTAAGCAAAACTTGCTACTTCTGACAAAAAATATGTTATCACAAGAAAAAAAAATGTTACTTCTAAGAATAATTTAGTATCTTTGGCAGAAAACTTGCTAGTTCGAAAAGAAAACCTGTTATCACTGATGAAAAATATTATTTCTAAGAGAAAATTGTGTGTGTTAAGTAAACGTTTGGTAGTATTAAAGAAGAATGTTGTTACTTTGATGAGAACTTTTTTTAGTGTTAAGCAAAACTTACTATTTCTGACAGAAAAGTTGTTATCACAATCAAAAAATTGTTACTTCTAAGACAAAATTGGGTATCTTTGACAGAAAACTTGCTAGTTTGAACAGAAAACGTGTCATCAATGATGAAAAATATTATTTCTAAGAGATATTTGTGTGTTTTAAGTAAGAGTATGTTAGTTTTAATGTAAAATGTTGTTACTTTGATGAAAAAATTTGTTAGTGGTAAGCAAAAATTGCTACTTCTGACAGAAAAGTTGTTATCACAATCAAAAAATTGTTACTTTTAAGAAAAAATTTGGTATCTTTGGTAGAAAACTTGCTAGTTCAAACAGAAACGTGTTATCACTAATGAAGAATATTATGTCTAAGAGAAATTTGTGTGTGTTAAGTAAAAGTATGTTAGTTTTAAGGTAAAATGTTGTTACTATGATGAGACTGTTTGTTAGTGTTAATCAAAGCTTGTTACTTCTGACAGAAAAGTTGTTATCACAATCAAAAAATTGTTACTTCTAAGAAATAATTTGTGGTTTTGGGGATGTTGTGATGGCAGAGGGATGTCTTAGAGTAGTTATAGTGCTACACTGTGGGCTGAATTGCTTGCGAAAGCATGAATGAATGACTTGAAAATAAAGTTTTTAGCGAGAAATGTTGGAAAAGTGTTTTTGGGGAGATGGGAGGATTAGTGGGGATGTCTTAGAGTATTTATAGTGTAAAATTGGGAGGTGAAATGAGAGAAATTTGTGTGTGTTAAGTAAAAGTATGTTAGTTTTAAGGTAAAATGTTGTTACTTTGATGAGAAAATTTGTTAGTGTTAAGCAAAACTTGCTACTTCTGACAGAAAAGTTGTTATCACAATCAAAAAATTTTTACTTCTAAGAAAAAATTTGGTATATTTGGCAGAAACCTTGCTAGTTCGAACCGCAAACGTGTTATCACTGACGAAAAAAATTATTTCTAAGAGAAGATTGTGAGTGTTAAGTAAACTTTTGGTAGTATTAAAGAAGAATATTGTTACTTTGATGAGAAGGTTTGTTATTGTTAAGCAAAACTTGCCACTTCCGACAGAGAAGTTGTTATCACAATCAAAAAATTGTTACTTCTAAGAAAAAATTTGGTATCTTTGGTAGAAAACTTGCTAGTTCGGACAGAAAACCTGTTATCGCTGATGAAAAGTATGATTTTTAAGAGAAATTTGTGTGTGTTAAGTAAAAGTATATTAGTTTTAATGTAAATGTTGTTACTTTGATAAGAAGGTTTGTTAGTGTTAAGTAAAACTTGCTACTTCTGACAGAAAAGTTGTTATCACAATCAAAAAATTGTTACTTATAAGAAAAAATTTGGTATATTTGGCAGAAAACATGCTAGTTCGAACAGAAAACTTGTTATCACAGATGGAAAATATTATTTCTAAGAGAAATTTGTAAGTGTTAAGTAAAAGTATGTAAGTTTAAATGTAAAATGTTGTTACTTTGATGAGAAGCTTTGTTAGTGTTAATCAAAGCTTGCTACTTCTGACAGAAAAGTTGTTTTCACAATCAAAAAATTGTTAATTCTAAGAAAAAATTTGTGGTTTGGGGGATGTTGTGATGGCAGAGGGATGTCTTAGAGTAGTTATAGTGCTACACTCTGGGCTGAATTGCTTGCGAAAGCATGAATGAATGACTTGAAAATACAATTTTTAGTGAGAAATGTTGGAAAAATGTTTTTGGGGAGATGGGATGATTAGTGGGGATGTCTTAGAGTATTTATAGTGTAAAATTGTGAGGTGAAATGGTAAAAGTATCTAACAATAGTAAAGAAAAAAATGGGGGGTTCTCTGTTTTCAAAGGGGGGATGTGTGGAGAGCTGGTGCTAGTGTGAAAACAGCGTCGTAGCACCATTCCACTCTGGACCATAAGTATACTATTTTATCCGTTTGAACATCTACTCTTCTCACACAGGGATGCTCTGACGTTAAAGTATTCCTGTAGAAACTCAAAGATAATTCCCTTATTTAATACTACCTTTAAATTACCTCGAGCGAGACCGTTTTTAGCCTCTTTTATCATCTAGCCAAAGCCCGGATTCCGTCTCCTCGGAACGATTCAGCAGTGAGCAAACCCCCCTGAATCGCGTTAGGATGATCGGATTCCGTCCCTGGAATGAGACAATACTGACCAAACCCCCCACCCCCACATAGCGCGGGATGGGTTGGAACAAGAATTTTTCCCTTTGCACGTTTTGATATTTTTGCTGAAAATTGTGAGTAGTGTTGTGTCAATGAAAGGAAGAGGGGTGGTAGGAAATAACTGTATCAATGAAAGGAAGAAGGGTGGTAGGAAATTACTGTATCAATGAAAGGAAGAGGGGTGGTAGGAAATTACTATATCAATGATAGGTAGAGGGGTGGTAGGACATTACTATATCAATGATAGGTAGAGGGGTGGTAGCAAATTACTGTATCAATCTAAGGAAGAGGGGTGGTAGCAAATTACTGTATCAATTATAGGTACAAGACAGGTAGGAAATTACTGTATCAATCTATAAAAAGTCATATCTTTGGTTTTTTATGTTTTAATTATAATCAACATACCATAAAAATTCGTGCAGTTCACAGTATAATGATTTTGTATTAAATTTCTTGTGCATTAAAAGTCATGGCTGTTTTCATGCATTGATGGCTGTTTTCCTGGTATGATTAAACCAACCTGATGGTTACGAAATTCTAGGCATTATGTTAGGCGTGTTTTTTTTATGTTTAACCTTGAACATGGGTATAAAAGCTCTGACGATGAGCTATTCTCTCAGTTCAAAATTGGCATTTGAAATAACACCAAGCATTGTAACAAAAGGAATATTGATGAAAGCTACACGCAAGAAGTAAGTTATTCATTTACATTCTTAGTGGGTAAAGAAATTAATTCTAATATAATTTATCGAATGGTTTATACAGTCCCCTTATAGTTAACGAATTGTCAAATATTTTTGAACCTGGATCTTCAGAGGCCGGTAAAGAGCGATATCAAAACAATAAAGTGTGTAAACACTGCATTTAAATGGCATGTGAGCTTAGTACGTGAGGCAAATCATACTTATTTTTATTCTGGCCCAAAGTCCCCCTCACTACCCCCCCGAACCAATACCTCCCCTCCATCCCCCTCCCTCCCTCCTTTTACCACCCCTCCCCCCAACCTCCCGCCCTCAATTTTTTTTGACGGTTTTTTCAAGTTTTTTTACATCTCTTAGAATGACATGAAACATACTTAAAACATAAAAAATTCACATTTAATATTTTCCAACTTCAAAATGGGAATGATATAGATATGTGTGTCGTGACTATTACTATTAGAAAATAGTGTTTGTAGTGACCATTTTTTTTACATTTTTTTCAACTTTTTTTTACATCTCTAGATCATCTCAGAAAAATAGAATGATACTTTTAATTTAAATTTTAAAACATATTCTTGTGCATACCCTACTCATATTGATGAGGACTGATGGTTCTCATTCAATATTTTTTCATGAAAAACAAACTTTTTTTAGGATTTCCCAGAACTACCACTACCCGTTAAGAAGACAAAGAGGGGCGAAGTGACTCCAGATGCCACATCCAACAGCCACAACAAGAAGCCACAACCATTAATCCAATCCGGACCCATCATACGCCAGCCAACAGTCAACGGGTCAACTGTCACATACAACATCCACAACAAGATGCCAAAACCATCCGGACCCATCATACACCAGCCAACAGTCAACTTGTCTACTGCCACATACAACATGTAAGCTATAGTCCCATTCCAAGAAGCTGATGTAGTCATGGAACCAGTCGCCTCTCTCCGTGATTACGTAAGAAAAAATTGTATCTTCTCTGTCTCTCTCTCTCTCTTATCTCTTTATATATCTATCCCAGTGTGCGTATTATAAAAAAAAGTTATCTAATGTGTATATTTGTGAACGATGTTTTAATGAATATAAAAAACCACAACGTTTCAATGTTAGGATCGAACGTAAATTAAGAAGTAAAAAAGTAATAAAAGGGTAACCGTTCTACAGTTTTAGGTTATTAAACAGTGAAAAAAAAAATTTCATCTTTATAGAAGTGTCACATCACCATAAAACAAATATATAATAGAATAAAAAAATGACATGATTTCTCTTTCATATACCAGGTTACCCTTGAAGCATCATATTCATAACCACAAACACGTACATACACACACATGCACACACACACACACACACACACACATACACACACACACATACATACACACACACACACACACACACACACACACACACATAAACACACACACACACACACAGACAATCTAAATATTCTTTTTCTGGTAAAAGAAAAAAATAACTTCACATTCATTTTTTAGATAAATGCACAGGAACTCCCACCATAAACAATCCTAAGGACCCACAATCTATTTGATGACCTGGATATACCGTTATTATCACCACCAGCACAATTCGAAGATAATCTCCATGTCGAATCACGGGAATAAATTGAAAATTTGTTAAATGATTGGTTTAGTGATGATTGTAGTAGTAATAGTAGTAGTATACTTCTCAGTCCTGATACACTCGAGGATTTGTTGAGTGAGTTCGGGGATTGCACACCACGCAACATCCCCACCATTGAGCAAATTAGTGCAGGACATGAAATCCCCGTAACACCCCCTGTCATGTCCGATTTTAATTGTAGTATGCTTCTTTCGAATATAGGGGATAGTTACATTAATGTACCAAGTACATCTACAGGGGGTATGGCTCAACCAACTACCCTCGAATGGGCTGATCGTCTCAGTCCTGATACACTCGAGGGTTTGTTGAGTGAGTTGGGGGATTTCGCACCACGCAACATCCCCATCATTGAGAAAATTGGTGGGAGCCATGAAATCCCCGTAAAGCCCCCTGTCATGCCCGATTTTAATTTAGCTGACTCTGCCTTGCACAATGTATTTGTTTATAGGGCTGAGTTTGGGGATCCATTTAACACTAACATCAGGTTGCATCGTAACCGATCCGGTAGACATAGTAAACTCCTATCTGGGCAAGATTTGAGCCCTTCTTGAAAGAGTGATTCAGGAGGGAGGTGGGAGGGATGGGATTAAGGCTGTCATCGCACAAAAAATAATTTATTTAAATTAAAAGGCGGATGAGGTGTATGAGCGTTCTTTACCTACTGAAATGCTACCACTTCATCTGGACCTGAATAATTTTGAGGGTGTTTTTATGGAATGGGTTGATAATATAGTAAAAAAAATTTGATAATTATACTGAGGTGGGTAGTGGGTCGGTAGTTTTACTTTTTGGGAGTTTGGATATTAATATGGGTAAATTTAAAAAGAATTTTATTTTAAGGCGAGGCCGCGGGAGTGGGGCTGTGGAGGCAGAATATAATGAAGATTTAAAGGGGTGTAAAGGTGTACAACGATTTCGTTTCGATACATGGCTTCAATGTTTCAAATATGCATTTCTTGTGGCAGCTCACAAACCTCTGCAACGGGATGCTAGTAAGACACTGTTGGACGATTATGCAGTTAATGGGAGGCCAAATTTCCCTATAGTAGATTTTAATTGTTTAAATGATCAATATCCAGTAACACTTAATAGGATAACTATTTTTGAGCGGGATAATACACATTTAAAGATTGGTGTTACTGTTTTACAATATGAAAAAGAATTTGAGGGGGGTGAGCGCAAAATGGGGGTTATATTTCCAGTGGGGGCTCCGTCCATTGAATCAGTGGAACATTGGGTTTGGCTTCTTTACAAGCCAGCCAGTGATCTCGATTCAATTGGATATTTTTTTCCAATACCAAAAATAAGTCTGGTTTTAAGTGAGGGTAAAAGGGGGCATAATGGGACATGTTACTATTGTCCAACATGTCTTTCTAGATTCCGGTCACAAATTAAGTTAAATAATCATATGAAGCATTGCAAGCGTCACGGATGTCAATCTGTGCAAACGGTTAGCGGTGACAGGGCCATCTTGTGATTTAAGAACTTTCAAAATTCACTCCAACAGAGTGACAAGGTGGTCTTAGACTGTGAAGCCACTCTCATAGATGTGTATGATACATTGAATTCAAAGCTTGTTAAATAGCATGAGGTCATTGCAGTCTCTTATGCTCACACACAAAGAGACTTGTGTAATTCCATGCAATTGGTAGAGGTAGTTGAGAGATTGGGTGGTGAGGATTGTATGCTCTCAGCCGTGACAGCACTCATTAAAACAGCAAACAAATCGATATCATGGCTGCGAAATACGTCCTATCCAATGACTTTATCACCAGAGGACGAGTTGGCCATTAAAACTGAAAAAATGTGTCGGGTTTGTAAGGGGGAATTTGTTGAGGGTAATGGGAAAGAAGGACAGGGGAAAGGGGGTAAGGGGAAAGGGGGCAAAGGGATTGTCCGTGACCATGATCATTTGGGCAACCCGATTGTATCGGGATTGAGTAACTTTCTTGGGGTGGCCCATCAATCGTGTAATTTAAATGTTAGTCAACAATATTTTCTACCTGTTTATATAAACAATTCCAGCTAAGATCTAAAATTTATTTTACCGGTGTTGGCACGATTGCAACGAGGTGGAGTTGTAGATGGCGCATGGGTAGATGGTTCTTTTTCTTATAATATCATACCCAAATCGTCTGAAAAGCTGCTGCTCTAAGAATTCAAATGGCAAATAATGATAAATTGTGCATGAATAAGATCCTTTCTTTAGACTCCTTTAGCTTCTTTCCCAAATCTCTAAGACAGCTCATTGAAGTACAGAAAAGTGACGATTTTAATAGTTTCCCCCTCCTTAAGTAACACCTCCTTGAACAGCACTTTCTAGACGGTGAAATATATGATTTATTAACGTGTAAGGGTATATACCCGTATGAGTACTACAACTCCACCGCGAGGCTTTCTGAGGAACAATTGCCGTCCATCGCCTCGTTCTACGATTCACTTTATGAGCGTCAATGCACCACTAACGACTATGAATTTGCCAAGTGGGTTTGGGCTAAAGGATGGTGTAAAAATGAGCGGGATAATTGTAGATTGTATCTGGCTAGTGATGTATTGACGTTGCTGGATATTGTGTGTAAGAACACGGATAAAATCTATGGGGAATTTGGGTTGGATTTAGGTTATTATTTTTCCACTCCTCATTTGGTGATGGATTTAATTCTTAAAACCAGTAAAGAGGAAATAGGCTTGATCACCGACGTGGATCAGCATCTATTTGTAGAGAGATCAATGAGGGGATGGTATGTTTTTCATGGAGATCGTATCCTTGAATCTGATCCGACTGGACAAGACAACGGTGTTAAGTCGGATAGAGTTTTCTTAGATATGAACAACTTCTATCCGTCGGCAATATCTCACTACTCTTTGCCGTGTGGAAATTATAAATGGCTTAACGATCCTCGTGCTTCAGATTTCCCCAACATTGCAAATGCTGAGGAAAATGGACCTCAAGGATGGCTTTTTTTAAATCGATGGTGAAATACCGGTGGAGAATCATGACTCTGTGAAGGGTTTTGTTTTCCCGTGCTTAAGCAGAGCGGTGACTAGGGACTCTTTGAGTCCATACAATATTTCTAAGGTAGAGGATGGTGGTGTGCACTGGACACCTTCAAAACAAAAAATTATCGCCGACCTTCATCCGAAAGAGAATATCGTTGTACATAACGTTCTTTTGTGGTGGATGGTAGCCAACGGTTTCAACATCACAAGGATACATAGAGCCCTCCAATTTTACCAAAAACCCTATTTGAAAACGTTTATTGACACTTTTGTTGGTAAACGTTCCGAAGCGAAAACGAAGGTTGAAAAGGAAGTTTTTAAACTCATTTTGAACTCAGCCTTCGGTGAAATGTGTGAGAGTGTACGTAATTGAAGTCATTGTGTCGTTGTGACTGACCCAAAAGAATGTGCTTGAATCGTTGCCGATCCAAACTTAACATCGTTCACCATCATAGACTCGAATATGGTCCTCTTGAATAGAAAAAAAACGTAATTCTAAATAAAAATATTGCAGGTGGCAGCGCAAAAACCGAAATTTCCAAAAAACTCGTGTTGTCATTCTTTTACAAAGTGTGTAGGCGCCAATGGCCGGGGGAGGGAGAAGTTCAAGTATATTACGGAGATACCGATTCGCTTTTGCTAAAAGTTGAACTGCGAATAAAAGTTAGAACCGCGAATTAAAAGTTAGGCCTCTTTCCAATTGTGATAAGTGCTTTTTTAGTGTCTTTTTTTGAATTTATTACGTGATAGTGCCTTTTTCATGTTTTTTGTGTGTGTATTAATAAAACATGTAGTATTTTTTGTAGTGACGGTACTACTGTAGTGACGGCACTACAAGACGGTACTACTATTGGGTTGGACCTATAAAAAATTCTGGCCCCCTTCTGGGTCCATTCTATTCTTCTGAGGGGCCTGAAACGTTTCCCTGCGGTTTTATTTCGTATGTTGGCACCTGCGATCTCTGTCGCCACTGGCATTATATTCTCGTGCACCACTGGCATTAAAATTTGTTCTCCTTAACAAATGGTTGCCATAATTTCGTGTATTCCCGACGGCATTCCCTGGTTCCGTTATGGCTCTGATACTAGAACGGCATTCTCTCGCGATATGCCCAGAACGAATACAACTATAGCATCTTATTATTGTTGGATTATTTCCATAATTAATTGGTTTGATGGGCTGAAAACGTACTGTTTTTTGCCTAGTGGGTTCTTGTGTTCTATTTCTTTGTGGCACTGGGAAATTATCCCTTGAGAAGAAATTGGGAGAAGCCTGACTTTCGAGGGAGGCTAGTCTTTCGGTCGATTCGCCTATGCTATTTATTTTTGTTTTACAGTGGTTTGTCACAATCGTGTCAATTTCGATCATTCGTCCCACCTTCTGAGCTGCAAGATCTAACGTTTGAATATTTTTGGATTTTACCATTCTATATAATTTAGGGAGAAGCGCTTGCAAAAAGGCATGTAGTATGATTTTTTCATACAATTCTCCTGAACCTTTTCCGAACTTTGCTTCTACTGAAATTCTTATATTGTGTAAATATTCTCTCACATTCTGTGTATGGTCAAAGCATACCGTTCCGTGTTTTAATTTATGTGTTGAACTAGTTTCAATAAATCTGTCTCCTAACGGTTTTAGTAATTTGTCTACTGTATTTATTTTGAGTTTGTTATCGTCTCCTATAGTATTTTCAATTTGATTTAAGAATGTTAGGGCTTGGCCTCTCAATCTTAGGAGAAGCATACTTATTAATGTATTTAGTTCTGTTTTAGTCATCTCTACAAATTTAGCCAATTGGATATTAAATTCGTCAACGTCTGATTGTCCATCATATTGGGAGATAGATTTTGTTATTTCTACATTTTTCGAGACCAATTTTTGCGCAATTAATAGTTCGCTTAATTCTTCTGACATCTTTGCGTTTGAAATATTTAAACCGACTTCGCAAAATTATACACTCACAATGAATTTACTTTTTAACTTAACCTATTTAGGGGAGACTACAGTCTCCTATGAGATATTCTAAAAGGGTTTCCCTATTATATCTTAGTGGTTATTGGCCTAAACACTTTTTCTTATAAGTCTGTATCAATCCACTGATTTATATTTAAATTAAGAAGTTTGTAGCATAACTAGTTCGCATGTTTTCCTCCAAGTTTTACGACCGCACCAACTGTAATGGGGGGGGGGGGGGGGGGGGAAGACCGTACCACTTGTGCCGTTAATCTTTCTGACAAAGAGACCAATTTTGTTCTTAGAAGTAACAATTTTGTGATTGTGATAACAACTTTTCTGTCAGAAGTAGCAAGTTTTGCTTAACACTAACAAACCTTTTCATCAAAGTAACAACATTCTTCTTTAATACTACCAAACAATTACTTAACACACACAATTTTCTCTTAGAAATAATATTTTTCATCAGTGATAACACGTATTCTGTTTGAACTAGCAAGTTTTCTTCCAAAGATACCAAATTTTTTCTTAGAAGTAACAATTTTTTTGATTGTGATAACAACTTTTCTGTCAGAAGTAGCAAGTTTTGCTTAACACTAACAAACCATAGTTTGTTACTTCTGACAGAAAAATTGTTATCATCAACGAAAAAATTGTTAATTCCAAGAAAAATTCTGTATGTTTGACTTAAAACTCGTTACCTCTAACAGATAACTTTTCATCATAATGAAATTTGCTACTTATAAGAAAAAATTTCGTATTTTTGAGAGAAAACTTGTAAGCTCAATCAGAAAACGTGTTATCACTGATGAAAAAATGGAAACTTCCAAGAGAAATTTTGGTGTGTTAAGTAAAAGTATGTTAGTATTAAGGAAAAAAATGTTACTTCGAAGAAACGATTTGTTATCTTTGACGGATAACTTGGTGCTGTAAGAAGAAGTTTTTTACTTCTAAGAAAAATTTGTTATCTTTGCTGGACAACTTGCTAGTTTTAGCAGAAATCGTGTTATCAGTGACGAAAAATTTTTACTTTTAAGAAAAATTTTTTTATCTTTGATGGAAAAGTCGATGCTATTAGAAAAATTTGTTACTGTTAAGAAAAAACCTGTTACTTCTAAGATAATTTGAAAATGTTAAGTAAAAATTTGTTAGTATCAAGGAAAAAAGCTGTTACTTCGATGAGAAAATTTGTTAGTGCTAAGGAAAATTTGCTTTCTTATAACAGAAAAGATGTAATCACAATCGAAAAGTTGTTACTTCTAAGAAAAAATTCGGTATCTTTGACAGAAAACTTGCTAGTTCAAGCAGAAAACGTGTTATCACTGACGAAAAGTGTTATTTCTAAGAGAAATTTGAGTGTTTTAAGTAAAAGTATGTTAGTATTAAGGAAAAAGTTGATGATTCTAAGAGAAAATCTGTTAGTGTTAAGTAAACGTTTTGTAGTATTAAGGAAGAATGTTGTTACTTTGAAGAGAAGATTTGTTAGTGTTAAGCAAAACTTGCTACTTCTGACAGAAAAGTTTTTATCACAATCCAATAAAAGTTACTTCTAAGAATAAATTTGGTATCTTTGACAGAAAACTTGCTAGTTGAAACAGAAAACGTGTTATCACTGACGAAAAATATTATTTCTAAGAGAAATTTGTGTGTGTTAAGTAAGAGTATGTTAGTTTTAAGGTAAAATGTTGTTACTTTGATGAGAAAATTTGTTAGTGTTAAGCAAAACTCGCTACTTCTGACAGAAAAGTTGCTAGTTCGAACAGAAAACGTGTTATCACTGATGAAAAATATTATTTCTAAGAGATATTTGTGTGTGTTAAGTAAGAGTATATTAGTTTTAAGGTAAAGTGTTGTTACTTAATGAAAAAATTTGTTAGTGTTGAGCAAAACTTGCTACTTCTTACAAAAAAGTTGTTTTCACAATCAAAAATTGTTACTTCTAAGAAAAAATTTGGTATCTTTGGCCGAAAACTTGCCAGTTTGAACAGAAAACGTGTTATCACTGACGACAAATATTATTTCGAAGAGAAATTTGTGTGTGTAAAGTAAAAGAATGTTAGTTTTAAGGTAAAATGTTGTTACTTCAACGAGAAGGTTTGTTAGTGTTAAGCAAACCTCGCTACTTCTGACAGAAAAGTTGTTTTCACAATCAAAAATTGTTACTTCTAAGAAAAAATTTGGTATCTTTGGCCGAAAACTTGCCAGTTTGAACAGAAAACGTGTTATCACTGATGAAAAATATTATTTCTAAGAGAAAATTATGTGTGTTAAGTGAACGTTTGGTAGTATTAAAGAAGAATGTTGTTACTTTGTTGAGAAGGTTTTTTAGTGTTAAGCAAAACTTGCTACTTCTGACAGAAAAGTTGTTATCACAATCCAAAAATTGTTACTTCTAAGAATAATTTGGCATCTTTGTCAGAAAACTTGCTAGTTCGAACAGAAAACGTGTTATCACTGATGAAAAATATTATTTCTAAGAGAAAAGTGTGTGTGTTAAGTAAACGTTTGGTAGTATTAAAGAAGAATGTGGCTACTCTGATGAGAAGGTTTGTTAGTCTTAAGCAAAACTTGCTACTTCTGACAAAAAATATGTTATCACAATAAAAAAAATGTTACTTCTAACGCAAAAATTTAGTATCTTTGGCAGAAAACTTGCTAGTTCGAAAAGAAAACCTTTTATCACTGATGAAAAATATTATTTCTAAGAGAAAATTGTGTGTGTTAAGTAAACGTTTGGTAGTATTAAAGAAGAATGTTGTTACTTTGATGAGAAGTTTTTTTAGTGTTAAGCAAAACTTACTACTTCTGACAGAAAAGTTGTTATCACAATAAAAAAATTGTTACTTCTACGACAAAATTGGGTATCTTTGACAGAAAACTTGCTAGTTTGAACAGAAAACGTGTTATCATTAATGAAGAATATTATGTCTAAGAAAAATTTGTGTGTGTTAAGTAAAAGTATGTTAGTTTTAAGGTAAAATGTTGTTACTTTGATGAAAAAATTTGTTAGTGGTAAGCAAAAATTGCTACTTCTGACAGAAAAGTTGTTATCACAATCAAAAAATTGTTACTTTTAAGAAAAAATTTGGTATCTTTGGTAGAAAACTTGCTAGTTCAAACAGAAACGTGTTATCATTAATGAAGAATATTATGTCTAAGAAAAATTTGTGTGTGTTAAGTAAAAGTATGTTAGTTTTAAGGTAAAATGTTGTTACTTTGATGAGACGGTTTGTTAGTGTTAATCAAAGCTTTTTACTTCTGACAGAAAAGTTGTTATCACAATCAAAAAATTGTTACTTCTAAGAAATAATTTGTGGTTTTGGGGATGTTGTGATGGCAGAGGGATGTCTTAGAGTAGTTATAGTGCTACACTGTGGGCTGAATTGCTTGCAAAAGCATGAATGAATGACTTGAAAATAAAGTTTTTACCGAGAAATGTTGGAAAAGTGTTTTTGGGGAGATGGGATGATTAGTGGGGATGTCTTAGAGTATTTATAGTGTAACATTGGGAGGTGAAATGAGAGAAATTTGTGTGTGTTAAGTAAAAGTATGTTAGTTTTAAGGTAAAATGTTGTTACTTTGATGAGAAAATTTGTTAGTGTTAAGCAAAACTTGCTACTTCTGACAGAAAAGTTGTTATCACAATCAAAAAATTTTTACTTCTAAGAAAAAATTTGGTATATTTGGCAGAAACCTTGCTAGTTCGAACAGCAAACGTGTTATCACTGACGAAAAAAATTATTTCTAAGAGAAGATTGTGTGTGTTAAGTAAACTTTTGGTAGTATTAAAGAAGAATATTGTTACTTTGATGAGAAGGTTTGTTAATGTTAAGTAAAACTTGCTACTTCTGAAAGAAAAGTTGTTATCACAATCAAAAAATTTTTACTTCTAAGAAAAAATTTGGTATCTTTGGTAGAAAACTTGGTAGTTCGAACAGAAAACGCGTTATCGCTGATGAAAAATATTATTTTTAGGAGAAATTTGTGTGTGTTAAGTAAAAGTATATTAGTTTTAATGTAAATGTTGTTACTTTGATTAGAAGGTTTGTTAGTGTTAAGTAAAACTTGCTACTTCTGAAAGAAAAGTTGTTATCACAATCAAAAAATTTTTACTTCTAAGAAAAAATTTGGTATCTTTGGCAGAAAACTTGCTAGTTCGAACAGAAAACGTGTTATCACTGATGAAAAATATTATTTCTAAGAGAAATTTGTAAGTGTTAAGTGAAAGTATGTAAGTTTAAACGTAAAATGTTGTTACTTTGATGAGAAGTTTTGTTAGTGTTAATCAAAGCTTGCTACTTCTGATAGAAAAGTTGTTTTCACAATCAAAAAATTGTTAATTCTAAGAAAAAATTTGTGGTTTGGGGGATGTTGTGATGGCAGAGGGATGTCTTAGAGCAGTTATAGTGCTACACTGTGGGCTGAATTGCTTGCGAAAGCATGAATGAATGACTTGAAAATACAATTTTTAGTGAGAAATGTTGGAAAAATGTTTTTGGGGAGATGGGATGATTAGTGGGGATGTCTTAGAGTATTTATAGGGTAAAATTGTGAGGTGAAATGCTAAAAGTATTTAACAATAGTAAAGAAAAAAATGGGGGTTCTCTGTTTTCAAAGGGGGGATGTGTGGAGAGCTGGTGCTAGTGTGAAAACAGCGTCGTAGCACCATTCCACTCTGGACCATAAGTATACTTTTTTATCCGTTTGGACATCTACTCTTCTCAAACAGGGATGCTCTGACGTTAAAGTGTTCCTGTAGAAACTCAAAGATAATTCCCTTATTTACTACTACCTTTAAATTACCTCGAGCGAGACCGTTTTTAGCCTCTTTTATCATCTAGCCAAAGCCCGGATCCCGTCTCCTCGGAACGATTCAGCAGTGAGCAAACCCCCCTGAATCGCGTTGGGATGTTCGGATTCCGTCCCTGGAATGAGACAATACTGACCGAACGCCCCATCCCCACATCGCGCGGGATGGGTTGGAACAAGAATTTTTCCCTTTGCACGTTTTGATATTTTTGCTGAAAATTTTGAGTAGTGTTGTGTCAATGAAAGGAAGAGGGGTGGTAGGAAATAACTGTATCAATGAAAGGAAGAGGGGTGGTAGGAAATTACTGTATCAATGAAAGGAAGAGGGGTGGTAGGAAATTACTATATTAATGATAGGTAGAGGGGTGGTAGGACATTACTATATCAATGATAGGTAGAGGGGTGGTAGCAAATTACTGTATCAATCTAAGGAAGAGGGTTGGTAGCAAATTACTGTATCAATTATAGGTACAAGACAGGTAGGAAATTACTGTATCAATCTATAAAAAGTCATATCTGTGGTTTTTTTATGTATTTATTATAATCAACATACCATAAAAATTCGTGCAGTTCACAGTATAATGATTTTGTATTAAATTTCTGGTGCATTAAAATTCATGGCTGTTTTCATGCATTGATGGCTGTTTTCCTGGTATGATTAAACCAACCTGATGGTTACGAAATTCTAGGCATTATATTAGGCGTGTTTTTTTGTTTAACCTTGAACATGGGTATAAAAGCTCTGACGATGAGTTATTCTCTCAGTTCAAAATTGGCATTTGAAATAACACCAAGCATTCTAACAAGAGGAATATT
Organism: Artemia sinica; assembly: GCA_027921565.1. Classification (NCBI taxonomy): domain Eukaryota; kingdom Metazoa; phylum Arthropoda; class Branchiopoda; order Anostraca; family Artemiidae; genus Artemia; species Artemia sinica. The sequence goes on along the minus strand of CM051264.1, from coordinate 6,932,182 downwards.
GATGAAAGCTACACGCAAGAAGTAAGTTATTCATTTACAATCTTAGTGGGTAAAGAAATTAATTCTAATATAATTTATCGAATGGTTTATACAGTCCCCTTATAGTTAACGAATTGTCAAATATTTTTGAACCTGGATCTTCAGAGGCCGGTAAAGAGCGATATCAAAACAATAAAGTGTGTAAACACTGCATTTAAATGGCATGTGAGCTTAGTACGTGAGGCAAATCATACTTATTTTTATTCTGGCCCAAAGTCCCCCTCACTACCCCCCGAACCAATACCTCCCCTCCATCCCCCTCCCTCCCTCCTTTTACCACCCCTCCCCCAGCCTCCCCCCAACCTCAATTTTTTTTGTCGGTTTTTTCAAGTTTTTTTTACATCTCTTAGAATGACATGAAACATACTTAAAACATAAAAAAATCACATTTAATATTTTCCAACTTCAAAATGGGAATGATAAAGATATGTTTGTCGTGACTATTACTATTAGAAAAATAATGTTTGTAGTGACCATTTTTTTGACATTTTTTCAACTTTTTTTTACATCTAAATCATATCAGAAAAATAGAATGACAATTTTGATTTAGATTTTAAAACATATTCTTGTCCATACCCATACTCATATTGATGAGGACTGGTGGTTCTCATTCAATATTTTTTCATGAAAAACAAACTTTTTTTTTAGGATTTCCCAGAACTACCACTACCCGTTAAGAAGACAAAGAGGGGCGAAGTGACTCCAGCTGCCACATCCAACAGCCACAACAAGAAGCCACAACCATTAGTCCAATCCGGACCCATCATACGCCAGCCAACAGTCAACTGGTCAACTGTCACATATAACATCCACAACAAGATGCCAAAACCATCCGGACCCATCATACACCAGCCAACAGTCAACTAGTCTAGTGCCACATACAACATGTAAGCTATAGTCCCATTTCAAGAAGCTGATGTAGTCATGGAACCAGTCGCCTCTCTCCGTGATTACGTATGAAAAAATTGTATCTTCTCTGTCTCTCTCTCTCTCTCTCTTATCTCTTTATATATCTATCCCAGTGTGCGTATTATAAAAAAAGTTATCTAATGTGTATGTTTGTGAACGATGTTTTAATGAATATAAAAAACCACAACGTTTCAATGTTAGGATCGAACGTAAATTAAGAAGTAAAAAAAAGTAATAAAAGGGTAACCGTTCTACAGTTTTAAGTTATTAAACAGTGAAAAAATTTTTTTCATCTTAATAGAAGTGTCACATCACCATAAAACAAATATATAATAGAATAAAAAAATGACATGATTTCTCTTTCATATACCAGGTTACCCTTGAAGCATCATATTCATAACCACAAACACGTACATACACACACATGCACACACACACACACACACACATACACACAAACACATACATACACACACACACACATAAACACACACACACACACAGACAATCTAAATATTCTTTTTCTGGTAAAAGAAAAAAATAACTTCACATTCATTTTTTAGATAAATGCACAGGAACTCCCACCATAAACAATCCTAAGGACCCACAATCTATTTGATGACCTGGATATACCGTTATTATCACCACCAGCACAATTCGAAGATAATCTCCATGTCGAATCACGGGAATAAATTGAAAATTTGTTAAATGATTGGTTTAGTGATGATTGTAGTAGTAGTAGTAGTAGTATACTTCTCAGTCCTGATACACTCGAGGATTTGTTGAGTGAGTTCGGGGATTCCACACCACGCAACATCCCCACCATTGAGCAAATTAGTGCAGGACATGAAATCCCCGTAACACCCCCTGTCATGTCCGATTTTAATCGTAGTATGCTTCTTTCGAATATAGGGGATAGTTACAATAATGTACGAAGTACATCTACAGGGGGTATGGCTCAACCAACTACCCTCGAATGGGCTGATCGTCTCAGTCCTGATACACTCGAGGGTTTGTTGAGTGAGTTGGGGGATTTCGCACCACGCAACATCCCCATCATTGAGAAAATTGGTGGGAGCCATGAAATCCCCGTAACGCCCTCTGTCATGCTCGATTTTAATTTAGCTGACTCTGCCTTGCACAATGTATTTGTTTATAGGGCTGAGTTTGGGGATCCATTTAACACTAACATCAGGTTGCATCGTAACCGATCCGGTAGACATAGTACACTCCTATGTGGGCAAGATTTGAGCCCTTCTTGAAAGAGTGATTCAGGAGGGAGGTGGGAGGGATGGGATTAAGGCTATCATCGCACAAAAAATAATTTATTTAAATTAAAAGGCGGATGAGGTGTATGAGCGTTCTTTACCTACTGAAATGCTACCACTTCATCTGGACCTGAATAATTTTGAGGGTGTTTTTATGGAATGGGTTGATAATATAGTAAAAAATTTGATAATTATACTGAGGTGGGTAGTGGGTCGGTAGTTTTATTTATTGGGAGTTTGGATATTAATATGGGTAAATTTAAAAAGAATTTTATTTTAAGGCGAGGCCGCGGGAGTGGGGCTGTGGAGGCAGAATATAATGAAGATTTAAAGGGGTGTAAAGGTGTACAACGATTTCGTTTCGATACATGGCTTCAATGTTTCAAATATGCATTTCTTGTGACAGCTCACAAACCTCTGCAACGGGATGCTAGTAAGACACTGTTGGACGTTTATGCAGTTAATGGGAGGCCAAATTTCCATATAGTAGATTTTAATTGTTTAAATGATCAATATCCAGTAACACTTAATAGGATAACTATTTTTGAGCGGGATAATACACATTTAAAGATTGGTGTTACTGTTTTACAATATGAAAAAGAATTTTAGGGGGGTGAGCGCAAAATGGGGGTTATATTTCCAGTGGGGGCTCCGTCCATTGAATCAGTGGAACATTGGGTTTGGCTTCTTTACAAGCCAGCCAGTGATCTCGATTCAATTTGATATTTTTTTTCCAATACCAAAAATAAGTCTGGTTTTAAGTGAGGGTAAAAGGGGGCATAATGGGACATGTTACTATTGTCCAACATGTCTTTCTAGATTCCGGTCACAAATTAAGTTAAATAATCATATGAAGCATTGCAAGCGTCACGGATGTCAATCTGTGCAAACAGTTAGCGGTGACAGGGCCATCTTGTGATTTAAGAACTTTTAAAATTCACTCCAACAGAGTGACAAGGTGGCCTTAGACTGTGAAGCCACTGTCATAGATGTGTATGATACATTGAATTCAAAGCTTGTTAAAAAACATGAGGTCATTGCAGTCTCTTATGCTCACGCACAAAGAGACTTGTGTAATTCCATGCAATTGGTGGAGGTAGTTGAGAGATTGGGTGGTGAGGATTGTATGCTCTCAGAAGTGACAGCACTATTTAAAACAGCAAACAAATCGATATCATGGCTGCGAAATACGTCCTATCCAATGACTTTATCACCAGAGGATGAGTTGGCCATTAAAACTGAAAAAATGTGTCGGGTTTGTAAGGGGGAATTTGTTGAGGGTAATGGGAAAGAAGGACAGGGGAAAGGGGGTAAGGGGAAAGGGGGCAAAGGGATTGTCCGTGACCATGATCATTTGGTCAACCCGATTGTATCGGGATTGAGTAACTTTCTTGGGGTGGCCCATCAATCGTGTAATTTAAATGTTAGTCAACAATATTTTCTACCTGTTTATATAAACAATTCCAGCTAAGATCTAAAATTTATTTTACCGGTGTTGGCACGATTGCAACGAGGTGGAGTTGTAGATGGCGCATGGGTAGATAGTTCTTTTTCTTATAATATCATACCCAAATCGTCTGAAAAGCTGCTGCTCTAAGAATTCAAATGGCAATTAATGATAAATTGTGCATGAATAAGATCCTTTGTTTAGACTCCTTTAGCTTCTTTCCCAAATCTCTAAGACAACTCATTGAAGTACAGAAAAGTGACGATTTTAATAGTTTCCCCCTCCTTAAGTAACACCTCCTTGAACAGCACTTTCTAGACGGTGAAATCTATGATTTATTAACGTGTAAGGGCATATACCCGTATGAGTACTACAACTCCACCGCGAGGCTTTCTGAGGAACAATTGCAGTCCATCGCCTCGTTCTACGATTCACTTTATGAGCGTCAATGCACCATTGTCGACTATGAATTTGCCAAGTGGGTTTGGGCTAAAGGATGGTGTAAAAATGAGCGGGATAATTGTAGATTGTACCTGGCTAGTGATGTATTGACGTTGCTGGATATTGTGTGTAAGAACACGGATAAAATCTGTGGGGAATTTGGGTTGGATTTAGGTTATTATTTTTCCACTCCTCACTTGGTGATGGATTTAATTCTTAAAATCAGTAAAGAGGAAATAGGCTTGATCACCGACGTGGATCAGCATCTATTTGTAGAGAGATCAATGAGGGGAGGGTATGTTTTTCATGGAGATCGTATCCTTGAAACTGATCCGACTGGACAAGACAACGGTGTTAAGTCGGATGCTGCTTAGGAAAATGGACCGCAAGGATGGCTTTTTTAAATCGATGGTGAAATACCGGTGGAGAATCATGACTCGGTGAAGGGTTTTGTTTTCCCGTGCTTAAGCAGAGCGGTGACTAGGGACTCTTTGAGTCCATACAATATTTCTAAGGTAGAGGATGGTGGTGTGCACTGGACACCTTCAAAACAAAAAATTATCGCCGACCTTCATCCGAAAGAGAATATCGTTGTACATTACGTTCTTTTGCGGTGGATGGTAGCCAACGGTTTCAACATCACAAGGATACATAGAGCCCTCCAATTTTACCAAAAACCCTATTTGAAAACGTTTATTGACACCTTTGTTGGTAAACGTTCCGAAGCGAAAACGAAGGTTGAAAAGGAAGTTTTTAAACTCATTTTGAACTCAGCCTTCGGTAAAATGTGTGAGAGTGTACGTAATCGAAGTCATTGTGTCGTTGTGACTGACCCAAAAGAATGTGCTTGAATCGTTGCCGATCCAAACTTCACATCGTTCACCATCATAGACTTGAATATGGTCCTCTTGAATAGAAAAAAAACATAACTCTAAATAAAAATGTTGCAGGTGGCAGCGCAATAACCGAAATTTCCAAAAAACTCGTGTTGTCATTCTTTTACAAAGTGTGTAGGCGCCAATGGCCGGGGGAGGGAGAAGTTCAAGTATATTACGGGGATACCGATTCACTTTTGCTAAAAGTTGGAACCGCGAATAAAAGTTAGAACCGCGAATTAAAAGTTAGGCCTCTTTCCAATTGTGATAAGTGCTTTTTTAGTGTCTTTTTTTGAATTTATTACGTGATAGTGCCTTTTTCATGTTTTTTGTGTGTGTATTAATAAAACATGTAGTGTTTTTTGTAGTGATGTTTTTATTTGTAAATAAGAAACAAATATCATTCTTAAAAATGTTTTCTTCTTCTTGTTCTCAAATCTGATTAGGGAAATTACTATTATTATTTATTGAAGGGAAAGATGCAATCTACAGTCAGTTGTGTTTTGAGATCGATGCAAGGGGGATTATGTATCAATTTAAAACTCCATTTAGGTCGTTTCTTTGCGGACCATCAATGTCCTGCAAAACGACACTTTTAATAAAAATAATTCAAAATCGTGATAAAAAGTTTTTAGAAAATCCAACAAAAATTTACTATTGCTACAATGTTTGGCAAGAATCCTATGATAGAATAAAAACTATTGCTCCAGACACGAAATTCATACATGGACTTGACATCTTCAACAGTATTGAATCAAACTCTTGGTTGATTGTTGACTCTCTGGCTGAGTCCATTGAAGAGTCGTCTCAGGAGATGATACAATTGTTCACTGTCCGATCTCATCATCAACGGATCTCCATAACCCTAGTTCTACACAATTTCTTTCAGCAGAGCAAGTGTATGAGAACACTTGCTTTGAATTGCACCTACTACATCATCTACAGGGTTTTTCGTGATTCAAGTGTCCTCATAACATTAAACAGACAGGTGTATCCGGGTGAACCGAAATGTCTACTCTCGGCCTACAATCAGGCTACCAACAAAACCTATGGATATATTCTATTGGACCTGAATCAGAACACGCCCGAGGATTTACGTGTAGTCACCGACATTTTTGACAAGGAAATTACTGTATATCTGCCGGTGAACAGTAAAAAAGGCCGTTAGTTGCAATCATGACACTGAAGAAACTACATGAACATCGACATTTATTCACCGTCCTAGGTAATTCAAAACCACGACTTAAGAAGGCCATACTCAAACATGGTGTCGACAGAGAATTCATTGATCTCATATCTGAACTTTGTTTAAATCTAACTGAAGGCAATGTTCAACTGCCAGAAGGTGTCAAGCAACAGACAAAGCAACATCGTCCCCTTTTATGTTCCCTAGCATCAGCAGCAAGCAAAAATAAAGGAAACGATTTTAAAAGAAAACGACTTCTTCAAGCGGGTGGTAACTTCTTTACACTTTTACTGCCAATCATTGCAGGATTTGTAAACAGTTTTCTCTAGAGAATGGCCAAACCCTATAAACTGACTCCAATTGAACTTGCCCTTTCGCCAAAGGAACATTTCGAGGACAATCTCAATAAATTCATTGACAATGAGACAATTGCCGACGATGAAAAATTAATTCTGCTTCAAAATGCACTTCGCCGACTCGACAAAAATAAACCCTATCGTGAGAGACCACTCAACGTAAATGTCATTGATCACAATAAGGAAACGACTCCATCATCATCATCATCAACAATAATAATACCAAAATAAGAAGAAGATTTGTCTAAAGTTATGACAAGTGTTGCATATCTAATGCCACATTCCTATCGTGAACAGAGTAAAAGACTTTTGACATATCTCAATGATAGTGAACATGTTCAAATTGATGCTAATGGGAATCAAGTTGTCATCCATGGCAAGACCTATATTCTACTTGATTTATTATCAGATTTGGTCACGAATCGTAAAAGACTTGTATCATTTGACAGTCATCTGCATACATTTTTAAACTCATCAAACTTTCCCAAAAGCCTTATTGCCAATAAACATGTTTAAAACGATTAAAGGAATTTAGTAAAATATCAAGTGGAAATGATTTGACAAGAGTTATGAGTGGGGGAGTCAAGCGAAGACGTCTTAATATCACTGCATCCCCCTCACCATCATCTGTTAGTATGCAAATGGGCAGTGGACACCTCACTACGTGCTTACGTTCAAAATGGTTGAAGCATTGAAACAAGTTTATGAGAATATTGGTGCAGTGGGAAGTTTAAGTTCACCCACCACACTTGCTCAAGTCACTGGAATTGAAAAGAATCGGGCGAAAGAGTATCTACAGAATGAATCAAGCTACACCCTACATCGTAATCATAGAGTTCGTGGTAATCACTATCGAAAAACTAAAGCCTTTTTCCCATTACAAATACTACAAGCAGATCTTTTGACTCTGGATGAGATTCAACGGCGTCACAATCATCCATACAAGTACATTCTACTTGCAATCAGTGTTTTTAGTCGCTATGCATATGCCATTACTCTGCGGTTAAAGAGCGGCGATGAAGTTGCTAAAGCTCTTGAAATCATCCTTTAACAGGATTGCTATAAGAAGATTCAAATGGATCGGGGTAGTGAATTTGTTAATCCCCATGTAAAGAAGGTTGTACTGAAATATAATACAATCCTCTATCATAGTCATAGTCCAATAAAGGCAGCATTGGCCGAACGGCTGATAAGAACTATTCGACTTTTAATTTCTAGATATTGCACTTTGAAAAATACTGCTGATTTTATTCATGATTTGGATAAAATCATCTTGATTTATAATCAACGTCCACATCGATCCCAGTCCAACTCAACCCCAACAGAAGTTCATCATGACATCAATACACTTGATACTTTTCTTAAACAATATTCCAATGGTGGTGATGGTGGTGGTAATGAGAAGAAAAAGAAGAAATTCAATGTTGCTGATACTGTCCGAATCAATCGAACTACTAATGTTTCTGAAATTGGTAATTACTTATGGTCCACTTAACTTTTTAAAGTCTCCAAACTCTTGGATACTACACCCATAACGTATCGTCTGCGTGACATGAAAGATGATGAGATTCTTGGCGGTTTTTATGATTATCAATTACAAAAAGTTAAAAATACTGGAATCTATCAGATTTAAAAGATATTAAAGACTCTTACTCACAGGGGCATGAAAGAGTTGCTTGTTCGTTGGCTAGGATACAACTCTGTTTTGGATTCGTGGATATCCGCCGAGGACATACACAATGCACAATGATTTTTATGTAACGTTTATGTTCAAAGTCTCCAATCCTCTCTACAATGACTTGAATAAAACAAGTTATTTTTGGACGAAACTCTCCCCCACCATCAAATTCGATGATAGAAAATATGAAGTTGCTCTTGTCGACTGCATTCTCAAAAATGCATATGATATTCTGAGAAAAGATTGCGTGTATGAGATAAAAGCTATACCAATTTATTGGTCACTCTTCGTCGAGTATGAATGGGTTGAATCATTTAAATCTAGTGAATATCCCCATGTCACACTGAAATACAAAGAATTTGGTAGTATGAACGATATGTGTCGTACAATCAATAGGAAAATCTTTGTTCATAAGAATGGTAAAACCCAATTTAATTATTCAATGGAACATGATATGATTTACATTAGCTCACCCGTTGACAATGAAATTATTCATCACAATGATAATCTGAGAGATGTTCTTGGCTTCAAAGGGAATATGATCAGTGGTAAAAACGATGGAATTGTCAGGTGGATGAATCGTGTTACTTTTGCTGATTATCTACCCGGTCTCGCCTCGGACTCTTGTATATTTCTTTATGTGTCCTTTGTGGAAACATCGAGAGTTGATAATTCAAATGTTCCCCTCCTACGTTTTCTTGAACGAAAAACCACCCTTGAACATGTTCATCACTATAATATAAAGCATCTTCAGTATGTTCCTGTAAACACTTCGTATTTGGAACTCTGTCAGTTAACACTAAGAAGTGAATTAGGTGATCCTCTAGCAATAACAAAAGGTTTGGCCGTGATTACATGTCATTTTCGACCTATTCAGTAACAATAAAAACAGAATGGCTAATAAAAAAAAATATATGTGTATGTCCTGATATTGATTGCTATGTTACTGCTCTCCAACCACGACAATTGGGTCATGGAATGGACTATTATAAAGGCCGTTCGTCAATGTCGGGCTACGGTCTTGGCAGTTGGTTTGCTAAGCTGTTTCGCTCTGCAATACCGCTGGCTAAAAAATATATTGCACCGGTTGCCGCAGATTTTGCATCCTCTACACTACACGATTGGCGGGATGGTAAAGTTTTAAAAAAAATTTACCACCCTCATACTTCGATGGACTATCCTATGAAAATGGTATACTACACAATTTATTTAAACAAATATGTGTCTACATAAATGGAACATTGGTGAGCACTAGCAATAATCTATCAAACTATGCGAGTTACATACAATTTATGTTGATGACTCCAATGGCCTATAAGAAATTGAGAGGTCTGCCAATGGGCTATGACTATAGATCAAATGTTGATACTGACGGTGAACTCACTTTGGCAGTGAGCAAGGAGTATCATTTAGTTGGTTGACTCAATCAGAAAATATTCAATATATTCCAATGGATGCCCCCCAATGTTAAAATTGATATAAATATACAACTTGCACCATCCAATTACATATTGATAAAAACGCTTGATGCAGCACCCGATGCTAATGTCAATCTCACCTCGGCAATACTTCATGTGCGAAAACACAGGTTATGAGTTCTGTTGATTTGGCAATTGAAAAACTAAGTGCCCCTGGAAATAATATCAAACTGCTCGTTCCTCACACAATCGCCAATCAACGTCATATTGCCACTGGATGAAGTACCTACACCGATTCTTCATTTATCAATGGTGAAATTCCTTCGAAACTTGCCTTGGATTTTGTAAAAAGTGTCAGTGCCATAGGATCGTGAACAAGTTCATCATATGAATTTGAATTAGTTGGAATTTCCTCTCTTGTATGTAAAGTAAATGGAATTCCTCTCTACAATTTGTCCTTTGATAAATCCTATAGGACCCTATATGAATTGACAATGCAATCCCTAGATCGAGATTCTCAACAATATGAAAATGGTATTACCGATTCAATGTTCGCAAAAAGTCATGGTATCATTGTTCTGGACTTGTCTGGTACTCAAGATATAAGTATTGTCCGAACGGGTACTGTATGTTTAGAGTGTACCTTTGACAAACCATTGACAGAGAGTGTAAAATTAATCTCACTCAATCAGTTTGAAACCTATTGGGAAATTACACCAGATGGTAGTGTTCTTTCAGACTTGGCACAATGAAATCGAATCAAATAATCGATGTATCCTTTTATGTCCAAATACAAATCCTATTGTATTCCCTCAGATTTCATTGATTATATTCATACTGTTAACAAAACCATTATCATTGTTAATAGTAGTCCATCGACTGTGCAGACGGGTCATTGGCTATGCATCTTTCAAACAGCGAAGAATATAGAGAATATAGAATTTTTTGATCCTCTTGTTCTACCATATGCATTCTACACACCACACATCAAAAACTACCTTGAAGGAAGTGGGAAAACAATTATTCAAAATTGATGCAAGTACAAGATTTATCAACCAAAAGCTGTGGATTTCGTGCATTACTTTATTTCATTTTTTCGATGTCTTGACCATACTTTCAGTGAATATCTCAACATTTATGTACACAGTCCACGTTTGAATGACTTTCTAGTAGAAAATACCCTCTCAGACCTGTTTAACATTGATTTCAGTGCCCTAAGAATAAAGTGTTTTAAAAATGTATGTGAATTTGTTTATTAATAAAATATATATGCACTATAAAAGAAGTCTTTTGTCTTCATTGTTTAGATTTCTTCTTCTTCATCATAGTCATTTAGATTGTCATCATCATAGTCGTCGTCGACAACGATTAGTGGTGGCAGATCATTGGGATTCAACTGGTACTGATCCTGGCGGGCAAAGTCAGGGTCACATTTTCCACAATATTGTAACTTCATTTTTATTAAATCTTCTTGTGAAGTCAATGATACTATTACGATTCATATTGAAAAATTCACCTGTTTCTATCTGTTTATTTGAAGTAATGTCGCACACAATATTCTCATATGAAGAAACACTTTCTGTCACAGCCAAATAAAAATCACTATGTTTATAATCATTACTAGCATTGTCCTCACAACGATGACGCAGGAACCATACTCTCTTCATGTTTTTACAATTGAAACGTGCTCCAAATTCTTCTTCCCAATACAATTTAAATCCACGACGATACCAATCCCGTAGAAATAAACTGAAGTCGCGTTTAGGGTTGTTTCCAATCATACCAGGGTAAGTATTTTCCCATTGGTCACTTACCATAATGACAATTGGAGCATAGATATCCATTAGGATTATAGTCACAAGTCTCTTCAAGACAGGTATTACAGTCCTTAATTTGTACAGCATATCCTTTATGGAATTTACACGGATTGCATAATCTACACTTTTCATTATAGTCATCAACTATAGTACAGTTCTCACGTGATGACCAGCTGCCCAATGTATATAAAGATAGTGAACATGTATGATACATGTTTTCGATTTTGTCCGTCCCCCTGCCAAAAAGAAACTGACTCAAAATCAATAAAAAAAACAATGTCTTCTAGGAGGAGGAGGAGGAGAAGTAATCGAGTATCGTCATAAAAACTTATTTCCTATTGTATTAAAGAATGAATTTCTAAGTAGTGGTTAAAAGCAGAATCACAGTGTCATTTTGTTTCGTTTCAATTAGTATATCAATAAATTGAGTAAATGCATTTGATTCACAACGCATAAGCTTCATACAATAGTCCAAAGATGAGGAATCAGTTCCCATTATACTGTTAAGCATTTCTATAGAAAATATTTTCCGTTGAAGAGATAATTCCAGAAAGTCATCATCTAACACTAAACATTTTTCCAATTTGACTAGATTCCGTAAGATCTTCTGTTTCTCAAATCCAATCATTCTCGTTCTTGATACTCCTACTACCAACTATAGACTAAAATAACAATTGCAAGTTTCTAATTTGTGCACAATCTCAATACCTCTTGGTCACCCCTACTATAGAGAGAGAGGAAGTGGAGTAAACGATCATCTAGAGTGTCTAATCAAAAAAGCATTATAAAAAAAACATTTTTATTGACAGAAATGTAATAAAAGAATATATTTTCACTCTCTTTGCGTTAGATGAGTCAATCCATTTTCCTCAAGGTGCTTCATAATAGCAATCAATCCATGCTGTAGTCGTGATAAATCCATTATATTCACTTTTACGGCAAAGCATAATTATTCATCTGACTTAAATTTACTCAATGATATAATGTATCTTCCAAACATCTCATCCCACTCAAATTTTAGTCGGAAATCCGTTCCAATTTCAACTGTTACATTGGGAGCCCTTGTCTTCACAACCTCACTGTCAGCTCCTTCGAGGTGTAATAGTGTGAAACTAATCATTTTCACAATATTTGAACGTTTATTTCTCCAATTTAAAATAATGTAAAATAATCAAATTCAACCTATTGACTGAGATACTAACTCGGTATCGGACTTTTTATATCCACGCTCAATGTCAGAGTAAAAGTGTCAACTCCTATAATCATGATTTAATGAAGAATCATGTCTAACATTAAAAAATTCATAACAGCCTAAAAAACTATTAAAAACCATATATCCATACAATGGAACATCCATACAAAAAAAAACATTAAATAATATAACACCAATACAAATATAACACCAATACAATGAACAATAAAAATCCATAAACACAAAACATCCATATACCTGTATTATCTCTTTAATTGATACAGTGATGTCTTACCTGCCCCGTACCTTAGATTAACACAGTAATTTCCTACCACCCCAATACCTTAGATTGATACAGTAATGCCCCACCCCCGTACCTTTAATTGAAACAGTAATTTGCTACCACCCCTCTTCCTTAGATTGAAACATTAATTTGCTACCACCCCTCTACCTGTCATTAACATAGTAATTTCCTACCACCCCTCTACCTATCATTGATACAGTAATTTCCTACCACCCCTCTTCCTCTCATTGATACAGTAATTTCCTACCACCACTCTTCTTTTCATTGACACATCACTACTATTGTGTCCTGGGTTGTGCCAGGGTTGTGATAAACCGTATGGTGGATTGGATACTCCCTCGGTGGCGGCCTGTGCTCGGGATGGTACCCTAGTGTAGGGAGGGGTACTTTGGGTTCTTGAGCGGGGACATGGAACCGAATCATCAGAAGAAATTATGTGTCCATTATGCATCTCAAATCATCGTGATATGCATTTTCTTATAATGATTTCGTAAATAATGGCCCGAAACAGGTCACTGTTAACACATATCAAAAATCCAATTGAAAAATTGAATGTGCAAATAACTTGTTACGATACTTTGCCGCTTAACATCAATTGGCCTGTGTCTGCCTGGAATGATAGCCCGCTTGTATGGTGAACAATAAAAATCCTTACATCTATGAAAACAAAACATCACCTCAAATGTCCTTCTGAACTCGAGTCACTAAAATAAAAAAAGAATATGAAAAAAATAGGCTTAAAGTGAACGAGTACAGCCTCTAGCATATTTCATGCCATTTTGAGAAAAAATTAACCTAAAATGCATCCCTGGGGTAGCTCTTGACCCAAAGTTTTGCGCTTTATTGAAATAACATTAACAATATATTCCCTTAAAGTCAATTGTAGCATGTATGAAAGCCCCCATGCATCCGATATTTGGAAAGTTTGTTTCTTTATTAGCTACGCAATTGGACTAAAAATGAAGAAATTATACGCTGTTTCAATTAGCTACGACTAAGTTTGTTAAAGACGAGCTATTTTCTTGCGAAACCCCATCAAAATCAGAAAAAATGTTAAATGTTCCTTTATTAGCTACGCAATTGGACTAAAAATGAAGAAATTATTCACAGTTTCAATTAGCTAGGGCTAAGTTTATTAAAGACGAGCTATTTTCTTGCGAAACCACAATGTTTCTTTATTAGCTACGCAAGTGGACTAAAAATGAAGATATTTACAGACAGTTTCGATTAGCTATTGGTAAGTTTGTTAAAGACGAGGTATTTTCTTGCGAAACCACATAAAATCAGAAAATGTCAAATGTTTCTTTATTTGCTACGCAATTGGACTAAAAATGATTATATTTATAGACAGTTTCAAGTAGCTATGGCTAAATTTGTTAAAGACGTGCTATTTTCTTGCAAAAATAAAATAAATTTCAAAAAAACGACTACTTGTAACAAAAATAAATAAATTAAAATATATACGAAGAATTATCTTAAACATTACTTACATGTATCTATTTTAAAGATGTTTCAGATATCTTAATAAAATAAATTTAAAAAAACGACTACTTGTAACAAAAATTAACAAATTAAAATATATGCAAAGAATTATCTTGCATATTACTTACATGTATCTATTCTAAAGATGCTTCAAATACCATGAAAAATCTCAACATGCTGCCTCAGACCTCTCAGCCGTATTCTCTAAAATATATATTTCCTCGCTAAAGATATCTCAATAATATTTGATTCACCTCTACCAAACTTCCTTAACAGCTCCCCGAAACTATACCTAGTGGAGGAAAATATTACCCTCATTTTTATTATTATTAAACAGTTTCAATCAAATCAACAAAAATATTCAAAAAAAATTCATGTTGTTAGCCGAAATTTACATTAGGAGAAAAATAACGCCTAAAGGTTATTCTAAGAGATGTAAAAAAAAAGTTGAAAAAATACCATGTTAAAAAATAAAAAAAATAAATAAAAAAAGTAAAAAAAACGGGAAGAGGGGCCCAAAAGTTGGAGGGGGGCCTTCGAGGTTGGGGATAGGGGACCTTACAACACTTCAAATGCTACTTGTGTATTATAAAGAACACCATCGAGAACCATCCAAATAAAAAATAATATGTATCTCTTAATAGAGTTAGCATTCCCTGAAATGCCTTACCTTTTTCATTTCTACTTCTTCCAAATTTATCCCCTAAAATGTATCAATCTGTTTCGCCCAAATAATCCCCTAAAATGTCTCAATCTGTTTCGCCCACATAATCCCCTAAACATAATTTCTAAATGTTCCTTTGTTTTGGCATTCCTGCGCTGTCACATTTAAAATTCCCAGGAGACAATTCCCGCGTTAAATATATTCAATCTGTCTTGTATCTCGTTCGAATTTCTGAAAATATCTAAGGTGTTCCAAGTTACACTATTAAGGCTTCGAAAGAATATTAAAATTTATCCCTCAACCTAAAGACCAGAGAAGTCATATTTAAAAATGGAATTTCTATCTCTTAAGAGTCCCGCATAATTCCTAGAAAACAAGTGATGTCCTTTCTAATTCCGTTAGTGAGTCAATAACATTGTCCCGTTAGTATTCAGTGCGCATGTGCATTTCCCCCTCAGTATTCGAAGTCCAGTGATTGGCCTAGAAAGAGACACGTGATCCTGTCCCGTTAGGCACGATCTTATCTGGCAATGATGTAAACTCCTGTATGTATCCACTAGGCTTAGAAACATCTATGAAACATCACATTACATAACCATCAACAAAACATAACCAGGAAACAACATTAACATAACATAACATAACATAACCATCAAATCTCTTATCTGGCAATGATGTAAACTTCCGTCTGTATCCATTAGGCTTAGAAACATCAAACAACATAACCATCAACAAAACATAACCATGAAACAACATTAACATAATCAGCAAACAAACCTAGAAAGAGACATGTGATCTTGTACAGTTAGATGGCAGCAGACGGTCCCATTCGGAGAATAATGGGTTCCTATTGGTAATCAAGTTTAATGTGGTAGAATTGCGCGAATACATCTTACGTAATAATTGACCTTTGAGGATGTTTGGAATTAAAGTTGCTCCCAATTATACCTAAGCACAAAGGGAAGCCCATAGGCATTTAAGGCAGTTGCTTGATAGGGCTGTAACCCCCCTCGCCATCTGTTGTAGTAAATCAGCCCTAATTTGAAAGTTCGGGGGTAGAAAATTCCGGTAGAGAAGACAGCGATACCGGTACAGTTGTGAATGCGCAAACTATGCCCCAGCAACCAAGAGTGCGTAAGAATGCAGAAATAATCAGTCCCGATTATCTACTCCTCCAAAAAATGTTCGTGGTGGCCCGGGAAGAGGTGATACTAGTGGTGGTTTTTCGTACCGTGGTAATATAGGTAGATCGACATATAGCACACGTAAAGACTATTACAGGATGGATTTCAGTGAAGCACAGAGAATTCTTCCAGAGACACCACTCAATCTTTTAGCTGATCAAAGTATAAACACAAATTAGCGGTACGCAGGCCATACGCGAGAAAACGTGGTCAATTTTGTGTCTTGGAATGTTCAAGGACTACGGAATAAAAAAAGTAAAGTGGAACTTGAAATAACAAAATTTGATTTCGTTGCGTTAGTAGAGTCATGGCACAGTGGTGATGAAGTGCCATCTTTTCGCGGTTTCATAACCGAACATGTTGCCCGTTCTGTGTCAAGGAACTCCAGGCATAACGGTTGTATCTTAGTGCTTTTCAAGAGTAATTCCTTTTTGTCTTTTAATAAGCTGAAAATTGAATCAGAAAATCTTGTTTGGATTAGATTGGTATGTCACTCAGGTCTGAAATTGTTGGTTTGTGCAGCTTATGTCCCACTGCAATCTAGCTCATATATTGCAGAGGATACATGGTCTATATTAGGAAAAGAAGCTACAGTTTTTCGTAGTAAATTGATGTCCCATAAAATATTGCTGGTAGGAGATTTGAATGCTTGTACAGTTGATTTGGTTGAGCTGCCTCTTGTTGATATACCGGCCGTTTATGATGCTGTTCCTCATATGTATAGGATCCCAAGAAAGATCAAGGATAATAAAAGAAAAGTTAATGTTTGAGGTAAAAAACTCCTGGCACTTTGTTCGGAGGTTGGATTTGGGATTGGAAATGGGAGGTTTGGGGTGGATAAGTCAAGGGATGATTATACTTGCATATCGGGTCTGAGGCCTAGTATTATTGATTAGGTTTTGGTTGACCTTCGTTTGGATGTGGAATCACTGAATGTTAAGTTTTGAATATTCAGTTGTCTGACCACCTACCGATTAAGTTAAGCTTATGCCTTGAGTGTAGAGTTAATGAATTTAGTTCTTTGCAGTTTAGGTATACTTCACCAAGTAGACAGCTAAAGAGAGAGTGGAGTGAGAGCGAACAGAATGCATTAAGCGCTATATTTAGTAAAGAGCAGGTTTGTCCGAGACTAGAGCAGCTAAGGCTAAGTAGTGATTCTAGTGATGAATTAGAAGCTAATTTTAATATGTTATTACTGGAGCTATCAGCGCCAGTATTGAGTTCATTAACACCAGTTAGTGAAAGCTTTTATGACCTTGATTGTTTAAGTAGTAAAAATTTGTTAGCAGAGGCCCTAAATCGGGTAAAGCAACCTAGAAATGAGGTTGAGAAAGCAACACTATTGGTTAAGTTTCGCGAGGTTAGGAGATGCCACAAGAGATTAATAAAAGTAAAGAAAAGAGATTTTAATGCACGTCAAATTGAGCAAATGAGCCGTTTTTACTTGGAGAGTAATATGAAGGAATTTTGGAGAAGAGTAAACCAAAGACAAGGAAAAGCGCCAGAGGGAATCTCGGATCCAAATAGCTAGTCGGAACATTTCGAAAGTAAAGAAGAAGGTGGGATGAAGGTGGGATGATCATAGTAAGTGGTGGGATGAAGAATTTGGGAATATTTGGGAGGAATATAACCACCCTCTGAGGGAGGAAGATTATTCGTTAACAGAGGAGGTAGACATTGAGGAGGCTGCACATGTATTACTGAAATTGGATGGAGGAACAGCTCCCGGAATTGATGGAATTCCAACTCGTTTATATAAAATGTTTTCAAGCTTATTTATGCCAACTTTTATACTGTTGTTTAATAGTGTGCTTTCATCAGGAATTTGGGTTTCCGGATAGAAGACGTCTTTAATTTTACTGTTATTTAGAAAAGGAGATCCGAGGTTACATTGCAATTATAGGCCTATAGCTCTGGTACCATGTTTAAGTAAGATTCTAGAGAAATTGATTGATAATAGGCTAGCTAATTGGTTAAAGAAGAATCGAATAATTCGTGAGGAACAAGGTGGATTCAGTTAAGGATATAGCACAGTGGACAAGGTATTTGTACTTAAGGCGTTGATAGAAAAGTATAGTAGAGGTACGAGTAATTTATTGGTAGCTTTCGTAGATTTTGAGAGAGCATTCGATAGTATTGATAGGATTTTGTTGTGCGTAGAATTGTTAAGGATAGGACTGCCCCGTATTTTTGTTCAACTAGTGTTTGATATGTATAGGCTAACAAGAGGAATGGTTAAGGTAGCAGGGAAAGGGTTTTATTTAGTTAGTAGGATTTATTTAGTTGCGAGGATGGATTTAAACAGGGTATTACCTTGTCACCAAGGCTATTTTGTTTAAATATTAATTATATTGTTGAGTTTTTACAGGAAAAATGGGCGCCAACAGTGAGTTTGGGAAATTTAGCTTTGTCTCTGTTCTTACTTGTGGATGATGCGGCGCTGATAATTAGAAGCACCGAAGATTTGCAAATATTGTTGAGAATATTAGATGTTTATTTAAAAAAAAAATGAGATTAAATATCCAAAAGACTGAAATTGTTGTTTTTGGGACGAATAAAAATAATGGTAAATTTTTATTTAATGGTATTGAGTTGAAAAAAAGTTCCAGATCAGCATTAGGTGATGAAACTCGTGCGTAAAATATTTAACCCACTGACTCTCACTGGGCAGAACATCAACTGATTCTTTACGTTTCTTCTTTCTTCGGAATTTCCACATGCGATCGGGTTCTTGCTTTATATATTTACTATCACATTCAATAATCATAGCACGATGTATAGCGAGGTTTTTTGCGAATCTTCGCTTAGTATAAAATCGGATGGAGTTCACTATACCATGCCTTGGTCGGTCATTATCTATCCACATTCTTAACCAGAATTTCGCGTCTGCTCACGCATTTACAAGATCCGAATTATCGGACCAGTGGGGTATTTCCGAGCCAATCCGAACACGACTAATCGGTACTGCAGCCTTTTCAAAATATTTCTTCTCTGATCTTTAGGTCTTGGAGATAAATAAATATTCTATCGAAACCCTAATAGTGTAGCTAGGAACACCTATGAGATGAAGACAGATTGAATATATTTTACGCGGGAAATGGTTTCTTGGGAATTTCAAATATGACAGCGCAGGGATGCCGAAACAAAGGAACACGCAGAAATTACTTTTAGGGGATTATTTGGGCGAAACAGTTTGAGACATTTCAGAAGATGGTTTAGGCAAAACAGTTTGAGACATTTTAGAAGATGATTTTAGAAGATGATTTAGAATTTGATTTGGGGTGAAACTCTGTGGTCGTTATAATACCAAAGTTCTATTTGACCAGTGTTGTGAGGTCCTCTACCCAACCCCAAAGGGCCCCCTGGGCCCCCAAAGGCCCTCAAAGGCCCCCGGGCCCCCAAAGCCCCCGGGCCCCCAGAGACCCCCCGGGCCCTCAAAGGACCCCGGGCCCCAAATAGCCCCGCCCCACTACCCTCCCTCCTCCCCCTGTCTCCTTTGTTGTGGTTTACCTTGTCATTAGTACATTCTCTTGATGTTTCAAAGTTCATTTTAGATCTTTTTCGTTGAAATGCAAGAGTTGGAATATTTCAGTAGTGTTTTCTCGTGGTTTACCATGTCACTGTTACATTCTCACGATGTTTCAAAGTTCATTTTGAATCCTTTTCGTTGAAATGCAAGAGTTGGAATATTTCAGTAGTATTTTCTCATGGTTTACCTTGTCACTGTTACATTCTCTTGTTGTTTCAAAGTTCATTTTGGATTTCTTTCGTTGAAATGTAAAAGTTGGAATATTTCAGTAGTGTTTGTTGTGGTTTACCTAGTCACTGTTACATTCTCTTGATGTTTCGAAGTTCATTTTTGATTTTTTTTCGTTTAAATGCAAGAGTTAAATTATTTCACTAGTGTTTTGTCGTGGTTTACATATCACTGTTACATTCTCTTGATGTTTCGTTGAAATGCAAGAGTTGGAATATTTCAGTCGAGTTTTGTTGTGGTTTACCTTATCACTGTTACATTCTCTTGATGATTCAAAGTTCATTTTGGATCCTTTTCGTTGAAATGCAAGAGTTGGATTATTTCAGTAGTGTTTTCTCATGGTTTACTTTGTCACTGTTACATTCTCATGATGTTTCAAAGTTCATTTTAGATTTTTCATTTGTTGAAATGTAAGAGTTAGAATATTTCAGTAGTGTTTGTTGTGGTTTATCTATTCACCGTTACATTCTCTTGATGTTTCAAAGTTTATTTTAGATTTTTCTTTCCTTGAAATGTAAGAGTTGGAATATTTCAGTAGTGTTTGTTATGGTTTATCTAGTCACTGTTACATTCTCTTGACTTTTCAAAGTTCATTTTTGATTTTTTACGTTGAAATGCAAGAGCTGAATTATTTCAGTAGTGTTTTCTCATGGTTTACCTTGTCACTGTTACATTCTCTTGATGTTTCAAAGTTCATTTTTGATTTCTTCGCTGAAATGAAAGAGTTGGATTATTTCAGTAGCGTTTTGTCGTAGTTTACCATGTCACTATTACATTCTCTTGATGTTTCAAAGTTCATTTCAGATTTTTTTTTCGTTGAAATGTAAAATTTGGAATATTTCAGTAGTGTCTGTTGTGGTTTACCTTGTCACAGTTACATTCTCTTGATGTTTCAAAGTTCATTTTGGATTTTTTTTTTTCGTTGAAATGCAAGAGTTGGAATATTTCAGTAGGGTTTGTTGCGGTTTACTTTGTTACTGTTACATTCTCTTGATGTTTCAAAGTTCATTATTGATTTTTTCGTTGAAATGCAAGAGCTGAATTATTTCAGTAGTGTTTTCTCATGGTTTACCTTGTCACTGTTACATTCTCTTGATGTTTCAAAGTTCATTTTTGATTTGTTTTCCTTTAAATGCAAGAGTTGGAATATTTCAGTGGTTTTTATTGTGGTTTACCTTGTTACTTTTACATTCTCTTGATGTTTCAAAGTTCATTTTTGATATTTTTCGTTGAAATGCAAGAGTTACATTATTTAAGTAGTTATTTGTCGTTGTTTACCTTATCACTGTTACATTCTCTTGATGTTTTAAACGTTCATTTTAGATTTTTTTTTTTTTGTTGTTGAAATGTAAGAGTTAGATGTAAGAGTTAGTGTTTTATAGTGGTTTACCTTATCACTCTTACATTCTCTTGATGTTTCAAAGTTCATTTTGGATTATTTTCGTTGAAATGTAAGAGTTGGAATATTTCAGTAGTGTTTTGTCGTGGTTTACCTTGTCACTGTTACATTCTGAAGATGTTTCAAAGTTCTTTTTAGATTTTATTCGTTGAAATGTAAGAGTTGGAATATTTCAGTAATGTTTTGTCGGGGTTTACCTATTCACTGTTACATTCTTTTGATGTTTCAAAGTTCATTTTAGATTTTCTTTTTTCGTTGATATGTAAGAGTTGGAATATTTCAATAGTGTTTTGTCGTGGTTTAACTGATCACTGTTGCATTCTCTTGATGTTTCAAATTCATTTTGGATTTCTTTCGTTGAAATTTAAGAGTTGGAATATTTCAATAGTGTTTTGTCGTGGTTTACCTTGTCACTGTTACATTTTCTTGATTTTTCAAAGTTCATCTTGGATGTTTTTCATTGAAATGTAAGAGTTGGAATATTTCAGTAGTATTTTGTCGTGGTTTACCTTATCACTGTTACATTCTCTTGATGTTTCAAAGTTAATTTTGGATTTTTTTTTTCATTTCAATGTAAAAGTTGGCATATTTCACTACTGTTTTCTCATAGTTTACATTGTCACTGTTACATTCTCTTGATGTTTAAAAGTCCATTTTGGATTTTTTCGTTGAAATGTAAGAGTTGGAATATTTCAGTAGTGTTTTGTTGTGGTTTACCTTGTCACTGTTACATTCTGAAGATGTTTCAAAGTTCATTTTTGATTTTTTTTTTCGTTGAAGTGTAAGAGCTGGAATATTTCAGTAGTGTTTTGTCGTGGTTTACCAAGTCACTGTTACATTCTGAAGATGTTTCAAGGTTCATTTTGAATTTATTTTTTCGTTGAAATGCAAGAGTTGGAGTATTTCAGTAGTGTTTTGTCGTGGTTTACCTTGTCACTGTTACATTCTCTTGATGTTTCAAAGTTAATTTTGGATTTTTTTTTTCGTTGAAATGTAGAGTTAGAATATTTCAGTAGTGTTTTGTCGTGTTATATTCTCTTGATGTTTCAAAGTTCATTTTGGACTTTTTTCGTTGAAATGTAAGAGTTGGAATATTTCAGTAATGTTTTTTCGTGGTTTACCTTGTCACTCTTACATTCTCTTAATATTTCAAAGTTCATTTTGGACTTTTTTTCGTAGAAATGTAAGGGTTGGAATATTTCAGTAGTGTTTTGTCGTGGTTTACCAAGTCACTGTTACATTCTGAAGATGTTTCAAGGTTCATTTTGAATTTATTTTTTCGTTGAAATGCAAGAGTTGGAGTATTTCAGTAGTGTTTTGTCGTGGTTTACCTTGTCACTGTTACATTCTCTTGATGTTTCAAAGTTCATTTTGGATTTTTTTTTTTTTCATTGAAATGTAAGAGTTGGAATATTTCAGTAGTTCTTTGTACATTCTTTTGATGTTTCAAAGTTCATTTTGGATGTTTTTTCGTTGAAATGTAAGAGTTGGAATATTTCAGTAGTGTTTTGTCGTGGTTTACGTTGTCACTGTTACATTCTCTTTTCAAAGTTCATTTTTGATTTTTTTTTTTTCGTTGAAATGTAAGAGTTGGAATATTTCAGTAGTGTTTTGTCGTGGTTTACATTGTCACTGTTACATTGATGTTTCAAAGTTCATTTTGGATTTTCTTTTTCGTTGAAATGTAAGAGTTGGAATATTTCAGTAGTGTTTTGTCATGGTTTACCATGTCGCTGTTTCATTCTCTCGATGTTTCAAAGTTCATTTTAGATTTTTTTTTCGTTGAAATGTAAGAGTTGGAATATTTCAGTAGTGTTTTGTCGTGGTTTACATTGTCACTGTTACATTCTCATGGTATTTCAAAGTTCATTTTGGATTTTTTCGTTCAACTGTAAGAGTTGGAATAATTCAGTAGTGTTTTATCGTGGCTTACTATGTCACTGATACATTCTCATTATTGTTCAAAGTTCATTTTGGATTTTTTTTCTGTTGAAATGTAAGAGTTAGAATATTTCAGTACTATTTTGTCGTGATTTACCTTGTCAGTGTCACATTCTCATGATATTTCAAAGTTCATATTGGATTTTTTTGTTGAAATGTAGGACACCTGCTCAGACACACAGTCATAGTGAGAGAGATACGCAAAAAGTTGGCTTAATTTAGGTTCACTTAGAGTGGCGCGCCACTTTAACTGAACCTAAATCAACCCAACTTTTTGCGTATCTCTCTCACTATGACTATGTGTCTCAGCAGGTGTCTTACATTTCAATGAAAAAATCCAAAATGAACTTTGAAACATCAAGAGAATGTAATGGTGACAAGGTAAATCACGACAAAATACTACTGAAATATTCCAACTCTAACATTTGAACGAAAAAATCCAAAATGAACTTTGAAATTCCATGAGAATGTAACAGTGACAGTGTAAACCACGACAAAACACAACTGAAATATTTCAACTCTTGCATTTCAACGAAAAAAATCCAAAATGAACTTTGAAACATCAAGAGAATGAAACAGCGATATGGTAAACCATGATAAAACACTAGTAAAATATTCCAACTCTTACATTTCAACGAAAAAAAATACAAAATGAACTTGGAAACAGAAATGTAACAGTGACAATGTAAACCACGACAAAACACTACTGAAATATTCCAACTCTTACATTTCAACGAAAAAAAATCCAAAATAAACTTTGAAAAGAGAATGTAACAGTGACAATGTAAACCACGACAAAACACTACTGAAATATTCCAACTCTTACATTTCAACGAAAAAAAATCCAAAATGAACTTTGAAACATCAAGAGAATGTAACAGTAACAATGTAAGCCACGACAAAATACTACTGAAATATTCCAACTCTTACATTTCAATGAAAAAAAAACCCAAAATGAACTTTGAAACATCAAGAGAATGTAACAGTGACAAGGTAAACCACGACAAAACACTACTGAAATATTCCAACCCTTACATTTCAACGAAAAAAAGTCCAAAATGAACTTTGAAATATTAAGAGAATTTAAGAGTGACAAGGTAAACCACGACAAAACATTACTGAAATATTCCAACTCTTACATTTCAACGAAAAAAACGTCCAAAATGAACTTTGAAACATCAAGAGAATATAACAAGACAAAACACTACTGAAATATTCCAACTCTTACATTTCAATGAAAAAAAAACCCAAAATGAACTTTGAAACATCAAGAGAATGTAACAGTGACAAGGTAAACCACGACAAAACACTACTGAAATGCTCCAACTCTTGCATTTCAACGAAAAAAAATCAAAATGAACTTTAAAACATCTTCAGAATTTAGCATAAACTTGGTAAACCACGACAAAACACTACTGAAATATTCCAACTCTTACACTTCAACGAAAAAAAATCCAAAATGAACTTTGAAACATCTTCAGAATGTAACAGCTACAAGGTAAACCACAAAAAACACTACTGAAATATTCCAACTCTTACATTTCAACGAAAAAATCCAAAATGAACTTTGAAACATCAAGAGAATGTAATGGTGACAAGGTAAACCACGACAAAACACTATTGAAATATTCCAACTCTTGCATTTCAACGAAAAAAATCCAAATTTGAATTTGAAACATCTTAAGAATGTAACAGTGAGAAGGTAAACTAAGAAAAAACACTACTGAAATATTCCAACTCTTATATTTCAACGAAAAGGATCCAAAATGAAATTTGAAACATCATGAGAATGTAACAGTGAAATGGTAAACCACGACAAAACACTACTGAAATATTCCAACTCCTACATTTCAACGAAAGAAATCCAAAATGAACTTTGAAACATCAAGAGAATGTGACAGTGAGAAGGAAAACCATGATAAAACACTACTAAAATATTTCAACTCTTGCATTTCAACGAAAAAAATCCAAAATGAACTTTTAAACATCAAGAGAATGTAACAGTGACAATGTAAACCATGAGAAAACAGTACTGAAATTTGCCAACTTTTACATTTCAATGAAAAAATCCAAAATGAACTTTGAAACATCAAGAGAATGTAATGGTGACAAGGTAAACCACGACAAAACACTATTGAAATATTCCAACTCTTATATTTCAACGAAAAAAATCCAAAATGAATTTGAAACATCTTAAGAATGTAACAGTGAGAAGGTAAACTGCGAAAAAACACTACTGAAATATTCCAACTCTTACATTTGAACGAAAAAATCCAAAATGAACTTTGAAATTCCATGAGAATGTAACAGTGACAGTGTAAACCACGACAAAACACAACTGAAATATTTCAACTCTTGCATTTCAACGAAAAAAATCTAAAATGAACTTTAAAACATCAAGAGAATGAAACAGCGACAATGTAAACCATGATAAAACACTAGTAAAATATTCCAACTCTTACATTTCAACGAAAAAAATACAAATGAACTTGGAAACAGAAATGTAACAGTGACAATGTAAACCACGACAAAACACTACTGAAATATTCCAACTCTTACATTTCAACGAAAAAAAATCCAAAATAAACTTTGAAAAGAAAATGTAACAGTGACAATGTAAACCACGACAAAACACTACTGAAATATTCCAACTCTTACATTTCAACGAAAAAAAAATCCAAAATGAACTTTGAAACATCAAGAGAATGTAACAGTAACAATGTAAGCCACGACAAAATACTACTGAAATATTCCAACTCTTACATTTCAATGAAAAAAAAACCCAAAATGAACTTTGAAACATCAAGAGAATGTAACAGTTACAAGGTAAACCACGACAAAACACTACTGAAATATTCCAACCCTTACATTTCAACGAAAAAAAGTCCAAAATGAGCTTTGAAATATTAAGAGAATTTAAGAGTGACAAGGTAAACCACGACAAAACATTACTGAAATATTCCAACTCTTACATTTCAACGAAAAAACGTCCAAAATGAACTTTGAAACATCAAGAGAATATAACAAGACAAAACACTACTTAAATATTCCAACTCTTACATTTAGACGAAAAAAAATCAAAAATGAACTTTGAAACATCAAGAGAATGTAATAGTGACAAGGTAAACCACGACAAAACACTACTGAAATGCTCCAACTCTTGCATTTCAACGAAAAAAAATCAAAATGAACTTTAAAACATCTTCAGAATTTAGCATAAAATTGGTAAACCACGACAAAACACTACTGAAATATTCCAACTCTTACACTTCAACGAAAAAAAATCCAAAATGAACTTTGAAAAATCTTCAGAATGTAACAGCTACAAGGTAAATCACAAAAAACACTACTGAAATATTCCAACTCTTACATTTCAACGAAAAAATCCAAAATGAACTTTGAAACATCAAGAGAATGTAATATTGACAAGGTAAACCACGACAAAACACTATTGAAATATTCCAACTCTTGCATTTCAACAAAAAAAATCCAAATTTGAATTTGAAACGTCTTAAGAATGTAACAGTGAGAAGGTAAACTAAGAAAAAACACTACTGAAATATTCCAACTCTTATATTTCAACGAAAAGGATCCAAAATGAAATTTGAAACATCATGAGAATGTAACAGTGAAATGGTAAACCACGACAAAACACTACTGAAATATTCCAACTCCTACATTTCAACGAAAGAAATCCAAAATGAACTTTGAAACATCAAGAGAATGTGACAGTGAGAAGGAAAACCATGACAAAACACTACTAAAATATTTCAACTCTTGCATTTCAACGAAAAAAATCCAAAATGAACTTTGAAACACCAAGAGAATGTAACAGTGACAAGGTAAACCACGACAAAACACTACTGAAATATTTCAACTCTTGCATTTCAACGAAAAAGATCTAAAATGAACTTTGAAACATCAAGAGAATGTACTAGTGACAAGGTAAACCATTACAAAACAGTACTGAAATAATCCAACTCTTACATTTCAACGAAAAAAATCCAAAATGAAATTTGAGACATCAAGAGAGTGTAATAGTGAGAAGGTAAACCATGACAAAACACTACTGAAATATTCTAACTCTAGCATTTCAACGAAAAAAATCTAAAATGAACTTTTGAAACATCAAGAAAATGTAACAGTGACAAGGTAAATCACGACAAAACACTACTGAAATATTCCAACTTCCACTACTGAAAACTTTGAAACATCAAGCGAATGTAACACTGAAATGGTAAACCACGACAAAACACTACTGAAATATTTCAACTCCTACATTTCAACGAAACAAATCCAAAATGAACTTTGAAACATCAAGAGAATGTGACAGTGAGAAGGAAAACCATGAGAAAACACTACTGAAATATTTCAACTCTTGCATTTCAACGAAAAAAATCCAAAATGAACTTTGAAACATCAAGAGAATGTAACAGTGACAAGGTAAACCACTATAAAACACTACTGAAATAATCTAACTCTTACATTTCAACGAAAAAAATCCAAAATGAAATTTGAGACATCAAGAGAGTGTAACAGTGAGAAGGTAAACCATGACAAAACACTACTGAAATATTCTAACTCTTGCATTTCAACGAAAAAAATCTAAAATGAACTTTTGAAACATCAAGAAAATGTAACAGTGACATGATAAATCACGACAAAACACCACTAAAATAATCCAATTCTTACATTTCAACGAAAAAAAAATCCAAAATCAACTTTGAAACATCAAGAGAATGTAAGAGTGACAAGGTAAACCACTATAAAACACTACTGAAATAATCTAACTCTTACATTTCAACAAAAAAATCTAAAATGAACTTTTGGAACATCAAGAGAATGTAACAGTGACAAGGTAAACCACGACAAAACACTACTGAAATAATCTAACTCTTGCATTTCAACGAAAAATATCAAAAATGAACTTTGAAACATCAAGAGAATGTAACAGTAACAAGGTAAACCACAATAAACACTACTGAAATATTCCAACTCTTGCATTTCAACGAAAAAAAAATCCAAAATGAACTTTGAAACATCCAGAAAGTGTAATAGTGACAAGGAAAACCACTACAAAACACTACTGAAATATTCCAACTCTTACATTTCAAAAAAAAATCTAAAATGAACTTTGAAACAGCAAGAGAATGTAACAAAGACTAGGTAAACCACAACAAACGCTACTGAAATATTCCAACTCTTACATTTCAACGAAAGAAATCCAAAATGAACCTAGAAAAATCAAGAGAATGTAATAGTGACAAGGTAAACCACGACAAAACACTACTTAAATATTCCAACTCTTACATTTCAACAAAAAAAAAATCTAAAATGAACTTTGAAACATCAAGAGAATGTAACAGTGACAAGGTAAACCACGACAAAACACTACTAAAATATTCCAACTCTTGCATTTCAACGAAAAAGATCCAAAATGAACTTTGACACATCAAGAGAATGTAAAAGTGACAAGGTAAATCACGATAAACCACTACTGAAATATTCCAACTCTTGCATTTCAACGAAAGAAATCTAAAATGAACTCTGAAAAATCAAGAAAATGTAACAGTGAACTGGTAAACCACAACAAAACACTACTGAAAAAATCCAATTCTTACATTTCAATAAAAAAAAATCCAAAATGAACCTTGAAACAACAAGAGAATGTAAGAGTTACAAGGTAAACCACTATAAAAAAAAACTACTGAAATAATCTAACTCTTACATTTCAACAAAAAAAAATCTAAAATGAATTTTGAAACATCAAGAGAATGTAACAGTGACAAGGTAAACCACGACAAAACACTATAGAAATAATCCAACTCTTGCATTTCAACGAAAAATCAAAAATGAACTTTGAAACATCAAGAGAATGTAACAGTAACAAGGTAAACCACAACAAACACTACTGAAATATTCCAACTCTTGCATTTCAACGAAAAAAAATCCAAATTGAACTTTGAAACATCAAGAGAATGTAACTGTGACAAGGTAAACCACAACAAACACTACTGAAATATTCCATTACATTTCAACGAAGAAAAATCCGAAATGAACTTTGAAACATCAAGAGAGTGAAATAGTGATATGGTAAACCACGACAAAACACTACTGAAATAATCCAACTCTTCCATTTCAACGAATAAATCCAAAATGAACTTTGAAGCATCAAGAGAATGTAACAGTGACAAGGTAAACCATGAAAAACACTACTGAAATAATTCAACTCTTGCATTTCAACGAAAAAAATCAAAATGAACTTTGAAACATCAAGAGAACATAACAGTGACTAGATAAACCATAACAAACACTACTGAAATATTCCAACTCTTACATTTCAACGAATGAAAAATCTAAAATGAACTTTGAAACATCAAGAGAATGTAACAGTGACTAGATAAACCATAACAAACACTACTGAAATTATCCAACTCTTACACTTCAACGAATGAAAAATCTAAAATGAACTTTGAAACATCAAGAGAATGTAACAGTGACAAAGTAAACCATGAGAAAACACTACTGAGATAATCCAACTCTTACATTTCAACGAAAAAATCCAAAATAAACTTTGAAACATCATGAGAATGTAACAGTGACATGGTAAACCACAACAAAACGCTACTGAAATAATCCAACTCTTACACTTCAACGAAAAAAATCCAAAATGAACTTTGAAACATCAAGAGAATGTAACAGTGACAATGTAAACCATGAGAAAACAGTACTGATATTTGCCAACTTTTACATTTCAATGAAAAAAATCCAAAATGAACTTTGAAACATCAAGAGAATGTAATGGTGACAAGGTAAACCACGACAAAACACTATTGAAATATTCCAACTCTTATATTTCAACGACAAAAATCCAAAATGAATTTGAAACATCTTAAGAATGTAACAGTGAGAAGGTAAACTGCGAAAAAACACTACTGAAATATTCCAACTCTTACATTTTAACGAAAAGGATCCAAAATGAACTTTGAAACATCATGAGAATGTAACAGTGACATGGTAAACCACAACAAAACGCTACTGAAATACTCCAACTCTTACATTTCAACGAAAAAAATCCAAAATGAAATTTGAGACATCAAGAGAGTGTAACAGTGAGAAGGTAAACCATGACAAAACACTACTGAAATATTCCAACTCCTACATTTCAACGAAAGAAATCCAAAATGAACTTTGAAACATCAAGAGAATGTGACAGTGAGAAGGAAAACCATGAGAAAACACTACTGAAATATTTCAACTCTTGCATTTCAACGAAAAAAATCCAAAATTAACTTTGAAACACCAAGAGAATGTAACAGTGACAAGGTAAACCACTACAAAACACTACTGAAATATTCCAACTCTTGCATTTCAACGAAAAAGATCTAAAATTAACTTTGAAACATCAAGAAAATGTACTAGTGACAACGTAAACCATGACAAAACAGTACTGAAATAATCCAACTCTTACATTTCAACGAAAAAAATCCAAAATGAAATTTGAGACATCAAGAGAGTGTAACAGTGAGAAGGTAAACCATGACAAAACACTACTGAAATATTCTAACTCTTGCATTTCAACGAAAAAATCTAAAATGAACTTTTGAAATATCAAGAGAATGTAACAGTGACAAGGTAAATCACGACAAAACACTACTGAAATATTCCAACTCTTGCATATCAACGAAAGAAATCTAAAATGAACTCTGAAAAATCAAGAAAATGTAAAAGTGACATGATAAATCACGACAAAACACCACTAAAATAATCCAATTCTTACATTTCAACGAAAAAAATCCAAAATGAACTTTGAAACATCAAGAGAATGTAAGAGTGACAAGGTAAACCACTATAAAACACTACTGAAATAATCTAACTCTTACATTTCAAAAAAAAATCTAAAATGAACTTTTGAAACATCAAGAGAATGTAACAGTGACAAGGTAAACCACGACAAAACACTACTGAAATAATCTAACTCTTGCATTTCAACGAAAAATATCAAAAATGAACTTTGAAACATCAAGAGAATGTAACAGTAACAAGGTAAACCATAATAAACACTACTGAAATATTCCAACTCTTGCATTTCAACGAAAAAAAATCCAAAATGAACTTTGAAACATCCAGAAAGTGTAATAGTGACAAGGAAAACCACTACAAAACACTACTGAAATATTCCAACTCTTACATTTCAACAAAAAAAAAATCTAAAATGAACTTTGAAACAGCAAGAGAATGTAACAGTGACTAGGTAAACCACAACAAACGCTACTGAAATATTCCAACTCTTACATTTCAACGAAAGAAATCCAAAATGAACCTAGAAAAATCAAGAGAATGTAATAGTGACAAGGTAAACCACGACAAAACACTATTTAAATATTCCAACTCTTACATTTCAACGAAAAAAAAATCTAAAATGAACTTTGAAACATCAAGAGAATGTAACAGTGACAAGGTAAACCACGACAAAACACTACTAAAATATTCCAACTCTTGCATTTCAACGAAAAAGATCCAAAATGAACTTTGACACATCAAGAGAATGTAACAGTGACAAGGTAAATCACGATAAACCACTACTGAAATATTCCAACTCTTGCATATCAACGAAAGAAATCTAAAATGAACTCTGAAAAATCAAGAAAATGTAAAAGTGACAAGGAAAACCACTACAAAACACTACTGAAATATTCCAACTCTTACATTTCAACAAAAAAAATCTAAAATGAACTTTGAAACAGCAAGAGAATGTAACAGTGACTAGGTAAACCACAACAAACACTACTGAAATATTCCAACTCTTACATTTCAACGAAAGAAATCCAAAATGAACCTAGAAAAATCAAGAGAATGTAATAGTGACAAGGTAAACCACGACAAACACTACTGAAATATTCCATTACATTTCAACGAAGAAAAATCCGAAATGAACTTTGAAACATCAAGAGAGTGAAATAGTGATATGGTAAACCACGACAAACACTACTGAAATAATCCAACTCTTCCATTTCAACGAATAAATCCAAAATGAACTTTGAAGCATCAAGAGAATGTAACAGTGACAAGGTAAACCATGAAAAACACTACTGAAATAATTCAACTCTTGCATTTCAACGAAAAAAATCAAAAATGAACTTTGAAAAATCAAGAGAACATAACAGTGACTAGATAAACCATAACAAACACTACTGAAATATTCCAACTCTTACATTTCAACGAATGAAAAATCTAAAATGAGCTTTGAAACATCAAGAGAATGTAACAGTGACTAGATAAACCATAACAAACACTACTGAAATTATCCAACTCTTACACTTCAACGAATGAAAAATCTAAAATGAACTTTGAAACATCATGAGAATGTAACAGTGACAAAGTAAACCATGAGAAAACACTACTGAGATAATCCAACTCTTACATTTCAACGAAAAAATCCTAAATAAACTTTGAAACATCTTCACAATGCAACAGTGATATGGTAAACCACGACAAAACACTACTGAAATAATCCAACTCTTACATTTCAACGAAAAAAATCCAAAATGAACTTTTAAACATCAAGAGAATGTAACAGTGACAATGTAAACCATGAGAAAACAGTACTGAAATTTGCCAACTTTTACATTTCAATGAAAAAAATCCAAAATGAACTTTGAAACATCAAGAGAATGTAATGGTGACAAGGTAAACCACGACAAAACACTATTGAAATATTCCAACTCTTATATATCAACGAAAAAAATCCAAAATGAATTTGAAACATCTTAAGAATGTAACAGTGAGAAGGTAAACTGCGAAAAACACTACTGAAATATTCCAACTCTTACATTTTAACGAAAAGGATCCAAAATGAACTTTGAAACATCATGAGAATGTAACAGTGACATGGTAAACCACAACAAAACGCTACTGAAATAATCCAACTCTTGCAATTCAACGAAAAAAATCCAAAATGAACTTTGAGACATCAAGAGAATGTAACAGTGAAATGGTAAACCACGACAAAACACTACTGAAATATTCCAACTCCTACATTTCAACGAAAGAAATCCAAATGAACTTTGAAACATCAAGAGAATGTGACAGTGAGAAGGAAAACCATGAGAAAACACTACTGAAATATTTCAACTCTTGCATTTCAACGAAAAAAATCCAAATTAACTTTGAAACACCAAGAGAATGTAACAGTGACAAGGTAAACCACTACAAAACACTACTGAAATTTTCCAACTCTTGCATTTCAACGAAAAAGATCTAAAATTAACTTTGAAACATCAAGAAAATGTACTAGTGACAACGTAAACCATGACAAAACACTACTGAAATATTCCAACTCTTACATTTCAACGAAAAAAATCCAAAATGAACTTTGAAACATCAAGAGAATGTAACAGTGAGAAGGTAAACCACTACAAAACACTACTGAAATATTCTAACTCTTGCATTTCAACGAAAAAATCTAAAATGAACTTTTGAAATATCAAGAGAATGTAACCGTGACAAGGTAAATCACGACAAAACACTACTGAAATATTCCAACTCTTGCATATCAACGAAAGAAATCTAAAATGAACTCTGAAAAATCAAGAAAATGTAACAGTGACATGATAAATCACGACAAAACACCACTAAAATAATCCAATTCTTACATTTCAACGAAAAAATCCAAAATGAACTTTGAAACATCAAGAGAATGTAAGAGTGACAAGGTAAACCACTATAAAACACTACTGAAATAATCTAACTCTTACATTTCAAAAAAAAAATCTAAAATGAACTTTTGAAACATCAAGAGAATGTAACAGTGACAAGGTAAACCACGACAAAACACTACTGAAATAATCTAACTCTTGCATTTCAACGAAAAATATCAAAAATGAACTTTGAAACATCAAGAGAATGTAACAGTAACAAGGTAAACCATAATAAACACTACTGAAATATTCCAACTCTTGCATTTCAACGAAAAAAAATCCAAAATGAACTTTGAAACATCAAGAAAATGTAAAATTGACAAGGAAAACCACTACAAAACACTACTGAAATATTCCAACTCTTACATTTCAACAAAAAAAATCTAAAATGAACTTTGAAACAGCAAGAGAATGTAACAGTGACTAGGTAAACCACAACAAACACTACTGAAATATTCCAACTCTTACATTTCAACGAAAGAAATCCAAAATGAACCTAGAAAAATCAAGAGAATGTAATAGTGACAAGGTAAACCACGACAAACACTACTGAAATATTCCATTACATTTCAACGAAGAAAAATCCGAAATGAACTTTGAAACATCAAGAGAGTGAAATAGTGATATGGTAAACCACGACAAAACACTACTGAAATAATCCAACTCTTACACTTCAACGAATGAAAAATCTAAAATGAACTTTGAAACATCAAGAGAATGTAACAGTGACAAGGTAAACCATGAAAAACACTACTGAAATAATTCAACTCTTGCATTTCAACGAAAAAAATCAAAAATGAACTTTGAAAAATCAAGAGAACATAACAGTGACTAGATAAACCATAACAAACAATACTGAAATATTCCAACTCTTACATTTCAACGAATGAAAAATCTAAAATGAACTTTGAAACATCAAGAGAATGTAACAGTGACTAGATAAACCATAACAAACACTACTGAAATTATCCAACTCTTACACTTCAACGAATGAAAAATCTAAAATGAACTTTGAAACATCATGAGAATGTAACAGTGACAAAGTAAACCATGAGAAAACACTACTGAGATAATCCAACTCTTACATTTCAACGAAAAAATCCTAAATAAACTTTGAAACATCTTCACAATGCAACAGTGATATGGTAAACCACGACAAAACACTACTGAAATAATCCAACTCTTACATTTCAACGAAAAAAATCCAAAATGAACTTTTAAACATCAAGAGAATGTAACAGTGACAATGTAAACCATGAGAAAACAGTACTGAAATTTGCCAACTTTTACATTTCAATGAAAAAAATCCAAAATGAACTTTGAAACATCAAGAGAATGTAATGGTGACAAGGTAAACCACGACAAAACACTATTGAAATATTCCAACTCTTATATTTCAACGAAAAAAATCCAAAATGAATTTGAAACATCTTAAGAATGTAACAGTGAGAAGGTAAACTGCGAAAAAACACTACTGAAATATTCCAACTCTTACATTTTAACGAAAAGGATCCAAAATGAACTTTGAAACATCATGAGAATGTAACAGTGACATGGTAAACCACAACAAAACGCTACTGAAATACTCCAACTCTTGCATTTCAACGAAAAAAAACCAAAATGAACTTTGAGACATCAAGAGAATGTAACAGTGAAATGGTAAACCACGACAAAACACTACTGAAATATTCCAACTCCTACATTTCAACGAAAGAAATCCAAAATGAACTTTGAAACATCAAGAGAATGTGACAGTGAGAAGGTAAACCATGAGAAAACACTACTGAAATATTCCAACTCTTGCATTTCAACGAAAAAAATCCAAAATTAACTTTGAAACACCAAGAGAATGTAACAGTGACAAGGTAAACCACTACAAAACACTACTGAAATTTTCCAACTCTTGCATTTCAACGAAAAAGATCTAAAATTAACTTTGAAACATCAAGAAAATGTACTAGTGACAACGTAAACCATGACAAAACAGTACTGAAATAATCCAACTCTTACATTTCAACGAAAAAAATCCAAATGAAATTTGAGACATCAAGAGAGTGTAACAGTGAGAAGGTAAACCATGACAAAACACTACTGAAATATTCTAACTCTTGCATTTCAACGAAAAAATCTAAAATGAACTTTTGAAATATCAAGAGAATGTAACCGTGACAAGGTAAATCACGACAAAACACTACTGAAATATTCCAACTCTTGCATATCAACGAAATAAATCTAAAATGAACTCTGAAAAATCAAGAAAATGTAACAGTGACATGATAAACCACGACAAAACACCACTAAAATAATCCAATTCTTACATTTCAACGAAAAAAATCCAAAATGAACTTTGAAACATCAAGAGAATGTAAAAGTGACAAGGTAAACCACTACAAAACACTACTGAAATAATCTAACTCTTACATTTCAAAAAAAAAAATCTAAAATGAACTTTTGAAACATAAAGAGAATGTAACAGTGACAAGGTAAACCACGACAAAACACTACTGAAATAATCTAACTCTTGCATTTCAACGAAAAATATCAAAAATGAACTTTGAAACATCAAGAGAATGTAACAGTAACAAGGTAAACCATAATAAACACTACTGAAATATTCCAACTCTTGCATTTCAACGAAAAAAAATCCAAAATGAACTTTGAAACATCAAGAGAATGTAAGAGTGACAAGGTAAACCACTATAAAACACTACTGAAATATTCCAACTCTTACATTTCAACAAAAAAATCTAAAATGAACTTTGAAACAGCAAGAGAATGTAACAGTGACTAGGTAAACCACAACAAACACTACTGAAATATTCCAACTCTTACATTTCAACGAAAGAAATCCAAAATGAACCTAGAAAAATCAAGAGAATGTAATAGTGACAAGGTAAACCACGACAAAACACTATTGAAATATTCCAACTCTTACATTTCGACGAAAAAAAAATCTAAAATGAACTTTGAAACATCAAGAGAATGTAACAGTGACAAGGTAAAAACGACAAAACACTACTGAAATAATCTAACTCTTGCATTTCAACGAAAAAAAAATCAAAAATAAACTTTGAAACATCAAGAGAATGCAACAGTGACTAGGTAAACCATGAAAAAACACTACTGAAATATTCCAACTCTTACATTTCAACGAAAAAGATCCAAAATGAACTTTGAAACATCAAGAGAATGTAACAGTGACAAGGTAAACCACGACAAAACACTACTGAAATATTCCAACTCTTGCATTTCAACGAATGAAATCTAAAATGAACTCTGAAAAATCAAGAAAATGTAACAGTGAACTGGTAAACCACGACAAAACACTACTGAAAAAATCCAACTCTTACATTTCAATAAAAAAAATCCAAAATGAACCTTGAAACAACAAGAGAATGTAAGAGTTACAAGCTAAACCACTATAAAACACTACTGAAATAATCTAACTCTTACATTTCAACAAAAAAAATCTAAAATGAACTTTGAAACATCAAGAGAATGTAACAGTGACAAGGTAAACCACGACAAAACACTATAGAAATAATCCAACTCTTGCATTTCAACGAAAAAAAATCCACTTTTAACTTTGAAACATCAAGAGAATGTAATTGTGGCAAGGTAAACCACAACAAACACTAGTGAAATATTCCATTACATTTCAACGAAGAAAAATCCGAAATGAACTTTGAAACATCAAGAGAGTGAAATAGTGATATGGTAAACCACGACAAAACACTACTGAAATAATCCAACTCTTGCATTTCAACGAATAAATCCAAAATGAACTTTGAAACATCAAGAGAATGTAACAGTGACAAGGTAAACCATGAGAAAACACTACTGAAATAATTCAACTCCTGCATTTCAACGAAAAAAATCAAAAATGAACTTTGAAAAATCAAGAGAACATAACAGTAACTAGATAAACCATAACAAACACTACTGAAATATTCCAACTCTTACATTTCAACGAATGAAAAATCTAAAATGAACTTTGAAACATCAAGAGAATGTAACAGTGACAAGGTAAACCACAACAAACACTACTGAAATATTCCATTACATTTCAACGAAGAAAAATCCGAAATGAACTTTGAAACATCAAGAGAGTGAAATAGTGATATGGTAAACCATGACAAAACACTACTGAAATAATCCAACTCTTGCATTTCAACGAAAAAATCAAAATGAACTTTGGAAAATCAAGAGAACATAACAGTGACTAGATAAACCACAACAAACACTACTGAAATATTCCAACTCTTACATTTCAACGAATGAAAAATCTAAAATGAACTTTGAAACATCATGAGAATGTAACAGTGACAAGGTAAACCATGAGAAAACACTACTGAAATAATCCAACTCTTGCATTTTAACGAAAAGGATCCAAAATGAACTTTGAAACATCAAGAGAATGTAACAGTGACAAGGTAAACCACAACAAAACGCTACTGAAATATTCTAACTCTTGCATTTCAACGAAAAAAATCCAAAATGAACTTTGAAACATCAAGAGAATGTAACAGTGACTTGGTAAACCACAACAAACACTACTGAAATATTTCAACTCTTACATTTCAACGAAAGAAATCCAAAATGAACTTTGAAACATCAAGAGAATGTAACAGTGACAAGGTAAACCACGAGAAAACACTACTGAAATATTAGAACACTCTTGCAGTTCAATGAAAAAGATCTAAACTGAACTTTGAAACATCAAGAGAATGTACTAGTGACAAGGTAAACCGCAACCAACACTACTGAATAATTCCATTACATTTCAACGAAGAAAAATCCAAAATGAACTTTGAAACATCAAGAGAATGTAACAGTGACAAGGTAAACCATGAGAAAACACTACTGAAATATTCCGACTCTTGCATTTCAACAAAAAGGAATCAAAATGAACTTTGAAACATCATGAGAATGTAACAGTGACATGGTAAACCACGAGAAAACACTACTGAAATATTAGAACACTCTTGCAGTTCAATGAAAAAGATCTAAACTGAACTTTGAAACATCAAGAGAATGTACTAGTGACAAGGTAAACCGCAACCAACACTACTGAATAATTCCATTACATTTCAACGAAGAAAAATCCAAAATGAACTTTGAAACATCAAGAGAATGTAACAGTGACAAGGTAAACCATGAGAAAACACTACTGAAATAATTCAACTCTTGCATTTCAACGAAAAAAATCAAAAATGAATTTTGAAAAATCAAGAGAACATAACAGTGACTAGATAAACCATAACAAACACTACTGAAATATTCCAACTCTTACATTTCAACGAATGAAAAATCTAAAATGACCTTTGAAACATCAAGAGAATGTAACAGTGACTAGATAAACCATAACAAACACTACTGAAATATTCCAACTCTTACATTTCAACGAATGAAAAATCTAAAATGAACTTTGAAACATCATGAGAATGTAACAGTGACAAAGTAAACCATGAGAAAACACTACTGAAATAATCCAACTCTTGCATTTCAACGAAAAGGATCCAAAATGAAATTTGAAACATCAAGAGAATGTAACAGTGACAAGGTAAACCACAACAAAACGCTATTGAAATATTCCAACTCTTGCATTTCAACGAAAAAAATCCAAAATGAACTTTGAAACATCAAGAAAATGTAACAGTGACATGGTAAACCATGAGAAAACACTACTGAAATAATCCAACTCTTGCTTTTCAACGAAAAGGATCCAAAATGAACTTTGAAACATCAAGAGAATGTAACAGTGACAAGGTAAACCACAACAAAACGCTACTGAAATATTCCAACTCTTGCATTTCAACGAAAAAAGTCCAAAATGAACTTTGAAACATCAAGAGAATGTAACAGTGACATGGTAAACCATGAGAAAACACTACTGAAATAATCCAACTCTTGCATTTCAACGAAAAGGATCCAAAATGAACTTTGAAACATCAAGAGAATGTAACAGTGACAAGGTAAACCACAACAAAACGCTACTGAAATATTCCAACTCTTGCATTTCAACGAAAAAAATCCAAAATGAACTTTGAAACATCAAGAGAATGTAACAGTGACTTGGTAAACCACGAAAAAACACTAGTGAAATAATCTAACTCTTACATTTCAACGAAAAAAATCAAAATTGAACTTTGAAAAATCAAGAGAATGTAACAGTGTAAACCACAACAAACACTACTGAAATATTCCAACTCTTACATTTCAAGGAAAGAAAAATCTGAAATGAACTTTGAAACATCATGAGAATGTAACAGTGACTAGGTAAACCACAACAAACACTACTGAAATATTTCAACTCTTACATTTCAGCGGAAGAAATCCAAAATGAACTTTGAAACATCAAGAGAATGTAACAGTGACAAGATAAACCATGAGAAAACACTACTGAAATATTCCAACTCTTGCATTTCAACAAAAAGGATTCAAAATGAACTTTGAAACATCATGAGAATGTAACAGTGACATGGTAAACCACGAGAAAACACTACTGAAATATTAGAAAACTCTTGCATTTCAATGAAAAAGATCTAAAATGAACTTTGAAACATCAAGAGAATGTACTAGTGACAAGGTAAACCACAACAAAGAAGACAGGGAGAGGTGGGAGGGTAGTGGATTGGGGCTCTTTTGGGCCCGGGGCCCTTTGGGGGCCCGGGGGCTCTTTGGGGGTCCGGGGGGCCTTTGGGGTTTGGGGGGTCTTTGGGGGCCCTTTGGGGGCTCGGGAGGCCTTTGGGGGCTCGGGGAATTTTGGCTGCCCGGGGGCCCTTTGGGTTTGGGTAAGGGACCTTACAACACTGTTCAAATGGAACTTGTGTATTATAGCGACCACAGAGTTTCACCCCAAATCATCTTCTAAATCATCTTCTAAAATCATCTTCTAAAATGTCTCAAACTGTTTCGCCTAAATCATCTTCTAAAATGTCTCAAATTGTTTCGCCCAAATAATCCCCTAAAAGTAATTTCTGCGTGTTCCTTTGTTTTGCATCCCTGCACTCTCACATTTGAAATTCCCAGAAAAAATTTCCCGCATAAAATATATTCAATCTGTCTTCATCTCATAGGTGTTCCCAGCTACACTATTAAGGTTTCGATAGAATATTAATTTATCTCCCAGACCTAAAGATCAGAGAAGCCATATTTAAAAATAGAATATTAATTTATCTCTGTCACTAAAGACTTAATATCTCTCAGACCTAAAGATCAAAGAAGCCATATTGTTTCTTAATTCCCCTTCGTTGATCAATAATTCCCCGCCGATTATGCAAATCAATTTCTCAGAAATCTAGTTCCCCTCGGTGTCATTGACTCGTTAGACTCGATCAATAATCCTTTAATAAATTATGTACTGCCAGTGTTAGACTCAATTATAGATAGCAGCACGGTGTTCGTACAGTAACTCATGAGGCCTCCCTACTGTTGTTCTCTTATATAATCATTGTAATGTTTATATATGACCTAGCGGCTGAATAAATTATCTATCTATCTATCTATCTTGATCTGGATCATAAAGTTAGCATGGTAGCAGTTCACCGGATAAAGCTCGATACATGGAATGAAACTCGCGCCTTTCTTTGTCCCCAGTCGAATGATATTTACCCATAAGGGCAACATTATCAGCAACCAGAAGGTGTTTTCGGTCTCTAGGTCAAAAACCTCCAAAATCTTTAGAAAAAAAGCTCAACTTTCTTCAAAAGCTTAGGTAAACAATAATACACCCTTTCTACCACATTCAAAAAGAAAACAGGCAACTTAAAATTTGTGATTTTTTGCTCATCTAGTAATCTGTTTTCTCAACATGTTGATGATTTATTTTCGACCAGTTGGCAACATGCCAATACTGCATGCATAAAGCATACTCAATCCAAATATTGTCGAAATGAGTTCAGGGGATTTACTGTGAAAATCACTTCCTTTTATGAACAAAAACAAAACCCCAGCTACTTCTCAATCAGTCAAATTTATAAATACTGTATATTTTATGAGCTGCATCGCACAGGAATTGTTTATTAGTTTTCTTCTTTTGTACGTTTTCCTAGAAGAAGGCATCCAATTCTCCTTAAATTCCTTTCTTTTCGTTAACATCCTGCCATAACATAAGTAATTTATACAAATTTGTTATAAAATATTCCCGAACTTTGATGTCTAGGTAAAATTTTCCTTAACACAACTTCTCTCAAAGTACCTAGGAGCCATATCCGGGGGAGAGAGGATGGTGACATTTTGCAACTACTGCAAACTCTATGAGCACAGGAATCTTTAGATAGTTTTCTCTCTTTTATATCTTTTCCTAAAAAAAAGGCGTTTGATATTCCTTAAATTCTTTTCCTTTTTTTAAAGATACCAGAATATAAGTATTTATTAAAATGTGTGGTAAAATATCACCTGATTTCTATGTCAAAGTTGAACCTTTATACATTTTCTCTTCAAGTTCTGAGGACATCAGGGCTACATACAGCCCTGAGGAGGCTGAGGAAGAGGCTGGAAACACTTTTAATCCGTGAAAACTCAAAAATTGAAATTTGCTGATTTCCCAAAGACAACCACACCTTGAAAAGAAAGCAACATATTCTTAAGAATTTTAGCGCTATATGTTATATCTTGTTTTTGCTATTCTTCTCACATGACTTTTTTTTTATTTGGCACCTTCTATCATTAAAAACTATGTAACCGAGTATGGAGGTCTTTTATATTAGAATTTGAGTTCACATTTTTTCCTAATTTGTAAGCTATGTATGATTGTGTAAGTTTGCACTTAACCATGCCATGGATCAGATCTCATTTTTTCTGACCTTTTCTCTTTTTTATGCAAACGACAGGCCCGTACGCAGCTTTTGTTTTGGGATGACAGTAACGAAAAACAGGGGGGTGCAATAATCATTGCTCTTGATGATTTCCATTAGAATAGGTGAATCCAGAGAATTAAGGGAATATAGAATTTTTCGGGAGGGGGGGGGGGGGGGTAGCCCTTAGGCTTCCCATGTGTACTACTCTGACAGGCGATTTATACTTATTGTGGACTTTCCCAGCAATTAAATAATATAAAGTTAGATTTAACTTTCACAGTCCTTCATATCTCCCATTGTTGCGAGGGACTGCAGCTAGGAAGTATTTTTGCATCTCTTTTTCTGATATTTTTTTTAAAACTTAGAAAAAAATAATTGAATGTCGTTTCTACAGTTTTATCAAAGAATGCTATAAAGAGCAAGGACAGGGGATGGACCGAAATCGCTTAATTACAATAAATAAAATCAAGTAAATAGAACGAACCTTGACTCTGAGTTCCTTATTTGTTTATTAAACGAAGGCGAATTTTTCGGAAGGAAGTAGGAAACGGAACACTTTTACTTTCTTTTGATAAACTGATAAATCTAGCCTAAAATATGTTATTGACTGTTGACAAAAGATACGTCATAAAGAAATGCTTATCTTATGAAAGTAAAGAGTAGGATTGAACAATTAGCTAAGTTGAAACTTAAAACAAATCCAAAATATTGCTTCACATTTTTTACAACATATATCTTTAAAACTGGTTCAAATTGATATTATCCTGTATTTGTACAATTCTGAATATCTAGTCATTTACTGAAAACTGGACTGTTCAGCTGAAAACTGAAAGTTAAAGTCAATTTTCACTAAAAACTTATTTTGTATAGACTGCTTACAAATTTGCAAGACTGCTTGAAATTTTGTTCGTTTCAAGTTTAAACTTCGCTCTTTACTTCCGTAAAAAAAAAACTTGATTTTCTAAACTGATTTTCGCAGGTTTTTAGGTTTTTGAAATCTATACACGTTTTTACACCATAAACCTTATAACCAAATTCTTGCTTAACTTAAGCGGAGAAACTAAAGAAATTAACATAAGTTTTTTTTTAATAAGGCGTTAAATATATTCTTTACTTTACACCTCTCTTGAACTTTTTAACAATAAAATGTGAAAACTTGTTCACATAAATGAGTCCAAGGGGACTATGGAATATTATTTTTAAAAAAATGTAGTATATTATCATTGATATTTTGAAGAATTTTACACAAGAAAATTTCAATTATTTATGAAATATTGTCCCATCCGGAATATATATATCGAGATTTTAGAAAGCTGAAGAATATTAAAGAAATCTTTCATGAAAACAATATAATTTAAACGTGTTCGTTTTATAATTGTTGCTGTTTCTCTGTAACAATGCTGCAAAGAATTTTGCAATCGTCATAAGAAAGTACACTTTTGCTAATTTTGCTTTTTGGACTAAAAAAGGAGATACACCAGCGCTACCTCATGATTTTCCCTGCTTAAGTGATTTTCCTTGTTGTTCAAGGTGGGGGATTTTCATTTCCCTGTATATTATATTCAGTCATTATGATTTTAATTGTGCATTTTGTTTTATCCATTGTTGTTTTCAAAGGGTGTCTAGTTTTTTCAAAATCCTCTTATTGTTTGTGCAGTAAACACTTACCTCAATGATTCAGTGAAATAATAGTTAACATTTCTGAATCAGTATCAAATGACATTTTTTCTCACCAGACACATTTTTGCAAAACTATTTTTTTTTTTTTTTTTTTTTTTTTTTTTTTGGTTACCATGGGCTGTGATTCGCTATTTACTAGGGTGTAGCTATCAGTGTAACCATTACGGGTCGATTTCCCGTTTGGAAGCTAGATTTCAAGTCCTTGATAATGCGAATGTCGCCAGAGGGGTGAGTAAAGGGGTTGCTTCTGGTTTATATCAGAGTAGATAAAACTATTTGCTCCCCCCTCTCATATATTTGTGCCCCTCCCCCCTCGATCCTGAATAATACTTTTG
This sequence comes from Artemia sinica, assembly GCA_027921565.1. Classification (NCBI taxonomy): domain Eukaryota; kingdom Metazoa; phylum Arthropoda; class Branchiopoda; order Anostraca; family Artemiidae; genus Artemia; species Artemia sinica. The sequence continues at coordinate 6,887,309 of CM051264.1, read as the reverse complement.
GTGGTATATTTTCATTTAAATTTCCCTTTTTTGGTATGAATAAAAAAGACTTTTTAACAAAACGAATTTTACATAAAAAAAAGTCAAGAGCTACATTAAACCAAAGACGAGCGGAAATTAATACAACAATCATTCAAGCCTTAGATGAACATAAATCACTATTAACTAATAAATGAAATCTAAAACGAACAAAAAATAAAATGATAAGTCAAGTCAAACCTAAACCGAACACTACAACAAAGAGGAGTGGGGTTAAACTGCTCCCGCCCTCCTTTAAGCCAACCAGAAGATCATTTGAAAATCTTATAATTTTTTTGCAAGCTGACCAATGGTCTGCGTAGCGCAGGTACCAATCTCCTGATTTTCTGCCTTCGGCTGAGAGTGCAATGCGCTGTTGGGGGTAAGTCATCTGACGCTTCACGTGTTTTCCCCCAGATTTCTCCAGGTACCCATTTATAGCTGAGTCGACTCTGGCTGAGCTTAAAGAGTCACGCCAACACCCTGTGTCAAATCAAATTACCAGTGACCCCAGGACCCGAACCCCTGTCCTCAGGATTTCAAGTGAACATCATTTGAGCTTTACTAAAAAAAAAAAAAAAAATGTTTCGAGTTGTTTGTTTTTATTGAATTCCTGTAGACTAGCAATGAATATAGATTAACAGTTTATTATATATTCATGTTCATTCTCCCTAATGCCTTCGAAACAAAGATCTTCGAAAAAAGAACAAGTCATAATTGTACCAACTTTCTTTGTCATTTGTTTAAGACCCTTTATTATAGACCAGGGGTTCTCAAAGTTTCAAATTTCGTACCACATAAATATGGTAGAGGTAAATATGGTAGAGGAGTACTTTAGCCCCCCCCCCTAAAGTACAAAGTACAGCGGTTCTGCATACAAAATGTGTTAGCTACAATTATTCTGATATTATGAAGTAAGAATTGTTTTCTGACTTCACACTGTCCAAATAATTTACCCCCACCCCCCATAATGAGCAAATATATAGCCTAAATTATGTATTTCCCGTCTATTCTGTCAATTCTCTTTGTCTTTTCTCACGCTAATTTGAAAGAAACCGGTTTACCGTACGTCAATGCTTAAAAAACTTGAGCTACATGGGGTATATCATACAAGCACCGATCTAACAGCTATGTCTTTGAAAATTACTTGACCCCCCAAAGCCCCTGGGGAAAGGACTGCAAGCTATGAACTTTGCCACTTATTGACATATAGGAAGTATACAGATATTTTTCGGAGAAAAGAGATTATTCTGGTGGGGGGAGGGGAGGTGAAGGGAATTTCCCGTGGAGGGGGAGCTGGATTTCACGATAATATTTAAAAAAGATCAGAAATTAAATTTTAAAACACAAGTGTTTTTCCAACTGAAAGTGAGGAGTAACACAAGACTTGATACTAGCAGAAATTATTACGTATATGAGGGAGGTCACTCATCCTTGTTACGTCACTCTTTACAGTAATTTTTTTGAACTTTTAAAAAAGCTTATGATTCTAATTAAAACTTCCCTTGTGTTTCAGGAGTCATTCTTAAATAATTGGAACAAAAAATAAAATTTTAGCGTAAAGAGTGAGGTATTCAGGAGGGAGCAATCCCACTCATTTGCGTAACAATTGCTGTTTGGTTTTAACTATTATTTTAATCCTTGCTTTCGGTTGAAAAACCTTGTTTTTCTTATAAAAGATCTAAGTTGTGTAGCCTATATGAATGGTTTTTGGTGTATCACGGCAGTTTTAAAATGAAGATATAGAGATTGCTTTGTTTCTCACATTTTTTCTTCAATGTTAGTTTTAGATTTTATTTTAATTTTATAGATTGTTTTAGATTTTATCGTTACTTTTTCAATTAGTTTCTTCTTTATTTAGCGTTGAAGACAGTTATATAGGCGAAATATCAGTCTTTCAGTTTGTCTTTTCCTTTCCTTTCTACTGTCCGTAGACCCGTTGTTTTTTCTTCATTCCGGAATTTTTATCTCCTTGTTTCCTATAAATAGCACAAAAACGGTACAATTCTACGGCGTTTGTAACGCTTTTAATATGGACAGTCAAGTATGAATACATAGCGGCTTAGCAAAATTTTTTTAAAAATTTAAATATTCACTATCTATTACCCTTTTTCACGCTATTTTGGATCAAAATATGTGTGGCCATGGGGCCGTTTGCATCCTATTTTGCAAAAACTATCTTTCAGGGTAAGAATTTTTTCAAGAATCTCTGTTTGGAGCTAGCAGTGTGGCCCAGGCTGCAGGATTTGGAATAGCGTTTTTGCCAGAAGAAAATTAGCTCACACAGGAAGATTTTAGAGCAGACCGTTGATTGCCATCAATTTGATTTTTTTCGAAATTTCTTTTACGTGCTAAGAGGACTCACGGGAATGAGTCGGATATGGTGATTTGGGGTTTGGACATTTCGGGTTTGGGGTTGGTTTGGACATTTCTATGTCTGTCCCGAGAAGCCTTGTCTGTACTGCTTGGCAGCAAGTAATTTACACTAAGTAGAAATGAAACAAGTTCCCTTTTAACATCAATGCACCTGTTGCTGAAAACATGATTGCATACTGTTTCTTTTGTACAATCACATATATCCCACTCAGCTATGGCTATTTTTACTCAGAAAAAAAAAAATTAAATAGAAAAAACAAGTTTTTTTTTTAACTGAAAGTAAGGAACGACGTTAAAACTTAAAACGAACAGAAATTATTCCGTATATGAAAGGGGATGTCCCCTCCTCAACGCCTTGCACTTTACGCTAAAGTTTTTTATTGTTTAAAACAAATAAGAGTTGTGAGAAAGTCAAACTTTAGCGTAAAGAGCGAGGCGTTGAGGAGGGGACAGCCCCTTTCATATACGGAATAATTTCTGTTCGTTTTAAGTTTTAACGTCGTTTCTTACTTTCAGTTAAAAAAACTTGTTTTTTTTTGTTTTTTTTAACGTTTTTGAATTAATGCAGGTTTTGATTTCGGCTCACCGTACATGAATAATTAAAACAAATTTGAATATTAATTTTACTTTTATTTGGTTAAATGGTTTTTTTCGAAACCTGTTTAATTTTATTTACGAACGTTTTTTTTAGTAATAAATATACGTAACTTACGAATTAACTTACGTAACCAACTTCTATATTCATATATTTTTAATACGTATATTAGAGGGTTCGCCCCCTAGTCAATACCTTGCTCTTTAAGCTAAAGTTCGAATTTTGTTCCAACTCTTTAAAAATGACCCCTTAATCACAAATGCCGTTAATTAGAATAAATAGCTCTTATGAAAGTACTAAATAATCTTTGGCTTAAAGAGCAAGGTATTGACTAGGGGGTGAACCCAATCATATACGTAATATTTTCTGTCGTTTTATGTTTTGATGTTGCTCCTTACTTTCAGTTGAAAGACTTGTTTTTTTTTTAATTATAAATTTCTGATCTTTTTTTAAATAATGCTGGGAAATCCGGCGCCCCCTTCAAAGAAATGTCCCTTCCCCGATGAAAACTTCCTTCATGGAAAGATCCTCCCACTTAAGCCCCGACCCACTCCCCACCCCACCCCTCACTACCAGAAAAAATCCCCCTGATAACGTCTGTATACTTTCGAATAACCAATACTATATGTTAACATTGGGTAAAGTTTATAACTTTCAGCCCTCCCCCCGGGGACTTTGGGGCATTAAGTCATCCTAAAAGACATAGTTATCATATTTTTGACCATGCTGAATAAAAGGCTATCTCAAAATTTTGATCGGGTGACTTTGGGAAAAAAATGAGCGTGGGAGGGGGCCTAGTTGCCCTCCATTTATTTTGGTCACTTAAAAAGGGCACTAGAACTTTTAATTTCCATTCCAATGAGCCCTTCCACGATATTCTAGGACCACTGGGTCGATACGATCACCCCTGGGAAAAAAAAACAAACAAATAACACACACATCCGTGATTTTTCTTCTGGCAAAAAATTCCACATTTTTGTAGATAGGAGCTTGAAACTTCTGCAGTTGGGTTCTCTGATACGCTGAATATTATGGTGTGATTTTCATTAAGGTTCTATAACTTTTAGGGGGTTTCCCCCTTTTTTTCGAAAATCAGCCAAATGTTCTCAGGCGCGTAACTTTTGATGGGTAGAACTAAACTTGATGAAACTTATATATTTCAAATCAGCATTAAAATCTGATTCTTTTGATGTATCTATTGGTATCAAAATTTCGTTTTCTACAGTTTCGGTTTCCATTGAGCCGGGTCGCTCCTTACTTACAGTTCGTTACCACGAACTGTTTGATATGGCACACTGTCATGACCTCATATATATCATAATATACAAAAGACACCAAAGTAGACCCCTTATTTTTTCACATAATAATATATAAATAAATATATAATATAAACAAATATATTCGAATAAAATTCGTTATGACTATTTTGTTTCATATTAATTTTTTTTTATAGCAAGTGGCTTCAACCGCGTTGTAGCAGAATTTTTTTTAATTTTGAGCGTCTCATGCTAAGCAAGGAGTCACAAAGAAGTTACTTGACCAGTTTCTTGTCTGATGTTCGTATTATTCGCGATCGAAATTCTCGAGTGTGTTTTATATAACCGATAAGTACTGAATGCAGTTATTTTACCACCTAGAAAATTTGTCACAATATAGCATCACAAAAACCAATTCGGGACCATAAAATTACATCATATAATTTTTTATCTGTTACTGGAACATCAAGCGCTTCCCACGGAAAAAGAAATCCTATTTTTCTTAGTGCAAAAGTTGATTTCTGGTTGTGATGCTATGAAATATTGTAGTTTAAGAGACTCTAATAATGTAAGATATATTTCAACCCAATAACAAGAATAATTCCATAATACGACCAGAAATCCCCACAAAGACTCCATGTTCTGTAAAGGAGGGGGGGCAACAAAACTTTTAAATATTAAACTATTAATCATTTAAACACATAATATGTAAAATATTCACTCGTAAAAATAGTAAAAAGAAAAAAAAGAAGAAAAAAGAAATAAGGGAAGAAAAACAATAAATAAAACAATTCCTCTTTCTGTCTAAATCCTTACTGAAGATTTAATATATATAAAAAATAATCTGCTTAAACTATAACGAAGGAGCGAAATCAAAACTTAAAATGAACAGAAATTATTCGTTATATAAAGCCCACCCCCTCCCTCGTCTCTCACTTTTACGCTAAAGTCTTAAATTACTTTAAAAATTCTTTTCGTTCAAATTCAACGGCCCTTCTGTTTCAGGGGTCATTAAAACTTTAGCTTAAAGAGTGGGGGATGATAGACAGGCAGCCGAAGATTCCCCCCGAAAACTTCTGCATATTTTCCAATAACAAATACTATACGGAAACAACGGACGAATTCCGTAACTTACAGCCCTTTCCCCAAGGACCGTAAGGGCTCTTGTCCTGTCATTCTCAGATGCATAGATATTGGACTTTTCAACTATGCTGAATCAAATTTTTATCTACAAATTTTGATGCGATTTATTTCGAGAAAAAGGGATATGGGTGAGGTATTTCGAGAAAAAGGGACATGAGAGAGAAGGCTACTTGCCCTTCAATAGTTTAGGTCACTTAAAAAAGGCACTAGATCTTTTTATTTTCCTTTGAATGTGTCCTCTCCCAATTCAGGACAATTGATCACCCCTGGGGAAAACAAAAAATAAACAGAAACCCATGATCTTTCTTCTGGCAAAAAATACAAAATTCCCAATTTTGTAAAAAAAAAGACGAACCTGAAATATCTACAGTAGGCTTCATATGTCGAATCTTACAAATCGGTACTAGTTCTTGTATTTTCATCTTTTAATCTCGTTTTTAGATTTTTTTTTTTTTTTACATTCACCAATTTGTACCAAAAAACCAAATTTGCCCAAAAAATAATTGCTTAGTCAAACAGTGTCAATTTGGGAGAGTTTGCGGAAGGAAGCTGAGCGTAATTCAACTTTTACTTTCCTCCAGTTGCATATTTGACACGTAAGGCGTCATTGTTTGACAAATAATATTACGTATTAAAAGACGTAAAAGGGATATGATTAATATTTACGCGTTTTTGCAAACAACTGGAACTTCACAAAATTAAAAAAATGTACTTCTTGCCATAACAAAATTGTTCAAGTGTCTTAAAAAGAAATAGATTTGAAAAGTTGGGAATTTATGGGGCTCTTCTACTTGAATATTGTACAAAAAAGAACTAACACACTCACACACAGAAAAATACAGCTACTCTGCTAGACTAACAACGCGAAAAAAGGATAATGTGTGGCAAAAGAAAGGACAATTTTGGAGATCTTCTCCAAAACGAGCGGGCTAGGGAGCTAGTTTGACCTTTAAGTAGCTCCTGTCAAGCAACGTCTTTGGAGCTTGATATCAAACAGTTCGTGGTAACGAACAACGAACTGTAAGTAAGGAGCGACTCGACTCAATAGTAGCAGAAAATCGAAAAAATCGATACCAATAGATACATAGAAAAAAAATCAGCTTATTCAGCTGATTCCAAATGTATAAGATTTATCAAGTTTTGTGAATTACAAAATTTGCTTGACTTTTTTAAATAGGGGGAAATCTGCCCTAAAAGTCAAGGAATCCTAATGAAAATCACACTACCAGAATCAGCGTATCAGAGAACCAAACTGTAGCAGTTTCAAGCTCCTATATACAAAAATTTGGAATTTTGCATTTTTTGCCAGAAGAAAAATCACGGATGCGTGTTTAAGCTATTTATTTTTTTTTTCCCAGGAGTGATCGTATCGAAATAATGATCCTAGAAGATCGAGGGAGGTTGCATTAAAACAGAAATAAAAATCAGCTTATTCAGCTGATTCCAAATGTATAAGATTTATCAAGTTTTTTGAATTACAAAATTTGCTCGATTTTTTAAATAGGGGGGAAATCTGCCCTAAAAGTCAAGGAATCCTAATGAAAATCACACTACCAGAATCAGCGTATCAGAGAACCGAACTGTAGCAGTTCCAAGCTCATATATACAAAAAATGTAGAATTTTGCTTTTTTTTGCCAGAAGAAAAATCACGGATGGGTGTTTAAGCTATTTATTTTTTTTTCCCCAAGAGTGATCGTATCGAAATAATGATCCTAAAAGATCGAGAGAGGTTGCATTCAAACAGAAATTAAAAGTTCTAGTGGCCCTTTTAAGTGACCGAAAAGATTGGATGGTATCTAGCCCCCCCTCCCTCCCATGCCCCTTTTTCCCCTGAAGTTATCCAATCAAAATTTTAAGATAATCACTTTGTTCAGTATAGTTGAAAGACTTAACAACTATGGCTTTAGGGGTAAAATGACTCCCCACAGTCCGTGGGGAGAGGCCTGTAAGTTACCTAATTTGCTCATTGCTTACGTACAGTATTTGTTATTGGGAAGTATACGAACGTTTTTCTTGGGGGTAGGGGAGGGTATTTTGTGCTCTGGGTGGGTTTCCAGTGGGAGAATATTTCTTGGGGAGGGAAATTTCTAGGGGCGGGGGGCGAATTTTTCAGGGTAATTTTATATTCGGGGGGATTTGATAGAATTCCTATAAGATATGCTATTTAATTGTCTTACTTTCTCTTGTCCACTTCAATTCTGCATGTGGTGACGCTCTGGGGGTGTTATCCAGGCAAAAGATATCCTCTCAAGGGGGAGATTTCCGGAGTGATTAAAGTCTTTTTTAAATGAAAATAAGCTAAGGAGAATTTTTCAGGCTGAATCGACTGCAAGAAATTTTACAAGGGGGGGGGGATTTTCAGTGAGGATAGAACTGTCTGAAGGGAATTTTACGAGGGTTTTTATTCTAAGTGGGAGCAGTGGCGGATCCAGGGAGGCGAGGGGGCGCGCACCACCCTAACGTAGTCTAAAGTAGTGTAATTTACTTAATTAACGCAAGATTCCGTTAATTAAACTTGCTCCTAACTCAAGTTGCTCCAAGTACTTATACCATATGTTTATCTTTCCACTTTGACACTTGGGGTTGATTGTGTGTCATAAAGTAATTTATGCAAGGATTGATGCTGATAATGGTCAGGCTATCATCACCTTCAGGCTGAACCTGGTTACTTCAGTTTCAATTCCAATCAATTGAATTTTGCTTTAACATATTTTTGGAAAAGACGACAGTTCTGACGGTATTGCCTTACTAAATTAATAATTAATATTCGGCTTTGATCAAGCAGTTCGTTGTAGCGAACTATAAGTAAGTGCCGACTCGGCCCAGTAGTGACCGAAACTGTAAAAAAAAGGAATTTTGATAACAACTAATACATCAATAGAATTGGCTTTTATATTGATTCCAAATATACAAAATCTATTAAGTTTAATGAGTTGCCTGAAAAAAGTTGCCGGAATTCCCCAAAAGTGGCAAACAACCCCAAAAAGTTAAGTGATGTTAATGAAAATAAAACCAATAGATTCAGTACATCAGAGAATCCTATTGTAGATTTCAAGCTCCTATACACAAAAAAGTGGAATTACTCATATTTTGCCATAAGAAAGATTTTTTTTTTTTGGTCTTTTTTTTAATTTTCCTGTTTTCTCCAAGACTGATCGTATTGGAAAAAATGGTCCGAAAAGATGGGGAGAGGCCTCAATTGAACAAAAATCAAAAGTTCAATTGCGCTTTTTAAGTGGTCAAAAATATTGGATGGCAACTAGCCTCGCTGCCAATCCCCTTTTTCTCCTAAATACATCTGATCAAGTTTTCGAGAGAGCCGTTTGATTCAACATAGTTACAAGGTTCAATAACTATGCCTTTGGGGATGACCTGACCATCCAGAGTCGATGGGAAAAGGGCTTTATGCTACGCAATTTCCCATGTTCCGCATATAGTAGCCTATTCGTTATTCAGAAACAATTTTTTGGGGGATTTTCTACGGGAAGAGGAGTTCTCTGATAGGAGAATTTTCCTTGGAGAAAAAGTCTCCGAGAGAAAATTTTAAGTGGTGTGATTTCCTGGGATAATTTGAAAAACGGCCAGAAATTAAACGAAAAAAAACAGGTTTTCCAATTGTAAGTGAGGAGTGCATTAAAATTTAAAATGAAAAGAATTTATTTTGTATATGAGGGGGCTGTCTCTACCTCAATCCTTACTCTTTAAGCAAAGGTTTAACTTTATATGTCACTTCGTGTTCATATATGGAATAATTCTGTTCTTTTTAAATTTTAATTTAAACGACCTCCGGAAAGCAGGTCGTCCTCGTCTGGGGTGGGAGGACGTCATAAAGAAAGATTTAAAGAAAATGGGAACTTCGTGGGAGGGTGTAAAAAGGGAGGCTTTGAATAGATTGGGATGGAGGAGGGGCGTGCGTGGCTGTGTTGGGCTCAGGCGGTTTGGTGCTGCGGTGAGTTGTTAGTAGTAGTAGTAGTAGATTAAATCTGAATTTTCTCCTTACTTTCAGTTGAAAAAAAACTTGTTTGCTTTTTATTTGATATCAGAAAAAAATTAAAATTTGTGTTCGTATCTTCCAAAAACATAAAATTTGTGGGAGTATTTTAAAAGTCCAAAAATAGGTTTCCAGCAAATACCCCTCCCATGAAAAGTTTTTATTTTGTCAATTGTTGCAAACATATGAATTTTTCAAATATGTCAGTAAAAAGACTTTTTTGCATCAAAAATTTCCTTTTTGACGATGTTTATTAAATATTCACACAGGAAACACTTCACTTTGAATTATTATATCTGGTGAATTTATATGTTAAAAAATAACAAAAAGGAAGAAAATATGGTTTTGACAGCATATTTCACAGTTTATTAAAATGTTGCGAAGGCTACGTCAACAGGGGTTGAAGATTTGTACATCAACTAGTCTAATTATATATGTTGGAGCGTACCCTCGCATTACCTTGCTGTACCTACAGAGACACAATACCACCGCTTTAGGTTAACTGACCTTCAAGGTAAGCTTGCATCCAGGGCTGGGGCCTTGACCCCATATCTTCCCCCAAAAATACCAAGATTTGTGCTAAACATTTCTTGACTGATTCTGTTATTCACTGATATCTTTTTTTTCTAATTATTCCCCCTCCCCATTTTATTTCGAAACAAAATCATACGTGCAAGTACGCTGTAAGGTCCTCTAAAGAGGAAAAAAAAAGTAACTACAGTGATGGATACTAATTACTGGGAAATAAAGGCGTCACTTGCCAAAACGTTCATTTTTTTTTACCAAATAAGATCGATCTTTTTTCACTGAAAATAAAAAAAAAACAAGTTTTTTAAACTGAAAGTAAGGAGCGACATTAAAACTTAAAACGAACAGAAATTATTCCGTATATGAAAGGGGCTGTCCCCTCCTCAACGCCTCGCTCTTTACGCTAAAGTTTTTTATTGTTTTAAAAGGTTGTGAGACAGAGTCAAACTTTAGCGTAAAGAGCGAGGCGTTGAGGAGGGGACAGCCCCTTTCATATACGGAATAATTTCTGTTCGTTTTAAGTTTTAATGTCGCTCCTTACTTTCAGTTTAAAAAACTTGTTTTTTTATTTAATTTCTGATCGTTTTTTAGTTAATGCAGCTTTTATTTGCATAAAAATTTTACTTTTCTTTTGCTAAATGGATGTCTTTACAAATTAACTTACGTAACTAACTTCTATATTCGTATATTTTTCTTCTGGCAAAAAATACAAAATTGCAGATTTTTGCAGATATGAGCTTGAAACCTATGTAATAGGGTTTTCTGATACGCTGAATTCTGACGGTGTGATTTTCATTAAAATTCTTTCACTTGTAGGGGATGTTTCCCCCCTATTTAAAAAATCGAGTAAATTTTCTCAGGCCTGTAGCCTTTGATGAGTAATACTAAACTTAATAAAATTTATATATTTAGGATCAGCATTATAAACACATTCTTTTGATACATTTATTGACATCAAAATTCCGTTTTTAAAAGTTTCGATTACTATTGAGCCGTATCGCTTGTTTTTTTATTGTTTTTTTTATTACGTATATGTTATTACGTATATGAAGGGGTTCTCCCCTTAGTCAATACCACGCTCTTTACGTTAAAAGTTAAAAAAAATTTTGATTCACAAACCCCTGAATCACAAAGGCCGTTTAATTAGAATAGATAGCTCTTTTGAAAGCACTAAAAAAAAATGTAGCGTAAAGAGCGAGGTATTGACTTGGGGAGAACCCCCTCACATACGTTATAATTTCTGTTCGTTTTAAGTTCTAATATTCCTTCTTACATTTCAGTTGAAAAAACTTGTTTTTTTTTATTTAATTTCTGATCGTCTAATGATCGATTTAATTTCTAATGCTTGGAAATCCGGCGCCCCCTTCATAGAAATGTCTCTTACCCCAGAGAAACATCCTCCACGTAAATATTCTCCAGAGTAACCCCCTCCTCTAGCCCCCCCCCAGGAAAAATCCTTCCTGAAAATGGTTGTATACTTCCCAATAACCAATAAATAATGCTGGCAAGTCCGGCGCCCCCTTCATGGCAATTTCCCTTCCCCCATGAAAACTTCCATCATGAACAGATCCTCCAACATAACCACCGACCCACCCTTCCCTCCCACTACCAGAAAAAAAACCTCCTGAAAACTTCTGTATACTTCCCAATAACCAATACTATATGTTAACATTGGGTAAAGTTCATAACTTTTAGCCCTCCCTCTGGGAACTTCGGGGGATTAAGTCACCCTAAAAGACATATTTATCATATTTTCGACCATGCTGAGCAAAATGGCTATCTCAAAATTTTGATCGGGTGACTTTGGGAAAAAAATAAGCGTGGGAGGGGGCCTAGTTGCCCTCCATTTTTTTGGTCACTTAAAAAGGGAACTAGAACTCTTAATTTCAGTTCCAATGAGCCCACCCACGATATTCTAGCACCACTGGGTCGATACGATCACCCCTGGGAAAAAAAAAACAACAAATAAACACGCATCCGTGATCTTTCTTCTGGCAAAAAATGTAAAATTCCACATTTTTGTAGATAGGAGCTTGAAAACTCTACAGTAGGGTTCTCTGATACGCTGAATATGATGGTGTGATTTTCATTAAGGTTCTATAACTTTTAGGGGGTCTTTCCCCCTTTTTTTGAAAATCAGCCAAATTTTCTCAGGCGCGTAACTTTTGATGGGTAACACTAAACTTGATGAAAGTTATATATTTGAAATCAGCATTGAAATCTGATTCTTTTGATATATCTATTGGTATCAAAAACCCGTTTTCTAGAGTTTCGGTTACCATTGAGCCGGGTCGCTCCTTACTTACAGTTCGTTACCACGAGCAGTTTGATCTTACGACATTTATTTCCATAAGCCCATTTACTAAGTAAAAAAATGAGTGCGTAAAATAGCGGAGCTTTGCACCGCTGTTTTACTCTTTCAGTTTTTTTACAAACGGGCTAAAAACATTGTGGGACGTCTCCCTCCCCCCAGGCGTGGCGCCGCAGCAAGAATAGCAATTTTTCTAAGATTAAAACCGAAACCTAGTTTTTTTTGCAACCTTGTTAGTACCCAAAATACAACCCAAACTATTATGCTGGTCGGTTGCATCAGTTCGATTTTTTTTTTTTGGGGGGGGGGGTGTATTTTCCAAATGTAAGGCTTTTCTGGTCGATTTTTCCACAGAAAACACGAAAAAGGATATGTTCAAATGAAAACTCGAAACAAGCTTTTTTCAAGCTAGGAGGACTGTCCCATCCCAATTTGTATCATTGCTGTTCGTTTTATTGCTAAGAAAGCGTAACCACAGAATTGGGGGGGGGGACAGTTTTGTTAGTAGGATGCTAAATCCAAATGAAGGAAATTCCCGGCTTTTCCTTCTTTTCTCTTTTAGTGAGGGCAAGGCCGTACCAAGGGGAAGGGGTTTTAGCCCCCCCCCCCCGGTACTTATGCATTTAATGGTACACAACGCTATATGCTGTATAGGGAAATGCTACAGGAAACCAGTCAAATGGGTATTTGCAATAGAAAATGGATCGCAAAGCGTGGTTTGTCATACCGTTTACAATATCTAATTGAAACTATTGTTTTTTGATGGGTCAGGGGGAAAAAGGCACCTAGGCTAGGTATTTGATATATGCTATGATTTACCCCCCCCCCCCCCCTCCCCGCATCCCTACCCCCTAACGTGCAAATATAGAGGCCAAATTAGTTTCTAAACTACTATATTTTCATCCTATTTTATTTTTTTATTAGCATTAACCAAACTTGAATTCTTTCGTGTGTACCATATAATGCATAAGTACCCCCCCCCTGAAATGTTTGTCTGACTCGCAAAAACGTAACAGAAATGGATATAAACAAGTGGTAGTCCTATGTTAAACGCAGTCTTATATATATATTACTAGTTTGGTTAATGCTAATGAAATAAAATAAAATAGGATGAATATATAATAGTTTAGAAACAAATTTGGGCTATATATTTGCACATTAGGGGGAAGAGTAGGGGGATAAAGTATAGTATATATTATTACGTAACCTAACCTAGGTACCTCCCCCCTCCCCCTAAACCCCAAAAAACAACAGTTTAAATATCGTATACGCAATGAAAACCACGCCATACATTGTATTACCCTATAGCGGTGTCTTAAATCAACCCGTCAAAAACAGGTTTTTGGTGACTGGTTTCCATTGCAGTATACAAAAGAGTACGTTTAACATAGGAGTACCAAAAAAATTTTTTATGCGTTTTTTTAGTTTTTTGTGTAGCCCCCTCCCCTCCCCCAAAAAAATCCCTGCGTAGAACACCCCCCCCCAAAAAAAAAAAAAAAAATTCTGGATATGGCCCTGAGTGAGGGATTGGTTTAAAAGATCAAAAGTATACTTATAAGTACAAAAAAAAGAAAAAACCTCAATTCCTGCTGCCTCATCCAATCCTATCAAACTCTCTAAGATTAGCGTTATTTATCTAAGTTTTTTGTTGTAAAGCTGGTTTTAAAAGCACCATTCCATAAAGAACAAAGGGCGAACGAAGTATATGGTCATGCCTGGGGTCCTTGCATTTCTTCCTAAGGGACTTCTTCAATTAAATGTCGGCATATTTCTTGATAGCCAGGAAAGGCACAAGCCCCCCTACAATCACTTAGGCCTACCTGTTTTATCTAAATCAACATAGTTAACATTGACTCATTTTTCAAGAAAATTTAGGCTCCCGCGTAGTTTTATTAACATGGGTTAGCATTGCCATCAAGGTGAAGTTTGAACAAATGAGTCATCACGACCCTGTTTTTGATATCCCATGAGACCTTCCCAATATAAAACTTGACAGCCTAACTTAATGTTCGGTACACCCATTGCAGGATAAATTATAAAACAGTATGAAACAAACAAGTGGGTAGCTACCAACAACTTTTTGACTTTCAAATTGTTTCTCAATTGGTGATTGGTTCCTTTTATTTTTGTGTCCCGCCCTCTGCCTAAAACCACAAACCCGCATAGGAAAACCTTCAGAAGAATATAGATGAAACAAAACACAGTTGTGGTGATATGTGTTTATAGATAAGTTACGAATCAATTATCGATAAAAAGTGTTATCAATCAATTATGGCCGAGGTTAATGAAACCACTTGTACACCACTACCAAGTCTCAATAGGTATGAATTTAATCTAAACAAGCATGGTTAGTGAATGGCAATGTCTATTATCTTACTAACCATATAAATGATATCAATAAGTACACAAAGCAGTATTTGGTTATCAATGTTGTAATTTATTTGAATGAATGCTGTTATTGAATTTAGCTACGAAATATATGTTAAGTTAAGGTAAAGACCTAGTACTCAATACTTGGGCTTTTGAATTGTGAATCGCAAGTTTTGGTATATCTTTTTGGAGATTTGATCAGCTTATTAGTAAACAGATACCATGTAATTCATCTTTGAATGTTCTTGCAGAATATGACGTATGCCACCATGGCAATCGAGTCACATCTCCCTCCCTCCCTCTCCTGTATATGGGTCTAAGTCTATGCTAAACGGGCCAATAAGTTTACTTCTTGTTTTGGATTGCATATTCCATCGTTTTAACTTGTTTTAACTAGTTTTCACATAAAAATGTAAAGAGTGAAACCAAAACTTAAAAAGAACGAAAACATGTTGCTTCCAATTCTAGGCAACATAGGCCTATATATACACAACTAGCTAAAATAAGCTGACTCGTTATGTTTCCCAATATCTGTAAAACTATAAAAGATACTTGTCTGTTAAGCGAAACACACCCAAGAATCTTAATCTTAATTAAATATACCAAAATATGATGATAACATGATACTGTGGAAACAAAATTATGGCAACTACGACAAAGAATTGTGGAAAACAGGCCGCAGAAACGCATTATAGCCTATTAAATACCTAACTTAACCTAACCCCTAACCACCTTTAAATTTTAGATATTTAATTAAAATATACTCATATCGTAGTTCTCACTCAGAATAAGCAAACCGTAACCGATTCCAGAGAGGCAAACCGGTTTTTGTCAAATCTTCGACAGCGTAATTCTTAAGTGTGTTTTGTTTAACAGACAAATGGCTAATAAGAAACTGGCTCTTCACTGAAAACCCAAACCCACATTCACTGAAAAACTGTTAATTTGACTGGGAATTCAGCTGTTCAACAATTGGACAAACAGATGTTTGTCCAAAGTTTTTTTTTTTTTTTTTTTATCATTATTAGCTGAGTACCGGCACACCATGGACAGCTATTCTAAAGCTCATTCGAAAGAAAATTTTTGTATCTACATGCTTTATAAAATTTTACTTACATGGCGTTACCTACAAAGTAAGAGGAGGGTGTAAAATCTTTACTCCAGACAATCTAGTTTCTTTCAAGGGATGCTCACTCTATCTTTTGGTGTATAGCAGTGGCAACATTCAGAGTAGCACAGTCATATGCACCATCGGCAGAAAACGCAAATCTCCTGATTGAGTGCATATGGAGTGGGAAATAGGACAAACCGGTTTCTTCATTAGTTTCTTTCAGCTTAGCGTGAGACAAGACAAAGATAAATGACAGAATAGATAGGAAATATATTTTTGGCAATATATTTACACATGGGGGGGGGTAAAGTATTTGGACAGAAAAACTTACTTCATAATTTGCAGGATAATTGTACCTAACACATTTCATATATAGACCCGCTATACTTTAATGCTGTACTTTAAAGCTGGTACGCCATGGACAGCTATTCTAAAGCTCATTTGAAAGAAAATTTTTGTATCTACATGCTTTATAAAATTTTACTTGGTAACGCCATGATAAGCACCTGAAAAGTGCACTTTCGGTGCCATTTCTGGCATAGAAAAGCTTCAAAGAATAAAAAGCTACCACCTACCACCATAGTCGCATGGTTGAAATCCCTGCTCTTGTATACTCCACCTCCCAGCCCTCCTAATTTTTTCATGAATTTCCAGCTGACTAGGTAAAACTACGCTAGTTCTAGTGTCTAAACTTAGGCTACTGGTCTTAATTAGCGAAATATTAGTAAGGGAGAAACAATTTATTTGTAATATCGTGATGGGTCAAATTTGTTGTTTGCAAGTTAAATATTGAAAACAATTTTCAAATAAACTATCTTGTAATATTTCCCTATATTTGTAGAATTTTTAAAAACTAGCGTTTTACTGAAAATACAAAACTGACGCAGCAAAATAGGATTAGAAGCATAAAAATCCGTAAGTGACTTGAAGAAAGTAAAATAACAATTACAATTTTAGCTCTCTAAAAAAATTCAAGTAAGCGTAGTTTTCAGTAAAGTGTTAGTTTTTCAGTATTCTACAAATACAGTGAAATATTCGCGAGACAGTTAATTTAAAACAGTTTTAAAGAAATATGTGGTCCAAACGGCGAAGCCGTAATTCTTGTTCATTTTAATTTTCAATTTCGCTCTTTACTTTCATTGGAAAAATGTTATTTCTTTTTAATAAATCCTTTTAAAGCTCCTTCAGAGGGTCTCCTAATCCAATCTTTTTGCTACAAAAAATAACGCATCTCATACGTATGAATTTGAATGCAAAGACTATAGTGATACTTTTATGTGGTTTAAGTTTCCTTAGTGCCAGAAATGTCATTTGGCTAACAAGTTTTATTATGATTTAATTATAATTAATCTACAAATACTACGTTCATTTAAAGATGTAACCACCCGATTTCGTTATTTTTGACCAGTGGATTTGAAGCAGTGTTGCCATATTGATTTTTTGAAGTCAAACTAGCTTATTGTGATGGCAACTGGCTTGAACTTTTTTATAACTGGGTCGCAGCTTAAAACTTGGTTTAAATTTGCGAAAATTTGCTGTGAAAGAAGTTTTATCAACTAAGCAGGGTTAATTTTTATTGTAGGCATATTGTAAGATATATGGGCGCGCATAAGCTGAATTTTAGGGGGTGGGGGCTATGAAAAGTACTGTTAATCCTTGAATATCCATAGTTGTGTTTTCAGGCACCGGGTTTGAAGTGTCTTTTGAGTATTTTCCACAAATATCGTTTTCAGGTTCTCCATGTTCAACCCAGCAAAACTTCCAAGCGTGTTGGATATGGGTTCTAAAAAATTGTAATGCACTAGAATAGCATAGTTGAACACGGGTTCTGAGAAGACGTTTGCCGTGTTGAATACCACACTCAAAACGGTAATTTGCAAAACCTGTGTCGAAATCCGTGTTGGGGCCTGAAATCATTCACACGATTTTCCCTTTAAAAATGTAAATGGCAGGGGGGCTGGGGACACCCTGCACCCCTCTTATGGGCGCCCATGATGAGATAGCTAAGAAATAAACATAGGCTACCATTTGTTGCATAATTCAATCCTCTAATGGACTGTTCCGATCGAACAGTTCGTGGTAACGAACTGTAAGTAAGGAGTGACCCGGCTCAATAGTAACCGAAACTCTAAAAACCGGAATTTTGATACCCATAGATACATCAATAGAATCAGATTTTTATGCTGATTTCAACTATATAAGTTTTATTAGGTTACCCATCAAAAGCTAAGCGCCTGAGAAAATTTGCCTTATTTTCGAAAAAATGGGGAAACACCCCCAAAAAGTCATAAAAATTTAATGAAAATCACACAATCGGATTCAGCGTATCAGAAAACCCTATTGCGGAAGTTTCGAGCTCCTATCTGCAAAAATGTGGAATTTTGTATTTTTTATCAGAAGAAAGATCACGGATGCGTGTTTAGTTGTTTTTTTTTTTATTTCCCCAGGGGTGATCGTATCGATGCAGCGGTCCTAGAATATCGTAAGAGGGCTCATTCGAACGGAAATTAAAAGTTCTAGTGCCCTTTTTAAGTGACCAAAAAAATTGGAGGGCAACTTGGCCCCCACCCACGCTCATTTTTTCCCATTGTAACCCAATCAAAATTTTGAGATAACCATTTTGTTCAGCATAGTCGAGAATCTAATAAATATGTCTTTGAGGATGACTTAATCCCCACAGTTCCCAAGGGAAGGGCTGGAAGTTATGAACTTTGCCCATTCTTTACATATAGTATTGGTTAATGGGAAGTATAAAGACGTTTCAGGAGGGATTTCTTCTTATAGGGGGGGGGGGTTGGAGGAGGGGGTTACGGGGGAGGATTCTTCCTTGGGGAAGGGGCATTTCTATGAAGGGGGCGCCGAATTTCCCAGCATTATTTAAAAAACGATCAGAAATTAAATAAAAAAAAAACTAGTTTTATCCTAATTAACCGGCCTTTGTGATTCAGGGGTTTCTGATTCGAACAAAACTCGAACTTTAGCGTAAAGAGAAAGGTATCGACTAGGGGGCAAACTCCCTAATAAGTTTTTTTTAACTGAAAGTAAGGAGCGACATTAAAACTTAAAAGGAACAGAAAATATTCCGTAGATGAAAGGGGCTGTCCCCTCTTCAATACCTCGCTCTTTACGCTAAAGTTTGAATCTGTCACACAACTTTATTTTTTAAAACAATGAAAAACTTTACCGTAAAGAGCGAGGTATTGAGGAGGGGACAGCTGTTTCTACAAACATACTGTTTCTACTTTTCTCTTCAAGTTCTTCATAATAAATAAAATGAAAGCCGAGATTTTCCTAACATAGGAACGCTATTTGAAAGAAGTAGTTCAATTTTAATCAGCTAAATTAAAATTGAATCGTGGTTGCAGGCCTGTATAAGTGGTAAATGAAAGATTACACTACATGAAACTTAAAATATAGTTTGTAGTATGTAACTCTGGTAAAATTCTCAGCAAATAAGACCTCGTTCCGTCACTGGGTGTGATTGTGATAGGGTTTGCAGGGAATAATTGCCCCATCTAGCTGTTGTAACACCTTTTGGTTTTGAATAATGCCTGTTTTCGGCATTTTCGTAGAACAATATCTCTTTCATCTATTTTCGTAGAAGAAATAAAATAATCGCAAGTGGCACATTTAAAAATTTTTATAAAATATTTTGATCCCCTCTCCAAATTCCCATGAATTGGTATCTTTACTTTCCGATATGGCTTTCGCCATTTAAAATTGAATATGTAGTTACTACAGAAACTATGATTTACTTATTGTAATTTTCTGAGCATTTGTTATTGTCATAGTTGACTGTAATATAATTTGTGTTTTTGCATAAAACTTTAAATCCGGCCTGTACAAAAGATCATGATAAAGTTCTCAGCAAATAAAGCCTTTTCCGCTGTGGTTTTCTAATCTAAATTGAACTTCCTCACCATTCCTAAGGATGTGGAAAGTAGATAAAGGTTTTTGTACATAATTCAGACAACCCAGGGTTGAGTCTAATCTATAGTTTGTTCCTGACCAAATAGAAAGATGATAAAGTACGTATTATCAGAAACAAATAAGAACTAAATTCTAATAAAGGTTATCAGTTGTATATCCTTCCTTTCTCTGTTCTGTTGTTCCATTTCTAGACTCTTCTAGAACATTGTTCTTGGGATTCTAATATATACGTATTTATACTTTTAGAAATGTGAGGAATATGTAAACTTGAAATGCATCAGGTATACTATTCTAATTCAAGTTATGTATGAAGGATATGTTCGAAAGTTTGAATTACACTAGTCATGTTATTCTTATTCAAACTCTATATATAAATAAAAAACATGTTTTGTAAAGCTTTAAATTAGTCAGGTGTATTACGTTTCTTCAAGTTTTCTGTCAAAAACAGCCTGTAATGTTTAAAATAAATCAGGCAGGTTGTTTTAAGTTACGTATCAAAACTATTTTCTAAAGTTTGAAATATCTTAAGATTTAAAGCCTGTTTTGAGCCACTGAAGCTCTGTTTTGAGCCACCGAAGCTGTTTTGAGCCACGCTCCTCAACGCCTCGCTCTTTACGCTAAAGTTATTTTATTGTTTAAAACAAATAGAGTTGTGAGAAAGTCAAACTTTAGCGTAAAGAGCGAGGCGTTGAGGAAGGGACAGCCCCCTTCATAAACGGAATAATTTCTGTTCGTTTTAAGTTTTAACGTCGTTCCTTACATTCAGTTTAAAAAACTTCTTTTTTTATTTAATTTTTGAACGTATTTGAATTTATGCAGGTTTTGATTTTGGCTCACCGTACATGAATAATTAAAACAAAATTTGCGTATTAATTTTACTTTTATTTGGTTAAATGGCTTTCTCAAAACTTGTTTAATTTTATTTACGAACGTTTTTGTTAGTAATAAATATACATAACTTACGAATTAACTTGCGTAACGAACTTCTATATTCATAGATTTTTAATACGTATATTAGGAGGTTCGCCCCTGAGTCAATACCTTGCTCTTTAAGCTAAAGTTCGAATTTTTTTCCAATTCTTTAAAAATGACCCCTTAATCACAATCAGTTGAAAAACTTGTTGTTTTTTTATTTAATTTCTGATCTTTTTCTTAAATAATGCTGGGAAATCCGGCACCCCCTTCATAGCAATGTCCCTTCCCCCATGAAAACTTCCTTCATGGGAAGGTCCTCCCATATAGCTCCCGACCCCCCCCCCCCCCCAACACCTAACAGAAAAAATCCCCCCTGAAAACGTCTGTATACTTCCCAATAACCAATACTATATGTTAACACTGGGTAAAGTTCATAACTTTCAGCCCTCCCCCCGGGGACTTTGGGGGATTAAGTCATCCTAAAAGACATTTTTATCATATTTTTGACCATGCTGAACAAAATAGCTATCTCAAAATTTTGATCGGGTGACTTTAGGAAAAAAAATTTATAATATAAAAAATTTTTTTTATATTAAATTCATGATCTTTTTTTAAATAATGCTGGGAAGTCCGGCGTCCCCTTCATAGCAATGTCCCTTCCCCCATGAAAACTTCCTTCATGGAAAGATCCTCCCACATAACCCCTGACCCCCCCCCCCCCACTACCAGGAAAAATCTCCCCTGAAAACGTCTGTATACTTCCAAATAACCAATACTATGTGTTAACATTGGGTAAAGTTCATAACTTTCAGCCCTCCCCCCGGGAAGTTCGGGGGATTAAGTAATCCTTAAAGACATACTTATAATATTTTCGAACATGCTGAACAAAATGGCTATCTCAAAATTTTGATCAGGTGATTTGGGAAAAAATGAGCGTGGGAGGGGGCCTAGTTGCCCTCCATTTTTTGGTCACTTAAAATGGGCACTAAAGCTTTCAATTTCCCTTCCAATGAGCCCTCTCACGATATTCTAGGGCCATTGGGTCAATACGATCATCCCTGGGGAAAAAAAAACAAATAAACACGCATCCGTGATCATTCTTCTGGCAAAAAATGCAAAATTCCAAATTTCTGTAGATAGGTGCTTGAAACCTCTACAGTAGGGTTCTCTGATACGCTGAATATAATGGTGTGATTTTCATTAAGGCTCTATAACTTTTAGGGGATCTTTCCCCCTTTTTTCTAAAATCAGCAAAATTTTCTCAGGCGCGTAACTTTTGATGGGTAAGACTAAACTTGATGAAATCTATGTATTTGAAATCAGCATTAAAATCTGACTCCCTTGATGTATCTATTGGTATCAAAGTCGCGTTTTTTAGAGTTTCGGTTACCATTGAGCCGGGTCGCTCCTTACTTACACTTCGTTACCACGAACTGTGTGCTTTACTAAGACAAAACACATCCGATGTTTTCATTGAAATCAGGTACCTCTATTTCTTTTCAAAATTCATTGAATATTTGTAGTTTCGAACTGGGCATTAATTTTCTTACAGTAAGTTTTCAGTAAACCCTTATCATCCACTTGATTGTTATTGCTAGGAATTGAGGGCGGCAAGAGTCCCGATCCCGTTACGAGTAGATTTTACCCGTTGTAAAATATATCATTTTTATTGCATTAAAAAATTGTTTTATTTTTATTTTTCATAAAAATATAGGTTTTTGTTGCTTTCATAAGGGAAGGGGCAGCTGTTCGATTTTAATGCTAAAACATCATTTTTACTGAACTGAAAACAAGAAATAATAGCAACTATTAATTTTATTATTAGTTTCTAATGTTAGAAGAAAACAAGGGAATGCTGCCCAATAAAAATTCAGATAAAAGAAATAATTCATTTTTCACACACTTTACTCACTTATTCACATATTAAAAAAGCAATTTTGAACTTGCAGAGTTAAAAAAAAGGTCCAAAACAGCAATTGCACCTTTGTAAAACCGCCCCAAGGTCTAAGTGCAAGAGGGTTTTCTGCCTCCTAGCTCCACCACCGATGCTACTATTAAATATTTTTATTGACATTCAAAAGCTTAAGTAACAACGTTCGAGAAGTGAAATTGTCCCATGTAAAGGATGGGATATGATTAAATCATGGTTGCAGCGACAGCTGCAAGCAAGGAAAGAGCTAACCACGAAGTCCATGGCCCATACTAACCAAAAGTTTAAAGATGCATTTGATAAAAAAAAAATTGCCTGGTGAGAGGAAATTGTTATTCAAAGCTTAGTTAGAGATGGCAACTGTTATTTCTATTAGTCTTAATAATAGAATATTGTTTAGAAAGCAAATTTACAGGAATTTTGAAAAAGAGTCCAAAATCCCTCCAAAATGACGTCGGATTGAAATTAATTTACAGAAAATTAATTTTCTTTTTTGTCGCCGCTAGCGAAGCTCTATAACATCGTAGAAAGCTCTTTAGGGGATCATCTAAAAGCTAGTTTTTATATATAATGTTTTTGTTTTAAATTCAACTTGATAAATCCTTTGCAAAGTGCCATCTGACACTCAAAGTGCACTTCAGGAGCCATTTCTGGAATCAAGAAAGCTCGGAAGAATGAAAAGGGTCTGGCCATAATCTTCATGAGCTGCTGAAGGCATTTAAAAACTAATTTTTACATCTATGTGTATTTCTATAAATTTATTTTCATAACGCCGTCGTAGACTACCACATGCCACGAAAAAGACAATTTTTGGTGCCATATCCTGTTCGTAAAGGTTAGGAAGTATGAAGTGGGTACCGACATATTCTCCATGAAAAAAACTTAAACCTTTTTACAGTCCTCACTCTTGTACATTTTCCCTCATCCCCCCAGTGAGTTTTCTAAACTGTGGGCTCACTAGCAGAAGTAATAGGCTTTTGATCATATATACGTACTCTTTGTAAATTCGTCTAGGTAAATCTATCATGTCCCCACATGGCTTCAGAAGTGGTGTTTTTTGGTGCAACTTCTGGAGTAGAAATACTGGGAAGAATGAAAAGAGTACCACACAAATCTGCATGGCCGAAAACCAATAGCCAGAATACCGAAAACCCAATATATATATATATATATATATATATATATATATATATATATATATATATATATATATATATATATATATATATATATTATATATATATATATATATATATATATATATATATATTATATATATATATATATATCATATATATATATACATATATATATATATATATATATATATATATATATATATTATATATATATATATATATATATATATATATATATATATATATATATATATATTATATATATATATATATATATATATATATATATTATATATATATATATATATATATATATATATATATTATATATATATATATATATATATATATATATATATATTATATATATATATATATATATATATATAATATCTAATAGATTTTCTGAAATGACGTGTATCTAATTTTGGTTCATGCTACATTTTCTATGTGTTAAGCATAGTATAAATATATAAATTTAATATTTATTCTGTGGTAATAACCAGAGGCTCCATGGCCGCAGAGTTTTCGAGGCCGTTTAGAGGAAATTGAAAGGAGTATACCCAAGGCCGTATCCAGGGGGCTTAGGGAATTTGAACCCACCCCACCCCTGAAACGTTTGTCTGACTCGTAAAAACGTAACAAAAATGGACATAAACAAGTTTTGTATGCGTTTTTTTGTTGTTTTTTTTGTGTAACCCCCCCCCCCCCAAAAAAAAAAAAAATTAGTAAAACCCTCTCCGAAACAAAATCCTGGGTTCGGCCTTGAGTATACTTTAAGTAACTATATGTTAACCAGAGGCTCCATGGTTACAGAGTTTCAAGGCTGTTTTGACAATATTTACAGAAGTATAATTTAGGTAACTATATGTGTTATCTAGAGGCTCCATGGCCAAAGAGTTTCAAGGCCGCCCCAATATTAAACTCTATCGAAAAACTCCTTTGCCTAAAATATAAGGGGCAGCAAAATAAAAAGAGGGATATATCCAACTGGCCATTCCCGATAAAAAAAAAAAAAAAAAAAAAAAAAAAAAAAAAACGCTTGATTAAAGTGATTTCTCGTATATATGGGATAATGGCCGAGGCCCCAAAGAAACTGAGGATATTTTTTATTAGTGATAGCGCAAGTGCATCGACTAGTTTATTTTTCAATAAAAGTGTTTGAAAGAGTTTACATGAAGAATATTATTTCAAATTAAATTTATCAATTAGATATACAAAGAATTTGGATTCCGATGCAAGTTAATCTACCACTTCTAAAAAATTGGAGGGACCTTACTTTTCCAAATAGATAACGAATTTGCCAACTAAACGATATTTTGGGTAGACTGTGACATTTTCTTTCTAGGTTCAATGACTTGGCAAATCTAAGGGAAGATTTATTTAATAGTAAAAAAAGTAAGTAAGTATGACGGGACTAGACCCTTAAGGTCCAAACCAGCGGTGCTGGTCTCCGTTTCGTAGCCCTTCAGCCAGGAAGTGCAATGGGTGGCTGGGGGCCAGCCATCCTGTGCTTTCGCACACCCTTCCTGCTTACCTTCCCCAGACTTCTTCAGTGTAAATGATATTTATTTAATAGTGGAAATGATGAGCTGCTACTAGGGTTCCTTAAATCAACGTCTCCTAGATATATGGTGGCAATAGATAATTTTAATTTAAAATTATCATATTTTAAAATTATTTTAAGTTTTTTAATAATTAATAATTAAATTTGTATTTTTAAATTATTTAAAATTATTTAAATTACTTAAATATATATTATTAAACATTGTAAATTCATATTATTAAAAATAATAAATTTATATTAAATTAAATTATTTATAATTAAATTTATTAAAAATTTATTAATTTTTTAGTAATTTTATTTTAAATTATTTAAAAATTTTTAATTTTATTTAAAAATTTTAAAATATTTATTTAAAGGCTCGAAAGAAGGATTTTTTTGCATAAGCAAGCTGTATGGTTTCTAGATTCCTAGAATTATTGTAGAGCTGAATAAGTTTCTAGAATTATTCTATAATTATTTTCCCTTTGATCTCAATATCTGGAAATATTAGGATTACCAATGTGAAACGTGGAATGTTTTATTTCTATTTACCACATATAATTTGTTTCAAGGCTTAGTAATTGTTTTCAAGTATTCAAGCTTCATGTTTAGTGGACAATAAAACTTATCTAAATCTCAAGAAGGTCGAAGCTTGAAATACGGCTGCAAAAGCAGTGTAGTATGCAGAGTTTTAATTTCTGTCAGACATATCCACATGCTTTGCAGGGAGTATGGTGCCCTCCCCCTGTGAATTTTCTCATTCCAGCTTGCTAATCACTAACGTTAATGAATTATTTTCTCTAAGTCATCTCTAAGGATTCTTGTATTTATTCTCTCGTTTCATAGTTTCTTGAATTTCTGGTGTTCAACTAAAATTAATATAAAAATGTTTTTCTTGTGGAAGCAAAGAACGAAGTTGAAACTTAAAATGGATAAAAGCTATTGCCTTGCAGATTAAATAAAAGATACCTACAAAACGAACTTAATTAAACTGACTCGCGACATTTCCCAATATTTGTAGTTTGCTTTTTCTAACAATTTTTCTTGGAATTAAACTTATCTTTAGACGCATGGAAATATATATCGACAAAATCATAGTCTTTCAAAACCAGTGGTAATTGAATGATATATTAGGTACTACTTTATATTCATCTCTTTACCCTGTCGGCATTTTGTCAGATTACGATCTATTATTTTACCGCAAATTCATCTATGTAGGCTATTCTGTCGTAAAATATAACTGACATTGATGAAAACATTAATTTAATTGTTATCGGAAATTCCAACACATACACCTCTCTAAAAGAAGGGGGTGTTGCACAATAAATGGTGCAAGGGGGAATGGTAAATCATGGTCACACACCATACCTTGGATTTTACATCGAATAGCATGCAATGTGACATGTAAAAAGACTAGTAGACACATACGGTCTTGGTCTATTAATGTCAATTTATCTTATATTTAATTCTCAAGCTTTATTTCTTCTTTTAGAGTGGTTCGAGCAACTGTAAATATTTAGCTCTATCTGTAAAGCATATCCGAAAGTTTACTTAATTACCTTTCGACAGCCTTCATTCATTATTATGAATAATAACTTTTATTCTCCGAAACTTTGTATGCGGGGGGGGGAGGGGGGTTGTCAACAAATAAAAAACAGGAAAAACAAAAGGAATTCGGGCACGATTTTAAAATGTCCTTCCATACGGACGTGCCTCTTTTTAAGCTTCATAATTACCGTAGCTGCCGTTTTACTCAGGCACTAATTTTTTTATTGTAATATGTATATTTATATATATTTTTTTTTTTTTTAGCATACCTGGAAATTGGAACAGAAACACACCTTACTTGAATCACGAAAGCTTACCTTCAATACAATGTACATTACCATCACAAAAGCTACCTCCTTGGGAAGATCCAATATTGCAAGCCGCTTGGGGCTCCATCCAAACTTCAATGGGTAAGTCTTGTTTTCGTTGGAGACTGCAGGGAAAGAGGGATAAGCTGTCTTTTTGCCCTTACGGCAAAAAGACAGTATAAGACTATATACAATTAATTTACCTTATTTTAATTTAGTTATATATTAATTAGTTTCTTTTAAAATTTAATTTTCCAGGAAAGTTTTTTTTACTGGGTACAACAAAGGGTAAAGTGCCTTCCAATACAGAGCAGGCAAAGGTATTTGGAGAAATAGTGTGATTCCTAAAGGGTGGTATGCTTGTCCCCTCTGTAACGAGGAGGAAATAGATTGATTTGGAAGAACTCTTAGAGTGCCTGGTGTTTTCTGATTTTAGCGAAAACATATACATGGCATTGATTTTTTATTTCCTGACATTCTTCAAAATAGAAAATGGTCGATAATAGCTCGAGTTGGTACATACGAGCATATAGATAAATACCTGGAAAGAATGAAAATTTTAGGCGATTAGGTCATTTTGTTTGTATATGATGTATTTTTCGCTTTGTATTTTGTTTTTGTAACTTGTTTTTTGATGTATTACTGTTTTGTATAATTATTTTGTGAGCAAAGCCCCTTGGCTTTTGAAATACACATCTATACATAGATTTATAGGATTAACAGTCCGACGTTTTGTATGATTTAAACGAAATGTGACACTCTTCGGGTAAACAGTCCTTTTCAAGCCTCCCCCCCCCCTCCAAGAAAGAATTTATGGGTTTGTATGTACCTCTGGGAACCTTAGAAGGATACCCATGTTTATTATAGGTTGTGAATTCTTATTACCTTGTTATATGTTTGTAAGTCTTGATATTGATTAAATAAAAAAACAAGTTTTTTAAACTGAAAGTAAGGAGCAACATTAAAACTTAAAGCGAACAGAAATTATTCCGTATATGAAAGGGACTGTCCCCTCCTCAACGCCTCGCTCTTTACGCTAAAGTTTTTTATTGTTTTAAAAAATAAGGTTGTGAGACAGAGTCAAACTTTAGCGTAAAGAGCGAGGCGTTGAGGAGGGGACAGTCCCTTTGTTTTTGTTGTCAACTTTGCAAGGGCGAAACCGGGGGGCGGTAGCCCTCATCGATATAAGATGCAATAGTTGTTTTTATGGTAAAAAACTACAGCAGACTTCGTTTGTGTTGCAAACCAGTTCTTCGCAAGAGCAAAAGTGGGGGTGAGGGGGGCGGTAGCCCCCCAAAATAAAAAAGCTTAACAAAAGAGGCTGCAAAAGCAGGGGGTTTGGGGGCGGCAGCCCCCAACTGTGCCTCCTAATCCCTGTACGTTTTAAGGTTCGACCTTGTAACTCAGCCTCTTTAACTCTTTAGAAAACGTAGTTTTTTTTCAAATAATTACTTTAAGGAGTGCCTCACCGCCCTAGGAAATAAATATCCCCTGTCACCTGCCCCTTCTATCGTCTATGTGTAGATATATACAAATACGTGAGGTGTCAGACAATCTGTAATATATGCATTGTGTTTTACAAGAAGGCTTATTTACTTTTTTTGTAGCATATCCAATGTCAAATGAAGCAGCCAATTTCAATTCTTCTTTTCTCCGTCAAAGAGGGTCTCAACCTATTTCAAATATAGAACAGCTTTCAAAGCCAGAAATGATACAGCCAACGTGGAGTGCCACTACGGGTTGGTCTTCTCCTCAGCTATCAGCAATGTATTCTGGAAAATTCCACGCTGGAATCACCCCAGGTATGTGCTTGTTCTTTCTAGGTTCATTACGACCATCCTGGGAAAACTGTGAATGCTTCCTTAAAGTCCTGAACTATTTAGATCGTTCTTTTGACCTGAAGTGTCAATGATGTAGTATATATTATAATTATTAATCGTTTAATTAATCATAGGCAGCGCGCTAGCGCTGCCTAAGTAAAGAACGATGTGGTCACAATGTGTTGTTGTTTTTTTTTTTTTTTTTTTCTCCATACTCGGGCACTTCGTATCGAAGGAGTCGTCGTAGAAACTTCGAAAAGGGCTCATTCGATTGGAAATTGGAGTGGCTAGTGCCCTTTTTAATAGTTGAAAGTGATTGGAGGGCAAATAGCCCCCCCCCTGTGCCCATTATTCCCCCAAACACATACAATCAAAATTTTGAGATAGCCATTTTGTTCAGTGTAGTTGATTTCCAGATAGAAAATATGTTTTTGAGAAGGACACTCCCCAACAACCCTCAGGGCAAGGGTTTTAAATTATGCCCTGGGGGCATCTAGGTTTTTATAGAAGGCGTTGTCGTAGAAACTTTAAAACAGGCTCATTCGATTGGAAATTCAAAGGGCTAGTACCCTTTATAATAGTTGAAAGTGATTGAAGGGCAACTAGCCCCCCCCACACCCATCATTCCCCCAAATACATCCAATCAAAATTTTGAGATAGCCATTTTGTTCAGCGTAGATGATTTCTACATAGAAAATATGTTTTTGAGGAGGACACTCCACCACAACCTCAGGGCAAGGGTTTTCAGTTATGCCCTGGGGGCATATGAGGTTTTTATAGAAGGCGTTGTCGTAGAAACTTCAAAACAGGCTCATTTGATTGGAAATTCAAAGGGCTAGTGCCCTTTTTAATATTCGAAAGTGATTGGAGGGCAAATAGCCCCCCCCCTCCCACACCCATCATTCCCCCAAACACATCCAATCAAAATTTTGAGATAGTCATTTTGTTCAGTGTAGTTGATTTCCAGATAGAAAATATGTTTTTGAGAAGGACACTCCCCAACAACCCTCAGGGCAAGGGTTTTAAATTATGCCCTGGGGGCATATAAGGTTTTTATAGAAGGCGTTGTCGTAGAAACTTTAAAACAGGCTCATTCGATTGGAAATTCAAGGGACTAGTACCCTTTATAATAGTCGAAAGTGATTGAAGGGCAACTAGTCCCCCCCTCACACCCATCATTCCCCCAAATACATCCAATCAAAATTTTGAGATAGCCATTTTGTTCAGTGTAGATGATTTCTACATAGAAAATATGTTTTTGAGGAGGACACTCCACCACAACCTCAGGGCAAGGGTTTTAAGTTATGCCCTGGGGGCATATAAGGTTTTTATAGAAGGCGTTGTCGTAGAAACTTCAAAACAGGCTCATTTGATTGGAAATTCAAAGGGCTAGTGCCCTTTTTAATAGTCGAAAGTGATTGGAGGGCAAATAGCCCCCCCCCCTCCCACGCCCATCATTCCCCCAAACACATCCAATAAAAATTTTGAGATAGCCATTTTGTTCAGCGTAGTTGATTTCCAGATAGAAAATATGTTTTTGAGGAGGAAACTCCCCCACAACCCTCAGGGCAAGGGCTATAAGTTATGCCCTGGGGGCATATATGGTTTTTTAATGAAATCTTTGTCGTAGAAACTTGAAAAAGGGCTCATTCGATTTGAAATGCAAAGGGCTAGTACCCTTTTTAATAGTCGAAAGTGATTAGTGATATTTTTTGTTGTTGTTGTTGTTTAGACCAGGGCACTTCGTATCGAAGGAGTTGTCGTAGAACTTCAAAAGGGCTCATTTGATTGAAAATAGAAAGGGCTGATGCCCTTTTTAACAGTCGAAAGTGATTGGAGGGCAACTAATCCCCCTTCCACTCCCACCCTCCCACGCCCACCCTCCCATTTGCCCATTATTTTTAAAAACTAAATGTTGCCTTAAGATTAAATCACAATGCACTGTGATAATGTCAAATCCCAATAAAGCATCTCAGCAGTACCCCAAGAACGACTGAGGGTTCTCGACTGAGAGGTATTATGTTCAAACTGTCGGGGCTACTTCTACTCTTCAAATTTAACCAAATCAAAATAGCGTAAGTTTATCCAAGCTATCAAAGAAAGTAAACCGATTTTTTTGCCAATGGTATCAAGTTTTCCATTTCAGGTCAACTAGAGGAGGTATGAAACTAGATTAAACAGTACTATTTGTGTCCAGATTTTTAATAGGGTGTATGTTGTTTAAAATTGCTGAAAATTTTTCAGCAATTTTACGTAGACGGGAAATTTTAAGTAGACTGGAAAGCATGGTCTTTTCAAAAATTTTGCTAAAAACAGACAGCAAAGATATAGGACGATAATTGGCTGGGTCACTTATTGGTCCACCTTTATATAAAACAATTACTCTAGCTCGCTTAAGAGAACTGGGGAAAATCCCATTTTCAAAAGAAAGATTTATAAGCTTTGTCAATGGAGAAATAATTGAAGGAAGAATGAACTTAACTACAATTGTTGGAATACAGTCAGGGCCAGACGACTAAGAGCCCTTCAAGCTATTTACAATCCTGGCTACTTCAACATCAGAAGCCAGATATAACACCATTGATTTGAGACAAGGCAGACCAAGATAAGATTTGTAATCTGGTTGTGACTGTGAAGACCTGACTGAAGAAGCAGGGGTTTTCCCAATATTGGCAAAATATGATGTAAATGCTTCTTGAACAGATGGAATACCCTCAACAACCACATCACCAACTACAAGACTTGGAGGGATAGAAGGAGCCGGAGAAGAAAGTTTGAGGACGGAATTGATCACTTGCCAAGTTTTTCGAA
Organism: Artemia sinica; assembly: GCA_027921565.1. Taxonomy (NCBI): domain Eukaryota; kingdom Metazoa; phylum Arthropoda; class Branchiopoda; order Anostraca; family Artemiidae; genus Artemia; species Artemia sinica. The sequence goes on along the minus strand of CM051264.1, from coordinate 6,855,662 downwards.
TATCTTTCCCACAATCCGAGAATTTTTTGGAGTAATAAAGGAATTTAGCTTTCCGGCATAAAGAATTGAAAACATTCCTGTAGAGTTTGAATTGCTGAAGACGTGCAGTATTCAAAGATGGCTTTGCTGACTTAAAAGCTTTCCAGACATTATTTTTTCTTCTCCAACTCTTTAGAAGACCAGGGGTCATCCATGGGTTAAGAGGAATAGATCTTTTTGACCTTGAAGTAGAGGAGGACAGAGCACATACGTCAAAAATAGACTCCTTTACTGACTCATAAAAGGAATCAAACTTTGAACAAAAATCTTTACCATCATCAAAAATATTCCTTGTCTTCTCAGTTAAATGGGATCTAAGGCGGATCAATTCATTCAAACCAAACCTAAAAGAAGCTGAAGCAGATGCTGGAGTGGCCCTATTCAATGTTTTTTCAGGGTAAAACTGGAAAATACAGGAAAATGGTCTGAAATATCACTCACTACAAAAGAATTCCGAACCAAATTAAGAGACGAAAAAATGTTATCAATTAAAGACGCTGACATATCAGTTACACGTGTTGGAATACAGGTTGTTGGTAGAACCCCAGCAGTGAGCATATCTGAGAGAAAATCCATCGTAGTAGAGGAAGCCATGTCAATTGGATTAAAGTTAAAGTCTCCCATTATTACAAGTTCACATGGACGTCTGCCTATTAAATCCAAGACGTCATCAAGGACCTGAAGAAAAGAAGGGACGGATCCACTGGGAGATCTATAAACATTACCAATTATCAAAACCTTATTTTGTAATTTCATTTCAATAAACTGGGATTCAAAAACCCCTTCGGTATTCCTTGACAGATCGCTTCGAACAGTATAGGGAAAAACATCAGAAATGTACATTACTAGACCACCCTTTGCCATCCTTCTGAGATTTAGTCACTCCATTTTGTACCCGGGTATATCTAAAAGCATTTCATTGCTAGAATTAAGGAAAGTCTCACATAATCCGATAACATCGGGTCACCCATCAAAAACTATCTGCCTCAACTGATCAATCGATGAACATAGACCCTGAGTATTGAGTTGAAGGACCGAAAAATGATCATCTCGTCTAGTAGCCCACTTTAAATCGGAAACATACTTACTAGTAATTGATTGGGAAATATTTAGGGAATTTCTTTTAATTTGACCAATAGAATTAGTAGTAATACTCAAAACATCTAATGGGTTACTTTGCAATTGAAGTAAACGCCCATCAAGGGAGTAAAAATCCACAAAGCCTGAGTTAGAAAAATTCATAAAACATAAGGAGACTGTGTGTCAAACCTCTGCCGCAACACACACAAAATAAAATAAATAAAAAAATAACTAAGAGGCTATAAATAACAACAAAAAATAAAAATAAATAGATAAATAAAATCACAATAATCATACCAGTAAGTAAGAGACATATACATTTTGTATTATTGAACAAATTAATAATAATAATTTCAGATAAATTTACTGACTTCCTTAAATTATTAATCATGCTACTCAGTTCCTGAAACAAAACAAAATATATATATATATATATATATATATATATATATATATATATATATATATATATATAACGCTTAAGCTCCAGTGCTTTAATGTACCCACGAGACCAATACAAGTAAAATCTTTTTCAAGATAACAAAGGATTAAAATCCCAAACTGACGCAATGACTTGTGAGAACAGCAGGCATGTAACAAAAAAGAATAATTATTGAAATCCATAAATTTCATTGAAGTTAATTGGAACGAAAGTAAATCATTAGACAGATACACACAAAGAAAAAAAATAAGCAAAAGATAAATAAAATACGCTGAATATATGAATGACAAGATACTAAACATATCTAAAAAAACACACATTAAAAAAAATTATTTGTAAACACAGTCGGCTAGAGTATGAATTTTTCTAGTGACACTTTCACCGTTAGGCCTTGCCAAAATTTGCCCACGATCAGTCCAAACATTTCTGTGGCCAAATTTGCCCTTTGCGGCATATAGGATCTCACGTCGCTTCTTTGTCAATGCTTCCGATAGTAAAATTCCACTTGAAGCTAGCCTGGCTTTTGCTTTGGAAGACTTTCTTCGCTATATCACTATTCACAAATTTAACTAAAACAGGAGGGGCTTTGTCATTTAGGGAGGCATCGGTTAAAGCAGGAGAATGTTTGGACTGATCGTGGGCAAAATTTGCCCACGATCAGTCCAAACATTTCTGTGGCCAAATTTGCCCTTTGCGGCATATAGGATCTCACGTCGCTTCTTTGTCAATGCTTCCGATAGTAAAATTCCACTTGAAGCTAGCCTGGCTTTTGCTTTGGAAGACTTTCTTCGCTATATCACTATTCACAAATTTAACTAAAACAGGAGGGGCTTTGTCATTTAGGGAGGCATCGGTTAAAGCAGGAGATATTTTGAATCTGTAGATATTCCTAATTTTGGCAACATTTATTTCAGTCATGTTCATTTTGATTACGAAAACTTGCAGGATTGTAGATTGGAGGTCAGATCCGGACTGCTGCTTAACACCATGCAAAATTAGCGAATCAAGCAGCACTTTTTGTTCAAATGTATCTAGTTTCATCTCAATTTTCATGACTTTCTCTTCTTGATTTATAATTTGGTTGCGAAGAGTTTTCAGCGACTGTTCAATTTTTTCAAATTTTGGTTGATAATCAAGAGTAATCACGTCATATATTTGACAAATAATTTCATGGGATGACTGGCGGAATGAATCAGCATCCGAAACCCCTTCATTAACCTTCTTAGTTATATTTTGCATGGCTAATATTTTGGTGGCTAATTAAAGTGAATTTTATCAGACCAATCCTCCCCGCAATAATATCCTGTTTGCTTCATCTGTTAAAAAGAGATAAGAACGTGTCTCATGGAAGGTCCTTATCTCAGTTTACCAAACAACGAAGTTTACCGCAAACCAATTTCACCTTGCAGCAGGTGAGGTTTCCAGGATCAACTAGAAGAATCGCGATAACATATAGGTTGTTAAAAGTCAAAACGTATTTTACGCTTATGCATTGTGTTTTGATTTGGGACAGCGTATGGAAGAAGGTGAAAATCTAATCAATAGTGTAAATTTCCCCTATTAAAAGAAAAGAAATACTGGAAAAGCCGTAAAGATCTGGACTTATTTGGATGGGGCAGAATAAAAAAAAAGAAATTGTCTTTCTTTTCGAGCCATTCGAGGTGCCGTTTCTCGCGATAAGTGAAGTTTCGTTAATGCTAAGGAAATAAAACAAAATAGGATGAAAATATTACAGTTTATGAACAAAATTGGGCTATATATTTGCAAATTAGGGGGTGGGGGATGGTAAAGCATAGCATATATTAAATACGTAACCTAACCCAACCTAGGTAGCCTTTATTCCCCCTAAACCCCAAAATACTAAAGTTTAAATATAATTCCCGGAGTGAGAAACCCTTTGTTTATACAGCATCTAGGCATTACCCGGTAAAATGCCTATCTGATCTTCAATACAATTGCCGCGTATACTTACCGGATTCTAGACAACTACCGATTATTTTCTTGAAATAAAGAAATGTTTTTATGCTTAAAAACAAAATAAAACTTAAATCTTCTGTTAACAAAAGAACTAAAAAAGCACAAATAAAATCATTGTCTTGGCAAACGATTTTTTTCTGGTTAGTGATATCCAAAAATGCTTTTCAATGAGAGGAGGGGGGATCAGTCGATTGCGCAGTCAATACCTTAATTTCTCCCTTTTTTCTGAATTATTTATGTCAGACATGACTTTTAAAATTATTTTAAGGATTCTCTAGTCTAGACTGTTGGAAGGGTTTAGCCCGTCCACCACCCTTTCAGTAGGCCCATGTCTCCGGAACGAAGATGGTATTTAGTTCAAAACTGTTTGTATCTGTGTTTTTTTTTTTTTTTCTGCAATTCTTAGGTAAATTTTAAAGGACTCGATTAGAGGCCCGGCCAATATTGTTCAATCCCTTCGACAAGGCCTTCAAACTTCATCAAATCTTAATTATCTTGTCAATGATATACAGATACAGGGGCAGATCCAGGATTTTTTTAGGGGGGGGGGGGGGGGGGGGGGCAAAATAGGTTGATCCGACAAACTTGCGGTAGGAGCAAGTTTAATTAACGCAAACTTGCGTTGATTAAGTAAATTACACTACTTTAGACTAACGTTAGGGGCCCCCCTGGATCTGCCACTGTACAGATATGCCTTCACATTGCAGGAGGATAGTGGGAGTCCTCCTGAGATCGGTCTGAACTATTGAAAGAGGCTCCCTGTTGTGTAAAGATTCTGCAATTTTAGGTCCAGATATTGGCAATTATGCATGTTTAAGAAATTGGATCAGGGAAATTAAAAAGAACTTGACCGAGTAGTGCTTTTTTGCCATATCAGAGGATGGACGTAAAAAAAGGGGGTTTTTGAGGCCAGAGCCCCTCCCCTGAAATCTTTCCTGTATTTGCGGGCATTTTTTCTTTAAATTACCAAATATAATGTTTTTTTTTATTATTGAACCCTTTCAAAAAAAAACAGCATACTCCTCTGCGACAGATTCCAAACTCAAGGATGGGCTAATCTTCTAATCTCTTAAAAAGGCAGACCTGAGTGCATTAGTGTAGATATACAGTCTAGTCTAGTGGTGCACACCGGCAAACTGTTGGAAGAGGTGCTTGTTGCGGTCTGATTCTGTAATTTTTAGTCCAGATATTGGCATTTATTCATGTTTAAGAAATTTCACCTGAATTTACTAGGGGGTGGATTCATCCAAAGTTTTGAGGCCCTGCTTCTTGTAGGTTGTGTACTTGTGCCTAATTTTGGTTTAAGTTACAAGAGAAGACCACATTTTTTTTTTTTTTCGTGGGCCAATACCCAACTATGCTCTTAATTGGGCAAGACCCAAGTAAACTATTTCCTGCCAACAAATGGCATGCCTAGTTACAATGCCAGGTGAAATGACTCTTCTTTGCTCTGAATTGCAAGAAAATGTGTTAGCCATTGTGTAATAGATCAGTTGATATAAAATGTTTTCTTGGAAATCTTACACTCTTGAGAAACTTGGTCTTAAAGGTCGACAAATCTTCTCTCCGTTAGAAGAAATTTCTTCGCTATTTACAATTGTTGTCAAAGCTAAAGTAAATCTGACATGCATTACATCTAAAGTAAATAAAACATTTTGAGAAGAACAAAATAAGCAATTAGACAATTCATCCAGGCGTCGGCAGGTCGCACTCGTTTGAATGTCGTTCATTTTTTGTTCAATGTGGGTCAACACAGCATGTCATCTTAGTTGACGCTTTCATATGTCAAAACTTGAGTTAATATACTTTGTTGTCGGGCACGTAAAGCAAATTTTAATGCTTTGATAATAATGAAATGGATCGTTTTCCCAGAATTTCCATAGCTACTCGAATTCAGCTATAGGGTACTGAAAAGCTGCCTTTGCCGCACTCTCATCAGGGATTAAGTCAAGGCCGTACCAAGGATTTTTTTTTTGGAGGGGGTTTTACTCAAAGATTGTTTCAGGGGGGGGGGTTTACACACAAAAAAGCATCAAAAAACGCATACAAAATTTGTTTATATTCATTTTGTTACGTTTTTACGAGTCAAAAAAACATTTCGAGAGGGGCTCAACCCCCCCCCCCCCTAACCCACCCTCTGGGTATGGCCTTGGATTAAGTAAAGCATTGATAAATTCATTAGTCGTTATCAAGATTAAGCATTGATTGGTTCAATAGAGTTTTTTTGAAATTTAATGAAGATGTGGTAACCTTTAGGCACTTGGTTATTTGATATTAGGGTAAATTTAGAAAGAATTCAGTTGACGTTTTTAAGCGTATATTTGGCCTTGATAATAAGTTTAATGGGTTTATGCTGAGAGGGGATATACAAATAAAGTGTATGAGACATAGTAGGCTAATTAGTATGATTAAACATTGGGAAACGGAGTAATAGGCTAGGTAAGTAAGCTTCTTTAATGATGCTTCAGGATAGGAGGAAGGATTCGTGGCCAAATCAGGTGAAGAATATATTAGACGTGCAGGGCGAGGTAATTGTTGGAATGAGGGGAAGGGGATCAAACGAGGGATGGTAAGGACTGTACTTAGGTTATTTGCTACTAGGATAGAGTCTCAAGAAGTTCAGTTTTGGCAAACTGAAAAGGCCACCTCGTCCCTAGGGCTGTATGCGGAGATCAAGGAGAACTGGAACGAAGAAGTTTAAAGTGGGTCATATCTGTAAGCGGAACTTCAACCTCTTAGAGAAGGAAGGGAATATTTAGGGAGGGCTAGAATGAGGGATGGTCCTTATAGTTACCCTATGTGTGGAGAGATGGATGAGTTTTGTTTCATTTTTAAGGGAATGTAAGGAATTGCGGGTGAACATTTGTGGCAGGAGGTCGGGGGGAGAGATTGGAATTTGGAAATAAAGGAAAGTAGGTTTTATTTAGAAATAAATAATATTGGAAGATTCGTCTGGGTATGTATGAAGCATCATGAAGATTTTCTTGAATAGTTAGTTCTAGTGTTTTGCCAGTTTACGTTTTTATGTTGTATTTTTTTTTTTTTTTTTTTTGTATCACCATGGCCCAATAGGGCTTTCGTGTGAATAAATCTACCCTGCTATCTATTGATAATACCCGGTGGAAACATGCTGTGCATAATATTTTCTGAGTATGAAGGTTTAATATTGGTCCCGATATAAGGGAAACAGTAATCATTAGTAGCCATATTTTAACAGGAGACGTGACACCAATTTAATCTGTAATCTATTAGTCAGAAATCTTAGCGTAGATTTATGAATTTATTCATTTCAGTATGTTCTTGGTATTACTCTCAGAAAATACTTTCATTCAGACACCGTTTACGAGTTTGGGTGACTCTATTCCAATCCAGCTTGATTTTAAGCTTAAATATTTGAAGGGGCCTTAAGAAAGAGCATTAGATTAGTAAAAACTACCCTTTCCTCGCCATATATTAGGCTCCAAGGCAGGGATTGATCCATGCATAGGGAACGGGGAGCACATTTAGTTTTGTTGAAGTTGTTGGCCCGACACATTCCAAAGTGCAGTTTCGATTGCATGGATCCGTAATTGCTTCGAGATTTATCATTAAAGTACCACTTAGGCTTTTTTGCCTAAAAAGGCCTAAAAAGTTGAATGTGTCATATAACGAAAAACTTATTTGAAATAAGAAAAGCATCATGCAAATATTTTCGAACATTTCAGTTAAATATCAGGACTTGGAATATTCAGAGGAGGGAATAGCGTTTCCTTTTCAGGACTAAATGAACCTAATAAGGTCCATTTTTACTTTCTAGATATTTTGATGCTTAATCCTCCCTTCCTCCAACTGAAAAAAGTGCTACAAGCCTGCCTCTCGTCCAGGAATATTATCGCCAGGTTATCACAAATATCCAGGCACAATCAGGGGTATTTGCATTATTTGCGACATATCCTGACATTTTAGACTGGATGAAATAGTAAATATATCGCTATAGGAAATATATTTTTAAAAACTACGCAAGAAGAAAACACCAGCCGATATATATATATATATATATATATATATATATATATATATATATATATATATATATATATATATATATATATATATATATATATTATATATATATATATATATATATATATATATATATATATATATATATATATGTATATATATATATATATATATATATATATATATATATATATATATATATATGTATATATATATATATATATATATATATATATATATATATATATATATATATATATATATATATATATATATATATATATATATATATATATATATATGTTGGTTCTAGACGTTTACACCTGCCACGGAAAATACCCCCTCCCCGGTAAACACCCCCCGTGGAAAATAAGGGAATTTTATTTTTTTATTTTCCGTAGGGGGAAGGAATTTTGTTACTTGTGAATTATGCGCCATTCACTCAAGTTTATGCTGTGTGAAATTCAAAAACACACCCGTTTTTTTTTTTGTTAGTTTCTTCGTTACTATAGAAATAAATTTGAGTTAGATTTGTACATTAGGGGGGGGGGGGGTAAATATATGCAGAATAATTGTACCAAACACATTTTGCATGCAAACCCGCTATACTTTACCCCCCCCCCCCCCCAATTCCCCAACCGTGACACCCCTAGCTGTGGCATCCTGGGAAGCTGATCCGGCTGACCTCCTTCTCCCTAGGAACAGCTAACAGCCCCAGAGAAAACCACATAAAACCTCTACCCTCCTCCCATACCCTCCCCATATTTTACACATATTTAGAATATCTGAAACTACTTATAATATACACATATTTAAAAACTCAAGACATTTTAGGTATATATGTTTGGGTTTTAGGCGTTTACCACCTCCCCCCCACCCTACTGGTGTTTATCCCCCCCCGGAAAATACCCCTCATGAAAAATACCCCGGCGTTTACTCCTTGGAAAATGCCCCCGCGGAAAATACCCCCCTCGGAAACTACCCCTCCCCGGAAAATATCCCACAAGGAAAGTATTCCCTCCCCCCTGAAAATAAAGGTTTCCAAATCTGAGAATTTTTATTTGAGTTTTGTCTTTTTATTTTCCGTAGGGGGAAGGAACTTTGGTACAAATTTGGGCTATATATTTCCACATTAGGAGGGGGGGATAAAGTGTAGCAGGTCTGCGTGCAAAATGTGTTAGATACAATTATTATGAAGTATGAATTGTTTTCTGACTTCAGACTGTCCAAATACTTTACCCCCACCCCTTATGTGCAAATATATAGCCCAAATTATATATTTCCCGCCTATTCTGTTACTTTTCGTTGTCTTGTCTCACGCTAAGCTGAAAGAAACGAACTAAGAAACCGGTTTGTCCCCGAGTTTTACACAGCATAAACTTGAGTGATTGGCGTATAATGCATAAGTAGCAAAATTCCTTCCCCCTACGGAAAAAACTCAAATAAAATTCTCAAATTTGGAAAGCCTTATTCTCCACGGGAGGAGGGGGGGGTGTTTTCCGCGAGGGTGTTTTTCGGGGGATAAATGCCGGGTGGGGGGGGTGGGGGTTTCTTTTCCAGGGGATAAGCGCCGGCTACCATATATGTGATATATCTCTTGCATGAAGGAATAAAAGAAAACTAATTGTTCATTTCTTACAAAAAAAAACAACTGCTAACACCATCTGAAATTACCAGTAAAACGAAAATCAACCATAAAAAAAACTTTTTTCTGTAATTTTTGTTTTCTATTGTCTAAATTTAGGTCACATTAATTTAAAGATAAAAGAACCACTTTTGTCAGAAAAGGTGAAATAGGTTTATCTGTATACATTTAAAAAGAAAACTCGCCGGTTAGATGGGTTTTATTCCATGGGGAGGGCGGGGGGGGGGGGGGGGGGGTTAGGGATGCCCAGTTTGAACACCCGCCTCCTACGAAATATTTTTTCGGCTCGTGAACTGGCCTTAAAATTGCAGCTAGAATATATATCTTCTTCTTAAAAATCTCTGACTCGTAATTTGGTCTTAAACATGCACGTACAAAAAGCCCTCATATTAGACACTTAGACAAAGTACACCGGATATAAACTCCTTTTTCTTTGTTCTTTTTGTATACCTCTCTCCGAAATTTTTTGGTAACCCCCCCCCCCCCCCCCAAGGAATGTCTGGACACGGTTCGTCCTTGTAGATACGTTCTGCACAATTTCTAATTTTAACGCCTAAATATCTCATATTTTAGTCGCTTATAAGTTAATGTATTAGTATTATAAGAAATTTGAAACTCTATATGGTTTAGAGATTAAAGTATATTATTTTCAGTTTAATATCAACATGTCTTTAAAAAAAATCTATCGTGCACTGTTTCTCGGTAGCTTTTAAATCATAATAGTTTTCCAGGGCAAGTTCACTTTCAAGGGATTCGAACGTTTACACAAATCACTGAAGAACTTTTATAAAAAAAAAAAGGTGCGACAATGTAAAATACATGTCATAACCTTTTGTAATTTATACATAGTATTGACAAAAAATATCTAAGATTTTAAGAAACAGATGGAACCTTTAGAACAGCTGTGTGTTGTCGAGTACTTTTTTGGAGTTCTGTTATAATATTTTCTTACTTCTGAATAAGTCAACATAGGTCACAAGAGCAAGGGCTATAAATTTCAGAGCGTCAAGCGGTCCACTGAAGAAAAACGGATAGAGTTACAATATTGGGATGAAACCATTTACCTCCATAGAAGTTTTGAATTTAAGAATACATTTATTGCTTGTGTTGTTGTATATGGGTCGTAAATTCTCAATGGATTGTTGTACTTGAGCATATGGAATATTTCTAGTACTCATGAATCAATTGGAAATTATTGAAATCCCCATGTGATCAATTAAGTAATGCAATTTCTGTAGTTTTATGGGCTTTTATGATTTTAATTGTTTGATCTCAATCCTTAAAGGGTTGTTTCAACACTCAATCATAACGGTAAAACAGAGTGATTGAAGAGGTTTGTACCTTTGGTCAGGCTTGTGGATGGGCTAAAAAAGTTGCAGATAATACTTCTGAAGTATTGATACATTTATGGGCTCCCAGATAACTCAACGCAAACCTCTCTTTCCCATTCAACTCAACTTCTGTCAACTCAACGATTATTTGGGGGGTTGAGGTTTATCTCAACCCCCAAGCAACTCAACCATTATTTAAATCACCCCCCCCCCCCCCAATGCAATTCTGTCCTTGTTTAGTTCAACATCATTTAACTCAAACCCCAATTCAATTCAAGTCCTGCAACAGGTTAGATTTAGTTGAATGGGGCAGAGTCGAATGTGGTTTAACATTGGCGGATCCAGGGGAGCCGGGGAACCTACCCCTTCTAAAGAAGTTTATTTAACAAAGAATAAGTTTATTTAACAAACAAATTACATGAATAAATAATTTTCTAAACTGGCCGACGGGGAGCAGGGCTCGATTTGTCTGCCAAAAACATAAAATAACAAATAAAGCATATCAATAATGAAAAAAAAAGACACACATGGTAGGAGATAACAGAGGAGGCCACCCCAGCGCGAGAACACCACAACAAATTTCATGCTAAAATCCAAATTCACCAATCCCAACATCCAGGCAAAGAACAATTTTTGAAATATGTTTTTTCAAAGAAAATCGGCTCTTGAATCTTGGGGACACATCTATTAAATTAAATTTAATTGCAATATGAGGAATCTGGTATCTGATTGAGAATCTAGCCCTTTCAGATTTAATTGGGGGAAGGCGATACTTCTTGGAGCGGACGTGGTGGGCAGGAGAAATGGGAGTCTCAATTATACCCAGATCATGGAAATAATTTGCCGAAGATTGGATATCATAATACCACATTGCTGTATGCAGGTCTTTCAGTTGTTTGAAAGATTTTGTATGGTACCCCTCTTATCCTGTTTTTTTACTCTTTTTTTTAGAACAAATTTGTCAATTTGGTCAATTATTAGCACCCCCCCCCCCAAGATTTTGCTAAATGGCGCCTTTGTCACATTATGCCTTCCCCAAGATGTTGCTTTAGACCCGTTCCTGTGGCTTAGGTTGCATGGGGTTGAATTGAATGGAGGTTGACTTGTATGAGGGTTGAGAGCTGAGTTAAATGAGTAGATTTGATTGGTTTTGAATTAACCGCACATTTTTATGGTTCATTTCAGGCCATTGATTTCTTTTGTGATAGGTGGAGTAATTTGCCCTTCTCTTTAGCGCTCGTCTGCAAATACGGCCTTAAATATTTTACAGCCATCTTCATAATGTGAAATTAATATTGAATGGAAAACCAAAAAAAAAGGGAAACCAAGGTTTTGCTTTACCCAGGGGCGTCATTTGGGGGTAACAAGGGGGCATTTGCCCCCCCCCAATAATGCGGAGGAAAAGATATTATATATCCCATGCCCTTTGACTATCCAGATATGGACCCATCTTCCCCCCCCCCCCAGTAAAAATGTTGGAGATTCTCCCCTGGCTTTGCCCATCAAGATATGAAGACCAGACTCTTCTGGTTTTTAATTAGGAGTAAACATATTGTGTTGGACGTTTACTTATTTACTTACACACTATTTGCTTGTTAATTGGAACATTTGATTCCAAAAAATCCAAACATGTGTGGTGTCGTGTTTTATCGCGCCATTCTGTTAGATCATAATTCTTTCACTAACAGTTTTATTTTTTTACTTTTAACTGCGAAGCAAACATAGTTGTATTATAATTATAAGTAGGGGTAGTAGCACATGTACTAATATTCATTTTGTTTATTTTTTAATTATTAGCTCACATGAAACTGAGCAATAAAGACAATTACGAACATTAATGTTTCTTTATGCTATATCCAGCAAACTCTTTTATTTTAACCATAATACATTCCAAAATCAAAATTAGGCCTTAGTTTGAAAAATAACGTATAAAATTACGCTTAGAGTAAGTAATAACAACAGAATCAAAATACAGAGCCATCAGTTGTACTATCGCAAGCCAAAATACGATCATAAATCAAATTTAAAAAATTACATATCACACGATTTCTGCGTAGGCGAAATAATCTAACACTGGACCCCATTGATGCTAGAGTTGTGGGGATATTATGATTGGGGATGTGGCCAGTATTTTGTTTCAGGACGGATCTGAACTGCTACGGGAGGAGGAGCAACCACAGGAAAATATGTATTTTCATATACTAAGTTTTATATTACTTTTTACTTTTGAGGGGAGGGGTGTCTGAATTTTATTTGGGATTTTTATCCTGTTACTAGCATTACTATATTCAATAACAATCCGGCACTGCTGAAAGCGATGGCCAAATGAACAAATTAATACCTTTGAGGTTATTAGATATAAAAACAAGTTTTTTCAACTGAAATTAAGGAACAACATTAAAATTAAAAATGAACAGATATTATTCTGTATATGGGGGGGTTTGCCCCCTCATCAGTCCCTTGCTCTTTACACAGTACTTTTCAAAAAGCTTCTTACTCTAATTAAACGGCCGTTGTCTTTCAGGAGTCGTCTTAAAGGATTGGGACACAAAGTCAAACTTTAGCGTAAAGAGCGGGGTATTGAGGATGGGGCAACCCTCCATATATTAAGAATAATTTATATTCGTTATAAGTTCTGATCGTGTTTCAAATAATCCCCAGGAATCCAATTTCCCTTCCGTGTAAAATTCCCTCCCCCCACTGAAAATTCATCCTTGGAAAGGTTCTCCCACGTAAAATGCTCCCCCGGGATATTCCATCCACCTGATTCCTGAAAATTCCCCCCAGAAAGTTTCTTGTGTGCGATTCCGCCTTAAAAATTCTCCTTAGCATAATTTCATTTGAAAAAAAATCTGATAGTTTTTCAAATGATGCAGGAAGTCCCCCCTTCCGTGGAAAATTGTTCCCGAAAATCTCCTCTCCCCCTGCAGAAAAATTCGGAGTGCTACCATTTCGACTAACCGTCACAAGCACTAAACGTCATAACATCTTAAGGGAAGATCCGTCAGAACCACTAACCGTCATAACATCTAAAAAAAATTATAAGTTATAGTAATAAATAAACAATATTAGTTTAGAAACAAATTTCGGCTATATATTTGCACATCAGGGGGTTGGGGGTAAAGCATAGCATGTATTAAATACGTAATCTAATCTAACCTAGGTACCTTTTCCCCCTAAACCCCAAAAAACTAAAGTTTTAAAATTTTAGATGTTATGACGTTCTAACGGATTTTTTTGTCGATGTTATGACGGATTTTGTAGACGAAATGACGTTAGTGCTCCGGATGGTTAGATGTTATGACACCTTCCCGAAAAATTCTCCATACAGGTTCCAACCCTGCTAACAATTTCCCCGGGTAATTGCCCGGGACAATTCCCCAGATATATGTCTCCATATGTAAAATTGAGTCTCCCCTCGAAAAATGTCTGTATACTCCACAATGAAAAAAGCAATACGTAAACCATGGACAAATTTCATAACTTACATCCCTTTCCCCAGGAAACGGTGGGGGGTATTGTTATCCCAAAAAGTATAGTTAGTGGACCTTGATTTATGCTGAACAAAATGGCTATCTCAAAATTCTGATTGAACGACTTTTGAGGAAAAAGGGTAATGTCAGGGGGGCTAGTTGTCTTCCAATCTTTTTTGTCACTTAAAAAGGGCATTAATGGTTTCAGTTTCCGTTCGAATGAACCCTCTCCAATTATTCCAGGACTATTGGTTCGATAAGATCACCCCTGGGAGAAAAAAAAACAAATAAACCCGCATCCATGATCTTTCTTCTGGCAAAAAATATACAAACTTCCTCATTTTAGAAGATAGGATCTTTCAGGCTTTTTCAGTAGGGTTCGCTAATACATTGAATCTGATATTGCGATTTTCATTAAGATTCCTTGACTTGTTTGGGGTGTTTCCCCCTTTTCCAAAATCAGGCAAATTTTCTCAGGCTCTTCGCTTTTGATGGGTAACACTAAACTTAATGAATCTTATATGTTTGGAATCAACATAAAAAGCCAATTGATGTATCTATTGATATCACAGTTCCGTTTTTTAAACTCTCGGTTATTATTAAGCTGTCCTTACATACAATTCGTTGTCAAGAACTGATTATAACGGGCATCGATTCTTGAAACATTAAATAAAAAACAAGTTTTTTTTAACTGAAAGTGAGGAGCGACATTAAAACTTAAAACGAACAGAAATTACTCCGTATATGAAGGAAGCTGTCCCCTCCTCAACGCCTCGCTCTTTACGCTAAAGTTTTGTATTGTTTAAAAAAATAAAGTTGCGAGACAGAGTCAAACTTAGCGTAATGAGCGAGGCGTTGAGGAGGGAACAGCCCCTTTCATATACAGAGCAATTTCTGTTCATTTGAAGTTTTAATGTCGCTCCTCACTTTCAGTTACTTTTTTTATTTAATTTCTGAACGTTTTTGAAATAATGCAGCTTTGATTTTGGCTCACCGTACATGAATAATTAAAACGAAATTTGCATATTAATTCTACTTTTTTGGCTAAATGGCTTCCTCGAAATTTTGTTCTGACGTAACTTGCGAATTAACTTACGTAACGAACTTCTATATTCGTCTGTTTTTATTACGTATATTAGGGAGTTCGCCCCCTAGTCAATACCTCGCTCTTTACGCTAAAGTTTAAATTTTGTTCCAATTCTTTAAGAATGACCCCTTAATCACAAAGCCCGTTAATTAGCATAAATAGTTCAGATGAAAGATAAAAAAAAAACTTTAGCGTAAAGAGCGAGGTAATGACTAGGGGGCGAAGCCAATCATATACGTAGTAATTTCTGTTCGTTTTAAGTTTTAATGTTGCTCCTTACTTTCAGTTGAAAAAGTTGTTTTTTTTATATTTAATTTCTGATTGTTTTTTTTTAATAATGCTGGGAAATCCCGTCCCCCCTTCATAGCAGTGTCCTTTCCCCCATGAAAACTTCCTTCATGGAAAGATCTTCCCGCATAACCCCAGACCCCCCACAAAAAAACTACCAGAAAAAATCCCCCCTGAAAACTTCTGTATACTTCCCAGTAACCAATACTATATGTAAACATTGGACAAAGTTCATAACTTGCGGCCCTTCCCCCGGGGACTGTGGGGGGTTAAGTTGTCCTTAGAGACATAGTTATTGTATTTTTCGACCATGCTGAACAAAATGGCTATCTCAAAATTTTAATCGGGTGACTTAGGGAAAAAATGAGCGTGAGAGGGGTCTAGTTGCCCTCCATTTTTTGTTCAATTAAAAAGGGCACTAGAACCTTTAATTTCCGTTTGAATGAGCCCTCCCGCAATATTCTAGGACAACTGGGTTGTTACGATCACCCGTGGGGAAAAAAGAAAAAAAAAACAAAGCACGCATCCGTGATCTTTCTTCTGGCAAAAAATAAAAAATTCCACGTTTTTGCAGATAGGAGCTTGAAACTTCTACACTAGGGTTCTCTGATACGCTGAATCTGATGGTGTCATATTCATTAAAGTTCTATGACTTTTAGGGGATGTTTCCCTCTTTTTTCTAAAATAAGGTAAATTTTCTCAGGCGCGTAACTTTTGTTGGGTAGGACTAAAGTTGATGAAACTTATATATATGAAATCATCATAAAAATCTGATTCTTTTGAAGTATCTATTGGTATCAAAATCCATTTTTTAGATTTTCGGTTACTTTTGAGCTTGGTCGCTCCTTACTTACAACTCGTTACCACGAACTGATTGATTTCCTTAAGAGAAAGCTAAGTAAAATTTATTGTATATTTTTATTGAGCCATTTTGCATCGATTAGTAACGCATTAGAAATCACTAGACAGCTTCTATAAGGTTTATTTTTGTTTAAAACATAATATTTACTATTGGCCCCTTTAAAGGTTAGTAGCTTTGAAATGTAATTATTCAAGTCTAGATTTTTGCAGAGAATGGATTTTTAGTTTTTGCTTGTGCTGCCCTCTTCTCGATTTTTAGTGATAGAAACAATAGTAAGTTATGATACTGATTAAAACTGTCGAGGATTGTGTTACTAAGTTGAATCAAAGCAAAAATCAATTCAAGGTCAAGCACCTGTTCATACTGTGGACCCGTGCTAGACAAAAGCAAGTTCATAAGAGTTTTTCTCAGTTTGATTGGTAAATACTCAAAAGGGGATCAGAAACTGTCAACATTGCTAGTTTGTTTGGAGGCACACTGACCCTCCACCAAAATGTTTGTTTAGGGATTTTTAGTGGTGATTTTTCGGCTTGTGATTGATCGTGTGACATTATTTTTGCGCTAAAAATAAAGAGATCAAACATTTAAGTCTCTATTGCAACAAAAGCTAGAGTGATAAATACTTAGCTGCCATATTTGAAACTTCAGATGTCAAAGGGTAGAAAAAAACAGGATTTTACAATAACAAAAACAGTAGAAAGACATATTTTAAAATATATTATTTGTTGAACTCGTTTCACAGTTTTTATAGACTAGAAGAGGGGCTCGTTTGTCATCTTGGCCAAGTCCACAGAGATACAATCGCAATAGTTCGATTTAAATTCGTAAGTTTTAAAACGTCTTTAAACTACAATTGTCTGTGCAAAAGATGTATATTCACATGTAATTTGCTAGAATTTGGGGGGATGGCCCTTGACACGAGAAGTTGACAAAACGAATGATTTAGGTCAAGACCTCTGCTTAACCCTCCTCGGTGCAGGAATAAGAATAATAAATGTAGTTAAAAGCCCAAAAGAGAATATAAAAAGACAAATAAGGTTATCAAACAGTTCGTGGTAACGAACTGTAAGTAAGGAGCGACCCGGCTCAATAGTAACCGAAACTCTAAAAGACGAAATTTTGATATCAATAGATACATCAAAAGAATCAGATTTTTATGCTGATTTCAAATCTGTAAGTTTTATCAAGTTTAGTGTTACCCATCAAAAGTTACTCACCTGAGAAAATTTGCCTTTTTTCGAAAAAAGGGGGAACTACCTCCTAATTGTCATAGAACTTTAACGAAAATCACACTACCAGAATCAGCATATCAGAGAACCCTACTATAGATGTTTCAAGCTCCTATCTGCGAAAATGTGTAATTTTGTATTTTTTGCCAGAAGAAAAATCACGGATGCGTGTTTATTTATTTATTTTTTTTTTCCAGGGGTGATCGTATCGAACCATTGGTCCTAGAATATCGTGGGAGGGCTTATTCAAACGGAAATTAAAAGTGCTAGTGCTCTTTTTAAGTGACCAAAAAAATGGAGGGAAACTAGGCCCCCTCCCACGCTCATTTTTTCCCAAAGTCATCCAATCAAAATATTGCGATAGCCATTTTTTTCAGCGTGGTCGAAAGATACGATAACTATGTCTTTGAGGATGACTTAATCCCCTCACAGTCCCAGGGGGAAGGTCTGCAAGTTATGAACTTTGCCCAATGTTTACATATAGTATTGGTTATTGGGAAGTATACAGAAGTGTTCAGGGGGGATTTTTTTTCGGTAGTGGGGGGGGGGGGAGGGGGAGTCGTGTGTTACGTGGGAGAATCTTTCCATGTAGGAATTTTTCATGGGAGACGGGACATTGCTATGGAGGGCGCGCCGGATTTCCCAGCATTATTTAAAAAAAAGATTAGAAATTAAATAAATAATAAAAAAACAATTTTTTCAACTGAAAGTAAGGAGCAACATCAAACAGTTCGGGGTACTGAACTGCAAGTAAGGAGCGACCCGGCTCAATAGTAACCAAAACTCTAAAAACCGTAATTTTGATACCAATAGATACATCAATAGAATTGGATTTTTATGCTGATTTCAAATATATAAGTTTCATTAAGTTTAGTTTTACCCATCAAAAGTTACGCGCCAGGGAAAATTTGTCTTATTTTTGAAAAAAGGGGGAAACAGATTCAGCGTATTATAGAACCCTACTATAGAAGTTTCAAGCTCCTATCTGCAAAAACTTGGAATTTTGTAATTTTTGCCAAAAGAAAGATCACGGATGCGTGTTTATTTGTTTGTTTGTTTGTTTTTTTTCAGGGGTGATCGTATCGATCCAGTAGTTCTAGAATATCGTGAGAGGGCTCATCTGAACGGAAATCAAAAGTTCTAGTGCCCTTTTAAGTGACCATAAAAATTGGAGGGCAACTTGTCCCCCTCCCATGTTCATTTTTTCCCCGAAGTCACCCAATCAAAATTTTAAGATAACCATTTTGTCCAGCATTGTTTAAAATCTTATAAATATGTCTTTTAGGATGACTTAATACCCCACACTTCCCGGGGGAAGAGCTGGAAGTTATGAACTTTGCCCATTGTTTACAAATAGTATTGGTAAATGGGAAGTATACAAACGTTTCAGGAGGGATTTGTTTCTGGCTGGGGGGGGGGGGGGGTCGGGGGGAGGATTTTTCCATGGAGGATGTTTCTGTGGGGGAAGGGACATTTTTATGAAGGGGGCGCCGGATTTCCCAGCATTATTTAAAAAACGATCAGAAATTAAATAAAAAAACACGTTTTTTTCAACTGAAAGTAAGGAGCAACATTAAAACTTAAAAGAAACAGAAATTATTACGTATATGAGGGGGTTTGCCCCCTAGTCAATACCTCGCCCTTTACGCTAAAGTTTTTTTTTTAGTACTTTCAAAAGAGCTATCTATTCTAATTTACCGGCCTTTGTGATTCAGGGGTTTGTGATTCGAACAAAATTCAAACTTTAGCGTAAAGAGCGAGGTATCGACTAGGGGTAAACTCCCTAATATACGTAATAAAAACATACAAATATAGAAGTTCGTTACGTAAGTTGATTCGTAAGTTACGTCATAACAAAATTTCGAGAAAGCCATTTAGCCAAAAAGAAGTAAAATTAATATGCAAATTTCATGTTAATTATTCATGTACAGTGAGCCAAAATCAAAGCTGCATTAATTCAAAAACGTTCAGAAATTAAATAAAAAAACAAGTTTTTTTAACTGAAAGTAAGGAGCGACATTAAAACTTAAAACGAACAGAAATTATTCCGTATGTGAAAGGGGCTGTCTCCTCCTCAACGCCTCGCTCTTTACGCTAAAGTTTGACTCTGTCACACAACTTTATTTTATAAAACAATAAAATACTTTAGCGTAAAGAGCGAGGCGTTGAGGAGGGGACAGCCCCTTTCATATACGGAATAATTTCTGTTCGTGTTAAGTTTTAATGTCGCTCCTTACTTTCAGTAAACAAAGCTTGTTTTTTTATTTAATGTGAGAAACTAAAACTGAACTAGATGAGGTGCTTCCTTAGGCAGCGGTGTATAGGCAGCTAAAGGCCTGTAGCGTTACACGTTTTTGTTGCTACAAAAAGAAACTTGAGCTAAGAATTTTAATATTTCGTATTCAATACGTCATTTTGATGGTCCGATATTAGGTATCAAGCCCTATATGTTAATATTTAAAACTGTTCAACACAAGAGCACAACTGTTGTCATATCTATGCACAGGCACACCCATCATTCAGGGTAATGGGGATGCCTCGTCCCTAGAAGAACAAATTTGCTTTGATCTTAAACAGAGGTATTTTGACTTTATTTTCTATTGAAATTACAAAAACTTTATAGGCTACCATTCTGAAGTTGCCTTCACTGGCAATTTTGAAATTTCACGATTTACTATCTAATTTTTAATTTACCCAAAGTAGATGTTCTCATTGAACCACCTACTGGCCAAAAACCAAAGGAAAAACAAAACAAAAATAAGTGGTGAGGTGGTAGCCATCTGGTAATAGACACTTTACGTTGTAGAGCGTAAAAAACACTTCCAGCGCCATAGCAGTATAGCGGCTGGTGAGTTCCTTAAAAAAGGAGACAATTCCAAACATAGTTGGATATTTGCAAGGGGCTGCCCACTTTTTGCCACCTCGTGTACGTCTTGGAACGCCAAAGCTCTACCACGCTTTGTACAGCCCCATCACCCAGTGTGCCCCCATCTTGGCACACTTTCGCCGCGCTTGGTGTTTGCTACCTGGTGTATATAATTTCGAAAAGGGAAATAATTTCCCTTCTTCGAAATATTTTCCCTTATTCGAAAAAGGAAAAGAATCAAATCGACTTTAGAGCGAAAACTGAGAAAACGTTATTACAGTTTCTATATTAATTATAAAAAATGTATAATCTAGATATGAAATCAGCAATTAAATTAGCTCTGATAAAATAAATAGGAAAACATTGCAAGTTCGAAAAAAGTCCTGTCATCATAAATTGCACATGAAATATAAACTGCGCTTTAACCTTTTGAGGGGTCACCGAAATTTGTTTTCAGTCCAGTGCACACTTGGCAAAATAGCGCATGAAAAATATTCAACGGATAAAGTGTTGTGTTTGTACATTTGGAAACAAAAGCGTAAAAAATCAGATTCACGAGCCTATAAACACCTCTTCTAACCCCCTTCTTATATTTGAAAACAAGTTAAAAAGCATTATTGTTGAAAAATTTCCAAAATGAATCTTTAGAGGTTTAATAAAAGTTATGTTTTCTCAAAAAAAAGGACTTTTCGGGCTCAGGGAGGCGGAAAAAACAGAAAGTGGCACCGAAATTGGATATGATTTGAGAATTATTCTTGTTTTTGAAATACATTCCTTTTGCTATTTTTAAGAAGTGCTTCATTAAAATTCTAATTATGGAAAACTAGTATTTATGCCTGAAAAAGACGCAAGAATTTAACTACAGGATCTGGTATTTCCAGGGGGGGGGTTACTAATCAAAGTATCAAGAAAAAGGCGAATTATGTTAATTTTTTGAAACAATTGTAAGAAACTGCAAAATTAACACGATTAAAGGATGGGGGCTGAGAAGGGAAATTAATCTTCCCTCCCCCTAAGATCCTGACCCTGCATACGAGATTGATCCATATCCACTGTCTTTAGTGAGCAGTCTAAAGAGCTCTAAATCCTAACACCACTCTATCTCCCAACTCCAAAGCCACTGGGTGTTCTCATTTTCAACGTAGAATTTTATCTTGTTCTAAATTGTAGTACTACAAAGGTTCATAGCTTGGGGACTATCAATATATTTTTAACATTTCTACGAAATTTGGGTGTTTTATTAACAGAACCAGAATTAGACTTGCAGACGACATTCCACTTGCAGACGACATGGGTCACCCACATTCCACTATCAAATGGTGTCGACTGCCACGTGGGTCATACAGTTCAGTCACTCTTGGCACAGTCCCCACAACGCTGGACCCACCAACGCTACCTGATGTAAGTGTCTTTTGAAAGTTGGCTCCTCAAGGAGGCCACTCATATATAGACATAAGTTTGTTTGACGGGCATGTATTTCAGGAATCCCTAAGTGTGGAAAACGGCAAAACACAGGAGAGTTATACAACAGCCAAAATTTGTTGTTGAGACTGGTCGAAGTGTTCATCCCCTGCGTGTACATTATTTTTGTGTAATCATTTAAAGATCTATCATATTCACTCTAAAATCACATTGAAAACAAAGCGTTTCCTTAATCTAAGGTCAAAGTAACCTAGTTACTACAACCTTCCATCTTTCTCAGAATTTTGTTTTGAGATTATTCCAGTATTTATGTCCATTATACAATATCAATCATATTATGATTAAAATGATTTTTGTTTGCAGAAGAATTTGAAGCAATGGATGGCCGCGAGTGTGTAAACTGTGGCTCTATAGAAACGCCTCTTTGGCGTAGGGACGGTACCGGTCATTACTTGTGCAACGCCTGTGGACTCTACCATCGCATGAACGGAATAAATCGCCCACTGGTGAGGCCGAAAAGAAATCTGGTAAGTGTCTGGAGAATTTACTTTTTTATCAGTGCAGACTTGAGATTTTCTTTTTTTTTTGCATGTCAAAATGCAGTTACATTCAGCAAAATTTTATTTTCAAACAGTTCGTGGTAGCGAACTGTAAGTAAGGAGCGACCCAGCTCAGTAGTAACCGAGACTCTAAAAACCAGAATTTTGATACCAATAGATACATCAAAAGGATCAAATTTTTATACTGATTTCAAATATATAAGTTTCACCAAGTTTAGTCTTACCAATCAAAAGTTACGCGCCTGAAAATATTTGCCTTATTTTTGAAAAAAGGGCGAAATACCCTCTAAAAGTCATTGAAATTTAATGAAAGTCGCATTATCAGATTCAGCGTTTCAGAAAACCTTACTATAGGAGTTTCAAGCTCCTATCTGCAAAAATGTGGAATTTGTTTTTTTGCCAGAAGAAAGATCACGGATGCGTGTTTATTTGTTTTGTTTTTTTTTTTTTTCCAGGGGTGATCGTAGCGAACCAGTGGTCCTAGAATATCGTGGGAGGTTTCATTCGAACGGAAATTAAAAGTTCTAGTTCTCTTTTTAAGTGACCAAAAATTGGAGGGGAACTAGGCCCCCACGCTCATTTTTTTCCAAAATCACCCGATCAAAATTTTAAGATAGGCATTTTGTTCAACATTGTCGTAAAATACAATAACTATGTCTTTGAGGATGACTTATCCCCCACAGTCCCCTGGGCAAGGTCTGTAAGTTGTGAACTTTGCCCAATGTTTACATATAGTATTGGCTATTGGGAAGTATACAGAAGTATTCAGGGGTGATTTTATCTGGTAATTGGGAGGGGGTGGGTCGGGGGTTACGTTGGAGGATTTTTCCATATAGGAAATTTTCATTTAGAAAGGAATATTGCTATGAAGGGGGCAACAGATTTCCCAGTATTATTTAAAAAAACGATTAGAAATTAAATAATAATAAAAAACAGTTTTTCCATCTGAAAGTAAGGAGCAACATCAAGATTTAAAACGAACAGAAATTATTACGTAAATGATTGGGTTCGCCCCCTAGTCATTACCTCGCTCTTTACGCTAAAGTTTTATTTTAGTACTTTCGTAAGAGCAATATATTCTAATTAACGGCCTTTGTGATTAAGGGGCCATTCTTAAAGAATTGGAACAAATTGTGAACTTTAGCGTATAGAACGATTTATTGACTAGGGGGCGAATCCCCTAATATACGTAATAAAAATATACGAATATAGAAGTTCGGTACGTAAGTTAATTCGTAAGTTAAGTCAAAACTAAATTTCGAGAAAGCCATTTAGCCAAAAATAAGGAAATTAATATTCAAATTTTGTTTTAATTATTCATGTACGGTGAGCCAAAATCAAAGCTGCATTAATTCAAAAACGTTCAGAAATTAAATAAAAAAAAACAAGTTTTTTTAACTGAAAGTAAGGAGCGATCTTAAAACTTAAAACGAACAGAAATTATTCCGTATATGAAAGGGGCTGTCCCCTCCTCAACGCATCGCTCTTTACGCTAAACTTTGTCTCTTTCTCAGAACTTTATTTTGTAAAACAATAAAGAACTTTAGCGTAAAGAGCGAGGCGTTGAGGAGGGGACTTTCATGTACGGAATAATTTCTGTTCGTTTTAAGTTTTAATATCGCTCCTTACTTTCAGTTAAAAACAATATGTTTTTTTTTTATTTAATCAGTCAAAAGAATTTGTTGGAATTTAATAAGCTTATAGAGCTTACAAAGTGAACCAAATTTCATCAATCCTTCTTAATGCAAGATTGGCAAAAACCATTGTCAACAGCATACATGTTGAAATGTATTTCGCTTTCAGAAAATAAGGACTGGTTCTCTAGCCTTTTAGGGGGGTAGAGGGGGGTAGTTCCGCCCTTATTTTTAAGCCCCAATCAGCATTGTGATATATTGTTATTGTGACAAATGAAAAAACTTTGAAATGCAACTCGTTTCCAGTAAAACTTGAACAACGTTCCAGCCGCCAGAAAGTTTGAGGGGACAGTAGTCCCATGTCTAATTGTGGTAGACTATGTTAGTGTCAAGTGGGTTATTTGTTAGTTCACTTGGTTATTTCTTTTAATATGTTTTTGGCTTAAGGTATTCATTTTTAGCAACCTCTGTTCGTTGTACTCGTAAGTTTGACTTATTGTAGGACTATTTCTACTCGTTTTAGGTGTTAATATAGCTGTTTACTCTTTTCTGTTAAAACGTTTTCTCTTTTTCTAAAATAATGATCTAAAACGGAAGATGTTTACCCTTGTGCTGAGGGATGTGGGGGGGGGGTCATCCTCAAAGACATACCTTCAGACCTTTTAACTCCGTTGAACAAAATGGATATCTAAAAATTTTGATTAGATGTGTTTTGGGAATTGATGGGCGCGGGGAGAAGGGGGTATTGTTGCCCCCCAACCACTTTTGACTATTAAAAAAGGCCCTTTTAGTTTCCAATTGAATGAGCTTTTTTTGAAGTTTCTGCGACAACAAATGGCCATCTCAAATTTTTATAAGATGCATTTCGGGAAAATAAGGTTTGGGGAGGTTATCCGCCTTCCGATTACTTTGAATCTTAAAAGGGTAATCAGAGGAAATTCTGATTACCAATCCAATGAGCCCCTCCAAAGTTTATACGATCACCCTTTCTATATGAACCTTATATGCCCCCAGTGGATGACTTACAACCCTTGCCCTGAGGGCTGTGAGGGGAGGGTTGTCACCCTTAAAGACATAATTTCTTGACTTTTCAACTACGTTGAACAAAATGGCTATCTCCAAATTTTGATTGGGTGTGTCTGGGGAAATGGTCGGCATGGGAGGGGATGAGTTGCCATCAAATCACTTTCTGCTATTAAAAAGAGCACTGACCCATTCAATTTCCAATCAAAAGAGCCCTTTTCGAAGTTTCTACGACGACTCCTTCGATACAAAGTGCCCTGGCCTAAAACAAATAAAAATAAATAATACATTGTGCCCACACTCTTTACTTAGGCAGCGCTGTTGAGCTGCCTATGATAAATAATTTTTAATACTTTTTTTCATTTTCTTCTACTCAACTTCAAAATTTGTCGTGTAACATAACATCTTCCGTTCTAAAACATTACAGCAATGATTTTTAAGGAGCTCCAAGCTCAGAGACGGTTTTGCAGAGGGGACTTGCCTCGGGTGCAGAAAATTTAGGGGCACAAATTTTCAAATAGATAGTATACCCGTTATATTTATTTTGTAAAAAAAAAATCTATCAGAGGCAACGCTGTAGTGTTGCCTATAGTAAAGGCCATACGGATCCAATGTTTTATTGTTTATTATTATTATTGTTATTATTTTTTTCCAGAGGCACTTCATATGGAAGAGGTCGTCGTAGAAACTTGAAAGGGAGCTCATTCGATTGGAAATTGAGAGTTCTAGTGCCCTTTTTAATAGTCGAAAGTGATTGGAGGGCAACTAGCACCCCCCCCACGCCCATCATTCCCCCAAACACATCCAATCAAAATTTTGAGATAGCCATTTTGTTCAGCGTAGTTGATTTCCAGATAGAAAATATATTTCGAGGAGGACACTCTCCAACAATCCTCAGAACAAGGGTTTTAAGTTATGCCCTGGGGGCGTATAAGGTTTTTATAGAAGGCGTTGTCGTAGCAACTTCAAAACAGGCTCATTCGATTGGAAATTCAAAGGGCTAGTGCCCTTTTTAATAGTCGAAAGTGATTGGAGGGGAACTACCCCCCTCCCCCCCCCCCACGCCCATCATTTCCCCAAAAACATCCAATCAAAATTTTGAGATAGCCATTTAGTTCAGCGTAGTTGATTTCCAGATAGAAAATATGTTTTTGAGTAGAAAACTCCCCCACAACCCTCAGGGCAAGGGTTTTAAGTTATGCCCTGGGGCCATATAAGGTTTTTATAGAAGGCGTTGTCGTAGGCTTCAAAAAAGGCTCATTTGATTGGAAATTCAAAGGGCTAGTGCCTTTTTTAATAGTCGAAAGTGATTGGGGGGCAACTATCCCCCCCCCCACGTCCATTATTCCCCCAAACACATCCAATCAAAATTTTGAGATAGCCATTTTGTTCAGCGTAGTTGTTTTCCAGATAGAAAATATGTTTTTGAGGAGGACACTCCCTCACAAACCTCAAGGCAAGAGTTTTAAGTTATACCCTAGGGGCATATAAGGTTTTTATAGAAGGCGTTGTCGTAGAAACTTAAAAAATGCTCATTCGATTTTAAATTCAAAGGGCTAGTGCTCTTTTAATAGTCGAAAGTGATTTGGGGGCAACTAATCCTCTCTCGCGCCCACCTTTTCCTTAAACACATCCAATCAAAATTTTGAGACCTTCGTTTTATTAAACGTAGTTTTAACTTTTGAAAATTAGGTCTTTGAGGATGACAACTCCCCCACAGCCCTCAAGGCAAGGGTTGTAAGTTATGCCCTGGGGGCATATAAGGTTTTGTATAGACAACGTTTTCGTAGAAACTTCAGAAAGGGCTCATTCGATTAGAAATTTAAATTACTAGTTCCTTTTTAATAGCCGAAAGTTATTCTAAGGCAACTGACACCCCTTCCACGCCCACCATTTCTCCAAACACATCCAATCAAAATTTTGATATAGCCATTTTTTTCAACGTAGTTGAAAGTTCTGGAAATTATACGTTTGAGCAGGACACTCCCCCCACAGTCTTCAGGGGCAAGGGTTATAAGTTATTCCCTGGGGCATATATGGTTCTTATGGAAGGAATGCTCGTATAAACTTCAGAGAGGGCTCATTTGATTGGAAATTGAATGCTCTAGTTCAGTTTTTAAGAGTCAAAAGTGATCGAAGGGTAACTAGCCCCTCCCTCAAGCCCTTTTCCCCCAAAATACATCAGATAAAAATTTTGAGGTAGACATTTTGTAAAAAAAAAAATCAAGGGTCAGATAACAAAAACTCTGGGGTCGACACATGTTGTACAAACATAATATGTGTAATATAATTCGTTTCATAACTAATTAATCATTAGATAAAAATAAGTTATTTAAAATCAATGAATCAATACAAATATAGAGCATTGACCTATGACAATCTGTTCAGAAAATATTGAAAAAGTAGTCAATGAAAAACATTCACGCTAAACCTTATTTCGTTTCAGACGGATGGATAAACCTATCCGATAAAAATTTGAGGTGACTATTTTGTTAAAAATAGTTCAACCATCAGATATTAAAACTCCAGGGTCGACACAACCCCCCTGGGCCCAGAGACAGGCGTTGTAAATTATACATTGGGGATATATATGGTTCTTTTCCTACTGCGGCAATGGCGCTTTACTGAAAACTATATGGGCTTTTAACAGTCTTGGAATGTATAAACAACATCAAACTGGATATTTGATGCATACTGATATTAATTGTTCAAAGATCCATCAGTTCAAGGATTTATCTCACTGTAATTGTATTTTTGTTTTCAATGCTGTAAGAACTGAAAAAGAAAATATTTGTAATATAATTCGTTTTCCGTTAAGCGCCAATGACGCAGTAGGCTTTTGGTTTTTATCTACAGTTAGGAAAGGAGGTAGTATCCAAACACTTGTTTGTAGTGAAACTATATTCGTCTTTAACAACTTTAAAAAGAGCTAATAAATTAAAATTAATATTTGATGCATAATGATAGTAATTGCTGAAAACTCATCAGTTCAAAATGTTACTATAATTTTAATGTTTATTTTCAATATTAAGTACAAAAGAAAATATTTGTCATAAAATTGGTTTTCAGTAAAGCGCCAATGACGCAGTAGGTTTTAGACTTTTACAGTGAGAGAAGGAGGTCATACCCAAACTCTTGTTTGTAGTGATTTTTGTTCGTTTCAAGCTTGATTTGCATATTCAATTTAAGTTTCACTCGTTTTAAGATTTATTTATTAATTTACTTTAATATCTATTGTATGTTTGTTTGCATTAATTGTTTATTTAATGTCTGTTCGTTTTAAGTTTCATTTTTACTTCAATAGGAAAATATTTTTTTTCGTTTCAAGCTTGATTTTCATATTCAATCTAAGCATTACTTGCTTTAAGATCTATTTATTCATTTATATTATTACTTGTTGTATGTTTTTGCTATGATTGTTTATTTAATTTCTGTTCGTTTTGGGTTTCATTTATTCTTTAATAGTAATTTCTGGTCGTTTGGAGTTTGAATTTTAAAAGGTGTTTGTATCTGTTGAGATTAAGTTTAAAATGGCCTTTAC
The DNA here is from genome assembly GCA_027921565.1 of Artemia sinica. NCBI lineage: Eukaryota > Metazoa > Arthropoda > Branchiopoda > Anostraca > Artemiidae > Artemia > Artemia sinica. The sequence goes on along the minus strand of CM051264.1, from coordinate 6,827,161 downwards.
TTTTCTTTGAAAAACTTATTTTTCGGAAGTTTTTTTTTAAATTAATTAAAATAAAGTAGAGGGCGTTATTGGTAGTAAGTATAAGCAAATTGAATGCGAAGTTTTCCTGTTTCCCACATCTTTTCCAATATAAATTTTGTTAATGTTACAATTTTGTTAATAAATGAAACTATTATTCAAATTTGGCCTGAAAATGTTTGAGAGACAGGGGGTGGGGGGCTGATAAAGATATTGCCACGGGCACAAGAGGCCAGAACCGCCACTGTCCTAGTCCGGTCCTCTAAACGGCATACCGTTTGTTTTGGGAAGTTAATATAATTTTCATAGAATTTACCGGTTTTTTGTTGTTTTGAAAAATCCCCCCCCCCAAAAAAAAAATCCCGTAAAATAGATTCTTGTATACGTGCGTTAAAACTCTGGCTATATTTAATATGTCAGGTTGTCAAAATTTAAGAGTAATGCCTTGGTTCTGTTGTAATAAAGCCAGGCTCAAATTTTGTCACCTTTGGTACGCAACAAGGAAAAGCAGGAGACGTTAAACGCGTTATCATATTAACAACCTTTCTTTTTTCTCTTTTGTCTGGTTTAGTCTCATCTTCTTATCTGTTTTTGTTGCGACCTTAGAACTCCAAAACAGAAACAGCCCATAAAACTCCCGTCACATAGAAGGCTTATCTACGCAATTGAACGTATTTTTATGATGCATAAATATTAAAGTTGAATTGGTGAAATGAGTTATCTAAGGGAATTACGATAAAATGGCGTGCGCCATCATGTTAATTCATTTTAACCAAGTGTAATTTCTATTTCGTCCGATATGATTTTGGACAAATTTCTCAGGTTAAAAAGGAAGGCAATAAAAAGTTATTTTTAGTCTCGGACTAAAATCAACATTTCTATCTTTCAGTTTAATAAGTTTGTTTATAAAGGCTTCATCTACGCTTATGAGCTTTTTGTAGGTAGCTTTAAAGTTAATTACTTTAAATTTTTTTTAAAATCATCATAAAAAGCCGATTTCTTTTGACGTATATATTGTTATTATCAAACTCCAATGTTATATGTTATACATGCTATCAAAACTCCTTTTGTAGAGTTTTTGTCACTATTAGAACAAGCCATTCCTTATTTACAGTTTATTACCACAAACTGTGTGACTATTTTTACCCGTTTTATGTTTGACATCGCTGCTTACTTTTCTTCTGAAGTGTATTTTGGAAAACACCTTTTTCTAAATCAATTAACTAGAAGAGTTTTTTTATTGAAAAAAGGGAGCTCTGCTTAGGTATTTTACTTCTATTTTTCTGACTGTTATATTAAGAAAAGCGTGATTCCGCCTAAGAATCCAACTTGGTACATGTGCATTTTATGGTACACACCGCTATATACTGTACAAGGAACTACTAATGGAAACCCGTCAAACGGGTATTTGCAAGAGAGAAATGACTTAAAATTGCGTTTACAATATGATTTAAAACTGTTGTTTTTGGGGGTTAGGGGGGGGGAGGTACCTAGATTAGGACACATTTAATATATGCTAGTCTATACCCCCCACCCCCACCCCTAATGTGCAAATATATAGCCCAAATTTATTTCTAAACTATTATATATTCATCCTATTTTATTTCATTAGCATTAACCAAACTTGACTTCTTTTGCGTGTACCATAAAATTCATAATTACGTCTAACTTTCTACTAAATCATTTTCTTTCTTTTTTGGGGGGGGGGGATTTTTTGTTAGATCTATATCAAAGGGTCCGTGTTGGGATAAAGCTTTGAAATTTACGGTTTCTGACAAGACACCATGGATCAGAAACTAGTTTTTTACTTCTAATTGCATTCAAGGGCGGATCCAGGACCTTTTTAGGAGGGGGCGTAAAATAGGTTGATCCGATTGACTTGCGTTAGGAGCAAGTTTAATTAGCGCAAAATTGCGTTTAAATAAGTAAATTACATTACTTTAGACTACGTTGGGGGGGGGGCGCCCCTCCCCCTGGATCCACCACTGATTGCATTCAGTTGTACCTCTGTCATATTTGATAATTACCCTTTGGAATGGTTTTGTTAATTGAAATAAGCATTTAATGGCAGGAACTATAGCCTGATCAACGTAACTATCTTTGGTTTAATTGTTACCTATCCATTCACCTACCCAGAATCATGTATTTTTAGACTTTTTATTAGAGAGCAGGGCTATATCCATTTGAGGATACGAGGTTTAACCCCCCCCCCTGAAATTTTTGTTCGATCAGTAAAAACGTAAAAAAATTGATTATAAACAAATTTTTTATGTGTTTTTCAAATTTTGTTCCATGTATCCCCCCCCCCTCCGAACAAAACCCTTGATACGACCTTTTTATAGAGTGATTTAAATTTTCTTGGAAGTATTCCATTTTTATCTGATATATTTTTCAACTTATTTCTCAATAAAAAAGAAACAATTTTCGAAAATAATTATGTTCGGTAATTTAATGAAGCTATTTCTCAGCTACCGCATGGTAGCAAAATCTTGCCTTACATTGAAACATTAAAACCGCAGAAAGGTAGAAAAATCACATACAAAAGTAAACCGAACGCAAGAAAATTAAACGTTAAAAAGGCTATTTATAAAGGGATATACGCATATAAACTGAAGTATTTTGTGTGCCATCGCTTTTTTGCGTGCACTCAAAAATAAACTGTACTAACCAAGCTATTAAATAAAAAAAAACAAGTTTTTTTTAACCGAAAGTAAGGAACGACGTTAAAACTTAAAACGAACAGAAATTATTCCGTATATGAAAGGGCCCTCCTCAACGTTTTTGAATTAATGCAGGTTTTGATTTTGGCTCACCGTACATGAATAATTAAAATAAAATTTGCATATTAATTTTACTTATATTTGGTTAAATGGCTTTCTCGAAACTTGTTTAATTATATTTACGAACGTTTTTATTAGTAATAAATATACGTAACTTACGAATTAACTTACTTAACGAACTTCTATATTCATAGATTTTTAATACGTATATTAGGGGGTTCGCCTCCTAGTCAATACCATGCTGTTTAAGCTGAATTTTGAATTTTGTGCCGATTCTTTAAAAATGACCTCTTAATCACAAAGGCCGCTAATTAGAATAAATAGCTCTTATGAAAGTACTAAAAAATCTTTGGCTTAAAGAGAGAGGTATTGATTAGGGGGTGAACCCATTCATATACTTAATATTTTCTGTTCGTTTTAAGTTTTGATGTTGCTCCTTACTTTCAGTTGAAAAACATGTTTTTTTATTTAATTTCTGATCTTTTTTTTAAATAATGCTTGGAAATCTGGCGCCCCCTTCATAGCAATGTCCCTTCCCCCATGAAAACTTCCTTCATGGAAAGATCCTCCCACATAACCTCCGACCCCCCCCCCAACTACCAGAAAAAATCCCCCCTGAAAACGTCTGTATACTTCCCAATAACCAATACTATATGTTAACATTGGTTAAAGTTCATAACTTTCAGACCTTCCCCCGGGGACTTTGGGGGATTAAGTCATCCTAAAAGACATATTTATCATATTTTCGACCATGCTGAACAAAATGGCTATCTCAAAATTTTGATCTGGTGACTTTGGGAAAAAATTAGTGTTGGAGGGGGCCTAGTTGCCCTCCATTGTTTTGGTCACTTAAAAAGGGCATTAGAACTTTTAATTTACTCTCGAATGAGCCCTTTCACGATATTCTAGGGCCACTGGGTCTATACGATCACCCCTGGGAAAAAAACAAACAAAACAAATAAACACGCATCCGTGATCTTTCTCCTGGCAAAAAATGCAAAATTCCACATTTTTGTAGATAGGGGCTTGAAACCTCTACAGTAGGGTTCTCTGATACGCTGAATATGATGGTGTGATTTTCATTAAGGTTCTATAATTTTTAGGAGGTCTTTCCCCTTTTTCGAAAATCAGCCAAATTTTCTCAGGCGCGTAACTTTTGATGGGTAAACTTGATGAAACTTATATATTTAAAATCAGCATTAAAATCGAATTCTTTTGATGTATCTATTGGTATCAAAATCCCGTTTTCTAGAGTTTCGGTTACCATTGAGCCGGGTCGCTCCTTACTTTCACTTCGTTACCACGAACTGTTTGATAAACATGAAAGGTTAGGCAGGATAATCCTGGGACAATGAATATGAACATAAGATACGAAAAAAAAATATAAAAAAAAAGTGCAATTATTGAGTCGTGACAACAAGCGAGGAAAAGTTTAAGCTGCTAATAACAAGGGAAGGGAGGGAGAGGTAGGCACATTTTAAAAGTAGACGCCTTGTATTTCTCAAGGAAGCTTTGAAAAAGAACTTCCAGCTAGACATTGATAAGGTAGAGCTAGAACTGACATAAATACTCCCATATACTGTCAAAACAATAACTTAATATAAATAACTTCCAAATTCGAAACCTTGCTGTCAATTTGAAGATTTAACACTGAAAATAAACCTGCTTTCAACATTTTGGCCACTTACTATAGGGCTCTTATTTCAGAACAATCCTCGAAAGCCTCCTTTAACTTGTACAAACTGTGGAACGGCAAATACTACTCTTTGGAGAAGAAGTAGCACAGGAGAGCCTCTGTGCAATGCATGTGGATTGTACTTTAAACTTCACGGGGTCCCGAGACCACAAGCGATGAAAAAAGACACAATACAGGTACTTGGTTTTTGTGTTTGACATTTAAAAGCTATTTTGTTTGTCGAAACTGTAAACTGTTTGTGTTTAGTGTAAATATTTAGTGCTAGAAAAAGAAATTGTTGGGTGACAGGCATGAAAAAAAACGCACCACACACTCTTGTACGGTTCTGAGAAAAATTCATTTGCACCCTTCCCCAAAAGACAAATTAACAAGTCCCTTAACCCCTCTCTCCTAAAAAAAAAAAAAAACCTTTAAAAGATTTCAGCATTAAAACATTCGTTTTAATGGTCGGAACCAACTGGACTTTTATTTTCAAAGTATTCATCACAAATATTGGTTTCACCTACCCCTTTTGTAACGTCACGTGATTAGCTAGACGTTACAGATAACCACCAATAATAGAAAGCAAAATATAGCAGTTTCTTGTCCCAAATATATGAAAATTTTGACAGGTATTAACAGTAATTGACCCTTGCTTAGGCAGTCTAATTTTCCTGTCACCCCATAGAAAAAAAAGTCTTCTGGGTGAATGCTCAGTTTGTTTCCGTATTAAGTAAAAAAACAAGTTTTTTCAACTGAAAGTAGTAAGGAGCATCATTATAAATCAAAAATTAAAAAATTAAATTAGCTGGTACCCATGTGAGAAGTCAAGTTTGGTTAATCCTAATGAAATAACACAAAATATGATGAAAATATAATAGTTTAGAAACAAATTTGGGCAATATATTTGCACATTAGGGGGTGGGGGGCTGTATATATTAAATACGTAACCGGTACTCCTTTAGTATACCTACTCTTTTATGTATCTCAAACTGGAGACGCGTTGAAAAACCCGTTTTTTACGGGATGATACAAGACACCCCTGTAGAGAAATACAATGTATAGCGTGGTTTTAATTGCGTATACGATATTTATAGTGTTGTTTTTTTTTGGGGGGGGGGAGGTACCTAAGTTAGGTTAGGATATGTATTTAATATATACTATGGTTTCCCCCACCCCACCCCCCTAATGTGCAAATATATGGCCCAAATTTGTTTCTAAACTATAATATAGTCATCCTATTTTATTTATTTCATTAGTATTAACCTAACTAACAATATATGAAAGAGTAGGTATACTAAAGGAGTACCACATAACCTAACCTAGGTATCTTTTTCCCGCTAAACCCAAAAAAACAATAGTTTAAATATTGTAAACGCAATAACAAACCACAGTTTGCGATTCAATTCTCTATTGACAGATATCCGTTTGACTATTTTCCTTTAGCATCTTCCCTATACAATATATCGCGTGGGTACCAGCTAATTGAAAAGTACCCAAAATAATATAGTCTTCAAAGAAAACTTCAGGAAAATATTCTCCTAATTTTCAGCTGAAAATGGTAATTACATATTTTACCCCTGTGGTAGGGGAAATAGTTTATTTATTTTAAGCTCAATTCTGCTGACCAGGAAAATATTGTTTCCCATTTCTTATTGAAAATGGAATGGAATTGAATATTCGGCCAAAGAAAGATGTACGGTATTTCCCAGCCATTGACAAGCAATTCGGCTACCGAAGTGAAATTTTACTCTTTTTAGACCTTACATGAAAAAAAATCAATTAATGAAGAAACAAACCTTTTAGCATTCGAAAAAAATTAATGCATTCTGACCTCAATTTCTTTTGATCAGAAAAATCAGAAGGGACTTGAATGTCCAGCCAAACGAAAACATTTTTTTCATAGACCCACCTACCAAAGGGAGTTTTGACTCCTGTTAAACTTTACCTTAAAAATTCAATAATTAAGGCCCCTTGATGTCATTATTGCTCATTCTAGGTAAAAAAAAGGACTTGTTTTCCTTTAAAAATAAATTTGTTTATTCCTATAAATTAGTAATAATATTTAATATTGGCTATTGTTAGCAGTTTTGGCTATCTACCTTTCTAGAAGGTTAGTTGATATAACTGTCTGTTTCATAAGTATCCAAACTATTATTAAATTTGTGTTAAAATTCAAAGGGAAAAAAGACGCCAAGTGACTTTTTTTTTCAAAAGAGATGAAGAATACTGTCAAACTGTTATCAAATTTCTTGGACTTGGAGCAAATAGAAAACCATGTCTCACCTTCTGTGAGCTGTATCTGCTTACTTTCAGTTAATTTACAATCTAGAAATACCTATTCGTAATTTGAAAAGAAGCTTTCCGAAAATCACGACTTCGGAGTTCTTCTGTCTCTACAGGGCGTGAATTTGGATTTTGGCACTGTCTTTTTTCTTGTTTTGAAATTTCAACATAAGTGTCCACAGAATGTAATAATTTTCTGCCTAGCTTTCATCATTATTCTTGATGATAACTTGCACATATCAAACGACCTTAGAAACCGGTCTTTCAACGTGTGTCTACAGAAAAGTCAACATATCAGGGAATATGTGATCTGTGGATACTGAATGGATTCCGGCATGGATTACTGAATGGATTCCGGCGGGATACTAGCATGGATTCCGGCAAAACCGATCATGCGCTGATCTTGTATTTACTCTTAGAATGCTGCTAGAAGAAGCGAATGAATGGCGCAATAAGCTTTACTTGGTCTTTATAGACTTCGAGAAAGCTTTCGACTCGGTTCATCGCCAAACGCTTTGGAAGGTTCTGCAATACTAAGGTATTCCTGATAAGCTCATTCGAATCATTGAAGCCTTCTACAAAGACACAGAATGCTGCGTGAAGACAAGTGACGGGAGCACCCGTTACTTTCGTATTTTTACAGGGGGTGAAACAAGGCTGTGTGCTATCACCACTGCTAGTTATTCTTATCATTGATTATATTCTCCGGACCTGCGATGGACATGGGATCCAGTTGGGTAATAAGACACTCGGAGATGTTGATTTCGCTGACGATATCAGCCTCCTAGAGTCCTGCAAACAAAAGCTCCAGCATTATCTTAACCAAGTCAGGGATGCTGCCGAACCTTTTGGCCTTAAGATAAATACCAACAAAACAAAAAGTATGGCGAACACTGGATCTCCACTCGACCTACGATGCAATAACCAGACGATAGAGCAAGTCGTAGAGTTCCAGTACTTAGGAAGTACCATCCACAATTCAGGATCGTGTCAGCGAGAAGTCAAGTTAAGAATCGGCCGGGCTACTCCATCTTTCAGGAAACTGTCTCAAATTTGGCGCAGCCAGAGGTACTCTCTCCAACTCAAGCTGAGGGTGTTCAACAGCAACTTCCTCTCAACGCTTTGCTATGGTTCTGAAGCTTGGCACATAGATCAAATACTTGAAAAGAAACTTCTCGCGTTCGAAAACATTTGCTTAAGGCGTATTCTAAATATCCATTGGTTTCAAAAAGTAACAAACGCTACTATACGACAGAAGACTTCTCAGCCACTGGTAACCAAAGTGATCAAATATAGGAATTGATACCTTGGTCATGTGATCCGCATGTCCGAAACTTGACTACCGAAGGTCGTCCTTCAGTAGCAGCCACGTGGTACCAGAAGAAGAGGACGCCCCAAAAATACCCTACGACGCAGCTACTGGGCTGTCCTCGCAAACCTCAATGCCTCAATCCAACCTGAATGGGAAGATGTATGGGCGGCCGCAGCGATGAGAGATGACTGGCGACTCTTCTTGGATGCCCTAAGCACCTCTGGAGGCACAGGATTATCTAAGGTCTAAGGTAAGGATACTGAATCTACTTTCTGCTGAACGCCAATAAAATTCTTCTTCTTCAAGGTGCAACCAAAGATATTTTGACGTGTCAGTAGAAACACAATCTGTGCCCTAAACGCTGATCTTGTGGAGTCGTAACGTCTTAGCGCTAAATATTTGGAGCAAGAGCAAGCTGTAATTAGTCTTAAAATTTATTAAAACAAAAATTTATTTCACAATTAAAATTGTTCACCTTTCCGGGGTTGTGTTTCCAACCGTAATCAAATTTAGTTTTTTCAGAAATAAAGTTTTTGAAGTTCCTGCTAAAATAGGACTGTTCAGGAATTTGCATAATATATCTTTCCCTTCGTGCAAAAAAAATTCAATTTTTAGCCGATCTATTTCATTTTGCTTCATCGTTTCATGCATTTAAAAATGATATATGCGTATAAATTCAATTTACCTCTTAAAAGCCAATATTGTTTTTGTGTGTCCGCCTTACTACGTAATCAAAGCTAGGGTGCAGACTTCCAAATTCCTCCATCTTTGGTTCCTCTTATACTTGTAATATTTCATTATTTGATTAGTCGATAGACAGTGTCGCTAATAATCCAATATGCCTTCATTTTATAGAGGGGACTTTATATCATTGTATATTTTTTCAGACACGAAAAAGGAAGCCTAAATCACCCTCGAAAGCCGAGAAGAAGCCCAAAGCTCCAAGAATCAATATACAACAAGAACTGTTTTTTGACCACCGACAAATATCCTCCATATCAAATGAAACAGCGTCATTGAGTGCTCACGAAGATAAAATTTCTGGAATACTCCATCGTGGTACGTTATATTCAAACATTTTTATTTTATAAAAAAACAAGTCATGGATAGAAAGGAGCGATAGAAAATAAGGAAGTATATTCTTGGGCTTAGCCATTGAGCTATTAAAAGAGAGACAACCTCCTGTAAGCCTCCAGGAAGTCTTCCAGTAAACCTCATTCAATTTTTTCAGGCTTACGTAAAACGGACAAACTGAAAGTACGCCTCACATAGCAAATAATTCTGACGAAGCTCAGTTAAAAGTACGAGATATGACTGGAAAGTTTTAAGAGTTGACTTATGATTTAAAATGGCAGCAATTACAGTCTATTTAAATTGATTTCTCTAGTTATCTACTAAATGAACACGCTGATTCAAATGGTGTCACGACATGTAAAAGCTTTCCTGAACATTGTTTACCCTAGGCTACAAAGAACTCTCGGCTCATTTGCTTGGATATCGTCAATTGAGTCAAATCTGTCCCCTTTCAGTGACGGTTTCAATTTGCGAAAAAATAGCTAAGAATTGGCGAATATGAGCTGAGGAAGCACAAGAATGTTGAATTTGGCCAGAATTCCTCCAATGAGAAGACACAGTGCACAGGTTCGCTGTCAGTGTGGAAAACCTGTTTTTCTCTATCTGTAGGGAAGGCCTTTTCCCCGACACGTAAAATCTAGAGGCTCTACGAGTATTCCGGTGTTCATCGTATATCCACAAGGGACAAGTTCATCAGGCGAGATACCCATAAAATCAAAAAAAAAACCTGAACATTGTCTTCTCACCCGACAGAATCCGTCGCGCTTTCTTTAGTCTTGATGAATTGGCTCGCTTCCGCTGAGAAAACCTTGCCTTTGACTCTGCGTACCTTAAAACCCATTATCCATCACTTGTTGATAGCCTATTCAATAACTCTGGATTATTTTGGCTTGATCAAAAAGTTCAATAGGCATTTTATTCTGAGCCTCTGACAACAATTTCGGATAAAATTTAGAGGATGCTCGACACGTGTTCAAACCATTTGTTAAAAATGCCTCAACTGCATTATAAATCCAGTTGTAGGTCTCCAGCCACCTCCATGGTTTTAGATCTACGGTCCGACTGTACTACATCAAGAAACTCTACAATATTTTCGTTTTTTTGTGCGGAAAGATGGCCAGACCGCTGGTCATCTTCGACTGACTCTTGACTATCTTTCAATCCGTTAAACTGGGTAAGTACATTTGAAAGGGTTATTCATTTTCTCGAACAGCTCTTTTAGAGTTCTTTTTTTTAATCTATCTTACCTCTTAGTCGACGTTCCATAGCTTTCCACTTTTATAATTCCTCACATACATAATTTTTTCTCTCCTAGTACATTTTATCTACCTTTTTCCTAAAAACTTTTTCTTTCATTCATACGATTCTCCATCCATTAATTTACCATACAACAATTTCAAAATTCTCATTCTAGCTACCCACGACGTAAGGGGCTGCTCCCATTCATTAGGCCTATAACATATAACATTAAAATATAAATTTACAATACGTATACGTGTTTGTACTTTAAAATACATTCTCTTTTCTTATAACACTTAAACACTTTTCGCTATATTTACATAAGTAAGAAAAATTAAAAATATAACACCATTTTTTTCAATACATCACATTTCAACACACTACTCTCGCTGGGCCTTGCGTTGTTAGGTAGCTACAACAATCCTAAAAAAAATCCCAAAAATCAAATATTTCACAATCCAGGTGAATCGTATCCCCTTCAACATATAAAGTAAAACAAATGACCAAATGTGAAATCTATCATCTAAAAATTCATAAAATCCTATACAGAGTTCTTAAGTCCCATAAATATTTATAAAAGTTTGAAACAAAATATCACCCGAGCATGATGTACCAGTTTTCCATCCATTTTACTCAACTGATAGTCCGCCAAGCTACGCGTACTCACCTGCACTCGGACAGAGTGCTGCGCTGTATGGAAAATTACATATCTGTACTTGTTCCAAAATATATAGAGAACACACCAAGTCATTGCTTCCACGCAAGGGGCAACATATCAACCTTTCCTGAGGTGCAGGGGTGCCATCATTTTTGAAACTTTCCTATTACATCTTTGTATAAAAAAAAGAAACAGCAAAATAGTCTCTTAGTGTTGCACGTAAACATTCATTGAGTCTAAAAGTTATTCTATCTTTAGGCCCTACTTGTTCTTATAAAAATATGATTACTACTATTAGGATTATTAGGATAATTTTTATTCCTGGTAAGACGGAACAGCATCAAAGTGAGGGGTAGAAACACAGGAACATGGTAACTCCTTCTGAAAATCTTCCTCACTCCTTGCAAATCAGGAGAGAGCCATCCTCTTTTGTATTCAGTTTCCATTACCATCCCGAATAGCTCTTCACCCCCATTATCCCCCTCTTCCATATTTGCCAAGTCAAAAATACAAAACAGTTTACAAATTGTACCTCATCGTTGATGATGATTCTGATAAAAAGATTACGATACAACTGTCCCGGAGCAAAAATAATAAATGTGACTTTCACAATTTGTGTTTGAATTCCACGAAAGATGGTAACCAAGTACCATTTGAGAAATAATATATTTACTGTGTTCCGTGTTCAGACAGTCTTATTAAAACTAAATCTCAAAATGGTTATCAACAACCTGAAAAAACATTCAATTTCTACTTTGGCGGGATTTTGAAATTAGTTTATAAGTTTATAAATATAATTGAGCACCATCTCGATTGGGGACGTATTATTTTTTCAGAATATTGCATTGTATTAAGTTGAGTGAGTTTTTGAGAAAGTTTGCGGAGGAGGGGATTTAATAAAAAATACTGTAAAAACCCATCAAAAATTGGTTTATATTCACTTTTTATTACGTTATTACGAGCCAGACAAACATTTCAGGGAGGGTCCGAATTGTTCTTTTTATGTAACTTAGCGTCTTAAAAATAACGTCTTAAAAACTTTTAAAAATATCGACGTATTAAAGACTTAAAAATAACCACAGTCTTGTCTTGCTTGTCTTTAATTAGCCTACTATTAAAACCATCTTTTTTGACTAGAAGCGTATTCTCAAGTGCTTTTTATGACTAAAATGCCCGTTTTAACAGCTCTTGTTCTGTCACTTTTAATGATGAATGTGTGCCGACTCCAAATTCAGAAATCCAGCTCCAAAAGCTTACCTAGCTTTAGCATGAATTATAATTGTATTAAGTTGAGTAAGTAAAATCATTCATTCATTCAAGCAATGGGGGGAAGGAGCGGGAGAAAATGAAATCATATGCTAATTCTAAAGGATTAAGTCAAATATATTAAGTTTCTCAACATATTCAACGATTTCTATGCGGAAGAGTACCTTGGCAGACGGGCATAAGATATTTGAAACACTATAGAGATTTTAATACTTTTTCCCGCTTTGCTTTCAATCAAATTTGTAAATTTTTGTCGAAAAGAAAGGTTCAGAGATTGTAATCATGCACAAGACCATATCCAGGGGGATACCCAGTCCTTCTTTTATTATTTTTGTCCCCCCCCCCCTCCCCCTTCTGCAAACATGGAAGATGTTCAGTAAATGTATACAAAATTTTATAACTGACAAAGGGAAAGGTGAACACACTACTCATTTTTTTACGCTCTTCCCAATTATAATAATCAATACACTCCAAAATGCTCTTTCCCCCCTGGTCTACTCATATATAGCTCAATAAACATTTAAAATAAAATAAAAAGACACAAAACTATGAAATTCTCACTTTATAATATGCTGGATATTTTTATTAATCAGATTGTCTTGTTTCCTTTCATAACTATACAGTTTTTAAAATCATTTCAAGTAATGTTTTGGTAAATTACACACTCATTTATATACAGAGATAAATTCCAGACTGAGAAGATGGCCGGTTTGATATAGGAGCTATAACGTGTGACTAAATTGATGCAATGGAGAAACATATTATTAGGGCTATGTGTGCATATTATTAGAGCTACAAATATACAGTTTAATTACAAATATTTTTGGGATTTGGGCTCTAAAAGCGCAACAATTTTACCCTAAAACCCCCGATAAGCCCATACTTGATAACCTTTTTTTTTTTAATTAAATATCACTGTTCAACTGTCGATTGGACTTAACTTACTTATGTTATTCGATTTGCTTTTTCAGACGTCAACTCTAACGAAGATACCTACGTTCAATCAACTACTACTGACTGCTTTGAGAAGCAAGAGAATACTAGCCAGTTTACTATAAACGCACCTTTAATTCAAAGACATAATTATGTTTATCCTGATTCTGTCTCAACATACGAGAATAATCATGTCTACCAGGCTAGTGACATCTATAAAACAATAAGTAATGTGCAAGATGTCAGTGACAATTATAGATATGAACAATTTCAAAGCCAGTATGATCCTCCATATATTAACGCAGAATTTTCGTCTCAGTATGGTCACACCCGTTTTGACGGAAAATCAGAATGTGCAGAAGTATCCCACTTCTATGAACATCAGCAACATAACTATGAGAATACAATTGTAAAGCCAGAAATGGGCTACGACGATCATTCATCAAGTAATGATATAAGTACGAGCAGTTCACCGTAAAACAGGTTTTGAGCTGGAACTATTTAGATTTGTTACTCAGCTTGACCAAATCTGTTCTGATGGTTTCTCCAGTGTTTTTGAGGTTCTTACACTTGTCAAGTTGGTTCCATCTTTAAGTTCGGCAGGAAGTCAAAAACATTTTATATTCTCCAATAATGATCCATGAAATGGAACTGTAAAACTCAGGAATGGCTTATGATGATCAAAATCAGTTAATTACGTAATTATAGGTTGTGAGTCAGTACGGTACTAGGCTGTGTAAAATAAGCTATATGTGAAGCTGAGTAGAATTTCCAGTTTTTCTAGTGGTTTTAAGTTCTCTGGTGATTCACTTCCTCGTAAATTGTGAATAAGATTAACTGCGTAGTATATTCCTTCATTTTGTGAAAGAGGGCTTTCACTTTTTGCTTTCACTCTGATTTCACGCTGTAAAAGAGTTAGACCTTTGTTTGGGGTATCATTCTCCTTCATTAGCTATTCTGATAAATCAGAATTTAAGCTCATGAGGCTGAGTCAATCGGGTACGTCAATTGTCGTATGGGCCCTCCCTTATCTCGGACAGAGTTATAGCTTATAGCAAATTTTTATAGACTCGCCTGTTTTGTTTATAACCGAACAAATTTCTATCAATCATTTAATAAAGAATGAGTCTATTATATATATATGTTTTTAAATCATGGGGAGTAAAAGCGGGAGTAAGTTTCTTATTTTGCAAGGTGTTTATGTTAACAGAAAATGATATATTTCTTACTCACTTTGGGTTCCGTTTGTTTCTTAAATCCAAGCTACGCTAGGTATACTATATTATTTAAAGCCTCTTTTAACTAAAGCTTTTTCTTTAAAACAGAAAAGTTGGAAAATAGTTCATCTAGCCTATCACAAACCACTAGAAAAGGGCCAAGAAAAACATTGTGATTTCTTGCCAATTTTTTCCCATTGTGCTGCATTTTCAAAAGCTTTTCAGTGGGTATGGAAAGGTTAAAATAAATTCAAATAAATTGCTATGAGCTCTTATTTCATTGCTGTTAATTAAGTGGCAGATTCATTGCTAATAACTAAGAAGCTATAATTTTATGTGTAGTACTTACATAGATATTTGATAATATTTGACTGTGTTTGTTATAGATTACGGCCAGCTCAATCAGGACACTATAGATGGGTTTGGAATTTTTACGATTAGGAATAACGGGTTTGTACATGGAGAGGGGGGGAGGGCAAGGGTTGCAGGACTTAACTCCTGAGTTGAAGACTTTCACGAATTTTTCATTACTTTTCTACAGTAAACATGCTGCTTAATGCCGTATGAAAACTGGGTATTACAAAATATTGAAGCGGTTTAAATATGTAAATTTTTTTAGTTTATGGGTCCTCTGAGCGCTTAAATGAACTAAATGTGTAAAATACGCATGTCGCCGCCATTGCCTCTACCCAAGACACTACTTACGACACGTCCTTGTTGAAACTGGTCAACCTAGATCGAGCCTGGAGCTTCAGTATTGGGATTCTAATATCGTTTATATGGTAGGGCATTCTTGATAATAGAGGTACGGGGGGGGGGGTTAAGGTGTAGAAATTTTTTGGAAAGTATGTTGTCCCAAAATTTTATATCAAAACCAGGGTTTATATCTCAAAGTGAAATGTCAAACTCCGCTCCCTTTTTCCACTTCCTAAACTAAAATTTTATGTCATGTCACTTGTCATTTCACATGTCACTTGTAACTTCGCAAATTTTATTGCTCCAGCCAATTCAGTTTGTAAATTCAGTTCAGTTCAGTTTGTAAATGGTTGATCTGGCCCTTAGTTATTAGAAGAAATCCTTGGAAAAAGAGGAGGATGTGAGTGTGGTTTCTAGTTCAAATTCACAAATTCAATCTCAGGTTGAAGTTTCGAATCTCCTAATTTGATTAATTTTATTTTTGTTTTGTTGTGTTACTGCAAATAAACGAGGGCGTATAATCCACTGCCTATATAATTTACAGCTAATGCCAAAGATAGATTTAGGAACTTGTAGACATTTTAAGATTAATTCGAGAGTTTATAGAATTTCAGTAGTTCTATATTTAGAAGTTGGAGTTCAACTGGTAGCAAAGGTATATACCAAGCTCTTGAAGTTCGTGAAAAAATATTGTGCTTCATTTTTTTTTTTTTTTTTTTTTGTGAAAATTAAATTTAAGAGTCGGAGAAGATTTGAGTTCAAAGGCTACTGACTGGATTGTACCCAGAGTAAAATTGGTATGTTTGTAATTAATAATTAGCTTATACTGGTTTGCTTGTTATGTAATTTTTGGTAATGTTTGAAGTAGTTTGATTTGTAGTTTCTGTTTTGAATTTTGTATTTGCTTGTAATTGCTTTTACCATTGCCAGTTATTTATTTGATTTTTAGCAGCTTAATTGATAGTTCGTATTTATTCGTGCTTTATGGTTCTCTCTTTAACAATTAATAAGTATTTTTGACGTTGTTAGCGGACGAAATATATTAATTTTTCTAGTTTTACGTGTTTTATGTGTGGAATATGCACAACAATGTACATATAATAATTTCGCTTTTATTGATTATATTCCAGTTCAGCACTTCATTGTTCATTAACCTCCATTAGTCGCCCTTTTCCTCACCATCGTTACTGGTTAATCAACATTACTGTTAATTCACTAGCAGTGATGCCTTCCGGGTGACAAGCATAAAAATAGCATAGTGTATACTCTTGTATTGGGGGGGGGGGAGGTCGGAGAAACTTTTGCTTCTCCCCCCTGAAGTTGTCTTTACGATCCCTTTCACCAATAAGAATGCCCCTGATATCTTCAACTCGATATCCACGTTCGTGAGAAAAACATGGTAGACTTGAATTTGACCCCCAAAAATTTCAGAATTTGACCCCCCTGCCCTTTGTTGGAATTCCTAGTCCACCTGAACGTGCAAATAGTTGAATAATGATTTTCCTCCACAAAGGAGATTTTAAACCCAAAGGGAATATATTATCAAAATTTAAATTTTTACCACCGTAAAAAAAAACAACTAAAGAAACACCGGAATCCCAACCCTGACTCCAAGAGTAAGAGTCTGAAGCTCTAAATTTACCATCTGAACTAGCCGAAACTCTTAATTAGTTTTGTACACTTTTTATATACGAAACAATGGGTTTCCTACAAACACATTATCTCTAGAGTTACAGACATTTAATATATATGTATGAAGTTAATATATGGCCATGGGTAAATTTTGTGCAATGAAATTTCTATAGGTCTTTTTATATCAAATGATGACCTCCTCTGTCTTTATTTTGGCTGCAGTAATTAAAAAAAAACATTGTGATATTATTTAGAAAATTGGGTTTTCATCCCATCCCTATAAACAAGGAAAGTTCTACGAATTATTTCGATGTGCTTTTTCTTATATTAATTCTATCTCAAGGTATTCAAACTTTATTTTTAAATAAGCTTTGTCCTTTCTTTTGGGTCGCAGAAATAGCTGAAAATCAGTGGTATGTAATCCTAGTTATATTTTTTTATATCTATGATTCCTTAGAAAAAATATCTTTACTTCTTACAATGCGCTACTTCATTAAGTAGTCAAGAAACTCCAAATTTATTTTTCAACTTTTCCAGGCCTACAAATTCGTGTTGTATTTCATTGGTATTTTATTTCACGGTAATTTCATTCTAGGGTGATTTTGATAATTGATGATGGTAAGGCGATAAGGGGGATGGATCTCAACTAATCTGCAAGAGGTGCTCATCTCTTCTAGAGTCAATATTTTATGATAGCCCTTATAACCTTGTGGATGACTATGTAAAAAATGAAAAAAAAATGATTTAGGAAGAAAACAAATGCACATTAAAGGCTGACTGATGAAAGGCTGAATGATGGCAAAATGATGATTCCATAATTAACAGTGGTTTGATGATAACCCCCCCCCCCCCTTCCCTCACCCGTATGTCCCAGAGTTTCAAGATTTTGCGATATGTGATGTAATATTTTGTATCTTTCATATAATTTGCCTAGTTTAGTGCTGTTCTTCCTTCTGGAATTATTCAGGGAAAAGGTTTTTACGTATCTGCCAAATGGCTTGTACAAACTTTCATAAATATTTAGTAATATTTTATTAAAACATTTTTTTGATCCGAGCTTATAATTCAGTTAAAAAAATTAAGTATTTCTTTCACAAAATAAGATGAATTCCTAGAATTCTAGTCTGTTGTGAAGTTCGCCTGTATCGCAAATTAATTTTTTTTTTTGAATAGCAAATAGAATGAGTTACAAGAATTATTAAAAGGCTTTAAACGCGTATTTAATTATTTCACGATATATGCCTCGTTTTATAATTGACTCTTAAACAAGAGCGGTCCAACTTTTCTATTTAAATTGAGAACTCTTCGTTTGAAAGCAGGTATATATGAAAATAAACAGCCAATAGAGGCTTAGTTTCAATGGATTCCCCAATTTTGTCATTATAATCAGTAATTGCAAAGTATTTAAGACTTCTGAAACGTCATACGTTTCGACAATGAGACGGGAAACTATTTTCTTTAAGGAAAAACCACACAGAAATAGGGAGTACGCTTGTAATATATTTTGTGATATATATTGTCATATATGACAAGAAGTGAGTTTTTTTTTTAAGGAGAAACCACATAGAAGCAGCGAGTATACTTGTAATATGTATCTTGACTGAAATATTTTTTTTTATTTTTACTTCAAATTTTTCCGCAAAAGAACCAATCATGTTTTAAAAAGGCGGAGTTTTTGTCTCTTTAAATTGCATTCCCTGTTAGTCTAGATTTTTCGCTAAGAATTAGCTACTCGAAACATTAGTTCACCAGTTTTAAAGAGGTGTGGTACTCTTCTGTCCAGAGATAAGAAATGTTGCGATTTAATCGCGAAAATATTTTGCAAAAAATAAGCCACGAAATACACGAACATTTTCACACAGAAATACAGGGCAGCATTTTTTTCCATTTGGAAATACCCTTTGTTGTACGTGGAATTTTCTATGGTCACACAAACTATTCACAAAACTTAGCTATTGATGATGGTGGTGAAAGAGTGAACTAATAGGATTTAGTTTGTTAATGGTGCTCAATTGGAATTTAGCTTTGAAAAGATTTTGGTATTTTGTTGATAAATTAGTTAGTTATTGAATGTATTTTTGCACCTGTTGGTTGATAACTCACTAGGTTGTGAGCTTTGTATTGTGAGCATTTTAGAGTGTTTTTCTTATTAAATTATTCTCAGTAAAACTCTATCCAGAATTTCCTTCTTTTTTGTCGCTTTTTTCTTTCAAGTTCCTTCAGAAATAGACACGTATGCAGGGATACAGGGATCATTGGGCCTCTCCCATTCCCCAAAATTTGAAGGTTCTTACAATCAACCAATTTTTTTTTCAAGTATTTACACCTCCCCCCCCCAAAAAAAAAGAAAAAGCTGCTTCCTGCGCATGTGTCTGCTCAAACCACAGTTCATATAATTTCCAGTATCATCATTCTCTATCTCACCCATTATAAAAACCCGGACCGGGGTGCGAGTGCTCCGGAGAACGTTTTTGCAGATATAAACATAAGCGAAGTAAGATTAGCGGGAATGCGTGTTAGTCTGTTTCCGATTGTTTCCAACAAAGTGCATGGAAACAATCGGAAACAGACTAACCCGCATTCCCGCTAATGCAGAAATAAGTGAGAGGAGCTTTTTGTTCGCACCGAGAACGAAGACCAGAAATGATCTGCGATAAACTTACTGGATAATTCTATAAACTGTGGCTCAAACACCACGATGATTACCAATTAGATTAGAAATACTTTAGCCATTACTGAGAAGGGTTCATCACCTCTAAAAAAGCCTTAGCTGAAAGAAAAAATAGATTTGCTTCTTTCAGCCCTTTTTGGAGTTAGGTGCTATTACTTCCTTCAGGATAAACTTAGCTATGTAAGTCCTGAAAGTAAATAATTATGATTGCGACGGTGGCCGGTGTTCGCCCCACCAGGCGATTCCCCCCGGAAAATCCTCCCGGAAAATCCCCTCCCCCCGCGGGAAATCCCCCACGGAAAATACCCCTCCCCCCTTATTAAAATACCCCCCCCCTGTGGAAAATAAGGCTTCCAAATTTGAGAATTTTATTTGAGTTTTGTTTTTTTATTTTCCATAGGGAGAAAGAATTTTGGTACTTAGGTATTATTGCCACTCACTCAAGCTTACGCTGTGTAAAACTCAAGAACAAACCGGTTTCTTCGTTAATTTCTTTCAGCCTAGCGCGAGACAACACGTGACAGACTAGATGGGAAATATATATTTTGGGCTATATATTTTTACATAAGGGGGGCGGGGGTAAAGTATTTGGACAGTTTGAAGTCAAAAAACCATTCTTACTTAATAATATACAGAATAATTGTACCAACAAATTTTGCGTGCAGACCCGCTATACTTTATCCCCCGCCCCTCCTAATGTGCAAATATATATCCCAAATTTTCTACTAAAGTAACCGGTTTGTTCTCGAGTTTTGCACATCGCAAACTTGAGTGAGTGGCGTATAAAACATAAATACCGGAATTTTTCATGGAGCGAGAGCCGGATTTCCCAATGTTATTATTTAAAAACGATCTGAAATTAAATTTAAAAAAACAAGTTTTTTTCAAATGAAAGTAAGGAGCAACATAAAAACTTAAAACGAACAGAAATTATTACGTATATGAAAGGAGTTTCTCCATCAACAAGACCTTGGTCTTCACGCTAAAGTTTTGACTTCTTGTCCTAATTTTTTAAGAACGATTCCTGAAACACAATGGCCGTTTAATTAGAACAATAAGCTTTGTTCTAAAATTCTATAAGAAAAACTTTAGCGTAAAGAGCGAGGTCTTGAGGAGGAGCCAACTCCTTACAAGATGTTTAAATGTTGCTCAAGATTGTTGTTGTCAATTCCAGAAGATGAGGAAGTGGCAAATCTGAACCATATTTGGTTCAGGTTTCCTTAGGTTGTATTTGGAATGTATTTTAAATATGACAAATGCACACATGAGAAGGCAAACTGAGAACACCCCTCCTTCTCTAATATTCATGCAAGAAAACAGTAAAATGTTAACAAAATACCAACAATTTAAGGCAGTACTGAGTGAAAGTTCACTGCCTTCCAGTTGCAAAGAAAAATCGAAGACAAAAAAAAAAATGTCTTCACAAAAAAAAAAACTTTGTGAAGACAGAGGACAATATAAGCAAAATTAGACACAAACTCGGAGATTCTAAGTCTATTCTTCTTCAGAAAATAATCTGAAACAAGACAATTAAAAAAACAAGTATTTTATCCCTTCCGAGTATTCAATCGATTTCATTGCAAAACGTTGAAAATAATTAATACCATCTCCCTAGATTGACGTTTTTAAATTCGTAAGAAGTAGGATGCAGTACATCATATTTGTGCAATCAATCAATCATTTTATTCAACCAATATATTCACAACAAAAATACTTCAATATAGACTCCCCTGTAAGGTCTCTATGGCCAGGAAAAAAAGGGGAAAAACAGAAATGAAACAAATGCATTAAAAAAAACACGTTTTCAACATAATACATTTCCATCTTACAGAGACTCAACACAAGAGAGAGAAAAAAAAACAATGTTTAAGAGACTCAAACTTTAAATGACCCCTCCCCCCCCCCTCCCAAAAAAATATATATAAAAAATAAAGATTTACGTCTCCAACTTAATAAGACTGGATTCATCCCCAAACACAAGCTTTTAATTTGCATAATAAATTAATTTAACTGTAAGTGGAAGTTGCTCAAAATTAAATCACATACAAGTCCAGACATATAAGTCTGGCGTAGGGGGAGGCGTACCCCCCCCTACCTTCTGCATCTGTCACTGCCTTTAGTTCTGCTTTTGATCCTGTGTGTTTTCAATGCGAATGAGGCAACCAGTGTTCAGCTCCTTGGGCATGGGCAAATAGCTTATAGAATAGAGAAATGGAGTCCATATAATTGTTCGGATCTAGGGGTGTCTAGAGGGTTTTCCTACCCTCAGAAAATATCCCTCCCTGTGGGGGGTATAGGATGGGGACTGTTGACTAATTGACGGCTCCAAGATTTTTTACCCATTTTTTCTATACTCACCGACATGTTTGTACTTTTTTCACATAAATTTGTGAGCCATTTTCGACCACTTTCAAATCTTTAACTACTTCCAAATTTTGATAGTATTTGTACTTATGATGATTGAGCAATAACTCACCATCCCAATTCCCCCTTTCTTGTATACGCCACCTTGCACAAATAAACGAACATAAGCGAGTGATTGAACATAGCAAAAAGTATAAAACAAGCGCTATTATGTCAGAATTGGCAGCGCAGCGGTAAGACATATTTTTGTCTTAGAGACTAAAAAGTTTTCAGTCTTAGAAAAGACTAAAATGTCAAAAATAGTAAATTTGACTTTTTTTTCAAACTCGTTTTTACAATGGAGTAAAAAGCAGAAAGTTGTTTTTTCTCCACAATCTGTGAATATAAATGAGAACATGAAGCGCAAGACGGATTGGGCTTTAGATAACATCATCTTCTTAACTCCTTTGCCTCAACCCACCGACTTTTACTTTATCAAATAGTTCGTGGTAAGGAGAAACTCTAAAAAACAGAAACTCTATAATAACAGAAACTCTAAAAAAGCGGAATTTTGATACCAATAGATACATCGAAAGAATCGGATTTTTATGTTGATTTCAAATATATAAATTTCATCGAGTTTAGTCTTACCCATTAAAAGTTACGAGCCTGAAACAATTGCCTTATTTTATAAAAAGGCGAAAACACCCCCTATAAGTGACGGAATCTTAATGAAAATTACACCATCAGATTCAGCGTATCAGAAAATTCTACTGTAGAGGTTTCAAGCTCCTATCTGCAAAAATGTGGAATTTTGTATTTTTTTGCCAGAAAAAATATCACAGATGCCTGTTTATTTTTTTTTTTTATTTTTTTTTTTTTTCAGGGGAGGTCATATCGATCCAGTGTTCCTAGAATATCGCGAGAGGGCTCATTCGAACGGAAATTAAAAGTTCCAGTGCCCTTTTTAAGTGATTAAAAACGTGGAGGGCAACTAGGCCCCCTCCCACGCTCATTTTTTCTCTAAGTCACCCAGTCAAAATTTTGATATAGACATTTTGTTCAGCATAGTCGAAAATCTAATAACTATGCCTTTCAAGATGACTTAATCCCCCACAGCCCCTGGGGGAACGGCTGCAAGTTATGAACTTCGCCCATTGTGGGCGAAGTTTCAAGGAGGGGACAGTCAGTTTCATACACGGAATAATTTTTGTTTGTTTTAAGTTTTAATGTCGCTCCTTACTTTCAGTTAAAAAAAACTTGTTTTTTTTAATTAATGTATTAAGAACTTAGCTGAATTTGACATCTATTTTATGGAAAGCCAAATATGTTTTGTGCCCCACGTTTCCGCTGCTATTCTCAGATTCTGGAAAAAACCTGCTTTTTAATCCATTTTGAAATCTAGTTAATTATTCATATTTACTATTGAAAGACAAAAAGAACTAAGATGCATAACAAGAGTCTCATCTTCACAAGATCTGAGCCAGGTATTCTTATCATTCAAAAGCAAAATCTTAGGAGTGGGGAAGTTGGTAGGATCGCTTAATAAGACTACTGAAAGGTGGAGGTAATCTGAGAAGGCTCTATCTATAAACTTTTCAAGCATCCTTTCAGCAAAATTTATAGGAAAAACGCGCTAAAGTTTGAGGATATTAAAACGACGGATTTTTCTAGCATTTCCTTGCTCCCTATGCAAAATTAAATTAAAAAACAAGTTTTTTCAATTGAAAGTAAGGAGCAACATTAAAACTTAAAACGAACAGAAATTATTACGTATATAAAGGGGGTTGCCCCCTTCTCAGCACCTCGCTCTTTACGCTAAAGTTTGTCATTACTTTTAAAAAAACATCTTATTGTTCTAATTAAACGGCCCTTGTGTTTCAGGAGTCATTCTTAAAGAATTGGGACAAAATTCAAACTTTAGCGTAAAGAGCTTAGACTTTCTTAGACTTTTTAGTGTCTAAGATGCAGACATAATTACGCAAGAAACAAATCATTGACACGAAAAATCATGCGATTGACGTCATATCTATGAGCACATTTCAAGAGAATAGATTACATCATTTTTGCCATTTTTTCCCTAGGAGTGAACGGATCGCTTTTATATCTATGACCCGTGCAATATAACAAAAGCAAAACAACTAAGTATAAAATACAAAGTTTAATTAGTCAACTTACAAAAGGCGTTTTAACCACTTTCATAATGCATAGACTTAGGAACAACTTAGACCATCAAACGTGACATGACCTGTCAGAGCAGCTAAGGCAAAGGTTATTGAAAAAATTCTAAACTGACGATAAATGAGAATGAAGTACAAAGAAATATACAGTTAGAAGACATGATCCAGTGACAATTCCAACGAGTCAACAACAAAAGGGAAGAACAAAGAAACACCTGGTTCGAAAATAAGCACCAGCAAGAATTAAATTTGTCAAAAAAGAGAAAAAAATATGCGGTTACAAGACATGCGACAACGAGGAGTAGAACGAATTAAAAACAAAATTGAAGAACAAAGACATATGCGGGTAAAATATATGCCACAGCGAGAACAAAGAAATACGCGGTTAGAAGATAAGTGGCAGCGAGAATTACAAGCGGTAAGCAAGAAAGCAAGTATAAGAACCTATAGATACATTAATATTTTTCGTACGAAAGAAAGACCTAGATGCGTCGTGACTATGGGAAAACTCATTACCCCACCTAGCGCCTATAACATAATTTCAAAAGTACAAAGAATATCGTCATTGAAATACCATCAGGTATCTTTTTTGCTCTTTAAATGCATTTGAATATGACACAATTCACATGAAAAATGTTTTTGTTTTCAAAATTAAGGCTTTAAAGTATAGTCCAGGGCCAGACCTAAGGAGGGGTGCTAGACAGGGCGATTGCCCTAGGTAACACGCCCAGGGGTCACAGAACAAGCTTAAATTGTAATATTTTTGGGCAAAAATTGTAATGATTACAGTGTTGATGGTGCTGCTGGGGGCGGCAAAGTCTACATTTACCCCCCCCCCCCCTGAGAAAAAACCTAATTACGGCTCCGGTATAGTCAGCCATAAGGTGCACGTCCTGCCCCTGACCCACCAAAATATTGTCATGCCCCTCCTGTGACTTCTGCACCCCACGGATGGAATCCCAGATCTAAAGAATGAACTTCTTATTTTTGGACTTCTAAACCTTCCAAATAAAATTGGTTGTTACCACTATGCATCTAAGAGCCGTTGATTTAAAGATACCATCAGAAACCCTACTATTTCATAAATTCTCCCCCGTAAATTCACCAGCTCATTACACTTAGAAAGAAAAATATCCCAATCCAACTCCCAAAGTACCGCATGTGTGTTCAAGGTCTAATGTGTAAGTTCAAGGTCTATTTGGAAAATTGAAGTCTCTCCAATTTGTTGCTAGTGGCAGATAGTTTGCACGCACCTGGATCCTAATTACGATTAATGTGCTTAACTGTTAATTCTAACTCAAAATGACATTCACCCCCAAAAAACTTTCTATGATATTTTTAAAGAAAATAAACTAGTCGAAGTACTTGTATCCACAGCCTTACACTGTTAATTCTAACTCAAAATGACATTCACCCCCAAAAAACTTTCTATGATATTTTTAAAGAAAATAAACTAGTCGAAGTACTTGTATCCACAGCCTTACGCTGGATCTCTCGAACTTCTAACCTAGTTTTTAGATCCATAAGAAAAAAATGCTAACTTTCTGTAGGGCCTTGGCTATTATTCCGTATAAAAGAGACGCCGCTCTTATCTCATCCAGAAGTTTTTTTTTTTTTTATTTTTTTTTTTTTTATATCTAGAACGGCCATAAAAATGTCTGTATCAGCCCTCTGATCTCTTCGTAGCCAGCTTTGTTTAACCTATGTTTCCGATAGGCTATACAACTGTGTTTTCTAAATGGAAATTAGCCAAATTCCAAAAGCGGTATTAAAAAAAAAAGCTCAGACACAAAAACGCTAAATTTTAGGGGAAATATATTTCCTGTCGGAGTGTGACCTGTCAAAATATCATTATCATGATGGCATAAAGCCCCAATTTGTTCAAATAAGTGTACAATAAACCATGTTACACTTAAAAGTCGCCAGATAAGAATTTCCAGTGTGTCCACAGATAAGTCGTATTTACTCTTCTCTGATTGGTCGAGATAAGCAGTATGTTTGTATGAGTAAGGATAATAACGACAAATTAGTAAATATAAGTTCTACATTTCTTGCGAAGGACTTTGGCCCAGGAGGCAATAATACGACGTGACCATATTCATTTTCCTTTTTACTTGGAAAATCAAGAGAAATTTGGCTCTCATCCCTATGAATAGGCACCTACGGAGCTTTTCCAGCCTGGGAAGGCTTTAATATTTTTGAAAAGTATTGTTTACGAGCAAATCATAATTTTTTAAATTTAATATACTTTTTGTCTTCCCCTTAGGGCGTCTGCATCCCTAATTCCCCTGGGTGCCTCTGTCTTTATTATTAAGGCTTGGCAAGTCAATATAATATATGTAGTTATATTAATGATGAATACCCCTCTCGATCTGTTTGAGGATCAAGGCACAAACCAGGAAATACTTTCAGGGGGAATGTATGCTGTAGAACCAAATTATAAGCTAATTTGTTAAAGAAAAGGAAACTAAACCATGACTTTCGGTCTAGAGGTATGGACGAGGATCCGGAAATTGTGCCATCCACCTTTATTGAACATCATCTTCGGTTATTCGGGTCTAAGCGTTGCAGCCATGTAGATCTGCAACACAATCAAGCTATTAAAAAGTAAATTTGTCAGCTGATCTAAAACTTTGGCTGCCGAATTCAAAAGGTACTATATTATGCAACATAAATCAAACAGTTCGTGGTGACGAACTGTAAGTAAGGAGCAACCCGGCTCAATAGTAATCGAAACTCTAAAAAACGGAGCTTTGATACCAATAGATACATCAAGAGAATTGGATTTTTTTGCTGATTTTAAATATATAAGTTTCATCAAGTTTAGTTTTACCCATTAAAAGTTACGAGCCTCCGAAAATTTGCCTTATTTTTGAAAAAGGGTGAAACACCCCATAAAGTCATAGAATCGTTATTAAAATCACATCATCAGATTCAGCGCATCAAAGAACGCTACTGTAGAGGTTTCAAGCTCCTGTATCTGAAAAAAAAAATGCGGAATTTTATATTTTCCGCCCCAAGTTCTAGTCTCACGCTCATCTTTTTTCCCAGAGTCACCGGATCAAAATTTTGAGATAGCCATTTTGTTCTGCATAGTCGAAAAGTTTAATAACTATGTCTTTGAGGACGACTTAATCCCCCACAGTCCCCGTGGGAAGGGATGCAAGTTATGAACTTTGCCCATTGTTTACACATATTTTTGGGGTTATTGGGAAGTATGCAGACGTTTTCAGGGGGATTTTTTCTGGTGGGGAGAGGGAGGTCAGTGGGAGAGGCTTACGTGGGAACATCTTTCCATGGAGGAATTTTTCACGGAGGAAAAGAATTTAAAGGAAGGGGTGAAGGAGCGACTCGGCTCAATAGTAACTGAAACTCTTAAAAAATGGAATTTTGATACCAATAGATACATCAAAAGAATTAGATTTTTATGCTGATTTTAAATGTATAAGTTTCATAAAGTTTAGCTTTACCCATCAAGTTACGAGCCTGACAATATTTGCCTTATTTTCAAAAAAGGGGGAAATACCCCTAAAAGTCATAGAATCTTAATAAAAATCCCACGATCAGATTCAGTGTATCAGAGAAGCAGAGAACTCTACTTTGGAGGTTTCAAGCTCATCTACCAAAATGCGGAATTTTCTATTTTTTGCCCGAAGAAAGATCACGGATGCTTGTTTAGTCTCCCGTCCCTTTTTTTCGCAAAATCGTCCGATTAAAATTTTGAGATAGCCTTTTAGCCAAAAAAGTAAAATTAACATGAAAAATTTCATTTTAATTATTCATGTACGGTGAGCTAAATTCAAAATCTGCATTAATTCAAAAACGTTCATAAATTAAATAAAAAAAGTGTTTTTCAACTGAAAGTAAGATACGACATTAAAGCTTAAAACGAATACAAGTTATTCTGTATATGGAAGAGGCTGCCCCCTCCTCAGTGCTTCGCTCTTTACGCTAAAGTTTGACTCTTTCTAACAACTCTACTTTTTAAAACAATAAGAAATTTAGCGTAAAAAGCAAGGCGTTGAGGAGGGGGCAGCCCCTTTCATTTACGGAAACTGTCCATTTTATGTTTTAATGTCACTCCTTACTTTCAGTTAAAAAAAAACTTGTTTTTATTATTGAATTACTCTCAAGTTCAATCATAGAATTGCCAAACTAAAAGCAAAAAGTGTTCTGACAAAATAAATACAATGTGTTAAAATAAATAGCACTAAAGCGTTAAAAATATAATGCGTTAAAATAAATAGTGCTATAGCGTTAAAATAAATTGAATACTACTGAAACTTCCTCGATTTTGTTTTAATGTTGGAATTATTTGTTTATTTATTGTAGTTTTATTAGCCTAGTATCAATAATTATCGCTTGTTTAAGTTTTGACAGTTTGATTGAATCTAAGCTCAAACTGTGCCACTAACCACTACAGATCGGTCCCAGGAGACATGTTTAGTGGCTCTTTACCAAATACTTCTTCTGTCTACTTCGTAAAGTTGTGGCAGCTGCTAACACACCACCCTCCTTCTTACCCGATGGAAATTTTTGTCTAGTAAAGCTCAAGATCTCAAACGTAGATATAAGAGAAACCGATCAAAACTTAAAAATTTCCCCCATGCTATGGCCTGTGAGGCCAAGGTTTCAGGGAATTATTCTCCTTGTATTTACTCTCAGGGATTGTTATTTCGCACTTATAACAGGCCTGAATAAATTATCGTTCGTTGAAAATTAGGTCGAGACGTCGTGCAATACAATTGAAAAAAAAAAACGGAGAAAGAAAAAAAAAATAGACCAGTCATAACACTTCATAAGTATTAAAAACCACTAAAACTAGTAAAATTTATACATAAAAAAAAAACAAATCAAAAAGGTCAACAAAAACACAAAAAAGGAGGAAATGGGGGTAGTGACAGCTTAATTTTATAAATAAAATTGTGACAGTTCTCCTTGAGGCACAAATACTATCTCCCCTGTTTTATCGATTCATAAGCAACACATTATAGTAAAATGTGATGAAGATATTCAGGGAACAAGGGCCGTCGTAGGAAACGGGCGGAGTGGGTACTCTATCAGGGGCCTGAAAAACTTAGCAGCCCAAGAAGTAAGGACGTTCAGGTCACTGGTGATTGAAAGCCCATATGGAGGAGATTCCTATACTTAGTTGCCTACTTTGTCTGGCAGACAAAATACCAAAAAAACAGCTGATTTGGTAACCTGGATATACATGGTGTCTCAAGAACTACCTTCTCCTCCAAGTCATAATTTTTGGCTCACTTGATCTACCACCGACTCCCCCTACAAAAAAGTTTCAACTACATTTTTCAAGACGTACCTGAGGTTTTGCAAATGTCCTATTTGGGGCTTACCCTTGGTTCAATGACCTCCTGATATAAAATTTCAAGCCATTAAAAAAATTAATTTGGGGAAATTTTTTGCCTCCAACAGAGATTGAAGGAACTTTTAGTCAGGAAAGTTTTCTTTGCCTGGGTGCTTACGGATGCAAGTTTCATGATATTTGGAGGCAAAATAGCTTTTCGGTAAGTTTTGGCCTTCTTTCAGGTCTCATTTTTAGATAAACAAATATTTTATCCCATTTTTTCGCTATGCACTAGTGTCCTCTTGGCCTAGAAAACTTAAAAACAGAAGTTTCACGCCGCTTTAAAAAATAATATTTGAACTTTTTTGGCACTTTGCCTGGTTCTGTTTTCGGTGTAATCAATATTTTTCTTCCTTGTGCACTGGGAGTCCCTTACCCCAAAGACTTAAGGAGGTAAGTGTCGAGCCAACTGTAAAATAAATTCTTATTCGCCCAATTCTGGGTCCCATTTATAGGGAGCCTGTGCCTCCCCCAATCTTTTTTTGTACGTTAGGCTCCGGTTGGTCTAAGGACTTCTGGCTAAAGTTTCAAACTAATCACGAATAAAAAGTATTTGGGCCGATTTGTGGGCCTCCTTCATACAAAGCGCGTCTTTTTGGTTCAAATGACGACCAACGAAAGTTTTGAGCTAACCAGTAAACCAGACTCAAACACGCCCTCCTCTTTCGACTTAAAAATCAAACTGCAGATTATTGACAATAGGTGTAACTTACAGCCCTTGCCTCGAGGCCTGTAAGGATCAAGAGGTCCCTACAGGTATATCATATTTCACCTCAATATTATATCATATTTTACCTCAATATTTGAACAAATTGTATATTTCAAAATCTTGATCCGATATTATGGAGAGAGTCGTGAAGTAAAAAGGCCATAGGACGGGGCTGGATGTCCTCTAATCACTTTGACTCATAAAAAGGGTACTCTCGAGCTCTCTTCCCCATTAAAATACATCAGTCATCTCTCCTAAAAATACACGATTCTGGAATTGTTGCCACCTAGCCTTCTTTTATTTGGAGGAATATTTGTACTAAGCTTGCAATGTGGGTATAAAGAGAGGACAGGGGTAAAACTCCCCTAATGTTGCAGAAACTATGTTTCTGATGTGAAAATTAGTTGGGCTTACAGGCAAAGAAACTTCTGATTTAGAAACAGTCTAAATTATTGCGTAAAGCAAGAAAATTTAAACAAGCCCTTATTGTTGAAACATTATAACACAAAATATGAGCTTTAGCATATAGAATTGGGTCCACAGCCCCCTTCTCTCGAATATTTTTATAACCCTGAATATGATGTTAATATGAAACATAAATTATTTTTATAAGAAAAGCAAATGAAAAAAGAGACTTTATATTTAAAAACAACAAGTTGAAACTGCCCTAAACATTAGGGGTCTACTGCCCCTTCAAACCCCCACTTCTTACGCTAAAATGTGACATTATTCTTAATATTTAACGAATGAATGCTCTTGCATAAGAGCAGAAAACTTTATCACACTGCTTTTATCACACGATTTCGAGAAACAAAGGGGTTGTTAATTTACATTTGCCCTAAAATATAAAACATTCAGTCAAATGTTTTGTAAATACATGGTAAATAAAACAATTGACACTGTAAAAAAAAGTGATGCAAACTTACAGGCTTTTAAGAAAGCACTACTCAAACTTTAGCATGAAGAAATAGTAAGCGGGGACTACAGCCCCCTCAGTGATAGGACAATTTCTGTTTGTTTTCAGCATTAGTATCGCTCTTTACTTTTATTTGAGAAAGCTTATTTTTAAATATTTAATCTAGGTTAAAGGTACTAATCCTGTCAGGTAGATGTGTATGATGCATCTTTTTGAAATCAGAGCTAATGAGTTTTTTTCTTCTCAAAAATTCATGAAAACCAAGATATGTGATTTTTGCTTGTTCCTAGCGATATACTCTTTATGTATATTCTCTTTGCCGTTAAGAATAAGATTTGATATTTTAATATACACGTGCAAGACGTGCAATATACACATGCAAGACCATATTAACTAGGAGGTTAGCACAGGCCTCAGTATAGGGGACGGTGAGCTCCAGGGCGTACTTATCTTCTATTTTTCAAGAAAAAACGAAACATTCTTACACTTTGCAATATTCAATCCTTAGCTTAAAAAAGATCTAAGTTTCAAATAACGTGAACGATATGGGAAAATGAAATATTTTGATGAATTTGACAAACTTAATTTAAAGTGAGAAAACTTGAATAGGCCTACCCTTAAAGTGGGTAGAGAATCAAAACGTTTCAAAAATTTTTGAACGTTTTTGAATTAATGCAGGTTTTGATTTTGGCTCACCGTACATGAATAATTAAAACAAAATTTGCATATTAATTTTACTTTTATTTGGTTAAATGGCTTCCTCGAAACTTGTTTAATTTTATTTACGAACGTTTTTATTAGTAATAAACATACGTAAATTACGAATTAACTTACGTAACGAACTTCTATATTCATATATTTTTAATACGTATATTGAGGGGCCCGCCCCCTAGTCAATACCTCGCTCTTTAAGCTAAAGTTCGAATTTTGTTCCAATTCTTTAAAAATGACCCCTTAATCACAAAGGCCGTTATTTAGAATAAATAGCTCTTATGAAAGTACTAAAAAATCGTTGGCTTAAAGAGCGAGGTATTAACTAGAAGGTGAACCCAATCATACACGTAATATTTTCTGTTCGTTTTAAGTTTTGATGTTACTCCTTATTTTCAGTTGGAAAACTTGTTTTTTTCATATTTAATTTCTGATCTTTTTTTTAAATAATGCTGGGAAATCCGGCGCCCCCTTCATAGCAATGTCCCTTCCGCCATGAAAACTTCCTTCATGGAAAGATCTTCCCAAGTAACCCCCGAACCACCCACCCCCCTACTACCAGAAAAAATCTCCCCTGAAAACGTCTGTATACTTCCTAATAACCAATACTATATGGTAACATTGGGTAAAGTTCATAACTTTCAGCCCTCCCCTCGGGGACTTCGGGGGATTAAATCATCCTAAAGGACATACTTATCATATTTTCAACCATGCTGAACAAAATGGCTATCTTAAAATTTTGATCAGGTGACTTTGGGAAAAAATGAGCTTGGGAGGGGGCCTAGCTGCCCTCCATTTTTTGTCACTTAAAAAGGGCACTAGAACTTTTAATTTCAGTTCCAATGAGTCCTCCCACGATATTCTAGTTTCAGTGGGTCGATACGATCACCCCTGGAGAAAAAAAAAAAAAAAAAAAAAAAAAAAACACGCATCCGTGATCTTTCTTCTGGCAAAAAATACAAAATTCCATATTTTTGTAGATAGGAGCTTGAAACCTCTACAGTAGGGTTCTCTGATACGCTGAATATGATGGTGTGATTTTCATTAAGATTCTATAAATTTTAGGGGGTCTTTCCCCCTTGAGAAAATCAGCCAATTTTCTCATGCGCGTAACTTTTGATGGGTAGATCTAAACTTGATGTTAGTTATATATTTGAATTCAGCATTGAAATCTGATTCTTTTGATGTATCTATTGGTATCAAAATCCCGCTTTCTAGAGTTTCGGTTACCATTGAGCCGGGTCGCTCCTTACTTACAGTTCGTTACCACGAACTGTTTGATTTCAGTGTAATAGAATTGAATAAGGTGCTGATCAAGGTTATGACTTTTAGCAAATAATTTGGATCTGCTGACAGAAGTCAACGTGAAAGGAGTATTCCACTTTAAGTAAAGAAGCCTGGGAATATGAATACCCAATAAAAGAGAAGTCCTATATTTGGATATATATTTTATTCTTGCTTCAACATTGCATTAGAACGTGTCCTTGTCGTGGGGACTTTTCCATGCACTGGCATTTAAATATTATAGGTCTTAGCCCCTCTCTACAAATATGGATATACCTTAAACCAAAACGATTTCAATCAGCCGAATAACATCAACCCAGGTATCATAGGGCTAATTTTAGTGAGAACCCAGTTATTTGCTTGGATATTTATTACAAATTAGCGGATCAAGCTTAGGTAGCATCAGATAGTGTTAAGAAAAATACCCCCTCCCTCCCAGGAGAAAAATTTAAATAAAAGATCACTATATTGAAAGATGGTGTGATGATACCTACACTAGTGCTTTAGTTACATTGTTCTAAAAGAAAACCTGAATGCTTCTTATTTATTACTTAAAAGTGTGCTATTGTTTCTGGATATAATATGGAATAGCCTAAATGAGTCTGAGAGGAAATGTTAAAGATAAGGAGACGTCTTCCGAAGAGGGCGTCGAATGCCCTCTATATGCATTTTTTTAAGGCCCTTTTGTTATTTAAACTGTCAAAAATTTTCGATGAAGACTGAGATAATTAAAGGAAAAACTCAGAGGAAGTTTCGATTTTCGAGCTTTGGTTGCTTCTAAACTGTTTAAAAGTTGCCACAACCTTGTTTATTTTATACTGCAAAATTCTCGATTGCACAGCTTTAAATCTAAGCTTACCATATAGGGTAAAGGAAACAAGTTTAATTATAACGCTTTTTTACGCAAGTTTTCTAAATTTGCAAAGTCTAATTTCTTAAATACATGTGAGTAGGGGGGAGGAAATATTATATAGGAATGTCCTGATGTCTTAAAACTAATCTCTACGCCTTATCCCTACTTTTGTTTTCCGATAAAATACAAAAAGAAGGACAAAATAATCAACCATTTAAAAATTACAAAAATAACAAGAACTTACACAAATTGTCTACTTGAATATGA
The DNA here is from genome assembly GCA_027921565.1 of Artemia sinica. Classification (NCBI taxonomy): domain Eukaryota; kingdom Metazoa; phylum Arthropoda; class Branchiopoda; order Anostraca; family Artemiidae; genus Artemia; species Artemia sinica. The sequence goes on along the minus strand of CM051264.1, from coordinate 6,793,073 downwards.
AACAAAACTGTAAAACTGAGCTTACCATATTGGCTAAAAAAAGGAGGTGAATTACGACACTTTTTTATGCGAATATTTTTAATATCCTATGTACAAAATAGAATAAAAATGGACGAGACCTTATTTGGAAATGTTCTGATATCTTTTGCCTAATCTTTATGCCTTATCCCTAGTTTTGCTTTAAGATAAAACACAAAAAAGTGCGTCAAAATTATCAATCCTAAAGAGTAGCTTATCATCGCTTTCTGGAATAATGTTGCTTCAACTGAAAATTATATAATAAGTCGTAGAGGACCTTATAGATTCGCATTGAATAAATATACGAAAAGAACAGTGGCATCAATCGGGAAGGGGGGGGGAGTACTCTAGGTATGTAGAGAGAGGTGGAATTTGCCTCCTATGCCCCCCCCCCCAAAAAAAAAAACACAAAAATTAAAACAATTCGGTATTTGCATTGAAAAAAACGCCCTTAGATATTAAAAATACATTTTAATATATACATTTTAATATCTGTCTTAATATTCTCTTTTTTAATACCCTTCCCTTCTCCTCATACATTTTTTGTGAATTGACGCCACTGAAAGAGAGGCCAAGTCACGAGAAAAGTGGACTAAGGAAAAGGTGAGAAACACAAGAATATTTACTCAAATTTACCCTTGTTCCATAATTTGTGGTAATTTGACCACGTTTTTATTAATTTTTTTTGTAACTCATTATTGTTTTTCAACTGAAAGTAAGGAGCAACATTAAAACTTAAAACGAACAGAAATTATGAAGTATATGAGGAGGTTCCCCCCTCCTCAGTACCTTTCTCTTTACACTAAAGTTTGACTTTTTGTTCCAATTATTTAAGAATGACTCTTGATACACAAGGACTGTTTAATTAGAATAATAAGCTTTTTATAAATTCAAAAATACTTTCGCGTAAAATGCGAAGTCCTGAGGACGGTGCAACTTTCTTATATACGTAATAATTTCTGTTCATTTTAAGTTTTAATGTTGTTCCTAACTTTCAGTTGAAAAAACTTGTTTTTTTTAAATTTTATTTCTGACAGGATTTTAATTAATGCAGGGGGAATCCAGCTCCCCCTCCCATGGAAAATTTTCTTCCCCAACGAAAACTTCTCCATGGAAAAATCCTCCCACGTAAGCTCCTCCCCACCAGAAAATCCCCTGCCCCTGAAAATATCTTCATACTTCCCAATAGCCAATACTGTATGTAAGCAATGGGCAATGTTTATAACTTGCATCCCTTCCCCCGAGGGCTGTGGGTGGTCAAGTCATCCTCAAAGACATAATTATTAGATCTTTCGACCATGCTGAAAAAAATGGCAAGCTCAAAATTTGTATTGGACAATTTTGGGTAGCAAGGGGGGTGAGAGAGGGCTATCCGCCCTCCAATACTTTTGGTCACTTAAAAAAGGCGCTAGAACTTTTGATTTTCGATCAAATGAGCCCTCTCTCGATCTTGTAGGATCACTGGTTCGATACGATCACCCCTGGGAAAAGAAAAATAAATAAATACACATGCATCCGTGATCTTGCTTCTGGCAAAAAATTCAAAATTCCACATTTGTGTATATAGGAGCTTGAAACCTCTACAGTAGGGTTCTCTGATACTCCGAATCTCATCGTTTGATTTTCACTAAGATCATGTGATTTCTCAGTGGTGATTCCTCCCTGTTTCAAAAAATAAGCAAATTTTCCCAGGCTCGTAACTTTTGATGGGTAACATCAATCTTAGCGAATTTTATGTATTTTGAATAAGCATCAAAATTCGATTCCTTTGCTGTATCTATTATTATCAAGACTCTGTATCTTACAGTTCCTTACCACGAACTGTTTGAAAAATTCCTCTTTATTATTAGAATGCTGACCAGTTGGGTAACAGGATTGCTAGACTTAGGCACTTCAACAGGCGGGCATTCAGCCCCATGTCAACTAGTATTTCAAGATTTTTCTATGTTTCTTTTTACATTTTCCCTTTCATTTGAATAACCGTTACGTTTCTGCTCGAAGCTATACCCTCCTTAAGAGAGTCTTGTTCCCTATAAATAATTTTTTACGCTATTTACTGGGAAGAATCGGCATAAAGATCCTCGTGATTGACATAGTTAAATGACATGCCGTAACAGAAAGTTGGCCTTTCAGAAAGCTAGAACACCCACACTTGCACATTAAAAGAAGAATTTGGAAAAGCCAGTCGTTTGAAAAAAAAAATATGTGCGGTACTTTGAGACTAAACTGTCTTTATTTGAGAATTTTAGGCAAGGTATGTAAGGATTCTAGCTTGAAAATGCTGTTTCATACAGTATGTGGTAAAGATCAGTAAGGTTTCAAACAGTAAGGAGTGACCCGGTTTAACAGTAGCCGAAACTCTACAAAAAAATTTCATAGCAACTTATACATCAGAAGAGTCAACTTTTTACGGTGAATCAAATATATAAAATTCAACATGGTTACTGTTACCGATCAAAAGCAATGAGCCTGAGCAAATTTACCAGATTTTTGAAAAGGGAGGGGGGAAACACCCCTAAAAAATGCAACAAATCTTGATGAGATTTGCATAATCAAACTCAGCGCATCAGAGAACCCTATTCAAGAGGTTTCAGGTTTCTGTCTACAAAATTTAACATTTTCTTTTTTTAGAAAGAAGGTCACGAACACATGTTTATTTATTTCTTTTCCAAGGGTTACCAGGTTCAACCAATAGTCCTAGAAATTCAAGAGAAGGCTCATTAAAAAAAAAACTAAAAGTTCTTGTGCCCTTTTTAAGTAGCCAAAAGATTGTACCAGAGCAACGTAGAATTATTTTGCTATTTTGTCACACAAAACAACAATTTTGACCCAATTAGGACCAGGTTGCCATCAATTGGAAACTCAAAGATATGAAATCGATCTAAAAGTATCGAAAAACTTTATATTAACTTTTCCCGTTTCAGAGGTAATAACGCCGCATGATGGTGCATTCGCTTCTAAAGAGTCACGTAGTCCAGACACATTAACGGTCAGTGTGCAAAATTATTTGAAAGCTTTATGTAATCAATTTCATTCATGTGATGTTTTATAATATTATCTGCAGTGGTGTAAAATTGCGCATCAGCTAGGAGGGCTAGTGCCGCTAGTGGGTGATTGTGTAGTTTGAGGCGGGGATGTGTATCTGATCCTTCAAAGTACATTTTTGTCCAAATTTTATGTTTCTTCTTAAATCTTTAGATAAATATAAAAGAGGGTCTGCGAGGTGGGGGGAGGGGGTCTAGAAATTAATTTCTGATATCCCTTCATTTGGACTAAACTTGGATAAATACTGTGGGTGAGAGCCCCCTCTAATTGCAAAAAAAAAGTTTTTTATTTGTAAAATGAAAGGCTACATTCATATTCTTACTGGCACAGAACATCAGGAGGGGAGGGGCATCATGAGTGCGGTCAGGAATTTCCACTGGGGCGAGCCAATTTTTTCCGGGAAATATGTCTTTATTGACGTTTATTAGATAATGTTTATTAGAAATGGTAATATTAGATATATGATTATTTTGAAATGTTGAACAGTTCGTGGCTATGTTTTATGATGATTCCAATTAATAACATTCATAACGTTTAAAGTAGGCTACCTACAAAAAGTTAAGAGCCTGAGAAAATTTGTCCTGTTGTCGAAATAGAGAGAAAACCCCACTCCCCCACTGGAATGAATGATTTTGATTTTAGGTCACACAATTAAATTTGGCATATCAGATAGCATATCAGAATAAAATTTTGTATTTTTTCTGAGAAGAATGATCAGTGATGCTCATTCGTTTGTTTATTTGTTTGTTTTTCTAGGGAGGACCAAACCAATGGTATAAAAATATCAAGAAACGGCTTATTAGAAAGAAAATTGAAAGTTCTATTGAACTTTATAAGTGGCACATAAGATTGCTCTACACCCAAGTTAGATTTTTTGTCATTTTGTGGCATAAAACGGCAATTTTAGCACCAAAGGTGCCAAAAAGCCATCAAGTGTCAGTTCTGAGGTAGCCAGTGGATTTCAAATTATTGAATAGCTATGTTTTGAGCTTTACAGTTTCAGAGACAATAATTCCATGGACTGGCACATTTATTGTTAAAAATCCATTTAGTTTCTTATATATACTATCTTTATATGTGAGTAATGGTTCTATATGTGTATACTTATTCTATTTCTCGAAAATGGCTCTATATTTTTACGGGAAAATTGGTATCTAGGGATATTTTCGAATAAAAAAACAATCTAGATATGCCAGAAGTCTGAGAAAAATCGTTAAGAGCCTGAAATTTGGTTTTTCAAACGACGTCATGTACTATGTTAGTACATCATATAAGCATTTCTTATGACATCATACATGGCATCATATAAGTATTTTCTTATATGATGTTATGCATAGCATAAATAAGATTGTTGAGTTTTCAACACAGCAAGTATTTATGTAATATATATGGCTCCATATTTTTTCGGGAAAATTAGTATCTATGGTTATTTTTGTATAAAAAAAGCATTTCCTATGACATCTTATATGCTATCATATAAGTATTATCTTTTATGATGTCATGCATCATAGGTAGCGCGCTAGCGCTGCCTAAGTAAAGAACCATATGGGCACAATATTTTTCTTTCTCCTCCATACCCGGCCACTTCGTATCGAAGGAGTTGTCGTAGAAACTTCAAAAAGGGCTCATTCGATTGGAAATTGGAGTGGCTAGTGCCCTTTTTAATAGTCAAAAGTGATTGGAGGGCAACTAGAATCCCCCCCCGCCCATCATTCCCCCAAACACATCCAATCAAAATTTTGAGATGACCATTTTGTTCAGCGTAGTTGATTTCGAGATAGACAATATTTTTTTGAGGAGGACACTCCCCCACAAACCTCGGGGCAAGGGTTTTAAGTTATGCCCTGAGGGCATATAAGAACGATGTTGGCACAATGTACCATTTATTATTTTTTCCCTTTAGAGCAGGGCACTTCATATGGAAGGGGTCGTCATAGGAACTTCAAAAGGAGCTCATTCGATTGGAAATTGAGAGTTCTAGTGCCCTTTTCAATAGTCAAAAGCGATTGGAGGGCAACTAGCTCCCCCCCCCGTCCATCATTCCCCCAAACACATCCAATCAAAATTTTGAGATAGCCATTTGTTCAGCGTAGTTGATTTCCAGATAAAAAAAAATATGTTTTTGAGGAGGCCACTCTCCCAAAACCCTCAGGGCAAGGGTTTTAAGTTATGCCCTGGGGGCATATAAGGTTTTTTATAGAAGGTGTTGTCGTAGAAACTTCAAAAAGGCTCTTTCGATTGGAAATTCAAAGGGCTAGTGCCCATTTTAATAGTCGAAAGTGATTGGAGGGCAACTAGCCCCCCCCCCCCCACGCCCATCATTCCCTCAAACACATCCAATCAAAATTTTGACACAGCCATTATGTTCAGCGTAGTTGATTTCCAGATAGAAAATATGTTTTTGAGGAGGAAAATCCCTCACAACCCTCGGGGCAAAGGTTTTAAATTATGCCCTGAGGGCATATAAGAACGATGTTGTTGTAGTAGAAGAAGTTGTTGTAGAAACTTCGAAAAAGGCTAATTAAATTGGAAATTTGAGTGGCTTGTGCCCTTTTTAATAGTCGAAAGTGATTGGAAGGCAACTAACATCCCTTCAACACCCACCATTTCCTGAAACACATCCAATCAAAATATTGAGATAGCCATTTTGTTCAGCGTAGTTGATTTCCAGATAGAAATTATGTTTTTGAGGAGGGAACTCCCCCACAGACTTCAGGGCAAGGGTTTTAAGTTTTGCCCTGGGTGCATATAAGGTTTTTATAGAAGTTGTTGTCGTAGAAACATCAAAAAAGGCTCATTTGATCGAAAATTCAAAGGGCTAGTGCCCTTTTTAATAGTCAAAAGTGATTGGAGGGCAACTAACCCCCCTCTCACGCCCACCTTTTCCCCAAACACATCCAATTAAAATTTTGAGATAGCCATTTTATTCAACGTAGTTCCAAGTTCTGTAAATTAGGCCTTTAAGGATGACAACCCCCTCACAGCCCTCAGGACAAGGGTTGTAAATTATGCCCTGGGGGCATATAAGATTTATATAGAAAGTTGTTGTAGAAATTTCAAAAGGGTGTAATTGGATTGGAAATTGAAATTGCCCTTTTTAATAGTTGAAAGTGAGTGTAGAGTAATTAACCCCCCTCTCACGCCCACCATTTCCCCAAACAACATTCAATCAAAGTTTAGAGATAGCCATTTTGTTCAACGTAGTTAAAAGTTCTGGAAATTATGTATTTAAGGATGACAAACCCCCCAGAGTCCCCAGGGCAAAGGTTGTAAGTTATGCCCTGGGGGCATATAAGGTTTTTAATGATAGAGTTTTCGTAAAAACTTCAAAAGGGGTTCATTCAATTGAAAATTGAGAGGGCTAGTGCCTTTTTTAATAGCTGCAAGTGATTGAAGGGTAACTAACCCCCCTCTCACGCCCATCATTCCCCCAAACACATCCAATCAAAATTTTCAGATAGCCATTTTGTTCAACGTAGTAGAAAGTTCTGAAAAATAGGTCTTTGAGGATGATAAGCCTCCCCCCAGCCCTCAGGGCGAGGGTTGTAAGTTATCTTCTGGGGGCATATAAGGTTTTTATTGAAAGAATTGTCGTAGAAACTTCAAAAGGGCTCATTTCATTGGAAATTGAAAGGGAAAGTGTCTTTTTTAATAGTTGAAAGTGATTGGAGAAAGCCTGACACCCCTCTCACGCCCACCATTTTCCCAGGCACATCCAATCAAAATTTTGAGGTATCCATTTTGTTTAACGCAGTTGAAGGTTCTGGAAATTAGGTCTTATAAGATGACAACCACCCTCGCAGCCCTTTGGGTAAGGGTTGTAATTTATGCCCTGAGGGCATATAAGGTGTTAATAGGAAGTGTTGTTGTAGAAACTCAAAAAGGGCTCATTCAATTGGAAATCGAAAGGCCTAGTGCCCTTTTTAATAGTCGAAAGTGATTGGAAGGCTTGACATTTTTATAGTAAAGATCGATATGGGTATAATGCATTATTTTGTTGTTGTTGTTGTTGTTTAGACCAGGGCACTTTGTATTGAAGGAGTTGTCGTAGGAACTTCGAAAAGGGCTCATTCGATTGAAAATAGAAAGGGCTGATGCCCTTTTTAATAGTCGAAAGTGATTGGAGGGAAACTAATCCCCCTCCCACACTCACCCTCCCATTTGTTTTTATGTTTAAAAACTAAATGTTGCCATAAGATTAAATCAAAATGCACTGTGTTAATGCTAACTCCCAATAAGACATCTCAGCAGTATCCCAAGAACGACTGAGGGTATTATAATCAAACTTTCGGGGCTGCTTCTTCTCTTTAAATTAAACCAAATCAAAATAGCGTAAGTGTATCCAAGCTATCAAAGAAAGTAAACAGATTTTTTTGCGAATGGTATCAAGTTTTCCATTTCAGGTCAACTAGAGGAGGTATGAAACTAAATTAAACACTACTATTTGTGTCCAGATTTTTAATAGGGTGTATATTGTTAAAAATTGCTGAAATTTTTTCTCCAGCATACAAATAGCAGGCCAATCTATAAATCCTTAAAAAAAACGAAAAGATTTAAAGTATTATTTTCATTTTCTCTGAAAAGACTATGTCAATATAAAACGAACAGAAATTAATTAAAAAACTTTTTCCACAAAATAAGTTTTTCAAAGAAAAGTAAAGAACTCCATTAAACAAAAAATGAACAAAAATTAAATCAAATAATCTATCAAGCGTGAATCTACCAAAAATCAGCATCGATAAATAAATGAAACCAAAACGAACAGAAATTACAATAAATAACCGAGTCAAACTCAAAACGAGCAGAAATTATCATAAGTTGGGCTCAAAACCCCTATGCCTTCCCAAGGCCAGAACATAATTTGCACTTTACTGAAAAAAATACAAATGAATGTGCTTTGTCAGTTTAATATACATATGCTGATATTTAATAATCAAAATGTTAATATTATTTGTTTTTATAAAGTTATAAAAGTAAAAAAATTTATATTTTTTCAGTAAAGTGCAAATTATGATCTGGCCTTGGGAAGTGATACTGCATGCGTCCAGGTGGTGCTCATGATGCCCTCACATCTTTCCTCTTCTTGTGCCGGTAAGCATGTCAATACAATCTCTGAGATTACACATAAAATTAAAACTGCAGTAAGAACGGGCCTATCTTCTTACATCCCCGATGCTACGGACTTTACCCAAAAATATCCTGGGAAATAAAGGACAACTTGAAATTAATTTTTGCTCCCCTTGCCACAAAAAAACTTCCTCTATACTTTCCTGAAGGCTCATGGAGACTTGGATAATTTGGTCATAAAAACGCACTTTTTGAGGCTTTGCGCAACCCCTTCACAACCACCTACAAGGATCCAATTATACACCATTGAATATAATTTTATCAAGCTTCAATTAATCATCGTAGTTAAATGAAGCTTTAAGTAAATATCTATACTTTCGGTAGAAACTATATATTCGGTCGGCAGAAATAGGGATAGATGGTATCCTAGCCTAGGTAAATTTGGTGTAGGAAAAGAAAACAGTAATGACTACAGACTGCTGCAATTTTATAGGTATAACAATCTAGTTATAACCAATATCGTTTTTGGTCATAAAATGACTCAAAAGTTAACAAGGTATTCACATGACGAACATACAGCTAAACTTATTGATTATTTTAATGAAAACCAAAGCCTGGCAGGAGCAATACAAGATGCTAGGGTTTATAGAAGTGCTTTTATTGATTTTGAAAGTAGAGATCATCATCAAGTAGTGTCTATGGTTAATTTAAAGCAAAAATTTTGGAAGGGTAACTATCTTCCCGGGAGCTATGACGTTGATAGACTCTGGGTTTGAGATAAACTTTCCAGGAACAGTTGATGCCAATTTAAACGAAAAAAATAAATAAAGCAACAATCTAAAAATGCTTTACTTTTATACTGTTAAAAGTGCCCTTAAAAGGTTTACTTTTATCGTACCAAAACTCCTGTATTGTTTTTTGTTTTCAGTAAAGTGCTAGTTCTCTGTAATCCTACAAACATTGGAAAATATCACCAGTTGATTTATTTGCATTAGTTTTATTGATATATGTTAGATAGGCTGTGAAGTAATGATTTTGTTCGTTTTAAGTTTCAACTTCGCTCTTTACTCCCCTAGCAAAAACTTCGTTTTTTTAAATTAATCTGTATTTGTTTTTGATTAAAATTTAATTTAGATAAAACACTGCTGTGACCTCTTCTATTTATACGGAATAATTTCTGTTCGTTTTAAGTTTTAATGTTGGTCCTTAGTTTCAGTTAAAAACTTTTTTTTTTATATAATTTCTAATGATCTCCAGTCTAAGGGAGATAGGACACCCCAACCCTTATTACGGAGCTGAACTAAGAAGCCGTAGCCTACAAGAATTGAAGGAAAAAATAAGTTTAGAGTGAAAAAAAAAATCAAAACATAGTGTCGTTTCTTTTTGTAAAAAAAAAATTAAAAAAGTAGAAATAGATCTTTAATTCTTTGTTTTAAAAAATTATATTTAGTAGGACTTAAGAAAGTGGCTCCAGGCGAGTAGCTACGACACAAAAGGTTAACTGAGCGGACAGGTTTGTGTATCGACATACTTGTGGAAAATTTTGCTAGTTCAGCCGAAGTGTGCCTTTAGGCTTGGGGATTTATTTGACCTGTCCCTACGTAAAAAGCCACTCATTACTCGGAAATGAATGGAAATTTCAAAAAAGATCATTTATTGTGTAGGTACGATATATGGTAGTATTAACTAAGTTTGTTATCATTTCAAAAATTTTGGGAAGAATTACCTGAATTCTCCTAGAGAACTATTTTCATTTGTCTTTCTTCTTCTTTGGATGCACAATATTACGTATGGAGAGAATATTCCGGTGGAATTGTCAAGTAAAAAATTTGAATAAGTAAGTATAACAATAAGTAATTCTTCTGTAAATATACAACTTTGAGTGGTTCCAGAACCACATGCCTACACTTCTCAAACCACTAAGTGGCAGGGGGTTGGGGTCAGGGGCGTAATTTACTATGGGGCAGAGGGGGCAACTTCCTCTCCCAGACCTCAGTTTTCCTCCAGATCCCAGGTTGCTCCCCCCCCCAGATGAAATTTAGTTTCTCCAAAAATGCTGTCAAAATTAAGATAAGCCTGCGTAATTCAAGCATCCACTGAAACAGGTCATTTTTCTTTAGTACACCTTTACCTTTTTTTATTACTATACCACTCACTTTTCATTTTTCTCTGTCTTTTTAACTTGATTTGGAGAAATTGGCTCCAACGTTGACCCCCCGCCCTCACAAGATTCTGACAAAATTACGCCTCTCGTGGATTTAGTGATCTACTCAGAATGTCGTTGCATACCATGAACTGGATGACCTCTATTCCCTTTGAATCAAAATACTTGACCAAATACCTTCCTGGGACATGCCTTAAAACAAGAGTGCACCACATTTACAAAACAGTGAAATTATCTAAAAAAGGGAGAAGACCATGATTGAAAAAAAACAAGCAGGAGTGGAACGCATGCCACTCTAATTCGAAATCGAACGCTGTACCAACAGAGCCACACCTCTAATAATCTAATTTGATATATTAGTGTTTGTACCTTAATTGCGTAGCTTATTAAGGATGTTTGGAGGAGGAACGTGTGGGAGGTGCTCTTGCAAACCCGTAGTAAGGCATCTATATATACTAATCCTACGCCTGAGGCAAGTAAGGCATCAATATATAGTGGTAGTGCTTGCGTAATTTGTCTTACCTCTCGGCTGAGGCATGAATATACAGTGTAGTCTAACCGGTACATTGGCTTACCAAGGGTCAGTCACCTATTACTACGAACGGCACTTGCCTTAGCAGACGGGTTTTTATGAGGTAACAGCCATTTTTTTTTTTGTGTCAAACAGAGAGAGAGAGCGGCGGTCACACTAACTTGGTTAGTAGTTGGATTCAAATATAAGGAGTAATTTTCATTGTACTTCATATTAGTAAGAGAATTGAATTCAAAGAGAGAATAATTTATTTGAGAGGATATTAGTGGAGAAAAAATGAGTGGTGCATTTACATTATTGGAGATTAATGATGGAACCGACAGCAGCAGCAGCACGGTACATTGGCTTACCACGGGTCAGTCACCTATTACTACGAACGGTACTTGCCTTAGCAGACGGGTTTTCTGTAAAGCATTAATAGATAAAAAACGTGCTTTTGAACCGTGCTTTTCAAGCCTACATTCACGCCTACATGAATATACAGTGTAGTCTAACCGGTACATTGGCTTACCACGGGTCAGTCACCTATTACTACGAACGGCACTTGCCCTAGCAGACGGGTTTTTATGAGGTAACAGCCATTTTTAACAGTTTCAATTGCACAAGGAGACAGGTTTCTGGTGGGTATAGAATTTGAGAGTTGATAAAGTGAAATTATGACACTATTCTAGTTTTTTCTAAACCGGTATTTCCTATAACTTAATAAAGGGTTAAGGTGATTAGCGATTACGAGCGAGGATAGTACGAATTGCTTGTGAAAAACCCGGATGAATTAGTTGAAAATAAAGTTTTAAGAAGAAATGTCTGAAAAGTAATGATAGAATGACATTGTGACTTGACCTCGTTTTACCTCTCCGATGTGGTCTGTATAATACACAAGTAATGTTTGAAAAGTATTGTCAATTTAAAAAGAAATGGCTGAAAAGTGTTTTGAGGGAGTTGAGTTGCACGAGGGTTGAGTTGCACGAGGGTTCAGTTGCATACGGATTCAGTTACACGGGGATTAGTTAAATGGGGTCGAGTTGCACGAGGGTTCAGTAGCATGGAGGTTCAGTTGTACGGGGTTTCGGTTATACAGGGGTTCAGTTACATGGGGGGTTCAGTTGCACGGGGGTTTAGTTAAATGGGGCTTGAGTTGCACGGGAGTTGAGTTGCACGAGGGTTCAGTTGCACGGGGGGTTCAGTTACATGCGGATTCAGCTACACGGGGATTACTTAAATGTGGTTGAGCTGCATAGTCTCGTTGGAAAAAATTGGAGTTCATACTTAAATAGTTCTATTAAGAGCTATTGCTATGGAAATGGCTCATTTTTGAATCAAAACTATGCTTTTCCGACTGAAGATACACATTTGAATCAGAAAATGTGAAAATGTATACAATTGAAACAGAGAAGTGTGTTTTGACGATATTTCCTATATTTGAGGTAGTTGAGTTGCACGAGGGTTGACTTGCACGAGGGTTCAGTTAAGGGGGTACAGTTACACGGGGGTTCAGTTAAATGGGGGTCGAGTTGCACGAGGGTTCAGTAGCAGGATGGTTCAGTAGCACGGGGGGTTCAGTTGTACGGGGTTTCGGTTATACAGGGGTTCAGTCACATGGGAGGTTCACTTGCACGGGGGTTTAGTTAAATGGGGCTTGAGTTGCACGGGAGTTGTCCCCACACTGGCCTTGGGATGGCATAGGGGTTTTGCCCCCAACTTATGTGAATTTCTGCTCGTTTTTAGTTAGACTCGATTATTTATTGTAATTTCTTTTCAGTTTGGGTTTCATTTATTTATAGATGTTGATTAGTGGTAGTTTCACGTTTGGTAGATTATTTGATTTTATTTTTGCTCAATTTTTGTTTAATGGAATTCTTTACCTTTCTTTGAAAAACTTATTTTGTAGAAAAATTCAATATAAATGGATTATTCAAATTCTTCCTTGAGTAGCTACCACTGTGAGGGATCTAAGCCTATTTTGGCCCTTGATGCAATAGGCAATGGGATATTATAGTGAACATAGCTATAAATAAAGTTTTAACAAGAAATGTCTGAAAAGTATTTTTTTTTGGGGGGGGTGGGGGTGATGACAGAGTGGATGTCTTAGACTAGTTATAGTGTCTGAAAAGTATTTTTTTTGGGGGGGGATGGGGCGATGACAGAGTGGATGTCTTAGATGTGGATGTCTTAGACTAGTGATAGTGCTGTACTTTGGTACGAATTTTCTTGTGAAAAACCCAAATGAATTAGTTGAAAATAAAGTTTTAACAAGAAATATCTGAAAAGTATTTTTTTTGGGGGGTGGGGGCGATGACAGAGTGGATGTCTTAGACTAGTTATAGTGTTGTACTCTGGCATGAACTGCTTTCGGAAACCCGGATGAATTAGTTGAAAATAAAGTTTTAACAAGAAATGTCTGAAAAGTATTTTTTTTTTGGGGGGGGAATCTGAGCTAATTAGAGTTTTTGACCGTAAACTCTAGTTTTTTGCAAGAAAATTATGGAAAATACAATTCTCTGGTTCAAATGTGAAACTTAAGTCCTTTTTAGGATCGAAAAAATTAACTATTTCTGTAAAATCTGAGCTAATAAGGGTTTTTGACCGTAAACTATAGTTTTTTTGCAAGAAAACTATGGAAAATACAATTCTCTGGTTCAAATGTGAAACTTAAGTCCATTTTTGGATCGAAAAAATAAACTATTTCCGTAAAATCTGAGCTAATAAGGGTTTTTGACCGTAAACTATAGTTTTTTGCAAGAAAATTATGGAAAATGCAATTCTCTGGTTCATGGGTGAAACTTAAGTCCATTTTTGGATCGAAAATAAAACTATTTCTGTAAAATCTGAGCTAATAAGGGTTTTTGACTGTAAACTCTAGTTTGTTGAAAGAAAATTATGGAAAATACAATTCTCTGGTTCATGGGTGAAACTTAAGTCCATTTTTGGATCGAAAAATAAAACTATATCCGTAAAATCTGAACTAATAATTCAATATTTTTTTCATAAAAACAAACAATTTTTTTTTTAAACTTCGAAATTTTTCAACTTTATTTATTTTTTTTCTTTTTGTATGTATCTTAAAATGTCAAAGTATGCTTACGGTTCTAACAATCGTGCTCTATGATTGGTCAGAGACACGGTGTGGCTTTCCCACTGGTATTCTATGACCGCTTATCGTCACTACCTAGTCTACTGCATGTATTAAATCAGTATTTTTTACACAGTGGAACGATAAACACATAAGTCATATCTTTTAAAAAAGAAAGTGAGGATGGAACTTTTTAATGGAGTGTGTTCACATAACAAGGTTATTGTAGCATTGAATGCCGACAAGGAGAAGTATTTAAACTATGAAACAAGTACAAGTGGTAGCACTATTGGAAATGTATGCATGCATTGTCATGACAGTAAGGAATTAAATTTCTTTGGGATACCGAAAAAATTCAACTCTTATGATGGTGGTTATGCGAGATTGAGATCTCCAGAGATGATTGCACTCAAAGAGAATGCTAACATAAAAATAATTGTTGATGATAGAGGACAACTCCTTGCTACTGCTGCAGGTAACACATTACCTACGGATACATCCAATCATCAGCTTTCGGGTATTAGCATTCAACGGAAGGCTAATAAAAGAAAGGCCTACTCTGCTACTAATATCGTAAACCATATCTTGTTTACGTGCCGAAACTGTTACCTGTTTAAAAATAATGTGTTAATAGACAGTGAAATTGCAAGAAAAATAAAAATGGCATTGTCAAAAAATATCACTACGGAATATAAAGATGAAACGATGAAGAACAAAGCACCAGCAAACATTACTGGCATTGATCAAACAGTCAATGAATCAAATAATAGCAAAGACGAAAAGCATATTGAGCCTGTTCATGAGACACCAGTAAAAATTGTGTATGATTCAAAATGGAATTATGATTATTCTACTGATTACGAACTAAGAGAAGACAATAACTACAATATCAAGAGAGAACATGATGAACTATTTTATGGAACAGATTCAAAATGTCCAAAGTTAATCATTGATATTAATAATGTATCATAATATATTTTTGTATTAATATTCTACATAGCATTATTTCATTAAAAATATTACATTGTTATGTGTTCATTATTTTTTAGAGTAAGCTAGCATATCAAGCGTTTAGAATGTATATTAAAACATCGGTGATGTAGGAAAAGGAATTTGCGTACATCTATTGTCAGACACACTATTTCCGTAAAATCTGAGCTATTAAGAGTTTTTGACCGTAAACTCTAGTTTTTTGTAAGAAAATTATGGAAATACAATTCTCTGGTTCAAATGTGAAACTTAAGTCTATTTTTGGATCGAAAAATAAAACTATTTCCGTAAAATCTGAGCTAATAAGGATTTTTCGACCGTAAACTCTAGTTTCTTGTAAGAAAATTATGTAAAATACATTTTTTGTACGTATCTTAAAATGACAAAATATCATTCTTGAATTCACCTCTTGGATACACAATACAGAAATTATAAAAAAAAATTGTAATTTCCAGACTTCATTTGCAAGCAATAGATACCGAGAGTTCTATGACTCCTCCCCGCAATGACTTCTAAGGGTTTTATGACTCCTCCCCACGATGAATTCAGATGGTTTTAGGAGTCATCCCCCTTAGCCATAACTCCATTCAACCTTGAGCGAAGGTATAAAAGTTTGATGATGTATTTCTCTTCTTAACAACTACATTAATAGCTTCCAAGATGATAGGACTGTATGACACAGAATTTATCAGTTTGAAAAAATCATCTTGTCGTGTTATATTTGAATGTGCATTTTTATTATTGTCAATGGAACTCGAAGAAATTGACTGTTATCATTGGATGGTGAACTATAACATGTTTGAGTATGATAAAAGCTTGTGGAGTACTACATTACATCATATGAACAGACTGGGATTCTATGATAGAGTGATTACACCACTTAATAATAGTGGTCAGGAACTGAGAAATGTCCAAGAGGAAGTCGGTGAAATTTGCAGCTTTTTTGGGGTTGAAGCACTCTATGTAAAGGGTAATGTACCTACAGATAAAGTCTTAATTCAAAAGTGTGACCCTAGGATTCCACTTTTCAATCTAGAAGAATTTAAGTTTCCTAAATTTGAAGGGGTTTATCATCGTCCTGAAGACGAGGTCAGGTTCTTCGCGCACTGGATACCTAAGGACATGCCTGATAGTGATAAATGCATAAGACATGGTAAAAACTATTCTACATGATGGGACCATTGTTTCTGGATGCTTAAGAGTGAACGTGTGTATGACTATGTGTCATAATATAATTTTGTATTAATATTCTACATAGCATTATTTCATTAAAAATATATTATGCATTACATTGTTATGTGTTCATTATTTTTAGAGTAAGCTAGTATATCAAAAGTTTAGAATGTCTATTAAAACATCAGAGATGTGAGAAAAGGAATTTGCATACATCTATTGTCAGACACATGGGGTAACATTGACAAAATCTAGGTATCAGAATGAATAAATTCTTTATCAACATCCGTTGTAGGATATGTCATTATGTCATTATGAAAAAATTGTAAGTAAATAGGAAGTAGGTAAGTAAGTAAGTAAGTAACAAACTCTTTCTTGAATTCATCTCTTGGTTACACAGTACAGAAATTTTATTATAGGAAATTATAAAAAAAAAATTGAAGAAACTCTCTATTAACATTCGTTATCGATTGAAGTCGCTTTCTGGACAGACAATACAGCAATTTCACAAAATCTAAGTGTAAGAGTGATTAAATTCAATATCAACATCCATTTCTCGGATACATCGGAAAAAGCTGACACAATCTAAGTACCGGAAAGAATAAATTCATTTTCAAAGTTTTTATCGGATACATCAGATAACAGTCATAAAATCCAAGTTCTATTCGTTTTGGCTTCATGTGTTGTTACGTTGAATTTAGATTAGACCGGTTTTTCTTTTAATTTTGGCTTCATGTGTTGTTACGTTGAATTTAGATTAGACCGGTTTTTCTTTCTATAGTAGAGACTAGCGTATATTTTTAGAGTAGAAAAAACAATTCTGGTTAGTCTGAAGTTGATTGTCTGAAAAGTATTTTTGGGGGGGGGGATACACGATTGGCTGAAACAAAAGCAGAACTTTTAAAATCACAACAACTGAAGATCAGTAAATAATTCCCTTGTTTTTTTTTTGTTAAACACAATTGGCTGAAATAAAAGCGAAACTTTTAAAATCACAACAACTAAAGATCAGTAAAAGATTCCTTTGTTTTTTTGTTTTTTTTTGTTAAACACAATTGGTTGAAACAAAAGCAGAACTTTTAAAATCACAGCAACTGAAGGTCAGCAAATAATTCCATTGTTTTTTTTTTGTTAAACACGATTGATTGAAATAAAAGAGGAACTTTTAAAATCACAACAACTGAAGGTCAGTAAATAAAAAAAAACCTAAAATAATGTCATGAAATCAACATGCAAAGTCGACATAGCTTTATTTCATTTTTTTAAGGTTCATTTAGACGAGGTTACGTGCGCGCACGTAACCTCGTCTAAATGAACCTTAAAAAAAATGAAATAAAGCTATGTCGACTTTGCATGTTGATTTCATGACATTATTTTAGGTTTTTTTTTTATTTACTGACCTTCAGTTGTTGTGATTTTAAAAGTTACTCTTTTATTTCAATCAATCGTGTTTAACAAAAAAAAAACAATGGAATTATTTGCTGACCTTCAGTTGTTGTGATTTTAAAAGTTCTGCTTTTGTTTCAACCAATTGTGTTTAACAAAAAAAAAAACAAAGGAATCATTTACTGATCTTTAGTTGTTGTGATTTTAAAAGTTTCGCTTTTATTTCAGCCAATTGTGTTTAACAAAAAAAAAACAAGGGAATTATTTACTGATCTTCAGTTGTTGTGATTTTAAAAGTTCTGCTTTTGTTTCAGCCAATCGTGTATCCCCCCAAAAAAAATACTTTTCAGACAATCAACTTCAGACTAACCAGAATTTTTTTTCTACTCTAAAAATATACGCTAGTCTCTACTATAGAAAGAAAAACCGGTCTAATCTAAATTCAACGTAACAACACATGAAGCCAAAATTAAAAGAAAAACCGGTCTAATCTAAATTCAACGTAACAACACATGAAGCCAAAACGAATAGAACTTGGATTTTATGACTGTTATCTGATGTATCCGATAAAAACTTTGAAAATGAATTTATTCTTTCCGGTACTTAGATTGTGTCAACTTTTTCCGACGTATCCAAGAAATGGATGTTGATATTGAATTTAATCACTCTTACACTTAGATTTTGTGAAATTGCTGTATTGTCTGTCCAGGAAGCGACTTCAATCGATAACGAATGTTAATAGAGAGTTTCTTCAATTTTTTTTTATAATTTCCTATAATAAAATTTCTGTATTGTGTAACCAAGAGATGAATTCAAGAAAGAGTTTGTTACTTACTTACTTACTTACCTACTTCCTACTTACTTACAATTTTTTCATAATGACATAATGACACATCCAACAACGGATGTTGATAAAGAATTTATTCATTCTGATACCTAGATTTTGTCAATGTTCCCCATGTGTCTGACAATAGATGTATGCAAATTCCTTTTCTCACATCTCTGATGTTTTAATAGACATTCTAAACTTTTGTTATACTAGCTTACTCTAAAAATAATGAACACATAACAATGTAATGCATAATATATTTTTAATGAAATAATGCTATGTAGAATATTAATACAAAATTATATTATGACACATAGTCATACACACGTTCACTCTTAAGCATCCAGAAACGATGGTCCCATCATGTAGAATAGTTTTTACCATGTCTTATGCATTTATCACGATCAGGCATGTCCTTAGGTATCTAGTGCGCGAAGAACCTGACCTCGTCTTCAGGACGATGATAAACCCCTTCAAATTTAGGACACTTAAATTCTTCTAGATTGAAAAGTGGAATCCTAGGGTCACACTTTTGAATTAAGACTTTATCTGTAGGTACATTACCCTTTACATAGAGTGCTCCAACCCCGAAAAAGCTGCAAATTTCACCGACTTCCTCCTGGACATTTCTCAGTTCCTGACCACTATTATTAAGTGGTGTAATCACTCTATCATAGAATCCCAGTCTTTTCATATGATGTAATGTAGTACTCCACAAGCTTTTATCATACTCAAACATGTTATAGTTCACCATCCAATGATAACAGTCAATTTCTTCGAGTTCCATTGACAATAATAAAAATGCACATTCAAATGTAACACCACAAGATGATTTTTTCAAACCGATAAATTCTGTGTCATACAGTCCTATCATCTTGGAAGCTATAAATGTAGTTGTTAAGAAGAGAAATACATCATCAAACTTTTATATCTTCGCTCAAGGTTGAATGGAGTTATGGCTAAGGGGGATGACTCCTAAAACCATCTGAATTCATCGTGGGGAGGAGTCATAAAACCCTTAGAAGTCATTGCGGGGAGGAGTCATAGAACTCTCGGTATCTATTGCTTGCAAATGAAGTCTGGAAATTACAATTTTTTTTATAATTTCTGTATTGTGTATCCAAGAGGTGAATTCAAGAATGATATTTTGTCATTTTAAGATACGTACAAAAAATGTATTTTACATAATTTTCTTACAAGAAACTAGAGTTTACGGTCGAAAAAGCCTTATTAGCTCAGATTTTACGGAAATAGTTTTATTTTTCGATCCAAAAATAGACTTAAGTTCCACATTTGAACCAGAGAATTGTATTTCCATAATTTTCTTACAAAAAACTAGAGTTTACGGTCAAAAACCCTTAATAGCTCAGATTTTACGGAAATAGTGTGTCTGACAATAGATGTACGCAAATTCCTTTTCCTACATCTCCGATGTTTTAATATACATTCTAAACGCTTGATATGCTAGCTTACTCTAAAAAATAATGAACACATAACAATGTAATATTTTTAATGAAATAATGCTATGTAGAATATTAATACAAAAATATATTATGATAAATTATTAATATCAATGATTAACTTTGGATATTTTGAATCTGTTCCATCAAATAGTTCATCATGTTCCCTCTTGATATTGTAGTTATTGTCTTCTCTTAGTTCGTAATCAGTAGAATAATCATTATTCCATTTTGAATCATAAACAATTTTTACTGGTGTCTCATGAACAAGCTCAATATGCTTTTCGTCTTTGCTTTTATTTGATTCATTGACTGTTTGATCAATGCCAGTAATGTTTGCTGGTGCTTTGTTCTTCATCGTTTCATCTTTATATTCCGTAGTGATATTTTCTGACAATGCCATTTTTATTTTTCTTGCAATTTCACTGTCTATTAACACATTATTTTTACACAGGTAGCAGTTTCGGCACGTAAACAAGATATGGTTTACGATATTAGTAGCAGAGTAGGCCTTTCTTTTATTAGCCTTCCGTTGAATGCTAATACCCGAAAGCTGATGATTGGATGTATCCGTAGGTAATGTGTTACCTGCAGCAGTAGCAAGGAGTTGTCCTCTATCATCAACAATTATTTTTATGTTAGCATTCTCTTTGAGTGCAATCATCTCTGGAGATCTCAACCTCGCATAACCACCATCATAAGAGTTGAATTTTTTCGGTATCCCAAAGAAATTTAATTCCTTACTGTCATGACAATGCATGCATACATTTCCAATAGTGCTACCGCTTGTACTTGTTTCATAGTTTAAATACTTCTCCTTGTCGGCATTCGATGCTACAATAACCTTGTTATGTGAAAACAATCCATTAAAATGTTCCATCTTCACTTTCTTTTTTAAAAGATATGACTTATGTGTTTATCGTTCCACTGTGTAAAAAATACTGATTTAATACATGCAGTAGACTAGGTAGTGACGATAAGCGGTCATAAAATACCAGTGGGAAAGCAACATCGTGTCTCTGACCAATCAAAGAGCACGATTGTTAGAACCGTAAGCATACTTTGACATTTTAAGATACATACAAAAAGAAGAAAATAAATAAAGTTGAAAAATTTCGAAGTTTAAAAAAAAAATAGTTTGTTTTTATGAAAAAAATATTGAATTATTAGTTCAGATTTTACGGATATAGTTTTATTTTTCAATCCAAAAAAGGACTTAAGTTTCACATTTGAACCATAGAATTGTATTTTCCATAATTTTCTTTCAACAAACTAGAGTTTACAGTCAAAAACCCTTATTAGCTCAGATTTTACAGAAATAGTTTTATTTTTCGATCAGAAAATGGACTTAAGTTTCACCTATGAACCAGAGAATTGTATTTTCCATAATTTTCTTGCAAAAAACTATAGTTTACGGTCAAAAACCCTTATTAGCTCAGATTTTACGGAAATAGTTTATTTTTTCGATCCAAAAATGGACTTAAGTTTCACATTTGAACCAGAGAATTGTATTTTCCATAATTTTCTTGCAAAAAACTATAGTTTACGGTCAAAAACCCTTATTAGCTCAGATTTTACAGAAATAGTTAATTTTTTCGATCCTAAAAAGGACTTAAGTTTCACATTTGAACCAGAGAATTGTATTTTCCATAATTTTCTTGCAAAAAACTAGAGTTTACGATCAAAAACCCTAATTCGCTCAGATTCCCCCCCCCCCCCAAAAAAAATACTTTTCAAACATTTCTTGTTAAAACTTTATTTTCAACTAATTCATCCGGGTTTTCGAAAGCAGTTCATGCCAGAGTACAGCACTATAACTAGTCTAAGACATCCACTCTGTCATCGCCCCCACCCCCCAAAAAAAAATACTTTTCAAATATTTCTTGTTAGAACTTTATTTTCAACTAATTCATTTGGGTTTTTCACAAGAAATTCGTACCACAGTACAGCACTATCACTAGTCTAAGACATCCACATCTAACACATCCACTCTGTCATCGCCCCATCCCCCCAAAAAATACTTTTCAGACACTATAACTAGTCTAAGACATCCACTCTGTCATCACCCCCACCCCCAACCCCCCCCCCCACCCCCCAAAAACTCCCTCAAATATAGGAAATATCGTCAAAACGCACTTCTCTGTTTCAATTGTATACATTTTCACATTTTCTGATTCAAATGTGTATTCAGAAAGTCGGTCGGAAAAGCATAGTTTTGATTCAAAAATGAGCCATTTCCATAGCAATAGCTCTTAATAGAACTATTTAAGTATGAACTCCAATTTTTTCCAACGAGACTATGCAGCTCAACCACATTTAACTAATCCCCGTGTAGCTGAATCCGCATGTAACTGAACCCCCCATGCAACTGAACCCTCGTGCAACTCAACCCCCGTGCAACTCAAGCCCCATTTAACTAAACCCCCGTGCAACTGAGCCCCCCATGTAATTGAACCACTGTATAACCGAAACCCCGTACAACTGAACCTCCATGCTACTGAACCCTCGTGCAACTCGACCCCATTTAACTAATCCCCGTGTAACTGAATCCGTATGCAACTGAACCCTCGTGCAACTCAACCCTCGTGCAACTCAACTCCCTCAAAACACTTTTCAGCCATTTCTTTTTAAATTGACAATACTTTTCAAACGTTACTTGTGTATTATACAGACCACATCGGAGAGGTAAAGCGAGGTCAAGTCACAATGTCATTCTATCGTTACTTTTCAGACATTTCTTCTTAAAACTTTATTTTCAACTAATTCATCCGGGTTTTTCACAAGCAATTCGTACTATCCTCGCTCGTAATCGCTAATCACCTTAACCCTTTATTAAGTTATAGGAAATACCGGTTTAGAAAAAACTAGAATAGTGTCATAATTTCACTTTATCAACTCTCAAATTCTATACCCACCAGAAACCTGTCTCCTTGTGCAATTGAAACTGTTAAAAATGGCTGTTACCTCATAAAAACCCGTCTGCTAAGGCAACTGCCGTTCGTAGTAATATGTGACTGACCCGTGGTAAGCCAATGTACCGGTTAGACTACAGTGTATATTCATGTAGGCGTGAATGTAGGCTTGAAAAGCACAGTTCAAAAGCACGGTTCAAAAGCACGGTTCAAAAGCACGTTTTGTATCTATTAATGCTTTACAGAAAACCCGTCTGCTAAGGCAAGTACCGTTCGTAGTAATAGGTGACTGACCCGTGGTAAGCCAATGTACCGTGCTGCTGCTGCTGTCGGTTCCGTCATTAATCTCCAATAATGTAAATGCACCACTCATTTTTTCTCCACTAATATCCTCTCAAATAAACTATTCTCTCTCTGAATTCAATTCTCTTACTAATATGAACTACAATGAAAATTACTCCTTATATTTGAATCCAACTACTAACCAAGTTAGTGTGACCGCCGCTCTCTCTCTCTGTTTGACACCAAAAAAAATGGCTGTTACCTCATAAAAACCCGTCTGCTAAGGCAAGTGCCGTTCATAGTAATAGGTGACTGACCCGTGGTAAGCCAATGTACCGGTTAGACTACACTGTATATTCATGCCTTAGGCGAGAGGTAAGACAAATTGCGCAAGCACTACCACTGTATATTGATGCCTTACTTGCCTCAGGCGTAGGATTAGTATATATAGATGCCTTACTACTCAAACCTCCGGTTAAGGGTTTTGGACCATAGTTATTACAATGATGATATTGTTTTATGCTTCCAAGTTTTTCTACTTAAGAACTAACATCAAAAGTATGATTTTTAGTGCTATATCAAACATATGGATGGTAGAATGGATAAAAATCACGCAGATATGAGCACCTGCTTTCAAACGAGTCATTAAACGTCACTCTAAAAAGTTCTGGTAGCCCACTTGCCCCAGCTTTTGCACTTGAGAAATGGCACCAAAGGGGTCGTTTTTAATGCCATTTGGAACTTGCTGATGGTGGAATTTATAGGACGGATGTAGAAGGGTGTAATTTGTTATGAAGCAGGGGATAACTTCCCCCTCCGGACCCAAGCTTGTCCCCTCAGACCTGATCCCCCCCCAGCTGAAATTTAGTTTCTGCAAAAAATCTTGTCAAAAATAAGATAAGCCTGCATAATTCAAGTATCCAGAGAAACAGATCTGTTTTCTTAAGTATATCTTTGCCTCTATGGTAATATATGGCTCATTTTTCGGTTTTCACTATCATTTTCACTTGATTTGGGGAAATTAGCTCCAACTTTGCCCCCCCCCCCTCCCCCAGGATTCTGAAGAAATTACGCCATTGGATGTAGATATGAGCAATATCTTTTGTATGAGCTATTAAAAATCTGTCTAGATACCTGCAATACCACTACACCCAATAACAACACGCTCATATCGATACGTGTGATATAAATACGTCCGATACCGACATAGAGTGCAGCCCTTTCCCCAGGGACTATGGACGGTCATATTATCACCAAAACCAAAGATATTTGGCCTATTAACTATGTTGAACAAAATGGCTATCTCAAAATTGTGAATAGATGACTTTGGAGGGAGAGGGCCTTTAGGGAGTTCTAGTTGCCCTCCAGTCTTTTTGGTCAATTAAAAAAGGGCACAAGCAAATTTAATTTCCATTAGAATGAGCTATTATACATCTCTCTATGATGCTCTGGTCACCCCCTAGCCCTGCTAGAAAAAAAAACAAAAAAGAAAAAAAATGGGACAGATCAGTGCTACCCATGCAAAAAAGTCATTTTCCTTGTTGTTCAAGGAGGGGGGGGGTTGTAATTTCCCATAACTAGGTTTTCGACCGTGCTGATTAAATGGTAGACTTCCTTTTGATCTGATACCATTTTCGAGGGGTTTCATACTTTTTTCGAAATTACCATAAACTTATTTTCCAATAAATTTTTACTTTTAAGTCTAACAGAAATAATGGTTACCATTCCTGAATTAGTGTCAGATGGTATTTTTTTTCACTTGGTAGTTTTTTTCTAAACGCGTTTTTTAACTTTTGGTTATTATGGGCTGTGGTTCGATCTTTACTAGGTTGCAGCACCTGCTGCAACCTGGTAATAGCTTTCTATGATGCTCCAGGGCCACGCTAGTGGCATACAAAATCAAACAGTTCGTGGTAACGAACTGTAAGTAAGGAGCGACCCGGCTCAATGGTAACCGAAACTCTAGAAAACGGGTTTTTGATACCAATAGATATATCAAAAGAATCAGATTTCAATGCTGATTTCAAATATATAACTTTCATCAAGTTTAGTGCTACCCATCAAAAGTTACGCGCCTGAGAAAATTTGGCTGATTTTCGAAAAAAGGGGGAAAGACCCCCTAAAAGTTATAGAACGTTAATGAAAATCACACCATCATATTCAGCGTATCAGAGAACCCTAATGTAGAGGTTTCAAGCTCCTATCTACAAAAATGTGGAATTTTCCATTTTTTGCCAGAAGAAAGATCACGGATGCGTGTTTATTTGTTTGTTTGTTTGTTTGTTTTTTTTTTTTTTTTTTCCCCAGGGGTGATCGTATCGACCCAGTGGTCCTAGAATATCGTGGGAGGGCTCATTGGAACGGAAATTAAAAGTTCTAGTGCCCTTTTTAAGTGACCAAAAAAAATGGAGGGCAACTAGGCCCCCTCCCACGCTCATTTTTTTCCCAAAGTCACCCGATCAAAATTTTGAGATAGCCATTTTGTTCAGCATGGTCGAAAATATGATAAATATGTCTTTTAGGATGACTTAATCCCTCGAAGCCTCCAGGGGGAGGGCTGAAAGTTATGAACTTTACTCAATGTTAACATATAGTATTGGTTATTGGGAAGTATACAGACTTTTTCAGAGGAGATTTTTTCTGGTAGGTGGGGGAAGGAGAGGGTCGGGGGCTATATGGAAGGATCTTTCCATGAAGGAAGTTTTCAGGGGGGAAGGGAAATTGCCATGAAGGGGGCGCCGTACTTGCCAACATTATTTATTGGTTATTGGGAAGTATACAACCATTTTCAGGAAGGATTTTTTCTGGAGGGGGGGGGGGCTAGAGGAGGGGATTACCCTGGAGAATATTTCCTTGGAGGATATTTCTTTGGGGTAAGGGACATTTCTATGAAGGGGGCGCCGGATTTCCAAGCATTATTTAAGAAACGATCAGAAGTTAAATAAAAAAAACAAGTTTTTTCAACTGAAATGTAAGAAGGAATATTAGAACTTAAAACGAACAGAAATTATAACGTATGTGAGGGGGTTCTCCCCCAAGTCAATACCTCGCTCTTTACGCTACAGTTTTTTTTTTAGTGCTTTCAAAAGAGCTATCTATTCTAATTAAACGGCCTTTGTGATTCAGGGGTTTGTGAATCAAAATTTTTTTTAACTTTTAACGTAAAGAGCGTGGTATTGACTAAGGGGAGAACCCCTTCATATAAGTAATAACATATACGTAATAAAAAAAAAACAATAAAAAAACAAGCGATACGGCTCAATAGTAATCGAAACTTTTAAAAACGAAATTTTGATGTCAATAAATGTATCAAAAGAATGTGTTTATAATGCTGATCCTAAATATATAAATTTTATTAAGTTTAGTATTACTCATCAAAGGCTACGAGCCTGAGAAAATTTACTCGATTTTTTAAAGAGGGGGGAAACATCCCCTACAAGTGAAAGAATTTTAATGAAAATCACACCGTCAGATTCAGCGTATCAGAAAACCCTATTACATAGGTTTCAAGCTCATATCTGCAAAAATCTGCAACTTTGTATTTTTTGCCAGAAGAAAAATATACGAATATAGAAGTTAGTTACGTAAGTTAATTTGTAAAGACATCCATTTAGCAAAAGAAAAGTAAAATTTTTATGCAAATAAAAGCTGCATTAACTAAAAAACGATCAGAAATTAAATAAAAAAAACAAGTTTTTAAACTGAAAGTAAGGAGCGACATTAAAACTTAAAACGAACAGAAATTATTCCGTATATGAAAGGGGCTGTCCCCTCCTCAACGCCTCGCTCTTTACGCTAAAGTTTGACTCTGTCTCACAACTTTATTTTTTAAAACAATAAAAAACTTTAGCGTAAAGAGCGAGGCGTTGAGGAGGGGACAGCCCCTTTCATATACGGAATAATTTCTGTTCGTTTTAAGTTTTAATGTCGCTCCTTACTTTCAGTTTAAAAAAACTTGTTTTTTTTTATTTAATAATAAAAAAGAGCACGCGTTAGTGCTACCCATGTAAAAAATTCCCTAGCTATATTTTTTTTTTTTAATACGGACATTCCAATGGTGCATTTTTCATATCAATCAAGCGCCATTTTTGAGGTTTTTTGGTTATCCTTTGAAATTCCTATAAATTGTTTTGGCAATAAACTTTTACCATTAAATTTAAACTAAATTATAGTCACTGTTCATGAACCAGCTTCAAATGGCAGTGTCTTCTCACCTGAAATTATTTTTCGAAAAGGGTTTTTAAATTCTTGGTTACTATGGGCTGAACTTCGCCCCAGCTAAGAAAAAAACCAAGACTTTTTTTCTGGGTGTTTCTAGTAAAATAATTAAAAAAACTTTTTCCACAAAATAAATTTTTCAAAGAAAAGTAAAGAACTCCATTAAACAAAAAATGAGCAAAAATTAAATAAAATAATCTACCAAGCTCGAAACTACCACGAATCAGCATCGATAAATAAATGAAACCCAAAACGAACAGAAATTACAATAAATAACCGAGTCAAACTCAAAACGAACAGAAATTAACATAAGTTGGGTGCAAAACCCCTATGCCTTCCCAAGGCCAGAACAAAATTTGCACTTTACTGAAAAAATATAAATGTTTTTACTTTTATAACTTTAATAAATCAAATAATTTTAACATTTTGATTACTAAATATCAGTATATGTATATAAAACTGACAATGCGCATTCATCTAATCTAATCAAATCATCTAATCTAATCATTACAATCTAATCAAAACACCATAAAAAGCAGATTCTTTGATGCATACAGTGTTATCAATTCTCCTTTTCTAGTTTTTCGGTTACTATTAGCAGGAGTTGCTCCTTGTTTACATACGGATCCACGAATTGCTTGATTCGCAACAATCATACGACTGTTCTTTTCATATTCATTCTGTATAACTAAAACAAGTGTTCAGGTCTAAATGTGTTTCACTTGTCATTTCTGCGATTTCATTTCCAAGGATAATGGAATTAAGCGGTACTGGTGCGTTATATGGACACTTTTATATATTGTACAAGGAAAACAGTCACAAAAAAACCGTCAAATCGGCTATTCTCAAGAGACCGATAAACCCGCCAGACTGGTTATTTTCAAGAGACCGCTATTCGCTATTGAGAAATGGAATCCAAAGAACAGTTTTCATTGCGTTTACGGTATTTAAACTGTTTTTTGGGGGGTTTAAGGGGGAAAAGGTACCTAGGCTAGGTTAGGTTACGTATTTAATATATGCTATGCTTTACCCCTCACCACCACCACCTAATGTGCAAATATATAGCCGAAATTTGTTTATAAACTATTATATATTCATCCTATTTTATTTCATTAGAATTAATCAAACTTGACTTTAATCAAAAAACTCGCGTAAAAAGCTGATAGTCCCTGTCCAGGATTAATAATGTTTGTGAATTTTTTCGGGGTTGAGTGAAGCCTAAAAATTTTGACATGTGAGCACAAACACTTAAAAAATAGTTGGTGAATTGGTAGAAGATTGAGGATTTCAGGTGGTAGGAACCTTCCCCTCTTTGTTCCTGTTTTACAACAACGCAAGTGGCCATGTTTCAGGCGAAAATATAGCTAACCCATTACTTCTACTGAACAAATAATTCGTTTCGAGACAAATGTTTGTCTGAGTCATATACATGGATTGCCATAATTTCTTCTTTTTTTTTCTACCAAAAGTCTGATCTTATGACTATAGAAAAGTAATGATCTCATTACTGTGTCCTAGTTTACTAGGAATCATAGTCAACTTGACGCTGGCAATTTTAGTTGTTTTCTTATTGGCTGACGGCTTATGAGTTCCAAGGTAAAACTGAGAAGGATTCGGTCCGAATTTACGTAAGCACACAAACGCTTAGTGGGGACTTATCAGTAATGTAAAAGATATTATCAGTTAATGTTCTATATCTGACTCTGGAGTTAAGGAAAAGTTAGTATCTTTTCATTTGATAATAATTTTTCTTTTGATTAAAGTTATCAGCCTAACTGATTATCAATATTATTTGAGTATGTGTGAACTGATTAGGGTATAATGATAACTTATCAAGTGAAAAGGTTCGCATTACGAAAAATTTTGTTTGATGATGGCCTTGTATCTGTACAACGATTTGTTCAATCACTAAACACTTTTCGTACAAAAAAATTGCTTTTATGCTAATAGATTATGCTAATATTGCCAAAGGAAGATGCACATTAAAATAAGAAAAATAAGTAGAATACTGGATCCTTCTGTGTTTCATTTTCCTGAGTCAACCGAGGTGTCTAGAAGAGGGACCGTACGCAAGAGAAAGAGGGTATCGGGCCCCCCTGAAATCATAAATTCTCTAGAAATTGTGCGTATTTACCTAACCCAGGCCATTGGAATGGCCTGGGCTCATAATGTCCATTAAGTTAATTTTAGCCTCTTTCAGTTTTTTTTTGTTGCTTCTAATGTTTTTCTTTATAAAAGCTTTGCACTTTGGTTAGTAAGTTTGTTTAGTTTGTTACTGTTTTTATGAACTAAAAAGCAACAATAAAAATTTTAAACAGCCCGGTCTCCACCCGCAGTTTGTCTCAGTAGTTTGTTTTTGAGGTACCTCTTTTTTCCTAAAGTAAGTGAATCTTTTTTGAACCTTAATAATGTCTAAAGATGCATAACCAACAAATACCCAAATTATCGTGCCTTACTTTAGGTAGGTTTCTAGGAGTGCAAAACGCAAAGCAAGGGCTTAGAAATAGCAATTTAATAAGATGGGAATACAAGGATGTCATTTGAGGACGGCCAGTTCGGACGTGAGTCACCTAAACGTAAAATTGATAACCTATTTAAAAGCGAAAATATTATTGAAAAGAGATTAAACATGGATGTTTTCTAGCAGCAGTGCCGTCCCCCATCCAGGCGCGCCCGCTATGGAAAGGGGGAGGGACTTGCCTTCTAATAAGATTCTAAAATCTTTAAGCGTTTAACATAATTCCTATATCTTTCATTGAATCTGTCTCTGTCAATAAGGTCTTTCAGATTGGCACCCCTCCCTCGCTAGTTTCGTTGGCTCCGATAAAATCGATTCCTCTTTACTCAAACCAATCACAATCAGACTTCTTGGGTCTTATCATTTTCCCCTCCAGAAATCTATTGAGAAGGCTAACAAAAGTAGAAGAAGAAGGAAAGCAAGTGACATAATACAAGGGATCAAATCTATAGCAAATTTTTGGCAAATTTTGAACTACCCAGTCCCCTATTTATTATGAACTTCTTTCTAGATATTTCTAAGAAAAGAGCTGGCTAAATGAGTGCACCCTTAAATTTCAATTTCAAAGGCATATCCCAAAACCTTTGAAAAGTATTTGACCATGACCTGATTTTGTGGAAATCAGGTCATATGTTTGTTGTGAAAGTTCAGAAAACTAAGCCCCACAGTACAACTTCAAAATGATACCTTTTATTGCTAAACGTCTATGTATACAGGCTGGCACGTGTAAATTAATTTGAAGAGAGGGGAAGGGCAGAGGTCGGAAAGAAACAACATATTTACTATATGAATTACATTGGTAATCATGTGTAAAATCTTGGAAAATCAGTGGAAAGAATTTTCTGTAATTGTTCAGTAGCGGATCCAGGGGGCTAAGGGAGCGACCCCCCTCCAATGTAGTTTAAAGTAGTGTAATTTACTTAATTAAAGCAAGTTTGCGTTAATTAAACTTGCTTGTACACCCCTAAAAGTTAGAAAAGGAAAAACTCAACAAGAAATGTAATTCTGGGAGAACTATGCAACAAAGGTAACTTCGATATGGTTGACCTTCACGTGTGAAATAAAAATATAAATATTTTGCAAATGAAAGGAAAGAGCAAAATTAAAACTTAAATCGAACAAAAATTATATTTTATAAGAGCCTTTATATAGTTTATCTAAACGAAATAAGTTCCTGACATAGTAAATTTGAAAATATGGGACTAAAATCACTTTTTGTAGGCCTTCAGTACCCCTTTCCCTACAAAGGAATCTGCTGGCCTCCACTCTGACAGTTGGTGCTATTAGAAATTAAATATATAAAAAACAATTTTTCTAACTGAAAATAAGGAGCATCATTAAAACTTAAAACGAACAGAAATTATTAAAGAGAGTTGCCTCCTCCTAAACTTATCACTCTTTACGCTAAAGTAAAGAGCCTGGTGTTAAGGAGGAGGCAGCCCCCTTCATATACGTAATAATTTCTGTTCGTTTTAAGCACAGTTTATAGAATTATCCAGTAAGTTTATCGCAGATCATTTCTGGTCTTCATTCTCGGTACGAACAAAAAGCTCCTCCCACTTCTTTCTGCATTAGCGGGTTAGTCTGTTTCCGTCAATCAATGAGAAATGGTTACAAAGTGCATTATTCGTAATAGCGGGTTTCCATTTGTTTCGTGTCCAAGAGAAATCTGACTTGTCTACCCGTGAAAAGATTTAATGCCGCTTATGTTTCCATCTGCAAAAACGTTCTCTGGAGCACTCGCACCTTGGTCTGGATTTTTATAATGGGTGAGATAGGGTATGATCATACTGCTAATTCTATAAACTGTGGTTCAAAGTTTTAATGCTGCTCCTTGTTTTCAGTTGAAAAAACTTGTTTTTTATTTAATTTCTGATCTTTTTTTAATAATCCCAGGAAATCCGGCCCCATCTTCACGAAGAAATACCCTCCCTAAGGAAATATCTTTTGGACAATTTGATCCCGGTGAAAATTTACCCAGGACAATTACCCTTAACAACTCCACGCGCAAAATTGAGACGGAAAAGAGAAAGTAAGACTTATAAAAAGAATTTTATACAGGAATTCTTGCAAATTCCCCCAGTGTATAAATTTCCCTGAGAATTTCACCCCCCTGAAAACTTCCCTTCCCATGGAAAATTCCCCGCAGAAAAACCCCCTGCAGAAAACTCGCTCCCCACCCTAAAATGTATGCATGCTTCCCAATAACAAATACTAAGCTTAAACAATGGGCAAATTTTATAACTTAAAGACCTTTCCCCTGGGGCTGTGGGGGGGGGAGGGGTCATGTTATATACAAAGGCATAGTTATTGAACCTTTCAACTATGATGAACAAAATGTCTATCTCAAAATTTCGTTCGGACGATTTTGGGGAAAAGGTTAGGGGAGGGGCCCTTGTTGCCCTCCAATCTTTTTTAGTCGCCTAAAAAGGTACTAGAACTTTTCATTTTTGTTTGAATGAGCCATATGACGATACTCTAGGACCACTGGTTCAATACGGTCACCCTTGGGGGAAAAAACAACAAAAAATAAAATAAAAAAGCATCCGTGATATTTCTTCTGGAAAAAAAAATAAAATAATCCAAATTTGTGCAGATAGGAGCTTGAAACTTCTACAGTAAGGTTTTCTGATACGCGGAATCTGAGGGTGTGATTTTCATTAAAGTTCTATGACTTTTAAGGGGTGATTCCCATTTCTTCGAAAACCAGGCGAATTTTCTCAGGCTCGTAGCCGTTAATGGGTAAAACTAAGCTTAATAAAACTTATATATTTGAAATCAGGATAATAAGTTGATGATTTTGATATATCTTTTGGTATCAAAATTCCGTTTTTAGTTTTGGTTACTATTGAGCCGGGTCACTCCTTAGTTACAGTTCGTTACCATAAACTGTTTGACTATGCGGTACTCTATAACCGTTAGTTTTATTGGATAACAGTGTATAATAACAGTACGTAATTACGGATCAGTGCATGTTTAGAGACGAGTGTCATACCGCGCACCGACAAAGATTTCAATAGAAACCTTGTATGCCCCCAGGGCATAGCTTACAACCCTTGCCCTGAAGGCTGTGAGGGGACTGTCCTGCTCAAATGTACAATTTCCTGAACTTTGAACTGCGTGGAACAAAATGGCTATCTCAAAAATGTTATTGGATGTGTTTGGGGAAAATGGTGGGCGTGGAAGGGGTGTTAGTTGCCTTCCAATCACTTTCGACTATTAAAAAGGGCACTATCCATTTTAATTTCCAATCAAATGAGCCCTTTTTGAAGCATCTACGACAACGCGTTCTATAAAAACCTAATATGCCCCCAGGGCATAACTTAGAACCTTTGCCCTGAGGGCTGTGGGGGGAGGGGTTGTCATCCTTAAAGACCTGATTTCCAGAACTTAAAACTATGTTGAATAAAATGGCTATCTCAAAATTTGGACTGGATGTAATTGGGGACAAAAGGGCGTGAGAGGGGAGTTAGTTACCCTCCAATCACTTCCGACTAGTAAAAAGGGCACTAGCCCTTTGAATTTCCAATCGAATGAGCCTTTTTTAAAGTTTTTACGACAACGCCTTCTATAAAAACCTTATATGCCACCAGGGCATTACAACCCTTGCCCTGACGGCTGTGGGGGAGTGTCCTCCTCAAAAACATAATTTCTATCTGGAAATCAACTACGCTGAACAAAATGACTATCTAAAAATGTTTTTTGGATGTGTTTCGGGAAATGGTGGGCGTGGAAGGGGTTAGTCGCCTTCTAATCACTTTCGACTATTAAAAAGTGCACAAGCCACTCCAATTTCCAATTGAATGAGCCCTTTTCGAAGTTTCTAGGACAACTTCTTCGAAACGAAGTGCCCTGCTCTAAAGGAAAAAAAATAATAAATAATACATTTTGCCAACATCGTTCTTATACGCCCCCAGGGCATAACTTAAAACCCTAGCCCTGAGGGTTGTGGGGGAGTGTCCTCCTCAAAAACATATTTTCTACCTGGAAATCAACTACACTAAACAAAATGAATATCTCAAAACTTTGATTGGATGTGTTTGGGGAATGATGGGCGTGGGGGGGGGGGGGGGCTAGTTGCCCTTTAATCCCTCTCGACTATTAAAAAGGGCACTAGCCACTCCAATTTCCAATCGAATGAGCCCCTTTCGAAGTTTCTACGACAACTCCTTCGATACGAAGTGCCCTGGTATGGAAAAAAAAAGCAAACAAAAAAATAAATAATACATTGTGTCAACATCGTTCTTTACTTAGGCAGCGTGATTGCGCTGCCTATGATAATATTATGGCCCTGATCGGGCTAAAATTGTTATTTTTACTAACTACCACACCTTTGCGGGGACTTTAAACCCCTTTTCTAAACTTGTACACATTTTTGTATGCTATTTTTTTCCTTTCGGAAATTTAAAATTGATCAAATTTTACGTATTTAGAATAATGATCAATCGTAGATTCGGCTGATGTGTATATTGTAATATAAACTAGATTTTTTAGAGTTCTATTTCTGTTAACAAGAGCCATTCTAATTACAGTTTACTACTATAAACTATTTGATTTGGGGCTAAGTTTGGGGTATTTTGGTTTGGGGTAGGTAGTGGGGACTTTGACCCCATTCGTCAGCTCCTTTTCGAAAATTCAATTATGCATTCACTATCACCCTTGAAAAAATGCACTTTCTAAAGTATTTCTAATCCTAAAAAAATGCACTTTCTAATATATATATATATATATATATATATATAATATATATATATATATATATATATATATATATATATATATATATATATATATATATATATATATATATATATATATATATATATATTATATATATATATATATATATATATATATATATATATATATATATGTATATATATGTGTGTGTACATGCTGCATTTTTCTAATCATTCTAAGCTAATTTTTTATTCTAAGCAAGATTTTAAGCAAGACTTTAGCAAGATTCTAAGTCTGAAGATTTTATTTCAGCCCTTTCAGAACATAAATTCAATTTTCCAGACCATTTCATTTTGTTCGAGAATGTCTCTTTGATTTCTAGGGATCGGGGTTCAAAGCAAAATTTTCGTTAAACTCTTGAAATAAAGAAAATCTTTTTCAAGAATATTGTTTGAATCGGGACACAGGTGAATTTGGGCTGAATTCTATCTATGATAATTTATTAAAATCTGACAGAGTAAAGTTCAATTCACCCAATGTAGCTGACCTTTGTCCAAATGTTATATCATTGAACGCTATTAAACCGAATCCAAGAAGGTGAAAGAGGCTAGCTTCCGCCTTTGCTTTGAAAAGAATTAGAAAAATAAACAATATGTAGTTTTATTTGATTTCGTATATAAACTTTTGTTTTAAATTTTTTTAGTTTAGTTTTACTACTGATGACGGCCGCTGTATATGTGACTGAAATATCTGGTATTTTTTGTGAATTTCTATACACTGTCTATTAAAAAGGATTTTATCCCTATTTTGAAATTTTATTTTATCGAACTGAAACCATAAGGACGGCTGCCATTGTTGACGCATTTGCACCAACGACCATGGTGGCTTCTCTCAGATCAGTATGTGGTTCTATTGGTATTTGGTCATGCTTTAACCAATAAAATCAAATTTCTGAAAATTAATCAATTAGAAGACTTTCAATCAAAAATAAATAATAAAATACGGGGTATTGCAGGGTATGTACTCGTACTGTGAGTATATGTGAGTATACGTTGCTTGGTTTCACGACACCATAATTGACTAAAACTTGGTGCTTCTTTGAGCATATTAAAGTATGTATTCCTTCTGAAAGAAATGATTTTGCGACAAGTCTTTAGTTGTAACTTACACAAAAAGGACAAGATGCTTATACCATCAGATTCATTCGTTTTTTTAAGGATTAAAAAAAAATCCTTTTTAATCTAAAAACTCTGTATTAAAATGCCAAGAATTTAATTCCGTTGACGGATATAACTGAATATCAGCTATAAGATGATTGGCAAGCTTTGTCTCTCGTTGATATATTGAGACCAAAGGAGAACAAAAATAACATACCAGAATTATCATACATACCAAAACTTAAATAGCATACCAAAATTATCATACATGCAAGAATTATCATGCATACCAAAATGAAAAAAAAACATACCAAAATTATCATACATACCAAAATTTAAAAAACATACCAAAATTATCATACATACCAAAATTTAAATAACATACCAAAATTATCATACATACCAAAAAAAATAACATACCAAAATTTGGAGAACTAAAACTTAAAGGGTAGTAGTGAAAGTTAGAGTGAGGGTTAGTAGCCAGTCGTCTAAACAGACTGCCCTTGTAAAACAGCCTTAAAGCGTCATAAATCTTGAAGTGGGTTTCTTTAGGGTTTTGGATTCGGATGGCTTCCTTTGGATGGTAGTATTTACGGAAATAGTGTGTATTATTTGATGTTTGATCGATCTAAAAATATTCCTGAAAGATTTTATAAAATAAAGGTACTCGAATGACAGAAAGTCAAAATTTAATGATTTTGTCTATTTTAGATACACTTCTTGATTTCTTGTGTCATTTAAACATAAGACTAAATGGAAGATCATACCCAGCCCGAAAATGATCATGTTCTGGCTGAGAAGAAAGAAGGATTTGAAAATCCTGCCACTGAAGAAGGGCTATCAGCTCATCAATTAGCCCCAACAAAAGTTGAACCTGGAATCAACAGTGATATCCAGAGTCAGAACGAAAGTGTATCAATTAATGAAAAAAAAAGTGATGAGTGGACGTCTCCAGCCCCTTTAGAAGACCAGAAAGAATTAAGAACAAGTCCTGTTGAGAGAAAATTTATTGATCGTAGTTCTTGCCAAATCAAAAGTATAAATTGTGGCCCTTACACTGAGCAAAGCTCTTCTCACTTAAATTTTCAGCAAAGAGATAATATTCCAGAATCTGTGAAAGCCTACCTTCCAACTGAAAACGATATACCACCGACACCAAGGCCAGTTACGCCAGAAACCGCAGTCCATAACCTTCACTATCCCAATACAATGCGTGCAGAAGACGAACAAGAATATATAGAAAGATTTAGCAATAGTGATGTAAGGGGTAGGGTGTACGAGAGTAAAGATGAAAGTGATTACTATGAAGGCTCTGTTGTTGTCAGTAGTGGAGGACGACTTGAAAACTTTAAACTCACACTAGCTCAACATCTCGACCCAGTACTTATGGACGAACAGTACCAACCACAATTTTCTGATAATTCCTATACCAACCAAGGGGAGGACGATATGCGATCATTACGTCATCCCGAAAATTTTCAATATGATAATCTGGACAATATGCATACAATGCCATATTATGACCAGAATTCGTCCTTGTCAGTATTACCGGAGATATCATATTTGACAGATGGAAATTTTATGCAATCACAATTTTCAGCATCACAATACTATAAGGATAATCCAAAAAACGATATATACCCATTTAAGCACCAGACAGCTCATGTATATAGTGCACCATCCCTCCAGGAACAACTGATTGTCAGGTAAGTTGGCCCATAAATTTTAAGTTTTTCTGAAGACATTAATTATGATATATTTTCATATCCTTACTAGACAAAGGAAGCTACTTCACGAGCTCTCTGTTTGCAAAAATTTCTACGGTAAGATCAGTAGTGTCAATTAAAAGGCAGGGGGAAGGGGTTGGGTGACGTGTAAATCCCTATACCTTCCCCCCTCCCCTCCCCTCCTGGGGTGTGTCATTACAGACTTGTATAGATTCTAATGTGCAAAATGTTAACAATGTCTGTGCGCTAAAAGTTAGAAACGTTTGAATTCAGCAAAATTTGTCAGCCATGTCTTGAAGTAAGTGGGAGAGGTCAATGTGTGTGAACTGATGCCTCCAAGTATACAGAAATGAAAAAAAAAAACAGGATTAGTCTGCCCAAGAATTTCCTAAGGACCCTCTCCCACATGAAAAAAATATAAAAATAACACAAGAGTATCATCGAGCAAAGAAAACTTATCTTAGACATTGGAGTCCTCCTAGCTCTACTCGCAAATGTCAACATCTATCTCTGTAGAGGTAAAATTAGCCAAAATATTTAAGTACATCTGGCTTATACTTGTCTCACAATGCAAACACTTAGCTCAAAATTGAGGATGAAGATCTGTTATAGAAAATTTAGCTCTTGGAAACTCTTCCCACAGTTGTCAATTTTGTGATAAACAGCCTTTCTCGAGCCCATCTTCTGCCATGTTGACTGATACCCCTAAGAAGACTCATTCAAGACTTGATAGTTGATAACCTGTTTTTGTTTTATTTGTTTATTTTTTTTAATACCACCAAAATTTTTCTGGTATAACGATAGTGAAAGGCCAAATCATACAGTTCGTCGTAACGAACTGTATGATTGTAACGTGGTAACGTGGTAACGAACTGTAGTAAGGAGTGACCCGGCTCAATAGTAACCGAAATTCTAAAAAATAGGAATTTTTACACAAATAGATACATCAAAAGAATTGGATTCTTCTGTTGATCTTCAATATATAAGTTTCATCAAGTTTAGTCTCATCCATCAAAAGTTATGAGCCTGGGAATATTTACCTTAATTTCAAAAATTGGGAAAATATCCCCTAAAAGTTATAAAATCTTAATGAAAATCACACCGTCAGATTCAGCGTATCAGAGAACCCTACTACAGAATTTTCAAGCTCCTATTTTTTAATTTCCCCCAGGGGTGTTCGTACCGACCCAATGGTCCTTAAATATCGCGAGAGGGCTCATTCGGATGGAAATGAAAAGTTTTAGTGCTCTTTTTAAGTGACCAAAAAATCTGGAAGGGAATTAGGCCCCCTCCTACGCTCATTTTTCCTAAAGTCATCCGATCAAAATTTTGAGATAGCCATTTTCTTCAGCATAATCGAAAAATCTAGTAACTATGTATTTGAGGATGAATTAATCCCCCATAGTCACCAGGTAGGGACAGCAAGTTGTGAACTTTGTTCAATGTTTACATATAGTATTGGTTGTTTGGAAGTATACAGACGTTTTCAGGGGGTTTTATCTGGTGGTAGGGGGGGGGGGGGGGGTCATGTGGAGAAATTTATGTGGGAGGATCATTCCATGGAGGAATTTTTCATGGGGGAAGGGCATTTTCCATGAAGGGGGCGCCGGATTTCCCAGCATTATTTAAAAAACTATCAGAAATTAAATAAAAAACAAATGTTTTCAACTGAAATCAAGGAGCAACATTAAAACTTAAAAGAGAAAAATTAATGTATATGGGGGACAGGGGTGTCCTGAGGCTCATTTTATTGGGAGGGGGGCGATCTTCGTAAGTTTTACTGAATCACTACCTGGTTTATGCCTAATTTTCTGCTGAAATCAAGAATTTTGCTAAATTTTTAGCCGCTTTTGCAAAATTTCTGCCGAAATTTTCGCCATCGGTGAAAATTTTACCGAATGCCAAAAATTTGTGGAAGGGCTGCACGCCCCTCCCCCCAACTTGTTTAAAAAAAACAAGTTTTTTTACTGAAAGTAAGGATCGACATTAAAACTTAAAACGAACAGAAATTATTCCTTATATGAAAGGGGCTGTCCCCTCCTTGGTACCCGCTTTTTACGCTATAACAATTTTAGTTCTGCTTTACACTTCCACGCTTTTGAACATCCAGATCATTAAGAAGATAATTTCTTAAGCCACATTGGCCTGAAATAACATAAAGAAAGAAAAACGAACAAAATGTGGTTTTAAACGCCAAATGAAAATACTGACAAAACACAACAAAGCGAATATTTCGAAGGGACAAACGCCTCTCCTCTTCAGCACGAAACAAAAAAATACATTCAACGAGAGTGCCGAAGAAAAAACCAACAAAGTTAATGTGAAAAAAGAACAACTATATTCACTTTCATTGAATATATTTTTTCATTTCGCGCTGAAGAAGAGAGGCGTTTATACCCTCGAAATATTTGCTTTGTTGTGTTTTGTCAGAATTTTCATTTGGCCTTTAAAACCCAGATCATTTTGTTGTTTTTTTTTTATTATTTTTTTTTTTTTTTGTGAGGAAGCCTGACTTTTCACCGCCTGCGTTTTACTACAATCTGTTAGAGAAGCAATTGAACTAAAAAAAAGTAGTAAAGACTTAGCTGTAAAAAGAGATGCTAGAATATTTCTATAGATCCTATTCATGATAATTAGAAAAAAGAGAGTCAACTTATATTCCTTCGCATTCAAAAAAAACGATCGATTAGGCGTCTTAATACAAATCAATTCAGTAGTCACGCTGCTTCAGTCTCCGGTAAAAAAAAAAAATCATGCCCATTATAATTTTTGAATGGAATGGTTTTTTGGGGGGAACTCGGGGTTTAATTAGGGATTTGTTTTTTGTTCATTCATCTTTTTTCTTCTTTACCGTTTCCTAACAAAAAAAAAACGTTATTTTCTTTCCTTGTTTACTGAGGGTGGCTTAGCGAAAGACTTTGCTGAAATATCAGCTTTGTCTTTTCATTTTATTCCCTGGCTGAAAATAACTGATTTGATTTTATCTTTTTATATATTTTTTCTTCGTTTCTTGTCACGTTAAAGCGAAGAAAAAACTGAAAAGATATAAATACAACAAATAAAAAAAAGACACAAGCGTAAAAATATTTCTCTTGTCTCCTATTGTAAGATCAAATTCTTTATCTTACCTCCAAAGCTATTTTTTCTGTCTTTAGCCCTAAAAAAAATAATAGTTTCCTTTTTATCAGTTTCATCTACCCTTTGAAATATACAGCAACTCACAGTAACATACCTATTTTGCAGGGGTTACCTGCCCCATCTGGAAGTTTTGACTCAGCATCAAACTATACCACGCTTTCATCAGCTGCGGGTTCTAAAATAGTCGAAGAAGCATGGTCCTCCGCAGCTCTGGACACTCACTTACCAGCATTCGGTACTTATGGAAGAAATCCTATTGGACATCATTATTTGGATGTCGACGTAAAAGGTAAAAAAAATTAATATGGCCACAAAAGAGAGCAAAACTTCTGGGTTGACTCATAACAGACAATGTTGACTGGACTTGTATGACTGAATTTGCTTAGACTCAAAGGTGAACAAGTGACCGAAGCCTAATAGGCTCTGCCTAGAGTCTCAGGCAGACTACCGTGTTCCTTGGGGTCCAAAGAGTACCCTGGACTCGCAGGCAAACAGATAAACTGAAATAATCGTAAGTAGGTTTCAGATCATATATAATTTACAGGAGCGTGGCATATTCCTTAGGTATCAACCTAATATTTTATTTAAAAGGAATACTTTATTGTTTCTTTTTTACTTAACATCAACGACAAAACGACTCAAAACCCCTTATAGTAAATATTGACTTTATTCTTATGATTTTCAAAAGCTGAAAAGTATTTTACAAATATTATTTGACATCTTCTTCGAAAAAAGTATTTCTCTAAAAGTGAGTTTATAAGAATTAATATACAACACTACGGCTCTCAAGAAAAGAAGTTGTCCTTGGAGTCGTAAAAAAATTATGAATCATAATGGTAAATTAGATAGTGCAAAGACAACTGGATGGAGGCAAAAGAGGTAAAGCCACTCAAAATACTTGAGCTCAATGAAAAATTATGTGAAAGACCAAAAGAATTTGATTCAAATCCTTATTTGTATTTGAGCTTTAAAATGCCATTCATGGGGAAACAAAAAGTCGTGGCATCTATTTGCAATGAATATTCCATAATTATATTAAATTTTATTACTATAAATATTATATTTCAATGTACATATAACTAAAAATTGTTATAAAAGAATGTTTGGCGAAACACTAAACATCTAGTGATTCAACTCTCCATCAGAAAAGACTAAGAAATTCAGGAAACTACATAAATACATCCCAAAATACTTACTTATATCATTTCTAAAAATTCTCAGTTTTGATTGACACCTCCACCCCCCTAACAAACAGATAATAAACAAAATTATGTATAGACAGTTATACATACTACAAAATTATATATACACCACACTACCTTTCCATCTTCAAATCTGGAAGCTTTTAATAACGGGAAAAAAAAAATAGAGGGAAAACTGGGGAAAAAAATACGGGGGAAAAAAACGGGGAAAAAAACGGGGGAAAAAAATAGAGGCAAGAGAAATTACTTAACTTAAACAAAATTAAAAGAAAGAAAAACATAGAAAAATTTAAAAAAATAAAACGAAACTAAAAAGAAAAAAACGAAAGGCTTTTGTTTTCAAAAAAGAAAACGAAAGGATTATGCCTTCATAAGGTAGTGTTCCATATCCTGAAATAAAACTCCTAAAATAAGAGCAATCTTACATATATAACTAATTTACTCGATATTAATTTAGTTTTACTCGAGTTTTGATTTATGATTCAACGTTATTTCATTCTTTCTGAAAGCACCAACGAAAAGGGAGATTTTAAGAATTGACTATTCAACCTTTCACACTGTTCTAGACTATAGCACCATCTATGTTTGCTGCTCTAAGTTGGTTTCTTGCAACGGAAGCTAAAGTTGTTCGGAAAGTTCACTTACTTTAAGCAAAACTTTAAAGGCTTAGTCTTGAAATAGTTTGTCATACGTAAGGTTTTTTAAGGCGTATTATCTTAGAAACTCCACTATTAGCTTTACCTTAAAATAAAGCATCAAAAATAAGGTGGCAATAACTGCATAAAGTCTAACGTCATTTTTGCACTGGCATAAATTAAAATAAAATATTTTGTTGAAAAAGGAAAAAACAGTTATACGTTCTCTTTTCGTAATTAAATATATACATGAAACCTAATCAGTAAGTTAGAAATAACATTTAAACTTAGAACTTAGAAATTAAAATTCATGGCGTAGGTTTAATCGTATTTTATAATCACATCCGTAATTTAAGGTTGCGGCAAAGAGAAGCGCCAGTGAAATAAGGTAAAATAGTATTTTGAAAATCTTCCTGATGTTATAAATTGGATGTGTTTAGACCACCAAAATCTTTTGGTACCAGAAAAGATGAAGATAAGTTTCACAATTTCCCGCCTGTTTTTCATTGAAAATACAATTTATCCAATAAAAAGTAAAGGGTGATTACAAAGCGTTAAACCCCGTGTGTATTTAATGGTTATTAACACTTCATTGAAAACTATATCTGTTGCATTAAGCAATACCAATTGTTTCTTTAAGTTTTATTGGAATAAAATAAGGTAAGATATTTATTTTTAATATGTCTATCTCGATGTAAGATGGGCCAAATTCGCATTTTCGACTTACAATGAGAAACACAACAAGAAAAAAAAAGGAAAAAAGCAGGAACAGCAAAAAATGCCTGCAAACAAAAAAAAAATATTAAAAAATTCGGCATCAAATCAATTAAATTGTTTTAATTGTTGATTTATTATAAATTTAAGAAATGTAAATTGAAAACGGGAAAAAAAAATCCATGAAAATTAAGCACATATTAAAACAGCAAAACGATACCTAATAAATAGAAAAGCTATCTCATAGCCTTTGTTATTCCCGTTATGTTTGCTTGTAAGGATTATAAGAATATAGCTTTTCATCTGCTTCTTCTTTTCATTATCGCTTAATTTCAAACAGATTTCAGAAAAAATGACTCTCAGCCCAGCAACACTGGACAAAACAGTCTTGCACGCTTTGAAAAGACGCTTCGAAAAGATTCCAATAAATAATTTAGTGTTTTGTTGCTCTATACTTAAACATCTATTATATCTTACTATCCCATTTCTTGAATTCTTTGTTCATTGAAATGAATATCATTTAGCTTAGTATCATAAATTAATTTGGCCTATATGAGAGACAGTTCCTGAAAGGAAAAGAAAACAGTTAAGATGATAATAGAAAGAAGCTAAACTTTTCTCTTTTTAAAGTAACATCTCTCGACGCAGTAGTTGATAAGCAAAAACTTAAAGAAAAATTTCTGTCTTCAAAAATTGACCTTTCATACTTCAAACATAGTTAATTGTGACAAAAAGTATAGACGCTCTGATTTTTAAACTGTAAAAATGTGTGAAAAAATTACGAATGTAAAAGTTAATCAAAAGTGCAGAAAATTGACTCGAACAATCTTAAGATTTGAATCTTTTCAAGTAAATCATACCATTGAATTTTGTCAGATACCTAACCGGTGGTGTGCTAATGAACGGAGAGGAACAAAGACAATATTAGAATAAAAATATTAAAAAAAAAACCTGAATTTTTATTTAAAATCTATAGAACTTTAATGATCCAGTGATTTTTATTTATTTGCTTATTATATCTTCAACGAATATAGAACATTATTGAATAACTTAATCTTTGATAGAAATATGAAAGTGACTTGT
Organism: Artemia sinica; assembly: GCA_027921565.1. Classification (NCBI taxonomy): domain Eukaryota; kingdom Metazoa; phylum Arthropoda; class Branchiopoda; order Anostraca; family Artemiidae; genus Artemia; species Artemia sinica. Next base: position 6,749,073 of record CM051264.1, on the reverse strand, counting down.
CTGTTTGGTATTGTACCAGATATAGCGCTGCTCTAAACTGAGTCAATGGAAGCGCTGAGTCTCTATCAAAAACATTGACGAGCACCATAATTAATAGTAAAGATCTTTAGGTTTAAGATCTTATTTTATTTTATATAAGATTTTAATTTTTATTTATTTACTTCGGTTACATTTCAGGAACATCAAGTTTTCCCATTTTTGATGGTATATAATTGACTTCGGCATTATTGCAGATATAGCTCTGCCACGGACTGAGTCTGTGGCAGTACTGAATATGTGTAAATTACAGTTAGAAACGTTGAAGTAAATCTTAATTACAATTTAAAGTAAAATCAATCAATTTTTAACTATTTACCCGCCTTGGCTTCAAAGAACATAAAACATTCCCGAGTACTCAAATCTTTGGCTGAAACTTGAAATCATAAATTCATCAGTCGCTTAGGTACCATATTCGATGTAGAACTGCCACGGCCTGAGTCTGTACACGTACGGAATGTGTGTTCAAACTTCAGTTACAATCATAGAAGTTTCTCTTAATTATTATGTAAGGTATTTAAACATAGAATAATGAATCATTTTTATTTATTTGATTCTTTCATCTTCCAGGAGCATCAAACATTACCGAGTACTCCAGTCTAAACTCTTTAAGTCAATATCCGGAGCCGTGTCAATATATTCAAGACAGCTCAGCAGTCTGGTACCAAGAAAACCCAGGAAGTTGTGAAGGACAGTCAATGAGGTATCTAACCGATGGTAAGGAATCAACCTTTTGACCTGGGCGCAATTAGATTTTCTCTAGTTTTATTTACATGTATATGAATCTTGCATTCACCAAGAAGGAGACCCACCCTCCTATGAATGGAGTGAAGTTTTATTTTGTACAGTTTTTACTTAAAACACCAATCTGGTGCCAAAAAAGGGAAGAAAATTGGTCAGCTCACAACCAACAAGTCACCGCAGTACCAAGCCGCTTGAAACCAACACAGCTACGCACGCTCTTCCTCCATCCCAATCTATTCAAGGTCACCCTCTTTACACCCACCAAGAAAGTTCCCATTTCCCTTAAATCTTTCTTTGTGACTTCCTCCCACCCCTACCGCGGAAGAACTGCTTTCCGATTAGCCCTAGACAGTTGGCATATAAGGACAATCTTCGGCAATATGCCATCCTTTATCCACAGAACGTGCCCTAGCCATCTCAACCTTTCTCTCATTAGCCCTAGAAAGTGGGATTGAACCAAAGGGAAGAAAACTGGTCTTCGAATGTTTCAGCTAGAGCATCAAAATGGGTTCTTATCTTCAAGTATATAAAACAGTAGAGAACTTGAAATAACTAAAAGTAAAACCTAAGTATTACAGAGGAGGTATAAGAGATAATCGGGCACAATCGATGAAATCTACAGCAGCCTTTCTATTTATTCAGAAAAATTGTAACTTGCTTTGGAAGGCCAAACACCATTCATTATTGAATGGTTGAGATTAAATCTTTAGTGAAAACAATAGTTTCATATTCATCAAAAACAGTTTTTGGAAACAGTAACATTAATATATTGGTAGCAAAACGGGCAAAGATAAATAGAAAAGTATAGAGAATGAGTAAAAATAAGACCAATTAATTTTACAAAAAATATGGAAGTGACAGGAAAAATTGATTTTCTTTCATAAAGGACTTAATCCCCTCTCAAAAAAAGAAAAATGCATTCTACCCAATTTTAATGGCATTGTGTTATTCTGTCATGTTTTGACAAAAAACACATTCTTTAATACCCAAATAAAATATAATTTTCATTTTATTAGAAAGTCAGAATAGCTTAGAAGGAAAAGAATGTGTCAATTGTGGGAACATATCCACCAGTCTCTGGCGCAAGGATGTATCTGGTCATTATCTGTGCAACGCCTGCGGCCTCTACAACAAAGTAAATGGAGTAAACAGACCACTGCCAAGAAGTCAATCATCAAGTAAACGACCTCCAATGAACTCTATAGTGGTATGTATTTCAACTTGGTGACTTATTCTGTAAAAATACGTTTGGCCCTAGTTCATCTTATGTTGGGAAGATTTTTTTGCAAAAATAGGAAGAAGTCTGAAAATATTTTAAAATCACTGATAAACATAGTAATATCTCAGGAGATTGAAGGGAGGATATGACCCTCTGCAAGTTTTTAAACAGTATCACAAAGGCTTTAGAAGGACTTACTTAAATTAAAAATAGAACATTTTTTAGACATACTTTAAGCTTATGCTGGCTTTTATTTCTCTCGTAGATTATGTAAGAAGTTATGAATGCTGAAGAATAAGTGAACAGTGTTTTTTTCGTCTCTTGTTTACTGGAGGGATCTTAGAAGTATAAAGATTTACACTTTTAGGGAGGGGGGAGGGTCTCGATAAAAGTTCTGAGCATCGACAGATGAAAAGGAAGTAGTAGGGATGATAAATTCTTTAAAAAAAAACTACCGATTCTAAGATCTCTGCATATTTGGATGCAGGTATTTTTCTCTGGTGCTAGAATCCTTTGTAAAAGAACTAAAGAAAGAAAAATCAGAGAGAAGTAATCAAATTAATTCAACAAAAGACTCCACACTGTGCGTTTTTTCCTTTTGATAACAACCGAATGGCGCTTCAACTGTCAGTTTAAATTGTTGATCGGCTTTCGTTGAATGTATAACTGCCAAAAAAACCTACAGTTTCCCTGAAAAGCTACAATTTGAAATATTGTTTAGCAGTAAGTTCTATAGTTGGAACCAGAAGACTTAGTCCAAAGGGAATGGGAACTTAAAAGAATGAAAGCTGGCACTTGTGTAGAAAAGAAAAGTCGTCAATGTCATCTAGCTTTTAACAAATTATTCCCTCTTTTGCTTAGTCTAACTCCATGCTCGCCTTTTCTGGTATTTTAAAATACACAGGGGGGGGGGGTCAATCTCAGGAGGTTTTTATTACCAGTAGGCCTACAAGCTAAGAATCAACGAACCTACTTAACCTGCCAAGATTTTCCCAAGCTAACCTACTTTCTATAGATAGGATTTTGTTTAAATTAAATTTTAGAAAAAAAAGGATCAGTTATCTCTTATAAGGATGTTTGGTGGATCCATGGGGGCCAGGAGGACCCTGGTCTCCCCCTAAGATTTTTCTTGCACCCTCATTCCTTGTTTTTTTCTCTTTTTCACTCTCTTTTTTAAATAAATTTGTCAATTTGGTCAATTATTGGCGCCCTTGTCGCATAGCAAACCTCCCCCCCCCCCCCAAGATTTTTCTTATTTGTATCCTTGTCACATTGGCCCCCCAAAGATTTTTCTCTAGGTCTGCCCCCGTTTTGGTTTTAGTCTTAAAACATAGCAGATTAATTTTTATCAAATATCCAATTTTCTTTTATATTTTTAAATTTTGTATTATATTAACTAAGTCATCAGATAATACAGTGCTAGTGGCGGTGGTTGTTTTTAATCTTTATTTACAACGCTAAATTGCTGAATATACAACTCTCGTAAGTTTCATATTCTCTCTGAATTAGATCGAACTTATTCTTTTAGGTGCAAAACATAAAAAAACATCTTTCTTTAGGTAAAAATTCACTAATTCTTCTCCACATTTACCGTAAGGAGTAAAATTTAATTCAAAATACTTCACAAACACTGATGATGACGGCGATATGTGGATTGTAGAAACTAATCCAAAACAATCTACTAATGGCACTGATTTCGTTTATGGTTCACTTTTTAAAAAACCCAGGAGCAAATGTAGACAGTATAGATGGCAGTATCAATACGATTTCCATGTTTGTTACAGAGGGCTAGTTCCAAGTTTTGTGCTTAAAATCTTGCTTAAAGTAATGACCATACTCATGGAAGGGAGATGGGTCGAAGCGTCTGTCCTGAAACTATTTTTTCACTAAATTTTTCTACATATAACAAAGCAACAAGAGGGTTTTTTTTCCTTTTTTTTTTTCATTTTGCTGTTAAACCCAGAAAGTCAAGCTGTCTCACTGCTGTTTCAGTTGACACTATCTAAAGACCATTAAATATGTCCTCACCAATTTATTATGAATAAAATGCAGAATTACAAAGGCATATTCTTATAATCTAGATCTTTAGCCCTAGATTTGCTCAATATTTGAATTTCGCCTTTAATTTGGTTTGATAATAAAAAGTAAATAGGGTTATAGTGATAGCGAATTAAAGAAAGAAATGAAAGAAAAAAAGGAAAATCTAACTGGTTCAGGTTCTTTTTTGGGATTAGAAACACCCAAAAGAATAAGCATGATCATCTGAGTTCGTTTTTGCACGAAAAATCCAACAGAAAGCAACATAAATATGATTTCAAATAAAAAATAAAACAAACTAGTATGTGAAGCACACTTTTACTAAGGATTTGATGAGTTAGAACGCACAGAGGTAGAGAGCGTTTTCAAAAAAATGTTGAAAAGAAGAGGCTATTTGATCTTTAGTCTAAGATAGGCCATACATTTGTGAAACTAATACTACTACTGACAACTCGCCGCAGCACCAAGCCACCTGAGGTCTATTGAAAGCCTCCCTTTTTACACCCTCCCAGGAAGTTCCCATTTCCCTTAAATCTTTCTTCACGACGTTCGCCCACACCAACAACGAACGACCTTCTATCCCTTTAGCCCTACACGGTTGGACGAAAGGACAATTTGTGAGAAGCATACATACATTTAGAGGGCTTACACTCAACAACATAACTGAAGGTTTGGAGTCTTCCAAGTGATCTGAAAATACTATGTTTTATTCTTATATAAGAAACATTAAATAACTTAAGATATCATGAGATTGCGGTAGATGCAGGGGGAACGCTTTCCTCTTAATGCATGGGCAGCATGCTTTTACATTATATTCATAAAATTAAAAAAAAAGATACAAAGAAAAAAAGGGAAGTCAAAACTTTCTAGGAAAAATTAAGCAAGAAAAACGGGTTTTAATTCTTATAAAGCAGTGAATACAATAAAATAAACACTTAATTAAACAAAAATACTCCGAATATTTCGGCCCCACATCCGGGAGCCTTTCTCAACGGACGTGGGGCCGAAATATTCGGAGTATTTTGTTTAATTAAGTGTTTATTTTATTGTATTCACTGCTTTATAAAAATTAAAACCCTTTTTTCTTGCTTAATTTTTCGTAAATGGAAAAGCAGTGTGGTCTAAGAAATTATTTAACTCTTTCTAGATTCTACTCCCCTTCCCAACTCTTATTATGAAGAACCAAAAACTAAAAAAATAATCCCCCCCCCTATCCACTAAATCCTTGATGTCCCAGTGAATGTGCATCCATGGGCGTATGGAGGGGGGCAGGGGTGTGGCAGCTGCCCCCCTAGAACTTCGAATTTATGCTAGATAAGGCTGAAAAAGCAAAAGGTAGATGGCTAAAAATTCAGTTGACAAAATGTAGATGGTTGAAAAAGCTAGAAATAAACAGCTGGAATGGCAGAATAAAATTCAAACAAGAAGCAATTATCCATAATGTCTTAGAAATTTTTAGCTCTAATCCAAGAAGATTAATGCCGAAGCCTATTGATGATTTATGATTTTTGGTAGCTACTTATTATTATATTTCATAGGTATGATAGAACTTTCTGGTGATGTAAGGTTTTGTGAACTGCCAATACAACTTCAGCTCCCCCCACCCTTCATCACAGAATAGGCTGCCCCCCCCCCCCCCCCCAAAAAAAAAGAAGCTCCACACGCCCATGTGTGCATCATACCAATCCTTTCTGGTTTTTTTTTTTAATATAGTTGAATGATTCAATATTAGTAGTACTAGATTAAAAAATAAAAAAAAATATCTCTGCTTAAGATAAGCTAAAATTTAAGACTTCATGCGCCTAGTACTAAGCCTTCAAGTAGTTTAATGGTGAAAAATTTCCCTAGTAATTCCTTTACTGATATTAATTGAAAATGATTTCTTCTCGGAGGCTTTATATTTCCCTATCCAGGTCTAATCTTGTCCAAAACAATAATTTGCTGAACCCAAATTTAAAAATCTAAGCCATTGTCATGCTTTATCCAAAATAAGTTTTTTGCAAAAAAAAAAAAAAAAAAAAAAAAAATGAAATGAAACAGGCCTTATTTTTTCCTAACATTCTTGATTCAATCCTTAAAATATACCGGAAAGAACCCACACTATCCAGCTGCCGGATAAAGCATTTTTTTTCTTTAAATAAACACAAAAATGCTCAAAACTTCGTTAAATTACAAAAATAAAAACCACAGCCTTTGGTTTTTGATACGAAGCTATTTATTGAAACTACATCGTTCCTGTCATGCTGTCATTGTTGATTTTACACTTTTGAGATAATTGAAAAAATTGTTTGCTTAGCTGTTCTCAGAGGGAGGATGACCAGGGGTAATATAGCTCAATAACTTTAAAGCGTGATTAAGCGTTTATCCTCCCTAAACGATATTTGGCAATTGTCTTAAAAGTGTGAAGATTCCTGACAGGGAGGGCATCTCAAATTTCAAACTGTATTTGTTTGTTAACATGGATGCTGTCTTGCTTTTTTAGCCAATCAGCAGAAGAAATGGCCTCACTTGTAGTAATTGTTCAACTCAAGTCACAACATTATGGAGGAGAAATGCACATGGTGAGCCGGTTTGCAATGCATGTGGCTTATATTTTAAATTGCATGGTGTAAGTACATTATTTAGCTTATTAACCCCTCTTTGCTCAGTCTCGCTTGTTTTATAAAATTGGAATTTCTAATTTGTTTAGACAGCAAAATAAAAAAGAGGACATAGCATCTTCAAAATTTCAACTTAGAAATTTCCAGAAGGAGAAATAAAGTAAGGTAAACATGTAATAAAAATTACTTAGGTCAATCAAAAATTTAACCTTGATCCTTTCTGACATTAATTAGATACGATATCTTAATGTTTTCAATTTCAATCAAATATGCAAAAAAAGTCACAGGCAAAAAAACAACATTGTAAAATATCATTGTTTTAGGAGGTTCAGTGGTTGAACTTTGTTAGGGCGGGGGGGGGGGCAAAAAAGGGAGTGGTAGGCTATAGTCATAAATGAATGTTTACTTTACTCAGGAGTTCACAAAACGTTGCTTCAGAATGTAGATTTTACCCTACCCGGCAAGTTGGTCCCCTACCCCCTTAGAGGTTGAGATGTTTCTATAACTTATTGTATTTTTGTACAATTATCTTAATTTCGGCGTTTTTTATTAGGCTGTGCCCCCCCCCTGAACTTGTACCTGATATTAGTAGGTCATCTTTTCGTCCAATATTTCCAAAATTTCTTCAATCTAAAAACTTGACATATAACTAACACGACCCTCGCCTACAGCACTCTAATTCAGATTAAAAACATATAATTTCCTAAAAAATCCTATTAGATGTCTAATTTAGAATTTTCAAACTAATTTTAATCATAAAAACACATAAAAACACAAAAAAAATCTCGTTAACACAATAAATGAGACAGTACCAATATAAGAAACCTAGGATATTGTGCACTGCCTCTCTCATGGGAATCCAAACCTCCAGCTCTGTGTTCTTTTCACCTAGCCCGTATTTGGGCCCAAATCCTTGCTTCTGTTCCAGCCTCACTGTCATCTTCCCTCCAGTAAACGAAAATTGACCTATTACTAGACCCCTCGTCCTTGGATGCAAAATCTTCGCAATGATAAAGGAGGTTAGCGTTTCTAGCTTATATTTAATTTTCTAAATATATTTGTCATGAAAAACGCTGCTACAAAGACTAAATTACTCAGACTACGAATAAATGAGGACGAACATGTGTTGCTAGGGAATAAAAAATTAATCAAGTGAATAGCTTCACTTAATGTTACTATTTACTACTAAAAACTCCTTACAGCACCGAGCTGCCTGGGATTATTACAGTTGTATGCGCTGCTCCTCCATCCCAATCTATTCAAAGCCTCCCACTTTAACCCCTCAGAAGAAGTTCTAGTTCCCCTTAAGTCTTTTCTTACGACCTTTTCCCACCCAATTCAGATCGAACTCCTTTTCGTTTGACCTTTAATAAGTTGCCGAAAAAGATGATCTTTGGCATTCTGTCGCCTTCAGCCGCAAAACATGTCCTAGACATTTTACTTTTTTCTAATTATAGCAAAGTAGGATAGAACCACCTTTATCCTAGAGGTTCGTGTTTTAAATTGTGTCGGTTAAACAGATATCCAAAAATATCCGTAAGATTTCATATTCACCAAAATCATTCATATTCATTTAGTCAAAGACACTCAAATCATCTGCAAAATCTAAATATAGGAGAGTTTTATCTTCCCATTTGATTCCTTGTTCCTACTTCATTAATAATTGCATTTCTTACCTTAACCATAGCAATATTGTTTTGGCACATAGCACTAATCACTTTTCGCACATAGCACTAATCACTTTAATGTATGCAGCTGGTGTACCACACAATCACAGAACCCTCTTGAAAGCTCTTCTTTTGGCTGAGTCAAGCATTCGTCCAAAATGTATAAAACAGAGGCCCATAGGGGTCTTATGATTCAGGCATTTCTCAATTATTAATCTTCTTCTTCTTCTATTACACAACAGGCGGGTTTTTCAGTTGATACTATTTAGCCCTTTTCCTTTTGCTTCACTCTGTGGGCTACAGAGCTACTGGCTTGGTTGCCTCTTATTTATTAGATATCCTCAGATATCTTTCGGTAGATCTTTCGACTCAAGGAGTTCAAATATAGGATGATAGATATCGATTTCTGTGCTCTGTGTGCAGGTGTAGTTGGCTAGGCTCTTGGCTGATAGTGAGATTTTGTGGTCTTTGAAGCACTTCAAGTGCTTCAAAAATCTAAGAATAGAGAATATAAGAGTAGAAATTTGGTCAGCGCATCTTTTCCTTCCCTAAAACCACACTTTACTAACCTGATTAGTAAAAATAGTGGATAGAGTGAAGATATACAAAATGGATTAGCCAAGTCACAGTCGATTTTTCATAGTTGAACAAAGTTTGGAACAATGGGAAGATAATTCTGCAAACTAAGATCGTAACATTGACATCCGCGGTAATGACAGTAGTCAAGCATGGCTCTGAATCGTGGGCATTTTGAAAGGTTAAGGGAGACGCTTTCCAGAGGAGTTGTCTAATGACAGTTGTAGGTTCTCGTTCGACCGACAAAATATGAAACAATATACTTTGCGAAAAATGTGGTTTTATCCCGCTTTCAAGGGCTATAATGAAGGAAAGGGCAAGGGGGCGAGGTCACATTTAGGGACAAAAAATGAAAAGTTGCCGAGCAGGGTACTTTTTTGCCATCTATCAGGAGCCAAAACAAATAGGTCTTCACAAAATGGAATGGAAAGAGGTCATAAAGAAGTATTTAAAAGAAGCTAAAACTTTATTGGAGGGGATGTGTAGGTCTCAGGCAGCTGGGTGTGGCAATGAGCCGTTATTGTTAGCAGTAGTAATGGGGGTGATGATACTGCTGTCAACGTTTCAGTTTCTCTGGATAATTTACAAACCAAGTTATTAATTTTCAAATTGAGAATCTCAAGTGATCTCATTTTCAGAAATCAGACAATGCAATCCAAAGAAGAAAATATAGCCAATATCTTATTTTGTTGAGCATAAAAGTAGACATGCAAATGCATTAAAGCCTTCAAGTCATATTACCTGACTGACTAGGCACTACTAATTGTTACAATTAATAATTATTTCTTATTTGAGTTGCAGAAACAAAATGAGCATTTATTGCAAAAAATGGTTACTAATTTTATTTGTATAACATAAAAGCACGTAATTATAACTACTTTGTCAGTTAAATATAAGTCATGTTTTCGCTGCCCTTAAAAAAAATGTCGGCAACAATTTTCCACAATAAAAGCGCTCCTTCAAACCTACATCAAATTCAAGGCTCTATACAGGGGGGTAGGGGTCTTGACCCCCCCCCCCCTCTCGCCCAAAATGTTTTTCCAACTCGTAAAAACGTAACAAAATGAATATAACCAAATTCTTGATGTATTTTTTTTAATTTTTTCTTTAAACCACCACAAAAATCCTTTTGTAAGCCCCCCCCCCAAAAAAAAAGGTCCTGGATACGACCCTGATAAAATAGCCACCAATATTTGCCTGAGAATCTCTTTAGCATAATTAAACATTGCTGGAGACAATTTAGTGTTGATCGAAGCAGAAAACGGGATTAAGAAATTCGAAGCCTGAGAATAACAATTACAGTAAACAGTTTCATTTAAGAAATAATTGTTGACTGGTTATCTACAAAAAGCTCTTGCTGACAATTTTTATTACTAATCGAAGCCGTGGAAACTTGTCTTTCGCTGGAAACCAAATGATTATTTTTTCGTAATATATAATTCTGAGGAGCACAAAGATGCTCAAAATGGCCTGTCAGCTCAATTCAAGGCAATGCACTATTTACGTATAATATCCAAATCAATTGGGGATGCTTTAGACCATGCAGTTAATGCACCTAAAAGACCAAAATTTATAAACTTCTGTGATATTCCTGAAAATATGACACTTTCCTGAGAAAAAGACGTTTTTCAAGCCCCTGCCCCTTAGAATTGCCAAAAATTGCCAAAAAGAACTTTCATCATAAAAAATTCTGTATTCGAATAAATGTCTTAGGGTTGAGAGAAAAGATTTCACGACGAAAAAAACTTGTAAAAGAATAACAGTTTTCAAAAAAAATTTCCAACACTTTCCATTTGGATTTTTTTTATCTTATTCCCTTTTCTCTCCTTCGGCAAAATTTACAAAGATAAATATGTATAAATGCATTAAAGTTCATTTAGTGAATTTTTCAATTTCAACGCTCATCAATCATACCACCTGGACATTTTAGTAACGCCCATTGCTCATTTTTCCCATTACAAACACTGAACTAGGAATCCCACATAAAATTGGGATACCAATTTTCTCTCATGGTGCCAAAGTATGTGCCGCATCTTTGTCTCTTGACTATAAGGTATACAGAGGATATGCAGATGGATTTCCAAAATGTTAAGATTTTTGCTAAATCAATTTTAGTTTCTTAAATTTTTATGTGTCCTTTTTTATTCGAATACCCAATAAAATTTTCTACATATGTGCCCAGGAATACACTGAGGGAGAGGGGCTGAGGGCCTTATCCTACAAAATCTTAGATTTCACCAATTTCCTGGGCACTTCAAATTGAGATTATAAAACAATTTTTGGTTTGATATTGCACCCACACGACACAGTTTCTGCAATGCGTGGTTTTCCTGTTCAAACAAAAATTGGCACAGATAATATTTTCGCAAGAGGCCGTGTTTCTACTAGCCTACAAAAAATTGCATCCCAATTATTTAAAAAAAAATCCCTCTCTCTCTCTAAAAAAAAAAAAAAAAAAAAAAAAAAAAAAAAAAAAAAAAAAAAAAAACCAATTTCGAAATAATTGTGGATCGTATTGCATTAGAAAGTTTTATTTTATGTTTTATAGGTATATTCTGGAACCTTTTGCATCATCATTTATTTTGGTGGATTGTTGGGAAAATATTTCAGTATATCAAACACACTCAGGGAGAGCCCCCTCCCCCGCAAAATCCTGTTGTTTCGATTTCCACACATCTGAAAACAACTCTTACTAATAATTGGGACCATGCAAAGAGTGTGCTCACGCAGTCTTTGGTTAAAATAAATGTTTCAAATTTTGAAAGTGTGTATATTTTATTTGTAACACATTTTTTTACTTTACTTTATTAATATTTTACTTTACTTTATTAATAAACACTATTATAACACTTCACAATTTACAACTACTGCACTAATGAAAAAACTTAAGTTTTCGCTGGCGTGCAGTAAAACGGCTAGCCATTTAAAAAACACACGAACAAACAACAACTAAATAAACTAAAAAATGGGGGAAAAAAGTAAACCAAACTCCTTCACATTATCAACTCGAAAATAAATTCTACCTCCCGACCTCTCTACCCCAGGACCTCCCATCCACCCGTTCCTCCCTACCACCTCCATTCACCCTACCACCCCATCCACCCATTCCTCTCTACCCCTTCCATCCACCCGTTACTCCCGGCCACCCCAACCACCCAAACCTCCCAACCACCTCTTCATCATTAAAGAATAAATAATAATATTAATAATAATAAATTAAATTAAATTCGCGCAATTGTTAACCATTTTTTAATAAATATTCTTTTACCTTTCTCTTAAAATCCAAAAGATGTTTAGCCGCCCTAATGCTTACTGGTAAAGAATTCCAGACGGCAGTTCCAAAAAACTGCAATCGGAATCCTGATCTCGCGCTACTTCTAAGCTCAACCACCAAATTTTCACTGCTCCTCGTATCATATGCATGAATATCACAGTTAGCCCGGTAAATATCACGAAAAATACTTGGGACTAGATTATGCACGCACTGGAAGACAAAACTGCTGCTTGATAGTCACGTAGTTGACCCACGTTGAGCAAATTTAAAGCCCTGAAGCAAGCGCTTGTATCGTTCACATCTTTCACATAGTTGCCTATGATCCACACTGCTTTGTTTTGAAGAATTTGAAATCTTTTGAAGTTGATGTAAAAGTTGCTGTTCCAGATCAGACAACCATATAATATGTATGGATAGACAATGGAGTGGTAAACCATCAGTAGAATCCGCTTTGGTAAAAAATGCTGAAGTCTACGGAGCATCCCAATTCCTCTTGCAATTTTGGCCAAAATAACATCATTATGATGCTTCCATGAAAGGTTTGAGTCTATGAAAAATCCCAGGTAACGTACACTATTAATTTGCTGCACCGGCTTCTCAGACATCATAACTAGGTGTGCTTCAACAGGTGTGCCTACTCTGCAGAAAGTCATAAGGATTTTTTTTTTCACATTGACACACAGTAAACTGAGGTTCATAAAAATCTCCAGTCTTCTTAGCACATCATTAGCTTTCAATACCAGCTCTTTAATTAATTTTGCACAAACTGTCAAAGCTGTATCATCAGCAAACGTAGTAACACAGACGTCTTGAAGATAAAAGCGCACCGCGTCGACGTACACAAGATAAAGCAGGGGACCTAAAACCGAACCTTGCGTTACTCCAATTTTAATGGATAAGAAGACGAAGCCAGATCATTTAGCATTACACGCAGGGATCTTCCATGAAGATAACTATCCAACCACTGAAGGGAGGTGCCATGAATTCCCATAGACTTCAGTCTGTCAAGCAAGATCTTGAAATCTACGGTATCGAACGCCTTTCCAATATCAATGAAAATCGACATAGGCAAATAGCCTTTATCCAGCCCACCGCTTACGCACTCCACCAAATGCTGCAAGGCATGCGTTGTGGAGTGTCCATTACGGAATCCAAATTGAATCTCACTGAGTAAACTATTTACCTGGAGAAAATCATGGAGGCGTTTGTGGACGACTTTTTTTTAATATTTTTGAAAAAAGAGATAAAATCGATATCGGTCTCCAGTTTTCAATATCACTTTTGCAGCCGCCTTTAAGAAAAGGAATTACCTTTGTGATTTTATGGTGTTCAGGGAACTTACCATTTTCTAGAGAAAGGCTTATAATAAAAACCAGACATGGTAGTATGTAACCTAAAATCGCTTTTAGCCCTCGAAGGGACAAACCATCAACTCCAGCTGAATTAGACTTCAGTGGCTTTTTAATCTTCCTCACTTCTTCCCTGGTACGCAAACTAAAGCTCATTTCCAAAGGTTCACCTTTTTCATCACGAATATTATTACTCTGCATTTCTAGGGGCACTAGTTTGCACTTCAGGTCCAATGTTAGAGAAAAATTCACCAAATTTATTTACTATTGCCCTTTTATCATCACTGTCGCATCCACTTAAACATACTTCTTCACTACGCTTATCTCCCTTGCCACTAACCAGATCATTAATTGCCCTCCATGTATCTTTCATGTTTCCTTTACTATCCTCAAATTTGTAACTATAAAATTCAGAGATTGCTTTTCGTCGGAGCTTATTCACTAAATTCCTCTGTGTTTTAAATAGGTCGAATGATTCATCACTCCGAACATCCAAATATTTTTTCATATAGCCTATTTCTCAGTTCTATTTCATCAGTTATTTTCATCGATATCCATGGCTTTCGTGGAATAAGTTTTTTTCGCCTTTAAAGCCTTTAAAAGGCATGTTCTTTCATAAATAGGTAAAATGGTTGACATAAGACTATCTGATGCTCTACAAGAGCATTCTTTTTCTTCAAGAACTGGGCTCCATTCAACAATGCTAATCTCTTCTGCAAATTTTTGGAGATTTTCTTTTTTTATCAATTTAGTTACGACCTTCTTATTTCGCACTTTTTTTTTTCACGGGGTGATTAATTGAAGCTATGGCCGGAAGATGGTCAGATCCCAGGAAAACTATCACATCAGCAAAGTTCTTGTGACGATCATTCGATCGGACAAAAATGTTTTCGATTAATGATTCACTTTGTGAAGTTATTCTGGTTGGCACTGACACGAGGGGATACAAATCACTCGAAATCATAAAATTTAAAAGTCACCGTTCATTCCAGAGAAATCAAGAAGGTTACAATTGAAATTGCCGATCAAAGTATGGCTACAGCCTGGGGGTGGTTTAGCAAGCAGCTCATTAAATCCTTCGATAAAATCATCTAAGTGAGCACTGGGCGGCCTATACACCATACTAATAATATTATTTTTACCATTTAAGTCAACCTCTCTTGAAAAATTTCTACCTTACCTTCATTCCTAACACCAAGGTCCTCCCGTACTGTACACCCAATTCCCTCTTTTACCAAAAATGCAATCCCACCACGGCTCATCGAAGCTTGGTTCTTCACACGAACATTGTACCCTGGAAATGAATAAAGCGAAAGAGAATGGTCTGCACTTAGAAATGATTCACAAACTCCAATTATATCAAACTTCGACGAAAAATCGTCTAATAGCTTGAGGATATCCTGATAACTCGTCGTAATATGTACATTTCACGAGCCTAGTTGAAGGCACTTTGTCTGGCACTTTGTTGTGCCAGAAAACTTTGCGGCGATCGGATAAATGTACTACTTCTCACAGGCTTCACATCTGTTATTGGACAATCATCATCACGAGCAACTCCTCTCAATAAATAATTTTCCAGGCTAAACTGCCGTAATTCAGACAGAACCATCAAAAAACGACACAATTGATGTAATAAAAAGAGTAAAAATACCGAAAAGTGCACCCAAAAATAAATAGAAACAGACAACATTTTTGAGAAAAATAATACCCAAAAGAGTAAAAAACAGAGAAGAAAAAATGAACCGAAAAAAAGAAAAGGAACAATAAACAAACAATCCATGAGAAATTAACTCTTGGATAGAATCATCCTGAAGAAAAACAAAAAAACAACAAACAAACAAACAAAAACAAACTAGATACACTCAGCGAGAGGCCGTTTCTTTTTTATTGGAGTCCCGTCGCTAGGCTTCGCCAATATTTGACCTCGATCAGACCATGCATTCCGCTGACCAAATTTGTCTTTCGCCGCATTCAGAATATCTCGTATCTGCTTGGTCAGAGACAATGCAACGAAAATACCACTAGAAGCCAACTTGGTTTTGGCCTTGACCACTTTACAAGCAACGCCTTCGCTCGAAAACCTCACAATTATCGGAGCGACCTGTGGAGCAGATGAAACCACCTGAGTTGAATCAGTTGTAGCAGCATTATTCAGTCTAATTCTATACACGTTCACGACCTCAGTTGTACATAATTTCAGGCAGAGACATCTTCTGATTAATAGTTAGCAACACCGCAGAACGAGTGTCAACTCCAGTTTGCTGCCTAACACCGTGAAAAACCAGACTGTTTAGTAGTGATTCTTGTTCATAACCATCCAACTTATTCTCAAGCCTGTTCAGTCTGTCCTCTAAATTTTCAAGTTCATTGCTCAGTCCCTTTAGCGACTTTTCGATAAGCTGAATCTTGGGGTTAAATTCAAACGTGACAGCATCATAAATTTGACTAACAATAAGCTCAGTCGATTTCTTAAGAGAGTTTGAGCTAGCCAGTTTTTCCGAAACTGTTTGAGTTATACTGTCGATCAGGTCATTTTCGGTTTTATCCAGTTCAGCTTGGGTAGCTACAAGTTGCTGTTGTATCGGGCTAATACTGCTAGACAATGCTAATGCCGGGCCGTTTGCTTTGCTCTTATCATTACTTCTCAGTGCAAGGTATGTTTTTGACATTCTCTTGTAAATATCATGCACAGTAGCAAGCTCTTCAAAAGCTTTTTTTGTAGCAGGAGCAGACAAATTATCAGTGATAGGATCGTAAACTTGGAGATTTGCATCCACGAGGCGAAAATCATCATGCGATCCATAGCAAAATGCCGTATAAACTGGCTTGCCTCGTGTATCTTTACCAGCTTTGATTATTCTTACTGGCCAGAGGGGATAATCTTTGAACTTCGAAAGAGCAAGATCAAACTGTTTGAAAACCACGATTATCAGTAGCAAGATAAAAATAGCAAAAGACTTATCTTTAAGTGAGGGCTGAGCCTCACGAGAGCATCCGAGTGGATTCCAACGCACAGGGCCTAGTGATCCAAACAAAAAATTAAAAAAGTCCAGCGCGCCAGCCAGCTAAGGTATTCACCAAAACAGGTATTCACTCGGTTATTACGTCACAGCACGTGTGAAATAAAAAATAGGTCTTGCTTCGGGGGAATTTTCCACGGGGGGGGGGAGATAAACCAGGGTTGCCACCCGGTGAGAAAAAAATCACTATATTCTAGAAAAAATTACTGGATCAGCACATAAATCACTAGATTATTGACCAGAAATCACTAGAATTATAATACTCTTTATCATTGTAATCGATAATTGTTTTGTTTCTTTACCATGTTCTATACAGACCCAACTACAGAAACGGGGTAAAATTACCACCTAGAAGTGGAAAAATACCTTTAGTTCGATGTTTTTGATTTATCAAACGAAAAATACCCTTGAAATTTTGAGAAATGCCTTTTGTATCTTTATTCGGAGAATGGAACACAATCCTTGCTTCCTCCCAGTTCCTGAACTGGTACACTTGGCTAATACTCCGATCACTGAAAATTAGTTATCGGTGATCTAATCAAAATATTTGCTTTTTCTTTTTAATTTTTTTCCTTGTCGATCCAAAACCCCAGTTTTTTTCCCAAATAATATGGAAACTGTTTTTCTTTTTACTCTAGTTGAGCTAGTATAATTACTGGGATACCAGCAAGAATTTAGAAAATGGCCTTTTTATAATTCCAAGGAAAAAATGTGTCCCACTCTTCACAAATTTCGATAAGCAACGGTCTTATTGCTTCTTATAAATAAAGAGGCACTTGTTAATTATATGGAACACACCCAAGAAGTAAAGTTATGTTAATCCTAATCAAATATGCCAAAATATGATGAAAATATAATACTTTAGTTTATATAATAATGTAATTTGGGCTATATAGTTGTACATTAGGGAGGTTTGGGGTAAATTAGCCTAATCTTACCCCACCCCCCTAATTTTCAAATATATAGCCCAAGTTATACAAGTCCAATTCATTCTGTCACCCGTTATTTGTCTTTGTGACTGTGAAACTGGTTTTCATAGATCATACATTATCCTTTTTATCCTCAGCAAATTATCCTTAGTATACTTTTATCACAAGACCTATCCTCAGAGACTGCGTGGGTCATGTTCATTCTAAAGGTATAGCTTTGGAACCTTTCAACTATGCTAAACAAAATGGCTATCTCAAACTTTTGATCGAACAGTTTTTTGGGGGGAAATAGCGTGAGAGGGGGGCTAGTTGCCGTCCAAACTTTTTGGTCAAATAAATGGGACACCAGAAATTTTAATTTTCGTTCAAATGAGCCCTCTCTCGATGTTTTAGAACCGTTGGTTCGATACGATCACCCTGGGGAAAAAGGAAATTAACACGCATCCGTGATTTTTCTTCTGGCAAATAATACAAAATTAAGCACTTCTGCAGATAGGGGCTTGAAACCTCTAGAGTAGGGTTCTCTGATAAGCCGAATCTAATAGTTTGATTTTAATTAAGATTCTTTCACTTTTATTTGGTGTTTCATCCCTCTCTCAAAAATCAGACAAGTTTTAACGGTCCTTTTGCCTTTTATGGGTAAAACTAAGGTTTAGTAAATCTTATATATTGGGAATCAACTTGATAAGCCGATGATATATTGATTGATGTCAAAATTCCGTTTAAGAATTTTGGTTATTATTGAGCCTTGTAGCTCTATTCTTACTGTTCGTTACCGCAAACTGTTCGATAAATTAGCACAAAATCCTAAAACTTAAAGAATAGAACGTTATCTACGTTTATAAGGTGTTTCAATTACAAATAAGAAAATTTGGAGAATTATTGTAGTTTTGATTAGATATTAGAAGTAGAAATCAAAATCACTAGACCATTCCCAGAGTAGATATCCCCCCCCCCCTTACACCCAACTGACTTCAATCATCAAACTACAATCGATTTAATCTATCTATTTATATTAAAAATTCTATTATAAAAAGCACTAAGTCCTATTTTATTTTTCAATGATTTCCTTTTTTTATTTAGAAAATTACATTTAATGCATAGGCTACCTACCATCTTATTTTTCAATTACTCCATTTCTGTTCTATTTGCAGATGTAGAGGGTGTATTCATATCCACCATTCACTCCACTTTCAAAGGTTTTAACAGAAGGAAATATAATTTAGAACTGATACATGACAGAGAAAAAAAGAAACATAAATACGAAGACAAAATTTGACCTAAGCAAATGTTGTAAAATAGGAAGTATAGAACATTTTTGCAATTTTGTGATTAACTAGTTCGTTTATTATCTTGATGATAACGCTCGGGGGTCATATTTGATATGGACATAATAATAGTGGGAAATCTGAAGTTTCAGAAGCGGTATATTTGCATAAATGCTAATCTGGAACATAATAGGAACTGTAGTGAATCACTATTTTGTGTGTTTTTTTATTAGTTAGCTTCTTGTATGATTTATTCGATTGAATCATGAATCTACGCGCTATATCGTGAAAAATCACTAGATTTAGGAAAAAATAACTAGTTTTCGAACGAAAATCACTATAAATCACTAGCTATAAAAAAGTCACTAGGCAAAACAAAAAATTACTAGAAATAGTGATAAATCACTAAGGATGGCAGCCCTGGAACAAGCGCCAGCCACCATTCACAACTGGGTGTCTAACAAGGTTTCCACCTGGTCAAAAAAAAATCACTAGATTCTTTAAAAAAATCACTAGATCAGCTCATAAATCACTAGATTATTGACTAGAAATCACTAGAATTATAATACTATTTATCAGTGTAATTATTTTATTTCCTTACCATGTTCTATGCAGGTGCACATATAGTAAGGGGGTAAAATTACCCCCCTAGGTGTGGAAAAATAACTTTAGATTGATTTTTTGTTGTTTCTCAAGCGAAAAGTACCCTTGGAACTTTGGAAAATGTCTTTTCGCATCTTTATGCAGAGAATAGAACAAAATTCTTGCTTCCTCCATGTATTTTCCCAAATTGGCACCCTTGCCTTACAGCCCGATCACTGAAAATTTGTTATCGGTGATGTAATCAAAATATTTACTTTTTCTTTTTGTTTTTTTTTCTTGTCGAATCAAAACCCTAATTTTTTTTTCAAAAAACATAGCAACTATTTTATTTTTACTCTAGTTGAGCTAGTGTAATTACTGGGACACCAATAACAATTTTGAAAATAATCTTTTTATATCTTCACGTAAAAAGTTTGTCCCACCCTTCCAAAATTTCGATAATTTTGATATTGCTGCTTAATAAAAAAGATCAAAAACAAAAAATCTTTTTCTCCCAAGACGTTTTTATTTATTGGTAACGATTGTTCATTCTATTACTTAAGCTATAAGAGAGCCTGGGCTACTCGCCTGGACCTACGTCACTGTCAAACAACATAGTTTCCAATTATATATTCATTCATTTAAAAATATCATAGGCTACAAACTAAAATAAGAAACAATAAACGCAGGTTCTCACAAAGTTTAAATTGTTGTCCCATTTTGGTCTTGTACATCCTGTTTCCACTTTTGCAGAATCCACAAGGACACGAAGAATTTCCCATTTTTAGGGATCTTTGACATATCGATTTACATACGTTAGTTGAGAAAGTGTTTCTTATTCCAGTCTGTTTCTCAAAGGTGATTTAATTAACTTCAGCAAGGAGAACTGTCTCTCAGCTGATGCGCTCGAATGTGGAAGTGCCATAAGGAACTTCAGCATTTGCGTCACAACTGGGAACATAAAATCAACTGCACCATTCTTGCACTTGCCAAGGAAGTTCCAGAATAAAACATGATCGCTGTTATTTTGTGCATGCACTCAAATCAGTTCTCCTGCATGTGGAATTAGCCGCCATTCCCTGTTCAAAGCTTCTACTTCCAGATCTATTGTCTGCGAGAAGCGATCATACAATCCAGTAATTGATGAGACAGAGCCAGAAACTGCAACAGTAGGACCCAAACACTTTAGCTGATTTAAAAGATCGTCTTGATCGCTGATTCAGAATCGGATCTGCTCACAAAGCATTTTGTAAAACCTAACACATTTGTTGCGAACTCCATCAACAAATTTGGCGTTATAGTATCAACCACTTTCAAAGGTTTTAACAAATGAAAATCTAATTTGGAACTGATAGATTATAGAGAGTAAAAAATCATAAATTTGAAGACAAAAATTCAACCTGCGCAAATGTTTTGAAATTTTCAGATTAAATAAGTTCGTGTATCATCTTGCTGATAGCTCTCTGAGATTTACCAAAGTCTGATATGAACGTATGGTGGGAAGTCGGAAGTTTCAAAGGCGGTATATTTGAATAAATGCTAAGCTGGAATATATTAGGAACCGTAGTGAACAACCATTTTGTGTGTTTTTTTTTAATAATTAGTCCTTGTATGATTCATTCGATTGAATCATGAATCTACGCTGTAAGGTGAAAAATCACTAAATTTGAAAAAAAATCACTAGTTTTAGAACAAAAATCACTTTAATTACTGGTGATAAAAAAAATCACTAGGCAACATAAAAAATCACTAGAACTAGTGATAAATCATTAGGGGTGGCATTTCTGGTGTTGAATGTAAAAATTATCCAAATTCTAAATGAATATCCTGAATCTAGGTCACTTTAACCCATAGCAAAATGTTGTGAAATAAAAATCACTGAATTAACTATGGTCACTGAATTAATTCAAGTTCAGAGCTCTGAATGAATGCAAGTTCAAAGTAAGCTTTAAAATTCAATAGATCCAAAAAGGTGTTTTTCACTCTGGATACTAAATCAAGACTAAAATCAGCACTAAATCAAGACATCATTTTACTACCCTCTCCATAGGGACTTGGGTTTAACTTTGAGAGTTTCTAATTGTGAGTACTACTTCTACTACTGCTACTAACAACTCACCGCGGCACCAAGCCACCTGAGACCAACACAGCTGTGCACACTCCTCCTCCATCCCAATCAATTCAAAGCCTCGCTCTTTACACCGTCCCAGGAAGTTCCCATTTCCCTTAAACCTTCCTTTACGACAGCCTCCTACCTCAACCGCGGACGACCTGCTTTCCGTTTACCCCTAGACGGTTGGGTGAAAAGGACAATATATGATATACACTTTATTGTCAATAAGTTTCAAACTATGACACTTAAGTATACTTTCACATTTGAATTCTACACACCCAAAACCACTGGCTTAGATTAATGTTTAAAACACAAAAGCTTGCGCGCACATAAACAAAAACAGGTTCAAAAATTTGGCCAAAAAATTAAATTAAAAAAAGAAATCTTTTCAGTCATCAAGGAGCCATAGACTGATCGGATTTTGTTGTAACATTTAAGATTGACACTATTGATTAACACAGTCTTGCTTTATAGTAAAAGGTCGTTAAATTGACTAGTTTCTAATCGAGATGAAAGGTATATAATGTTCTGGTAAAAAGGATTGACTAGACGAAAGTAACAGGTTTTTTTTTTTTTTTTTTTTTTTTTACTGAGGTATTTAACTGATGTGCGTATAAACACGGTTTTTTTATTTTTGTTTTTAGGGATAATTCAGAAGCTACTAAAAGCTGAAGTAGCGGGTTAATAAGAAAAAGAAGAGAACGTTAAAATATATGGCAACGATGTAAAATGTATTCGTGAAAAATTAAACGCTATTTAGTGCGTGGGTAGGAAAAATAAAAGCAAAGGCTTTAAAATTGAAAGCGCTCCAAGAGAAAGGAAAATAAAGATGACCAAAAATGTTTACATACATGCACAGAAAATTTTAAACTATCTAAGGTCTCAAAAAAGCACCAACTTTCAAACTAAAAATTTACTATTAAAAAAGGGAAAAATTTATGTAGATATTTAAATCTACTTAAAAAAAAACCTATTCGCTCATCAAGAGTCCTTGAACTGACCGAAATTTGTTGCAACTTTTGGTGATGGCTACTTTTTATTTGGACATGTGACATTTTAGTAAAAGTTCGTTTAATCGGCCAGGTTTTAATTGAAATGAAGAGGATACAGTTTATTCGCAAAACCAATTTATTAAACGACAAGATTGGATACAGTATTAGATACATTATGTCTAGGTGTATTGAATATAGTAATACACTATAGAGAATTATACACATACTCATACGCTATAGAGATGTAGTGTATTGGATATAGTATTGGCAAAACAAATTTACTAAACAAAAAGAAAAGGCCTGTCACTGTAAGGACTAATTTCTGATATCAGGGACGTACCCAGGACTTACCTTTTTGGTAAGCTCCCCTTCCCGAACAAAAATTTTAGATACAACCCTATCTGACATTTAGTCAAATTTAAAATAGCCTGTTTTAGCTTTTACCTTTATGCCCTGTTTGAGCATTTAGTATCAGCCCAAAGAGTCTATATAGAATCTTCACCCAAAATTGTACGGTCTAAATAAATAGAAAAAGAGCCATTACCTTACTTTATTTTAGTATTAAAGTTGTGCTTGGACTCTATTGGTTTATATTTGTGACGCATTTTCGTAAGGCAATCATAATATCTCTTAAAGCCCCATTCATAATGAGATTTTACTATACCAAGATTCAGCTAGTACTAATTTTGGAAATAAGCCAAAACCATAACCATTCAGAATAAAGGTTAGTTAACGTCCAGAAATGGATCGAGCCAAAACTAAGAATCAGTCGACTTGAACTTAGTCCAGGGCGAGGCAATTAAAATTTTTTCATACATATTAGAACCCAAACCAGATAGAAAAAACTGCAAGCACAAAAATAATAATAAATGGAAAATTGGAACAAGAAAGAAGCGGAATATTGGAAGGAGCTACTGGAGATCAAAAATATTTGTATGAAAATAGAAACAAGAATCATATAAAACCTAAGATCAAGAAAAATACACTGTCCAGCTACGGTGTTCCACCATTTCAGTGTTTAAATAGTCAATTTGGAATGATAAATCTGATCACTAGCGTCAGTTGATGTCGGGTTTCGGAACAGGCCGAATTTTAATTTAGTAGAATCTCATTGTGAATGGGCCTTAAGAGTATGTCGGAAAGGGAAAGCTAAAAGGGTGCTCCCATGGTGTCATTGAAGTTAATAAAGTTCTCCATAGAGTTTATGCCATAAAATTCCTCCTGCTCTCAGAGGAATTTCACCTTGTTGACTTAA
Organism: Artemia sinica; assembly: GCA_027921565.1. Classification (NCBI taxonomy): domain Eukaryota; kingdom Metazoa; phylum Arthropoda; class Branchiopoda; order Anostraca; family Artemiidae; genus Artemia; species Artemia sinica. Next base: position 6,725,412 of record CM051264.1, on the reverse strand, counting down.
CAGCAAATTGGTATAGCAATAGCTTGAATTAATAAGACATTGAGTTAAAAAAAACCGTCTTCCTAAGTTTTTTTTGGTACTTGTATGATATACCCCCTGCATCTTAAGAAGTGGAGTTAGGGTAATCATAATAAAATATACCTAAGTATGATAAAAATACGGTACTTCATAAACAAATTTGGGCCATATTTTTGCACATTAGGGAGGATGGGGATAAAGTACAGTGGGTCTGCCTGAACAATGTGTTAGCTATCATGAAGATATAATAGACTTCATGATATCATGAAGTAAGAATTGTTTTCTGACTTCACACTGTCCAAATACTTTAACACCCCCCCTCCCCCACCCCCTCCCACACCCTAATGTGCATATATATAGCCCAAATTATATATTTCTCATCTATTCTGTCAATTCTCAGTGTCTTTTCTTCCGCTAAGTTGAATGAAACTAGCGGAAGAAGCCGGTTTACAGTGCGTCAATGCATGAACAACTTGAGATGCAGGGGGTATATCATACAAGTAACCATTTTTCTTTTAATAAGTTGTTTTTTTGTGTGTATGAAAGGGGTTTGGAATACTTTGTCAAAATGTTTTTTAGTCTAACTTTAACATTTTTTTTTTTTTATGAAGAAAAAGTTTTAAACGAGTGGAGACATACATGTAGACAACATGATCATATTGCATAAATCTGGTTCATTTCACAAACGAGTAATTGTCCAGCTTCAAGTTCTAATAGTTTTTAGTGAACCATTTGAAATTTCTCTGAATTGGCTAATCTTTTCTTACTTTCTTGACAAAAAAAAATTGAATGAAGTCCAGCAGTCAGGTGACGAAAACGGTTTAGTAGCTTTGTGGATCGCTTTATCAGGTTTTTTGACGCTGTAGGAGCCATCTATTAATAACAGCGCCTTTTTTAACCTTTGCTGTATTTAGCCGCTTTTGCCATGTCAAATTATCAGCCAGCTAAAAAGAAAGTAAATTCCTTTACTTTTTTCTCTATTTACATAGACATTTTTTTTGCAAGTAAATTTTCTGTTTCTCTGTGGTCTATGGTCGTAAATTTAGGTTTGTAAAAGCCTATTAAAACAAGATGTTTTAATCTTGTGCACCGAAAAAGTAGTTTCTTAGAATGAAAGAAAATAGTGACATTAAAGCTTTACCCAAACCAAAATTCTCCTAAATGTAAGAGAAACTGACGTCCCCTCAGGCCCTTGCTATTTCTGTTAAAGTTTAACCGGCATTTTAGAAGAAACATTCACGTTTTCAGACATGTTCTCTTTATCAAGATTTAAAAAAAGGAGTTTTTTCAACTGAAACTAAGGAGCAACATTAAAACTCAAAACAAACAAAAATTATTCCGTATGTGAAGTGGTTGCTCCCCTCGTCAGTACCTTGCTCTTCACGCTAAAATTTTTAGCACTTTTAAAAAAGCTTCCTATTATAACTAAACAACCCTTGTGTTTTAGGAATCGTTCTTAAAAAAAACTGGGGAAAACAGTCAAACTTTAGCGTAAAGAGCAAGGTACTGAGGAGGGGGACAACTCTTTCATATACGGAATAATTTCTGTTTGTTTTGAGTTTTAATGTCGCTCCTTAGTTTTAGTTGAACAAAATTATTTTTATCATATTTAATTTCCGATCGTTTTTCGAATAATACCTGTAAATCTGGCTCGCCCTCAATGAAAAAATCCACCCTCCTTGGGAGGGGGGTTAGCTGCCGTCTAATCTTTCTGGTTGCTCAAAAAGGGCACTAGAAGCTTTAATTTCCGTTCGAATGCACCCTCTCCCTATCTTCTAAGACCATTCGTTCGATAAAATCACCCCTGGGGAAAAAAAAAAAAAAAAAAAACAGAAAAAATAATAATAAACGCGCATCCGTGATCTTTTTTCTGGCAAAAAATGTAAAATTCCACATTTTTGTATATAGGAGCTTGACACTTCTACAGTGGGGTTTTCTGACATACTGATTCCATGGGCGCCCATATGGGGGGGGGGGGGCAGGGGGGGCTCTTGCCCCCCTGGCTGAATGATGCTGCCTTATTTTTATATTTTTGTTCTGAGATTTCTATTATATAGCATTAAAAGTAGCAATTAGACGAAGTTTGCCCCCCCCCTGGAATTCAGCTTATGGGCGCCCATGACTGATTCTGATGGTTTGATCAAAATTCAGGCTGATTTTGTAAGTCTCGCAGCTTTTGATGGGTAACACTAAAGCTTGATAAATCTTATATATTTTTAATCAGCATAATAAGCCGATTCTTCTGATGTATCTATCGATACATCGAATACCGTTTTTTAGAGTTTTGGTTGCTATTGAGCCGAGTCGCTCCTTACTTACAGTTCACTACCACGAACTGTTTGATACTTTAAGAATGGTATTTTCTTTAAAATGGAAAATTTCTAGTACGAATGAAATGGGGAAAGTTGTTTTTTTTTTTTTTAAGGAGAATAGGTAAATATAGATTTAGTTAAAGAGCAAATAGTTGAACGGGGTATAAACCCTTTTTACATATAGGAAAATTTCTATTTGTTTTGAGTTTTAACGTTTATTTTTGTGTTCATGTGATTTTTTTTGTATTCATTGCCTATTCGTTTGTCGTTAATGAGTAGATTATAGGCCTCACAAAAACTTGGTTCCTAAAATAACTTACAGCAACGTGACAGTGTATTCTTTGGGAATCAGATTTCGAGCCGATTTCTCATCAAACACAATTTACCTCTCGTCACTCTCAGTCCAAAAATTTAGGCCTCTGGGAACAATTATTGTTCTTGAGATATTCCCCAAGCTTTGAGTTGAAAAAAAAGGTGTAAAACTACACTTATTGGAGCTTTAGATCCCCTCTCCCGCTGAAGATAAGTAAGGCACAAGGGTTATGAAGAAACAGACAGTGGCGTCAATTCATTAATTATAGGGGGAGGGGGAGACGTATTTTTTAAGATCTAGGGGTTGATTTTGTTATTGTCTTCAATTTCTCAGTGAAAACCCCAAAAACAGAGCCATTTCTCGAAGAAAATACCAAAAATGTAAATTAGAATAAAGGGGAGGGCAAAAACATGAAGGGAGGCCATATACCACCTTCCCTATGGTAGGCTTTTCCTGAATCTAGACAGATTTTATTTTCTTTAAATTTTCTTCTGAGGGACAAAATAAAACTTGCACATTAAAATACGAAACGAAAACTTTTCATAGACCTTCAATTCTCACCTTAAACGAAAGCACTATGGCTTCTCCACTTCTGAACTAAATCATAAAAAAAAAAAAAAAAAAAAAAAAATACTTCTTTAAACCAAGAAAATTCCTATTCATTGGATTTTAAGAGACATTTCAGAACCATCAAAAGGGTTGGTGGCAAAAAAGGGAAAAAAGAAAAAGTAAAAAACAACATATGAAGGGTGACTTTAATATGCTTGTGGTTTTAGTGATTACTTCTCTTGCTTAGTGATATTTAGCCGATGCGGTCAGAGAACGCTCTTTTAAGTCAGTGACCACGCTGCGCAGAATTAATGAGGCAAAATTGACTTAGGTGTCCCTTCTAGACTTCCTATTTATAATTTGGGGCTCGTGAATTCATTTATTTGTTTATGACAAAATTTATTAAAGTAAAAAATTGATATTAGGTAAATCGACCGATTACTATGAAGAAAGAAGGGATACAAACTAGAAAACGAAAACCGAAGAGAGAGTCAGCAAGTGAACGATTGAAAAGTAGCTCGAGTGGTAAAACATGGAGTAAGTCAACTAGTCAATATGCTTGTGTTTTGTAATTCGCCAATAAATGTTTATGTATTTTTTCTAATTTATTAAGTATTTTGTCTTGCTTCCTGTGGAAGGAGTGTTAGCAATTTAAGGAATGGGCTGTGCATTTTAGTACGAATGGAAAAATACTACTCATAATATTCTGTTCGTTGGGGTATTATTTTACGGGTGTTCACGTTCCTTATTATATAAAAATTGAACGCCCAAATCCTTAGAAACTTGGGTCTTGGGTGTTCTGTAAGATGAAAAAGGAACATGGAAAATAAAATGAAGAAAAAAAGAAAATATTTTAGCCCATACGATTTCAGTCAATCAACATAGCAGATATCTTTCTTTTTCAAATTGGAGAATTAAGTTGGTTTATCTTGAACGAACATCTTTCTTTAGCATTGTAAAACCCCATTCTAGTTCTTCTTTTCTAAGTTTTTTTTTCTATGTTAATTTCTTTTCTGTGCCGAATAGATTTTTGGGCAGTGGCAGAAGCCCTAAAAGGGTATGAGACATAATCTTTGGCTTTGGATGAGACGTATTTTTCTCCATACAAGGTAAATTACCGGCCATTTAAATCCACACCAATTATATCAACCCAACCCACATCACTCCATTCAACTCAACATCGGTTTAACTCAAGCCCTAGGTAACCCAACCTTCATCCAGCTCGAGCTCTAGCATTTCCCCATCCATTCGACTTACAGCATTGCAACTCCGTCGCGTCTAGCTAAATCCTATTCAAGTCAACCTCATGAAAATCAAACGTCATTCAGCTCACGTTAGTAGTTCATTAAGTTTGCTAGTCTAATCAACCCATATATGGTAACAGAATATGCATCTAAACTGATTCGTCAAAGGGGAGTGTTTTTTGTTAGGTATTCATAAAACGCAGGAAATTTTCTCTACCTGATTCCCTTAAAATCATTATACCTAGGTCCCTTGAAGTACCATGAAATAGGAAACAATAATTAACTAATTAATCAAGACACTTTCATTCATGTCAGACTTGTATTAACTGCGGCAAAAAATATATTGTTTAGTTTTATTGTTCAGTAAATTAGAGTTTATTTAAGTGGAAGTTAAGTTGCGCCAGGAAGAGTTACTTGAAAAGTACTTTGAGTTAAAGGGAGTTGAGCTAAACAGAGTTGCTTGTTGGAATGGGTTTATTTTGTATCAAGCTTATGCTGAATAGGGGATGATTTGCATAAAGGTTAAATTGAATGGGGCCGATTTAAATTGGGTCGAATTAAACGGTATTGAACTGAATGAGAGTTGAGTTAAATGCGGGTCGAGTGGAATAGAGGATTAGATGCACCAGGATTATTTTGAGTTCAACGGATTTTCAATTGAATTTTAGTTAAAGTGAGTTGATATAAATGGCGTTGGGCCAGAGTTTGAGTTGAATAAAGTTAAGTTGAGTGGGATTCAGTTACATAGGAACCAGAGTATGGCTCTAACAGATATTTAGAACTTTTTAATGTTGCTTTCCTGGAAATGAGCAATTCATTTTTGTTATTGTGTTTTTGGGTAATTCCGTGCAGTATCAAAGGTAGTTTCATCATTAGGTAGGCTGTGTAAATAAAGTTACAATGACTTGGAGTAGAGAGCGTTGAAAGTGCTTGATGAGGAAAAGGAGGCTTACGGGGACAACTTTCTTATGAAAATGCACTTTGTGTATGAAATCATGTAAAAAGCTCAAAATATTAAAGCTTAAGCTTAGACGCAAAATTCTATGTTTTTAAAAAACATTTTTCTTTCTTAGAAAAATCTGAAGCCAATTTTAAAAATGTAACGCGGTGAATTTATAAAGCTAAATCTCAGCTATCGAATATTTTTTTATCTTTTGTTGAAACTTGAAGACGGTACGCGATCTATTTAAAAAGTGGCCAAAAACATGCATGGTTAGCATAAATCTTGAACGAAACACACTCAAGAATTACGCTTTGGTTAGATCTCAGAAAACTGGTTTCACAGCCACATAGACTAGCACGGGTAATACAATGCATTGAAAATCTATAATCTGGGATATATATTTGCACGTTAGGGGGGGGGGGGAGTGGAGGTAAGGTTAGGTTAGATAAGATTAGGTGCGCTGTCCAAATACTTTAAATCGAATCGACAGAGGCCCACTTTTATAATCAATCTAAAAAAAGGTTTTCTAAAGGATGCAAGGACTAAAGTTGAAACTTCAAAAATTATTCATTCGCAGTTTATGCAACATAGATAAGTTCAAAATATAAACTAACTTAGCTCAACTGGTGAAATTAGCTCAAATAAATTGACTCGCGATATTTCCTTACATTTGAAAAACTAGCTATTTCATGAATTACTAAAAACCAGTTTTTTTTTAAATTGTAAGAAAGGAGCAACATTAAAACTTTAAACAAACAGAAATTAACCAGCATATGAGGGAGGCTGTCCCTTCCTCGGCTCCTGCTTTTTACGCTAAAGTTTTCAAGTTATCTAAAAACTCTTCTCATTCAAATTCAACGGACCTTGTGTTTCAGAAGTTGTTTTTAAAGATTTAGGATGGAAATTCATATTTTTGCATGGAGACTCGAGGAAGGTTGAGGTTGAGGAAGGATTAGCCCCCCTCATATGCGGAATAGTTTATTTTCGTTTTATGTTTTAATGTTGTTCGTAACTTACAGTTGAAAAAAAAACTTTTTTAAATTTAATTTTTGACTGTTTCACAAATCATGTCAGGGAATCCCCCTCTCCCCTCCGGAAAATTTACCCCAGAAATTTTTCACCTCACAAAGGATTCATCCCGCAGAAAATCCCCCTCCAGAAAAATTTCTGGTATTTTCCAGTAAAAAACACTAGCCTATACGTAAACAACGAGAAATTGCTTAAATTAAAACCCTTTCCCCAGGGACTATGATGGGTCATGTAATCCCTAGATGAGTATTTAATGGACCTTTCAACTATTCTGAAAAAATAGCTATCTCAAAATTTTAACCAGATGTCTTTGGGGGAAAAGGTGCGGTAGAAGGGCTAGGTGTTGCCCACCAATATTTTCGGTCATCTAAAAAGGGCGCTAGAACTTTTAATTTCTTTTTGAATGAGCCTTCTCCCAATCTTCTAGAGTCATTGTATGGATACGATCACCCCAGGGAGAAACAAACAAATAAATACGCATCCATTATCTTTTTTCTGGCAAAAAATGCAAAATCCCCGAATTTTGTAGATACGATGCTTGAAACCTATGCAGTAGACTTCTTTGATATATTGAATCTAATGGTATTTTCATTAAGATCGTTTCTCTGTTTAAGGGCTTTTCCCTCCTTTTCCGAAAATAAGGCAAATTTTCTAAGGCTCGTAGCTTTTGATGGGTAATATTAAACATCATAAATCTTATATGCTTTGAATCAGCATAAAAAGTCAATTCTTTTGATGCATTGATTGTGATTAAAATTCATGTTTTTAGAGTTTCGGTTACAATTGGGCCCAGTGGCTACTTACTTACAGTTTGTTACCTCAAACTGTTTGAAATATGAAGTTGACTAAAAAACATGATGTTAGGAGCAGAAGAGTCCTTGAGTAGCCTGCAGAAAATAAAAGACTAATTTATAAGAATCTCAATAGCACTTCTCCGGTCATGATGATATCAATAACTTTTATCATGCAACTCAGATTCTATTAGGAAAAAACTCAAGCAAGGTCAGTTTTTCAGTAAAACGCTAGCTTTTCAGAAGTCTACAAATATAAATATAAATTTCAAGAGTCAGTTTCTTTTAGCTAGTGTTATATAAAAGGCCATATCCAGGGGGTTAGGGGTTTTGCCTCCACCCACAAAATGTTTGTTCGACTTATAAAAACGTAATAAAATTGAATATAAACAAATTTGTTATGTGTTTTTGAAGCTTTTTGTAACCCCCCCCCCCACCATCAAAAAGTTTTTTGAAAACCCCGTTTTCCCCGAAAAAAATCCATGGATACGACCCTGGTTACGTATATTTGCTGCCCAGACTGCGAAGCACTAATTTTTGTCTAATTAAAGCTTCAACTTTGCTTGTTACTTCTAGCAGAAAATTTGTGTTTTAAATTTATTTTTGTTCATTTTAGATTTTAAAAAAATAAACAATAAATACAAAGGCCCAAATGACCTGCCTGTCTGTGATGTAAAAACCAGTTTCCAGCTCACAGGGGAAAACTAAAGAAAACTAAGAGTTTTCATTAAAATAGGGCATTAAATATAGGTTTTGCATGCGCAATTTTTTCACATAAAAAGTACAAGGAAAATATTATCATCGGTAAATTAGAGAAGTTTTAGATAAAAAAAAATTATTATTCATAAAATACTGTCCTGTTTGAAATAAATATATATATGTATATATATATATATATATATATATATATATATATATATATATATATATATATATATATATATATATATATATATATATATATATATATATATATATATATATATATATATATATATATATATATATATATATATATATATATATATATATATATATATATATATACAGATTTAGAAAACTGAAAGATAATAATAGAATTCAAGATATTTATGTTAATATTAATTTACAGAGATTCGTGCTATTCTGCCACGTGCAAAGAATTTTAAACTTCTCATGAAAAAGCATACTTTTGTTATTTTTGATTTTGGACTTTAACCTATCAGGAGACATGATCACTAAATTTATATTATTATGAAAAATTCAAGGCTAAAACTCGATTTTTTTTAATTTAGGGGCCCCATCTTCTCTCCCTGTCCCCAAATGGCGAGCCTGTGTGTGACGTAAAAACCAATAACCGATTCATGCACATCTTAACGGGATGGGTGAAGTAAATTCCTGGTTGATAAAAGTTCAATTGGTTACCCATTTCAACACCTTTACGAGGTTCCAGTATTCTTCCAACGACGGAGAAAAAAAAGAAGAAAAAATCGGCACTTCAGGGTTTCAAGCTCTTTTACAGATTTTCTTGAAAATGTGTTTTTGTTAATAACTTTCACTGTTTGGATAAACATAAATTGACCCTTACAAGCACTATCATCACTATTAATGCTGTTATTCCCGCGAATTTTGTGGGGATTTTTATCCCCGATAAACGTGTGTAGATCCCTAATTGTTGTGGCTGTTTGTATGCAGATAAGAACAATTATACGTACCACAGCAATAATACTGACAACCTTGCAATGCGAATGTGGACCTATGAATATGAACATACAACGCAGGGAAAACCCATCTGAAAAACATGGCAAAAATATATTATAAGTCATTATCAAACAGTTCGCGGCAAAGGACTGTAAGTAAGGAGCGACGCGGCTAATTAGTAACCGAAACTCTAACAAATCGGAATTTGACATCAATATATATACATATATATATATATATATATATATATATATATATATATATATATATATATATATATATATATATATATATATATATATATATATATATATATATATATATATATATATAAAACATTGCCTTATTATGACGATTTTAAACATATAATATTCATTAAGTTTAGTGTTACCCATCAAAGAATACGAGCCTGAGAATATTTGCCAGATTTTCGAAAAAGAGGGGAAACACCCCGTAAAGTCAAAGGATCTTAACGAAAATCACACCTCCAGATTCAGCATATCAAAGATACCCACCTGTGGAGGTTCCAAGCTCCTGTCTGCAAACATGTGGAATTTTGTATTTTTTTTTTCCAGAAGAAAGATCACGGAGGCATGTTTATTTGTTTTTTTTATGTTTTTCTGTGTTTTTGTTTGTTTTTTTTTCCAGGGGCGATCGTATCAAAATAATAGTCCTAGAATATTGCTTGAGGGCCCATTCGAGCAGAAATTAAAACTTACAGTGCCCTTTTTAAGTTACCAAAAATTTGGTGGGTAATTAGTCCCCCTTCCATGCCCTTTTTCCCCGAAAGTCATCCTATCAAAATTTTGAGACAAAAAACTTTATTATATTAAGTTTTATGCAAGTAAAGTTTAAGACCTTTAAAAAAAAGGTTCTGATTCTAATTACACGGCCCTTGTGTTTCAAGAATCGTTCTTAAAGAATTGAGACGAAAGGTCAAACTTTAGCGTAACGAGCGGGATATTGAGGAGGGGCAGACCCCCTCAATTTCTGTTCTAAAAACCAACAAAGAGAAAAATCTCAACGAAAAAAAAAAAAACAACAAACGAGACTGCGGCCAGTGGAGAGAAAAGAAAAGACAAATGCAAAACAACGCGGATATTTCGCCTGTATCACAAACAAGGCGTCGTCAGCGCGAAAGACAGAAGAAGAACAAGATAAAAAAAAGTTAAAACTATAAAATTTGAATGTAATATGCTGACGTCTGCACAACATGCCTTGCTTTGTAAACTGTTAAAATGCTTCAAACACCACAAAATCTCACTATCAGCCAAGAGCCTAGCCAAATATACCTGCACACAGAACATAGAAATCGACATCTATCAACTCATAATTGAACTCCTAGAGTCGAAAGATCTACTGAAAGATATCTGAAAATATCTAATAAATGAGGCAATCAAGCCAGTAGCTCTGTAGCCCACAGAGTGAAGCAAAAGGAAAAGGGCTAAATAGTATCACTGAAAAGCCCGCCTGCTGTGAATTAGAAGAAGAAGAAGAAGAAAAAACCAATAGAACCACCACCACCAAAAAAAAAAGAATTATACAATAAAATGGGTACATATTTTAAAAGATTTCTGAATCACCAATTTTTAGTTTTTGCTTATTAAGATGGCTGGGGGGAATACAAGATGGGAATTGTAAATCTCAGGTTAAAGATTTTTGACCATGGGGATTATAATAGTACCCTTGTTATGCTTCCCAGCCTTTCAACTTCAGAATTGGCTCCGAAAGAACCATTTTTTGTGCCACTTTACGATTCAAGTTCAAGTTCTTTATTAATCAATAAAAAATGTTTTGACAAAACTATCAAATTAATGACCCACAGTGAGAATAACTTGTGTGTGGGTTTATATGCTTTCAACAATAAATAAATAATACTATCTCCAGATACTGGAATAAAAAGATTGCTCTTCAACTCTCCGTACGGTAACAACAAACAAAATCCGAATGAAATCAAAATAACCAAATAAATAAAGTGAAATGAGGAGCATCCACCCCAGAAAATAAATCAAATTAATAATTCCTGATTAGGTGATTCATTAATCTAATTTTATTATTAACCAACGAATTATTCAAATCTATAAAACAATGAAATTTATTCCAATTATATATAATACTATGCCTTGGTGAAAAACGGGACCTTTCAGTTTTTATTAAAGCCTGACGGACAACAGAACTGCCACGGGTCCAATATGCATGCAAAACCTGATTATTATCCTGAAAAAAATTATTATGCAAATAAAAATACTCAGGCAAAAGACCTTGAACGTGTTTAATTATATAAAGAACAGAATGGAAAGAAGAGAAAAGATCCAGTGGAAGGATATTTAAAATTTGATACATACTTTTTGTTGACGATTTACCAGGGTAAGAAAACGGGCTAGGCAGGCAATTTTTCAATAGACGCAGAGCTTTATTTTGTTGCCTCTGAAGAGGAAGAATACGAGTTTTAAAAGTATTCAAAAAAATAATGGGACAGTAATTTATATATGAATGCACTAGAGAATGATAAAGAGATTTCAGGGCAAAAAATGGCAGAACAAATTTCAGATGATTCATCATTCCAATATTTCTTGCCAGTTTCATTCGAAGATAAATTGCATGGCTTTTAAATGATAAACTTGAATCCAGTATTATCCCGAGATATTTAATAAAATCAACTCTTTCAATTTCAATGGGTAGGCCTTGAATAGTAATCGTCATAATTTCCGGTGCTGTTTTCCCTGTACGAGAGAAGATGATGAATTTTGTCTTAGTACAATTAATAGTCAATTTATTTCTCGAAAACCATAAGATAAGCCTCGACAGTGCTGATTCCAACCGAAGCTTCAAAGATCTAGAGTCGGGGCTGCTGACATTGCATGCCGTGTCATAGGCGAATAATATGTTAAGGCCAATATCTTTGATGCTATTACTGATATCATTAACATAGATAAGAAATAGGAGTGGACCCAAAGTAGAGCCTTGTGGGACTCCAACTGACTGAGATTGAGATATTGATGAGGAAGGAGTATCACCTCCGTCTACATACTAATTTCGGTTTTTTAGGTATGACATTACTAAGTCATTAACTTGGCGTCTTTTGCCGCAGTTATCAAGTTTAGTATGCAATATTTTATGGGAAATCGTATCAAATGCCTTTTTAATGTCAATAAAAATTGTAGCAGGAATATCACCTTTGTCGAGGGCGTCAGGAACAAACTGAGTCATTGCCATAATAGCATGCTCAGTAGAGTGAGACTTCCGGAACCCAAATTGCATCGGACTAAAAAATTTAGATTTCATTAAAAAGCTGACTACGGTTATATAGGCACTTTTCGAGCAACTTCCCAAATGTAGACAGGATCGAAATCGGCCGATAGTTTGTTGGGTTCTTTGGGTCTCCTCCTTTATACAAAGAGATAATTCTTGCAGACTTGAAACAAGAAGAAAATCTTCCGGTTTTAAAACAGAGGTTGAACACATGGGAAAGCGGGTTTACAATATTTGGTGCTATGCACTTAATCAGATTAGTCGATGACCCATCAATCCCTTCCGAAGTCCATTCTTTAAAAGGTTTGTTGTAAGTAAAAGTTCATCTGGGAATACAGGAATAAGAAAAATGGAGCAATTGTGAGACGGGGATAGAAATGATTGAAAGTCCTCTCCAGTTTCATTATCCAGATGACGGGCCAGGTTGTTTCCAGCAGTTGACGCGGTTTCCTCACCAATTTTCGCAAAGTGTATATTTAATGCATTGATAACTTCTGATTTCCCTGTAGCAAGTTTAGTTCCATCTTCAGCTATTAATTCATCAGGAAGATCATGGGTCTTATGCTTTCCTAAGCACTTATTAATTATTTCCCATGTCTTTTTGGGGGACCCTTCTGCTTCAACAAATGCTTCGGCGAAGTAATGACTTTTTGCTGATCTTAAAATTTTTGTTAAATAATTTTGTATCTGCGAAATTCAGCTAATTTAACTTCAGATGGATGCATTAAGTATGCCTTATATAACAGATTCTTATTTTTTATTGATACCAGCAATCCAGGAGATATCCAAGGCTTAATCGGCTTTATACTATTTCTTCTTGATATTTGGCGGAGAGGGAAAGCATTATTGAAACAACGTTTAAACTGATTCACAAAAAATTCAGCAACAAAATCAGGGTCCGAAGACTCTAAACAAGAAGAAAAATTACTTGAAGAAAGCAATACTTTAAGTTTACTTAAGGAGTTTCTGTTAGTCATTCTCATTTTTCTTTTAGTAGGCTAATTAAACTCTGTAATCAAGTGAAGGTCGGTCACTAGCATCAAATGGTCTGAAAAATCTTCAATAACCACATCACTAGACTTTAGTTCCGGATTCGTAAACAAATTATCAATAAGGGAAGCAGAATCTTTCGTTATTCTTGTTGGGACTCCATAAGCTGGTAAAAGACCACCGGACAAGCAAACTGATAACAAATCAGCTCCGTCAGAACAGATTTCGTGGAAATTACCACTTGATTTATTAGAATTATATAAATCAATATTAAAGTCACCCATGATAACTATTTTTGGATACTTTTTCGAAGCAATAAGCACAAAATCAGCAAGAAGTTCCATGAATTTTGAAGCAGGAGAACTTGGAGGCCGGTAAAAAACACAACACAAAATTTTCATACCATTTACATCTATTTTAACTGCCAAAAATTGAAAGGCCATTTCAAGATATAGGTGATGAAATTCACTCACCAGATCTGACTGAATTGTTGATTTAATGAAAAAACCTACCCCTCCCTGCTTTTTTATTAATCCGATTCTTATGAAAAAAAGTATAATCCTGTTTATTAATAAATGTTTTTGTCGAATCATTTAAAAATGTTTCACAAGAGGCGAAGACATCTATATTATGATGAGAAATAAACAGGGATATTCGATTAAAAATATTTAGTAACCCGCGACAGTTCAAAAATGCCATTCTAAAATTATGGCCTTTATTTAAAACTTGGGTGGGGAGTGGATATTTATTTTTTGGGATAGAATGAACCATCATATCAAAAACACCGTCATCTTTGAAGAAACTCTCAAATATTTTACCTAAAACAAGGGGGAGCTCCTCAAAATTACGAATTCTATCATCCATTATCTCGATGCTGGGTATACTTATTGACAAAAAGTGACTTACCAACCACACGGAGAGTCAAAGGAGACACAATTGTAACCAGAACTTCATCTGAAAGAGACAAACATAAACAAAAAACAAGAACTTTATAACATGAAAACCTTATATAAGAAAAATCAGGAAAAGTGTGGCACAAAGTAAAGAAATTAAATATAACAGTTTTGATAACAAAAAAAAGCAAGAAAAAACCACATAATACTCATTATGATACATACTGCGAACGGGCCTCCGAAAATAACATAATCATAATCCTCAGACAATCATAAATTATCAACTAACTTAAAAACCAGAGCACTAAACACAAAATAAACAAAATACTCCACAAAATCTTATAAATCTAAACTCAGATTACTACTATCCTGTTCAGTTATTGATCAGCTCTCTTCCATATCACCGAACCATTTTTTTTATATCAAGCCATATATGTGTTCCTTTATTTTTAACCCGAGAAGCAATAATTATTCCAGACTCCTTCATCTCTTTTGCTTTAGTGAGGAATCCTGTGCGTAAAGCGTTAAGTGCTGGAGGAAGGTCCGTGCAAATTTTTATTCCAGAGCACCTTAAGCTTGGATACGTTTTGCATAACTTGATAAGCTTCAGCTTCATTCCCGAGCCTAATTAGCACTGGATTAACTGCCGGTTTACGTGTCTGACTTTGATTACGGCGTCTATTCGTTATATTGACAGTTTTTCCTCCTAAGCGGTAACATTTGTTAATTGACAGAGATGACTCAATTTTTAAGGTATTCTTAAGTAGATCTTTCACGTGAGCTTCAAAGGATTGATTCGGATTAATATCTGTCGGTAAGCCGTGTATGATCAAGTTCGAACTTCTTTCTTTTCTTCACTTAGTAGCATTTGAAGCTCGAGCAACGAGGTCTTCTGCTTTTGCACTTCCAGTGACATTTCTAATTCTGCTATTTTTCTATCTCTTTCTAAAGCCTCATTCTTTAACTCCTTTATTTCAGAAGAAAAATTGTTAAGTGCAGTTATTAAATCACCCTGCTTACTAAGTAGTCGGTCTAATTTTTCGTTTTGGAGCTCATTACCTTGGTCGAACTTGTCTTGGGATACTGGAATATTCATTATATAATTTGGCGAAACGCCCGAACTCAATTTTTTTTAAACATCATTAAACGAGACTTACTCGCAAGGAGGGTGATTGACTACCCCCCGAAAAATCCAAAAAACGTGTTGTTGAAAGAAAAAATTCTGTTGAATAAATTTCTCAGATGGCAGTTCAGGTATCCAGTAATTGCGCAATTTTAATCCTTTCATTCACTCAAATGTTTTTCGATTAGGATAGCTATCTATTTCATATTCTGGTCTTCACAGTACAGGAGCTAGATTCATACTGATGACGTCATCAAGGCGAATTTACAAAACGCACATATATGATCAATAGCCTTTATCGAGCTGTTAAACGTGAAGGTGTCATAGTATCTAACCGTCAGGAGCACTAACGTCGTTTCGTCTACAAAATCCGTCATAACATGGACAAAAAAAAATCCATCAGAACCACTAAATGTCATAACATCTAAAATTTTTAAACTTTAGTTTTTTGGGGTTTAGGGGGGAAAAGGTACCTAGGTTAGGTTACGTATTTAATATATACTATGCTCTACCCCCCCCCCCTTTCGACGTGCAAATATATAGCCGAAATTTGTTTCTAAACTAATATTGTATATTTATTACTATAACTTATAATTTTTTTTAGATGTTATGACGGTTAGTACTTGTGACGGTTAGTCGAAATAGTAGCACCCTGCTGTTAAACATCTTTTGATGATCTTGCAGTAGCCTCCTGCTACCCAAGTAAAAAACCAAACACCTGTCTCAAAACACCTGTGACGAGTTTTCAACCATGGTGATTCCAATGGTGCACACTTCAAATCAATCCCCCAGCATTATTAAGGGGTTTGAAGCTCTTATGTTTATGTGGTAAACTTTGTTTTATTAACAAAGTTTATAAAACAAAGATTAGTTCCTCCGATGCCTAGTGGTTCATAGGGCAGCAACGATTGACTTTCACGTTTGACGATTATGAATTAAAGACCACTGCTCGTTGAGTGAAGAATTTGGAACTCTTGCCGCGACTTGAAGGGAACGACCAATTGTGTTGCGTTGTCTACCATTCTTCTCGAAGCCCAAATGAGTCCAGCACTACATGTTGTAGAAAAATTGTCCTTCTTTATTCAAGTCGAGTGACCCCAGTATCGCCACCTTCCCGATTTGCCTTTAAATGGAAAAATAAATTGGACAGTTTTTTAAAACACAGTTTTAAACTTTCGGTTGTCACCCTTTACTAGGTTGCAGCTATTCTGCAACTATGATATTGGAATTTCATTCGATTCAAAATTATGTATTCAAGCCCCCTCTGAAAAAAAATTGAAAACTTGGTGTCCATATATGAAATAAGAATTTAACAATAAACGTTCAGTAATAAATAAAGGTTTATTGCTGATCAAATTGGAAGCTCTTAATATATGTCTAACAGAACAGTTATAATGGTTTGCCAAAAAAGCATGTTGTTGAAAAAAACATGCAATGTGAGAGGGAAAGACATACATAAATAATTACTGGTAACAATGTTTATATTCTGAGCATGGAACCCAATTTATTGTACAAGACAACCTGTGAAAAAGAGAAAGTGAGAGAGAGAGTTTAGATGCTTAAAGAATTGGAAAGGGAACAGTAAAAGACAGGTGAGCTAAAGTAATTTTGGTCTCAACGAGGAATTCAATAATACTGTTCAAAATTGACAATTTTATGGGTAATAATAATTGTGGGGTCCAAACAACTGTGTTTTTGTGCAAAAAAAGCAAGAAAAATTACCAAAAAATAACAAATTTATGTGATGTATTCCAAATTTATTGGACAGGAGTATATATTCGGACAGGAGTATATATTAGACTTCACAATATTTTTAAATCATTAGAGAATTTTGGAAATTAGTAAGTCAACTCACATTTCTAGGAAGAAATACAGAGACTTTTCAGCAACAACTTCAAAATAATGTGCTGATTTTCTGGGAGAAATTACCATTTTCAGACTTTCAAATACCATAAGAATGGTTGGTGCAGATCTAGAGCTCAGGTCTTTTGGAGAAGGGGCATGGGGAACAGAAGAGGGTCTGAATTTGTAAAACTTAACTAGATAATGCCGAGTTGATAATACCACGGTTTGTGACTTGACAAGAATATTCATATAAAAGCAGTATTTGAGTAAAATCATGTGGAGTGTAAGGATTATCTTTTTGTTTTATAGAGAGGGTGGTTATGTGATCACCTCTAACTGGTTGATTTTCCATTAGAAGAGGAGATAGAAACTATTCAAATATCTCTTCAAACAGTTCATGATAATGAACTGAAAGTAAGGAGCAACCTGCCTCAAAAGTAACCGAAACTCTAAAAAAGGGTCTTTATATATTTTGATACCAATAGATACATCAAAAGAATCATATTTTTATGCTGATTTCCAATATACAAGTTTCATCAAGTTAGGTCTTACCCATCAAAAGTTACGAGCCTGAAAAAATTTGCCTGATTTTTCAAAAAACGGGGAAGCATCCCCTAAAAGTTATAGAATCTTAATGAAAATCACTCCATCTGATTCAGCGTATCAGAGTATCCTACTCTAGAGGTTTCAAGCTCCTATCTACAAAAATATGGAATTTTGTATTTTTTTTTTTGCCAGAAGAAAGATCACGGATACGTGTTTATTTGTTTCTTTTTCTCCAGAGGGGATTTTATCGGCCTCGTGGTCCTAGAATATCGCGGGAGGGCTTTTTCGAACAAAAATTAAAAGTTCCAGTGTTCTTTTTAAGTGACCAAAAAAATTGGAGGGGCAACTAGGCCCCCTCCCACGCTCATTGGTTTCCCAAAGTCACCCGATCGAAATTCAGCATAGTCGAAAATTCTAATAAATATGTCTATGCGGATGACTTAATCCCCACAGTCCATGGGGAAGGGCTGCAAGTTGTGAACTTTGCCCATTGTTTTGTAAACTTTCTGTGTTCACTTCTCTGTGAATTATCTACTTCTCTGTACAGTGAGACTTCTTCTCTTTAGGGCCTTATGGTAGCGTTGGCCTATTATCTGGGTTCTACCGGTGGAGGATGTCTAGAACCTCTAACCATAACATAGTTTATGTTTAGAGTATAAAATGTTTATTTATACATATAATACAATGAATGTACATATGGCGAGGACAGATACAGAATTAGAACTGACTCAAATAATCTAAATTGGTAACTTATATTCAGCACAATATGCAGATACACATCCGGGCATTCGACAGAACTGTTCCACCTTAATCTGTCAACTTCCAGGAATCACAGCAAATATTCAGAATTAATTTAGTTATCAAGGAAATGGATTTTAACTAGGAAATGAACCTTTTGACATATACTTAGAATTTTAATTATTGGTTTTAACCAAGAAAAACCTATTTCCAAAGTTTACAGATTTTCCCCGGGGTTTTCAAAATCTTTTTTTAAAAAAAAAAAACGATTTTCTATCCTCAAACAAAGGTACACTTAACAAGAACATAAAATAAAATACTGACACTAAAACTGAATCAACAAGACACAAGAAAATATTTTCCCAATTGGCACTTTCATTTCACTTTATATTGTCATGCTAAGTTCGCATAAAAGTCGCATAGCTACACCTAATAGGAAAATTTGCACACCGTCAGAATATCTTTTAAAAGAACTTAAATTTGAACAGAACACTTAAAAAAATGATAATCTTCAACTGAAACACAATGAGATTTTCCTTTACTTTCCTTTTACCCAAAGCTTTAATTCTTTCTTTTTCCAAATTATTCGGTTCTTTTACTATTTATAAGATATCAAAAGGAAGTAAATACATCATTTGAGAAAGGTTGGTCAAACATCTTTCGCTTATCATTTTTATCTTTCTATTTTTCCTACTTCAAAGAAAGCATTTCTCCTGTCCAGTTAATCAGCATAAAAACTAGTTACTTCCTCATTTTGACATCAAATCCCAACACTGTCTATACTGCAATAACATACTAATCTCTATAATCATCTTACTCTACTTATCTCAATAATTGTTTCAATACTCTCTATAATAAGCTATCCTCAAACTAAGTCCCCTTCTCGAAAAACTGGTTGTTCTACAGCGTTTTTATTATATTATACTCTTTGAGATTTTTCTGTTTTCCTATCATAAGCCAGTTTTATTGCCGAATCTACTAGGACACTTGGCAAGACTATTTTAGCTGTTCTAGGGTACCCTTTGTCCTTGCCAACGCCTCCTAGCGGATAACAATAAAGAACACCTTCCTTCAGAAACAGGCCGTCAAAAATTTTCAACAGCCAAGACACAAAATTGTTATATGTCACTCCCCCTGGCACGGAACTCTTTTCCGCCCTGTCGACTTCTGGCACGGAACTCTTTTCCGCCCTGCCGACATCTGGCACGGAACTCTTTTCCGCCCTATCGACTATTTTTCTCTCTGGCACGGAACTCTTTTCCGCCCTGTCGACTTCTGGCACGCTCTTTTTCGCCCTGTCGACTATTTTCCATGGTACGAAACCTGCAGGGTTTTCGAGGTTCGGTGATCCACCGCCTACCTCTCTCTTCGCCCATGGGAGCTCAGACCTTCCTTTCCCAGGATCCTCTGAACCCGTTAACCGCTCAGACCTTCCTTTCCCAGGATCCTCTGAAACCCGTTAACCGCTGGTCCGTCGGTCGACCGTCGTCCGCCCCTTCACCAGCCTCATCTCTCTCGACACAACGCCTCATTACGTTGGTTCCTAATACATTCTAAGTTATCTGGTCCCTCGGTCAACCATAGTTCGCCCCTTCACCAGCCTCATCTCTCTCGACACAACGCCTCATTACGTCGGTTACTAATAATAAATTTCTCGTCTCTCTTGATAATACACCTTTCTAGATCAATGCCTTATAAAAATTCTCAGTTTCTCGTCATAATTTTTTTTCCTAAAATTTGTGCTTAAATTCCTAATATGACCCCTACATCCTGCACTAAAAAAAAATCTACCTATCCCCCTGGTCACGTTTTACGTCAGGCCAGTTCTGACGGAGTTCTTCATTCTGTCCTGTCCAAAGAAATTAAGCATCTACGGCGGCTGATAAAAATTCCTGCCTTTCTTCACCAATTGCATTTTCAATAGCTTCAAAACGCTGCGCTATCTTATACGCTTCAGAGAGGGAATTATAATCATCCTGGTGTTCTAATAAATATCTCTTAATATTTAGTCTCGAGCCTTGAATAAAACAATCCAGGCCTATACTATCAGAAAAACCTACTAATCCGCCATACCCAGATCGATATGATTTTGTGGCAATCTCCACCCTCTTATAAAACTGATACACCGTTTCATTGGATGATTGCCTCAATTCAGCTAAATCTTTGAATTTCTTTCCAGCTGTCTTTCCTGGTAAATATGCCTGCGTCATTTCCTTTTCAAGTTCCTCTAAATTTATAATATTGGACGAATCTCTATCCTCAAAAAAAAATTAAGTAATGGCCCTGTTACTCTAAGCGGTACTGCATCTATCACCTGCGAGTCTGACCAGCCTAGCAATGTTTTTTACCCTTCTCAATTGGCTAAAAAAAGGTTTTATAAATTTTTGCATTTTCAAGAACTGGAATATTTCCCAGGGGATCCATTACTGACCCAATTACTCTTTGATTCAAATTCTCCTTGTTGCTCTTATCCTCAATAGGTTTATCTGTTATATCATCCTCGGAATTATCCCCCATATTTACACTACTTCTTACAGTGGCATTTTCTTTGGCCATTAAATTACCCACAGTAGTCAAAATTTTACGGTTGAAGTGGGATTATAATCCCGACTTGAAGAATCAAAATTCAAAGGGATATTTAAACCTTTACTTCTTATTTCTTTGAAAAAGGATGAAGCAATATCTTTGTCAAATTCAGGATCTGGAGGATCTAAAATTGGAATCGCGCTCATTTTAAACGAGAGAGAGAAAAAATCGTTATTTTTTTGTCAACGCTGTAATTAAGTCAACGCTGATTAAGTCAACGCTGTAAAAACAAGGAAAAATCGTTATTCAACACTCCTAACTGATTTCCTACTCGCGTGCGAACTTAAAGTGCATGATTTACTTTCGTAAATTGTCCTTCGACGTTCTTCACTTTTTTTCAAAAACTGGAATCTGGAGCGGAACCTTAAATTGAAGCGGGAACCTGGAACCTGGAACTGAAGCTGGAACCTGGAACTGAACTGGAACCTGGAACTGAAGCTTGAACTGAACTGGAACCTGGAACTGAACTGGAACTGAAGCTTGAACTGAACTGGAACTGAACTGGAACCTGGAACTGAACTGGAACCTGGAACTGAAGCTTGATCTGAACTGGAACTGAACTGGAACCTGGAACTGAAGCTTGAATTAAACTGGAACTTGAACTGAACTGGAACCTGGAACTGAAGCTGGAATTGAACTGGAACTGAACTAGATCTGAACTGGAACCTGGAACTGAAGCTGGAACGACGACACTGTAGGTGACGGGCCTCAAAAGAAAATGTTAACTGCAATCCTCTCCGGCAAAAACCGCTGCACCACTTTGTAAAGTCTCTGTGTTCACTTCTCTGTGAATTATCCACTTCTCTGTACAGTGAGACATCTTCTCTTTAGGGCCTTATGGTAGCGTTGGCCTATTATCTGGGTTCTACCGGTGGAGGATGTCCAGAACCTCTAACCATCACATAGTTTATGTTTAGAGTATAAAATGTTTATTTATACATATAATACAATGAATGTACATATGGCGAGGACAGATACAGAATTAGAACTGACTCAAATAATCTAAATTGGTAACGTATATTCAGCACAATATGCAGATACACATCCGGGCATTTGACACAACTTTTCCACCTTAATCTGTCAACTTCCAGGAATTACAGCAAATATTCAGAATTAAAATAGTTATCAAGGAAATGGGATTTTAACTAGGAAATGAACCTTTTGACATATACTTAGAATTTTAATTATTGGTTTTGACCAAGAAAAACCTATTTCCAAAGTTTACAGTTTACATATAGTATTTGTTATTGGGAAATCCACAGAGGTTTTCAGAGGGGATTTTTCTGGTGGAGGCTGGGGGGGGGGAGAAATTTACGTGGGTGGATCTTTCCATGGAGGAATTTTTCATTGGGGAAGGAAATTTTCCATGAAGGGGGCGCCGGATTTCCCGGCATTATTTAAAAAACGATCAGAAATTAAATTAAAAAAAAAAAACAATTTTTTTCAACTGAAAGTGAGGAGCAACTTTAAAACTTTTAAACTAAACGAACAAAAAATATTACGTATATGTGTGGGGTTGGCTCTCCTCAATAGATGGCTCTTACACTAAAGTTTTTTTTTTAACTTTTAAAAGAGGTTATTATTCTAATTAAACAGCCTTTGTGATTCAGGAGTCATTCTTAAATAACTGGAACAAAAATCAAACTTAGTTTATTATAAGGTTAATATTAGTTAAAATAAGTAAAATTAAGATACAGATTTCGTTTTAATTATTCATGTACGGTGAGCAATCTTTAAAGCCTGCATCAATTCAAAAACGTTCAGAAATTAAATACAAAAAACAAGTTTTTTTTTAAACTGAAAATAAGGAGCGACATTAAAACTTAAAACGAACAGAAATTATTCTGTATATGAAAAGAGCTGTCCCTTCCTCAACGCCCCGCTCTTTACGCTAAAGTTTGACTCTTTCTCACAACTCAACTTTTTAAAACAATAAAAATCTTTAGTGTAAAGAGTGGGGCGCTGAGGAGGGTACAGCCCTTTTCATATAAAGAATAATTTCTGTTAGTTTTAAGTTTTAATGTCGATATTTACTCTCAATTAAAAAAAAACTTGTTTTTTTTTTTATTTAATATCAGGAATAACAGGTATGAATCCTGCTAGCACATTAACATCTTTAATACAAAATTAATAGTCTTTAATAAAATTCTTTAAGCAACGGTGAAGGAGGGAGTGGAGAATGATGTAGGTTTTCCGGTTCCAAATCCTGGTTATCAGCGGTCTTGTGTCCGACATCATTTTCAATAACAGAATTTTTTATGTAATTTTAATTATTTAGGTAACCCTCAATGACCTGGTTTGCTTAGTAAATCAATCCCCTTTCTTAATAAGCTAGGCTAACATTTCCCTTGTATATTTTAACAAATTGACTTCAGTAGAAATTTTGTGTACTATTAGCCCTCAGGTCAACAGCCCAATTGGCATAATGGTAAATCCAGCCCCTTTTATTTTGCTCAATTTCTTCCCAAGAAATTCCTTTCACGTGCAGTCATTATAACAGCGTTTCAAACAGTTCGTGGCAACGAATTGTAGGTAAGGAATGATTCAGCCCAATAATAACCAAAACCCTATAAAAAATATCCTTGATAACAATTAATAAATCAAAAGAATTGGCATTTATGCTGATTCTAAATGTGTAAAATTCATCAAGTCTAATGTTAGTCATGAAAAACTATGAGCCTAAGAAAATTTGCTGATTTTCAAAAAGGGTGGGAAACAGGTCCAAAAATTCAAGCAATCGTAATGAAAATCACGCCATCAGATTCTGAATATAAGAGAACCCTACTATAGAATTTTTAATTTGGTATCTACAAAATATGAAATTTTATATTCTTTGCTAGAAAATAGATCACTGATGTGTATTAATTATATTTGTTTCCCTGGAGTGATCGTATCAAACCAACGGTCCTAGAAGATCAGGAAAGGGCTCATTTGAATTGAAATTAAAATTTCTAGCGTCCTAGTTAAGTTATCAAAAAGATCTGAGGGCAATTATCCCCCATCCCTCACCCTTTTTCCCCAAAGACATCCGATCAAAATTTTTGAGAAAGCTATTTGGCTCGGTATTGTTGAAAGTTCCTATAACTATTCCAATGGGGACTGCAATTTGTCCATTGTTTAAGCATGGTATTTGGTATTGGTTAATATATGAATATATATTTTTTTTTGGGGGGGGGGATCTTCCACGGAGATGGAGATTTTTATTGGGGAGAATGTTTGTGAAGAGGAAAGTTTCCGAGAGTAGTTTTACACGGTAAATATTACACAGTAAGGGGAATGTCCTGGTATGATTTGAAAGACTGTCAGAAATTAAACCAAAAACAAGTTTTCTTTCAACTGAAAGCAAGGAACACATTGAAATTTAAAACGAAAAGAAATAATTTCAGATATGAAGGGGGCTACCCCCTCCTCAACCCTCGCTCTTTACGCTAAATTTTGACTTTTTTGTCCCAATTCCAAAAGAACGACTCCTGAAACACAAGGGCCGTTGAATTTGAATAAGAAGTATTTTTGTAGAACTTTAAGACTTAGCGTCAAGAGTAAGGGTTGAGGAGAGTCAGGCTCTCTCATATACCAACTCATTTTTGTTCATTTTAAGTTTTAATGTTGCCCCTTAGTTTCAGTTAGAGTGTACTTATTTTTACTATTTAATATATAATGGAATTGAATTAACGTAGGCTTAAATCAAGGGCAAAAACTAATTTTTACAGAAGCTAAATCTTTAATTGTAAATCAGATTTCACAGTAGGTTATTTAACTTTGGGAATTTGAATTTTACAATCAAAAGCGTAACAACTTAGAAAAATCGTAAAATAAACAGTTATGAGCCAAGCCAGGACCCATGGTGTAGATATGCTCCGTATCAGACGGAGCCGTATGTAAAATATTACAGTGGTTTTTCGACTCACTGAAGGCAGGGGCAGCAATTTCTAAAAATTCAGAGGGGGGTGAGGGCAAGGAATTTATCAATTTCCTATTGATGATACAAAAGATGTATTGTCAAAATCTAAGGGGCGAGGGAGCAATTTTGTTTCTTGATTTTCGTCAATGAAAGTACTAAATAAAGTTTTTTTTTCGAAATGTAGGTGGGAAGACAAAACGGTCTAAGAGGAAATTTCCTCCTGCCTTCCTCCAATCGGTACCTCTGAATCATGATTATGTTTTAGCCCCCCCCCCCCCATTTTTTTTAGTCGGAAGCTAATAAAGGACTAGAGGACAAGTTCCACGCAAAAGCAAGAAATTCTACTTTCCAAAGATTCTTTTCAGTTTTGAATTTTTATAATACGATTTCTTTATGGGGGGAAGAAACTTTGATGCAACTAGGGTAAGTAGAATTTGTAGTTCCTTAAATCACCTTCGAGGTGACGTCGAGACATAACTTAAGCTATTTGAGTACGTTTTAATTTCACTGCGAGGAGAGGAGGAACACTCTTTGGCGTAAATTAAAAAAAATCCTGGAGGGAAAAAAAAGTTATTTTTCAATAAACAGGTTAAAGCGAGGGAACTAGTAAAATCCAATAAAGGGATATAGTTAAGACAAAATGAGTGTTAGACAATTTGCAATTTGTTGACATTAAGATATATAAAAATGGGGGAAAAATTAGGTCTGGTGGGATACAACGTGGTCTCTAGGTCTCTTATCGATCTAATATTAAACTAAAAGTTAAAAAGACAGATCAACTGAAAAAATTAAGCATAACAAAGGAAATAGGAAATTCAAAAGTGAAAAGCTCAAGAAACGACACCGTCTACCAGAAATGACTACGACAGAACAAGGTTGCAAAAAAAAATGTCACAATATCTCAGTTAGTGAAGAAAATATAAAACTCGAGCCTCTTGGTAAGTATTTTTGGTTGGTAAGTATTTGGTTTGACAAGCAATAGTGTTGCTTGTCAGCAAACCTTTTGAGGAGTGCTGAAAAGCGATAGATGTGTGGTCCCAATTATTTAAGAACGATTATTTAAGAATATCGAAGATTTTGGAACAGTTATTTCACTAAGGAATTTTGTCTTATTTAGATAAAAAAAAAATCTTGTAACCAAAAGCCAGTTTGGGTTTAGACCGTGTCGTTCTACTGAACAAGCAGTTGCAGCCCTTTTGCTTAAAACTAATGATTCACTGAATAATGGTAACTATGTATCATGTATTTTCTACGATATAAAAAAAGCATTTGATACTCTAAATCATTCCATTTTGTTTAAAAAATTGAATAACTCTGGAATTCGTGGAAAGGCATTGGATTTAATAAAGTCATATCTACGTAATCGCGGATTCCAAGTAGAGCTATAATGCCATCTGTCTCGGCCTAACTCCCTGGATGATATTGGAGTGCCCCAGGGGTCTATACTTGGACCATTACTGTTTTTGATATATTTATATAAATGATCTCCCTAATTGTCTATTTTATAAGGATAGCCTAACACTTATGTTTGCAGAGAATACAGTGGTATCTGTTGAAGCTAAAACCCCTTCATTATTGATCGAGAACATAGTGTCTGATATGAATTCAGTTATCCAGTGGTTTTCTTGTAATCGTCTAGTTCTCAATTTGTCTAAGATAGAGTTTATGGTTTTTGGGAGATCTAAGCAAGGAGTTCCTAAAGTTGGGATTGATGAGTTAGTTGTTTCTGGGTGTAGAATTAGACAGGTTAAGACATATAGATATTTGGGGATTATTCTTGATGAGCTTTTATGTTTCCGTAGTCATTCTGACCATCTCCGTATAAAATTAGCCCAAAATTTAGGATGTTTACATAGATTAAAGTATGTTTTTTCCTTTTTCAATTATTAAAATTCTTTATCATTCTTTAATAGAACCATACCTAAGATATTGTCCCATTATTTACCTAACTACACTTCCTAATCATTTTAAACGCCTCCAGACATTGCAAAATAAAGCCGTAAGAATCCTTGGTACTTTCTTTCATCGTCCTGCACGACTTCAAAATCTTTCTGAAACAAAATTTTATTTTTATTTCTTCATATATTAAACCTTAATCAACTTAGGAAATTGCAATTATCGCTCTGGAATTATGATATTCAGTCTCCGGCGAGTTATTTTTATGGGACATCCACCACATGGCTAATATGGGAGTAAAGTTCATTTGTGATGCAAATAGATGTTATATTTAGATCGAGGATGCAATTCTAGGTATGTAATTACATATTAGGGGTCTGGGGGTATATATTCTGTGAATATATAGGCTCTAAGAAATTCATGAATTTCTTAGAGAAACTGGAAAAACAAGCAAAGAAGTGAAGATAAAGGCTCTCTCCCTGCAATGTGTGTTAACTAGGATTATTCTACATATTATGGAGTAAGAATTGTTTTCTTAATACGTTTCCTTTTGTCCAGCTGGACTCCTATGCTTAAAATACTGGTTGGCCGGTTGGCTAATTTAAAGATTTGTATACATATACACTGTCAAATTAGCCATCTTGTGGTATCCCATTTTTATGAGTCACAAATTCTTGTTACCCCTATTCGCTCACTCGCTTCTTCGTCGGCTCGTTTTGGAGCGTATAGAATCCCTTTGATTAATTGTGAAAGAGATAAATTTTCAATAAGATACAAAATCCCTTCTATAGCAAATAGGCTAAAATTAGATAGTAAATTTAAAATTTTAATAGCGGATCACTTTTAAAGACTAAATTAGTAGAATATATTATTAACCTTTGATGACGGGGTGATTCTTCTTGATAATTTGTTTCTTAGCATTATTTTTAGATTTTGCCGTGCTGGGGTAGCCCCCTTTGTCCTTCTCCTTCTATATGTTCTGATGTTTTTTGGTTTATCTTCTTTATCTTTATTTTTGGAGTACTTGAACTCATTGTAATAATTGTTAGCCTTCCTTTCGAGCTTAGCTCCCTATTGGCTTTATTTAATTATTTGTGTTGTTTATATTTGTGTGAAATACAATTTATCTTATCTAAGGGCTGTTGATTTTAATAAGAAGCTTTTTTTAAAACAATAAGAGAACTTAAGTCTGAACGATCGTAAAATTGAGGAGGGGGCAACCCCTCATATACGGAATAATTTCTCTTCGTTTTAAGTTTTATTGTTGTTCCTTACTTTCAGTAGGAAAAACGCGTTATTTTTATTTAATAAAACGGTTTTATTAAGAAGAGGGTTTTTGGGGCACTGTACCAGTAGCTGTAGAAAACAGGACGAGGCTGCAACCTGATCTAAGAGACTCCGTCAATTCGATACGGCATTAAAGTCTCACTCCCAAAATCGATCCCAACATTTACTTCCCTAGATTTTTCTCTCTATGACTGACGTTCAAGACTCTATCAAGAGGAGGGGGTTTAACCTCACCCCCTCCCCTGACATTTTTGTCCGAATCGTAAAAATTTAACAAAAATTAATACAAACAAATTTTTGATCCGTTTTTAAAGTTTTTTTTTGTAACCACCCCTTCCCCCCGAAAAAATTCTGGATATGACCCTGCTGATGTTTGATAGTACTTGGGGTCAATACTTAATTTACGATAATCCTTGGTGAGACCCGACTATGCTTTATTTTACGCTTAAAGCTTTGCCGCGTCTTCATCAAACGGGTTGTGGTAACGAACTGTAAGCAAACAGCATGCGCCTATAGTAGTCACAACTCTAAAAAAATAATTTTGACAACAATAAGATCGTTAAGCGGATCTACGTTTATGTTGGCTCTAAATACACCAAATTCATTAATATTAAAATTACCGTTAAAGATTTGGCGTCTGTGAGAATTTGCCCAATTGAAGGAAAGAGAGAGAAACACCCCCTCAAATGAATCCGACTTCGATGAAAATTTTATTGCAGCATCGTATTCAGCATGTCCAAAAGCCCCTTTTTCAACATTCCCAAGCTCCTAAAAGCAAGAATTTTATATTTTGAATTTTTTCAAAAGATTTTATAACGGGTGCGTGTTTAATTATTATTTTTTTTTTTTATTTTACTTTTTTTTTCACAGAGGCGGTAATAACATGGAAATAGTGGTCGTAGAATAATGGTTGAGGGGTCATCCAAACGGAAATTAAAAGTTCTACTGTCTTTTTAAATAATAAAAGAAATGGTGCTGCAGGAAACTGCTTGTTTATGCCATATTGTGCTGCAATTCCAAATGTTGACCCAGAGAAGGCCACAATGCTATCGATTAAAAATTTAATTATTGCCGATTGATGCTAAGGGTGAATTTGATGCCCTACTTTTGTAAAGATCTTTGTAAAGTGAAGTAAAAATTAAATTTACATGATACAATTAAGGGGCTGGGAAGCCCCCTCAGAATAACCCAGGAAGACATTGAAAATTCACGGACGTCGTAGGTTAGATTTTATGTAAATTTATTTTTATTGGTAAGACTTTCATTTATTATTTGATTTTCATTTATTATTTGATTTTCATTATATTGTACGTTCCAATATCGTGTTGGGTTTTTTCGTAAAATTAAATTAAGAAGATTTTTCCACAAAATAAGTTTTTCAACAAAAAATAAACTACTCTATTAAACCAGAAATGATCAAAAATAAAATCGAATAATCTATCAAGCGTAAAACTATCGCAAATCACCGTCAATAAATAAATGAAAACCAAAAAGAACAGAAATTGCAATAAATGACCGAGTTCAAAATTTATTAAAGTTCAAAAATTAAAACATTTAAAATGTGCCCTGAAATTTGCCCTCAAACATTCTGTCAAATTTTCACCTTCATAGACTTAGCCTTAATAGTATCACAGTAGTTAAGGTGGTAGCGGGAGAAGTAGTAGCAGCATTAGTGTTGTATTTGTAGTAGTAGCAACAAAAGTAGCAGCAGTATTAATAACAGCAGTAGCATGTACATGTTGCCTCTTGGTCGATCCAGAAATATTGCTGATGTGTCCTTTTTACTTTCTTATGACATCCCTTTTTCATCTCTTACAAGTTCCAAGTCTTACAAGCTGTTGCAATTGAAGTAGTAGTTGTAGTAGTTTAGTAGCAGTAGTGTAGTAGCAGTAATCGTAAAAGTAGGAGTGGTAGTAGTGCTAGTAGTGGCATGCACATATTATCTTTTTATCAATTCATGTTCGCCTTTAAGCATTCTCTGAAAGTTCCAATTTAATACCCAAATCAATTCTCGAGAAACGCCCCTTTTGACAGTCTGCAAACACATAGTGAGTTTCGATTTAGTTCAAATTCCCCCTCAATATTCAATGAAAGTTTCACCTTTACATGCGTAGCCTTAATATTTACTAGAATCATAGTGGCAGGTGGTAGTGGGAACAGTAGTAGGAGTAGTATTAATAGCAGTAATAGCAGGTACAAGTTGCCTTTTCGCCAGTTGAAGATCCCACACATGATGCCCCAGAAGTTTACTCTTGATACGGTAAGCCGTTCCACAAATATTGTTGATACGCCCGTATCAACAATCTGTATGCATTAAGGAGGGGGCAAATCCCCCTCTAATATACGGAATAGTTTCTGTTCGTTTTAATCTCTAATGTTACTCCTTACTTCCAGTAGAAAAACTTTTTTTTTTAATTTATTTTCTGATCGTTTTTCAAATAATTCCACGAAATCAGTCCTCCGTGGAAAATCGCTCCCCATGAAAAAATCCACCTTAGAAAGTTCCTCCCACATAAAATTCTTTCGCCTGGAAATAACTCCCGGGCAATTCTATCCTTGCTGCAAATTCATCCCCCCCCCGAAAATTTTTTGCTCACGATTCCACCCGAGAAATACTCCTTAGCATACTTTCCTTTGAAGAAATACTTATTTTCATTCCATTTCTGGTCCTTTCTAAGGTCATAGGGGATCCTCTCTGCGAGGGAAATATTTCCCAGAAATCCCTCTCCCACCAATGGAAAGTTTCTCCCGCAGAAAATTTCCCGATGGAGAATTTCTCCTGGTGATATATCCCCCATGGAGAATTTCTCCCTTGGGAAATCCCCCGCTTAAAAACGGCATAGAACTTTAAATTTCTGTTTGAATGAGCCCTCTCCCGGTATTATAGGACCATTAGTTCGATACGATCACTCCTGGGGGAAAACAACAAATAAACAAGCATCCGTGATCTCTCTTCTGGCAAAAATAAAAAAATACAGTATTCCACATTTTGCATATTGGAACTTGAAACCTCTACAGTATGGTTCTCTGATACGCTGAATCTGATGGAGTTATTTTTGTTAAGATTGTGTTTACTTTTAGGCGGTGTTTCTCCTCTTTTTCGAAAATCAGGAAAATTTTCTCAGGTTCGTAGCCTTTGATTGGTAACGCTAAACTTAATGAATCTTACATATTTGGAATCAGAATAATAAGCCATTTTTTTATAAGCCCATTGATATCAAAGTTCCGTCTTTTAGAGTTTCGGTTACTATTGAGCTGCGTCGCTCCTTGCTTTCAGTTCATTACCAAGAACTGTTTCATAAGAGATCAAAAGATAATCTCCTTCTCCACAATAAAAAGGTTTGACAAGTTATCTGCCATCTGATTCAGACAACTTGTTTTCTAATCTAGGTGTGAGATTACCAACCACTCAATATGAGCTGCCGTCATTGCCACTCGAATTTGCTGTCGAGAACGGAAAGATTATGAGCATCAGTGGGGAGCATTCCTCTGACAGTTCATATGGTAAGGTTTTCAACAAACAGTTTTTCCACTTAAACCCCCCTGGACCCCTTCCTAACATGCAAAATAAACATAAAAGTATTATAATAAGCTTAGTGTATAACAAGGTTTAGCCGCAGAGAAACATTCTACTTGCACTGCTTTGCAGGCCATAGAGCCTTTATGGGAATCAGTGTGTTATATTGACTGTATACTGTAGCGTCTTTTTTTTCGAATATGATACAAGTTTCATACCCCGCGTACTTGCTCTGAGCAAATACGTCACAACCTTAGTTTAGTTGCTAGTGGTCGGACAAAAAAAGAAACTGGTTTTCCATAGACTTCTCGTGATGCGTATATCGGAATCGCGCGTGCGTGAAGGCGAAGTATGAATCTTGTATGGTATTCAGTGTGTTTCATTTTTTTTCTTTTTTTTGCGGAGAGTATAGCCTTTGTCGATACTGTATTATATTCTCTCTACTGTGGTTATATTTATTTGATGTTTTCTTTTTTGAAAATACATTATATCTTGTTAAAATTGTTCTAATTCAAACACTTTTGCTCCATTTACTGAACTAATATTTCTCGCAAATGAATTCGACAAGTTTTGAAAAAGTGGTTGTTAGTCTCTCCAGAAATTACATTTCCTTGTCTGTCTATATTTGTCGCTCAGGGTAAGTTGAACCGAAGCAGTAGTTTAATAAGGTGGGGCTAATTTTCTCTCTAGAAATAAGGAAAAATGTGGTTGACTTGCAAAAAGACATCTAAAAAATATAATTTTAACAAAGAAGTACAAGACGGTAATCACTCTTTGGTTTATTTTGAGGGTAAAGGGTAGAAAAAAAAGAACATTTCCTTTTTTGACAAATTTTCTTTGACAAATATTTTTGTCACGAAGATAAAATAGTCGCAAAGCACTCTTAAATTGAATTGATCCTTGCAGTACACAAACCCCATTAAATGCTGAAATGGGATGTCATATGTCTGCCCCTAACACATATAACACTTTATATCCGAAGGAAAAAAAAAATATGTATATTAAATAAAAAAATGCACAAGTTTTTTCACCGGTATCAAATTGTGCATATTTCACTGAAATTTGATATATAACAGTTGCTGTTTTATTCTACAGAAAACAAGTTTATTAATTTTTTTTTCAACTACACGGAGGTGTCAAACGGAGGTTAAAGTCGATTTAAAGTTAAAACCATTGAATTTAGGGCTTTAGATACACATAAGGTGTATATTTTAAACTGATTCGGAAACTCCACAAAAAAGCTTTGACATAAAAGATATGAAGTTAGTTAATTTACTAGCCAAATCTTTAAGACTGAATACATTGCAATAGAGTACTGTAATCCAGAAGAAACAGGCTAAACGAAAAAAAAGAAAAATATGATAAATCGTTACATAAAAGAATTTAGAATTAAGAAGCTTATTTTTACTTTTACAGAAAATGTGTTTCATCAGTTTCTACGTTCCAGAAAGGTATTAATAGCATTTTACAGAATGTCGCATAACTTTCATTTAATTTATCAAGCAAAAAAGCTTAATTTTGTGTTAATTGATCACGTACCCCAGGATTGGTGGAAATATCCCCCTTGAAGCTTCGGGTAGATGCTGCACTAGCAGTGTGCTACGGAATCAATGACAAACTTTTGGAATTATTCATAATGCCTGGGATGTATGTTAAATGCTGAAGTGATAATTAGGGAACTAGAAATAAAGTCCATGTGACACGTTTCATAGCGATTGATCATTGTAAATATTCTTCAGTAATCATTTTCCATTGCACATCATATAAAATGTGTATAGTCTATATGTTTTTTGTTGATATTCTTTCATAGCATTTATAATATTTTATTTCGAAGGGTTAAAACTCAAATAAGGATAGAGTTTTTTTTCTTAGCCAAATATGTATTGACGACTAGATTTTGACATGTTGGTACGTACGACAGCGTATGAGATTATGAAACAACACCAAAAACTGGAAAAACATTGCAGACATAAAAGAAAATGTGCAATATTTTTTTCTGAAAAATTAAAATTTACTGACCATCCCATCAAAATTACAACTAGCTGGAAGGCAATGTCTTTTTCTCCTATTCTGCTTAGTTCGAAAAATATTTAGATTTTTTTCTCGAAAACGTTATATAATCTTTTCCCAGCTACAGAAATAGTTTATAAATGGAGTTTTTCACATTAATTTTCTTGCCATAGCTTGGATTCCTGATTATTGTTCCTTATTTTCCAATAACAAGATTAATTTATCATCTATACGAGAGACCCCACTAGACCCTTGGCAATAGATGTTATGTAAGGTTCAGAAAATCCACATTCCAAGTCAAAATTGGAAAACAAAAACAAAATGCAGCAAATAACTTTGCACTTATCCGGTTTTATTCTGCGACAGTTAGGGCACCGTGGACCCAAGGATATTTGGCTATGCGTACGGAGTAGCTTTCGATTTTGCTGCGACAGACAACCGTACAACGATAGGGCGGGGCAGGCGAAATTACAATTTATATTAGAGTTCAGTTTTGCGCTTGCTTTTGAGTTTTTCTTATAAGTGGTAATGATTTGGAGAGAGAGCGTACTACGCATACTTAATTCCATGCCTAGGGTATTAGCCCCTCATACCAATGTAGGACTTACGCATTTATTAGTGTTCCTTTTTTTAACTCGATATTTTGTTAATCTCGATAGTCTAGTTTTCTTTATGATAAAATAAATACGGTACTTATGCATTATATATAAAACAGCGCTGTAGAATTTACAACGAAATAAAAATGGAAACCCGTCAAACGGGGATTTGCAAGACATAAATGGATTGCAAAGCGTGATTGCTTATTGCGCTTACAATATTTAAACTGTTATTTTTGGGGGTTTAGGGGGAAAAGGGTACCTTGGTTAGGTTACGTATTTAATATATGCCCTGCTTTACCCAACCCCCCCTCCCATTTGTGAAAATATATAGCCTAAATTTGTTTATAAACTGTTATATATTAATGCTATTTTATTTTTTTTCATTAGCATTAACCAAACTTGACTTATTTCGTGTATAGCCCTGTGTTGTATATAATGCATAAGTACCATAAATACCTATAACTGTGGATTTGCTGCTTACGACCATTTGATTTTCTTTCAAATTCTCAATTTCAACTTTCAGCTGAATATATTTCGTGATCCCTAATTGTTTTTCAGGACGATCCGGACAAGTAATCCCTTACTGTGATACAAGCAGTGGCTCATCCCCGGTACTGCCGTCAACTGCCACACTGAATAAACAAATTAGCAGGTACACTGAAAAAGAATAAAGATGATACCAGCTAAAGTTTACCCAACCAAATTGTTCTAGTAAACAGCGTAACTATACTTTTTACCATTAATGAAAAATAAGTTGTAGTCGACTTATTCTTTATCTATTTAAATACGTTTTTGATCATGCAATCGACATATCACAATCCAAGCTGAAGACTAGGCTAGTAAGCTTCGATTTTATCTTGCCTTAAATCTTAGATCCTACTGTACCGCCAGAGGTGCTCAGAGCGTCAAAGCGAAGCTTCCAGTCATCTCTGCAGCTTGCAGCATCAACGATGTCTTTCCACTTCGGTTGCAAAAAGATGTCAATGCGTCGTAGATCATTTTTGTAGGGACGATGGAACAATTTGGGTCTTCCTCTGCAGCTGATGCCTTCAGTAGAAGGCTATCTTATAGTCCCACGATTCACCCCTGCTGCCACCTACAACTTTTTTACATAATTTATGCATGTTTCTATGTCTGTTCGTTGTCAGTGGGAATGAAAAAACAGGAATTTTCTCACTTTCATGGATGTTTTTTTTGGACGGTTATGTGTGTTAATCAATTTATTTGATGTGTTTCATGGATGTCATTATCAATTTATGGATGTTTATGGTTTTTGTCACTGAGAATGAAAAAACAGGATTTTTCTCACTTTGATGGATGTTTTATGGTTTTTGTCAATGAGAATGGAAAAACAGGATTTTTTCACTTTGATGGATGTTTCAAGGTTGATTTATTTGTTGATGTTTGTCCAGGTGTAATGACAATGGAGTGATTTACATAATTGAGGGGAATTATTGATTCACGAAAGGGGAATTAAGAAACAAACATGGCTTCTTTGTTGTTTGGCTAACCTAACCTGAGAAATTGATTTACATAATCGGCGGGGAATTATTGATTCACGAAAGGGGAATTAAGAAACAAACATGGCTTCTTTGATCTTTAGCCTAACCTAACCTGAGAACTTGATTTACATAATCGCTAGGGGAATTATTGATTTACGAAAAGGGGAATAAAGAAACAAGTATGGATTCTTTGATCTTAGGTCTGAGGGATAAACGCTCATTAGGTCAGAGAGAAAAATTAATATTATATTTTTAAATAGGGCTTCATTGATTTTTAGTGTCAGGAATTAGAAATGACATCACTTGTTATCTTGGAATTATGCGGGAGTCTAAAGAGATAGAAATTCTATTTTTAAATACGGCTTCACTGATCTTTAAGTCGGAGAGATAAATTGATATTCTAACGAAACCTTAATAGTGTAGCTAGGAACATTTATGAGATGAAGAGATAAACGCGGGAAATGGTTTCCTAGAAATTTCAAATGTGACAGCGCAGGGATGTCAAAACAATAGGAGCACACAGAAATTACTTTTAGGGGATTATTTGGGCGAAACCGTTTTAAACATTTTAGGGAATTATTTTGGCGAAACAGGTAGAGGCATTTTCAAAGATGATTTTAGAAGATGTTTTAGAAGAGGTTTTGAGTGTGGTCGTTATAATACACAAGTTCCATTTGAACAGTGTTGTGAGGTCCTCTACCCCAATCCCAAAGGGCTCAGATCCCCATACCCCAACCCCAAAGGGTTCCGATCCCCCTACCCCAACCCCAAAGGAAGCCCCCGGTCCCCAAAGGTCCCCCGGGATCTCAAAGGGCCCCACCGTCCCAAAGGCCCCTGAGCCCCCCATTTTTAATACTTTTTTAAGGCTTCATTATATCTTTTCAGAACAAGTTATTTTCTTAATGTCCATCCTAAACCCATTTTACAAGTTGAAATGGGCGAAACCGTTTTAGACATTTTAGGGAATTATTTCGGCGAAACAGTTAGAGACATTTTAAAAGATGATTTTAGAAGATGTTTTAGAAGAGGATTTGAGGGTGAAACTCTGTGGTCGTTATAATACTCAAGTTCCATTTGAGCAGTATCGTGAGGTCCCCTACCCCAACCCCAAAGGCCCCCGGCCCCCCTAATGCACCTCGAGTCCTCAAAGACCACCGGGACCCCCCCCCCCCCATTTTTAAAATAATTTTTGAACTTTTTTAACATGATATTTTTTTAACTTTTTTATGTATCTTAAAATGACATGAAATATGCTTACGGCTCTACCAATCGTACTCTGTGCTTGTTCATAGACAAGACGCGGCTTTCCCACTGGTACTCTTTGGCAGGTTATCGACACTACCTAGTTTATTGCGTGCATTAAATCAGTATTTTTTACGCAGTGGAAGGATAAACACACAATTCATATCTGTAAAAAAGTGAAGATGAATTATTCGACGAAAGTATGTGCACATGATAAAATCATCGTCGTGTTGAATGCTGACAAGGAGAAATACCTGAACTATGAAACGAGTGCAAGTGGTAGCACTATTGGAAATGTATGCATGCGTTGTCATGACAGCGAGAAGTTAGATTCCTTTGGAGTACCCAAGAATTTCCATCATGCAAACGGTGGATATGCGAGAGTAACATTACCAGAGAAATTAGTACTCAAAGAGAATGCCAACGTAAAAATAATAGTTGATGAAGAGGGACAACTTCTAGCTAATGGTTCTGGTATCATGTTAGCCGTTGATAGATCATATCGCTATCTTTCCGGTGTTAGCATTCGAATGAAAGCAAAGGGAAAAAGAAGACATGCATACAGCTACACCAACATCATAAATCATATCTTGTCAATGTGTCAAAACTGCTATCTATGTAAAAATAATGTGACAATAGACAGTGAAATCGCAGGCAGAATAAAAAGGACATTAGCAGACAATATCATCAATGAATATAAAGATGAATTGACGGAAAGTGAAGCGCAAGTGTACTAATAATGTATAATAATGTATTTAACATATTTTTATATTAATATTCTACATGTCGTTATTTCATTAAAAATATTTTATGCATTATTTTGTTAAGTGTTCATTATTTTTAGGGTATGATAGAACGTCAAACGTTCAGAATATTTATTAAAAAGGTCAGAGATGTAAGAAAAAGAATTTTAGAGATAATGATACTACTAGCAGGCTCAATTTTTCATAGAAGATAGAAAAGTTCAAGTTCTCTTCTGAATTTTATCAAAGAACACAATTCAATTCTAATTTCACCAGAGAAAATAAAAAGCTTCCACTTCAGTTTTAAGTTCACCAAGACATGAAAATTTAAAGTTCACTTCTAAATTTTTCCGTAGAAGATAGGAAAAGTTATACTATGATTGTGATTATTTTCCATGATGCAGCTATAACACTGAATATTATGATGAATATGTTCTAAGAGAAGAGAAAAAGTGGTCCTTTAAGAGACAACATAAGAGGTCATTCTACGAAATGGATTTTAAACAACGAAAACCGAGGTGGAAGAGTTCTCATATATCATTTAACGATAAAACTAATTGTTGATATGCATAATGAGTTTTATATTATAATCATACAATAAATTTGTTTATACTATATTTATTTTCTCCTACTGGATATGTATAGAATAAGGACACCAGCAGAGACTTCTGTATATGAATAGTTCAGTTTGATTAGATCATCCCAATCGAATACTATCAGTCCACAGTCAAGTTTTCTATTAATGATAAAAAATAAATGATTCTTCTAAATATTTTTATTCACTTGAAATATCAATATTTACAAAAGTTTTTAAATATATAATGTCTGGTTCAATTATCACAACTTCACTATCATTATCCTCCACTACCATTATATCTATGAGAGGGGGTGGTATACATTCAATCTCATTATCATTTATAGGCATATTGAACAAAGGAGACATCTCCTCAAATAAATCTTCACGTACTCTAATTAAAGATAAACCTGGTGCCGATCGCTCGTCATCTACAATACACATTCGGCTCGTAGCATCAATTTCTGTACTAGTACAGAGAAGAAGCTCCTCCTCCTCAACTGTGAGCTCGTCAGTAACATCAAATGATACACTAGTACAGAGAAGAAGCTCCTCCTCCTCAACTGTGAGCTCCCACTCGCTCCATACATCCTAAAAGATTGAGAACACTATGATCAAAAACTAGAATTTACGGTCAAAAACCTGTATTAGTTCAGATTTTACGGGGATAGTTTATTTTCGAATCAAAGAAATGTATTTACCATAATTTTCTTACAAAAAAAACTAGAGTTCTGGTGCAGCGGTGAGTTTTAGTAGTAGTAGTAGTAGTTGAGCTAAAAATAACGACACTATTAAGATTTTGGATGAATTTATCTCTCTTTGGGCAATTAGATACAGTAATAGGATATGATAGCATCAACATTTTACATTTTTAATTTTCATGTTTTTGATTTTATATTGATGAAGAATTTAAACACAACTTCAACTAGTTTTTTTTTTCGAAATAGATGAAAGGTCCAATACCTCAGTGAAACTAAGAGGTTACTTTCTGTAAACTTATGTCTATTGATAAACTTGTTATAGTGTCAAAAACTTTTTTCACAAGAGGACATTTTTAAACTAAAAGTAAAGAGCTACTAAACTAAATCAAGAGGACATTTTTCAACTAAAAGTAATGAGCTGCGAGACTAAATAAAAAAAATCATGAATTTATACACAGTTTTAACTAGCTAGGGCTAAATTTGTTAACGATGGATCGTTGAGGAAATTTTTCAGCTAAAAGTAAAGAGCTAATAGACTAAATCAAAGATGTGCAGAAATAATAACGAATAATTATTCAAACTTAAATTTTCTGTAAACTTTTGTCTAGTGATGAACTTGTTAGAGTGATAAAAACTTTTTTTCCACAAGAGAGCATTTTCAAGTAAACGTAAAGAGCTGCTAGACCAAATAAAAAATCATGAATTTATGCACAATTTTAACTAGCTAGGGCTAAATTTG
The DNA here is from genome assembly GCA_027921565.1 of Artemia sinica. Taxonomy (NCBI): domain Eukaryota; kingdom Metazoa; phylum Arthropoda; class Branchiopoda; order Anostraca; family Artemiidae; genus Artemia; species Artemia sinica. The sequence goes on along the minus strand of CM051264.1, from coordinate 6,685,849 downwards.
TTAACGATGGATCATTGAGGACATTTTTCAACTAAGAGTAAAGAGATACTAGACTAAATCAAAGATGTGCAGAAATAATAACGAATAATTATTCAAACTTAAATTTTCTGTAAACTTTTGTATAGTGATGAACTTGTTAGAGTGACAAAAACTTTTTTCCACAAGAGGACATTTTCAACTAAAAGTAAAGAGCTACTAGACTAAATAAAAAAAATCATGAATTTATGCACAGTTTTAACTAGCTAGGGCTAAATTTGTTAACGATGGATCATTGAGGACATTTTCAACTAAAAGTAAAGAGCTACTAGACTAAATCAAAGATATGCAGAAATAATAACGAATAATAGTTCAAACTTAAATTTTCTGTAAACTTTTGTCTAGTGATGAACTTGTTAGTGACAAAAACTTTTTTCACAAGAGGACATTTTTCAACTAAAAGTAAAGAGCTACTAGACTAAATCAAGAGGACATTTTTCAACTAAAAGTAATGAGCTGCTAGACTAAATAAAAAAAAATCATGAATTTATACACAGTTTTAACTAGCTAGGGCTAAATTTGTTAACGATGGATCATTGAGGACATTTTTCAACTAAAAGTAAAGAGCTACTAGACTAAATCAAAGATATGCAGAAATAATAACGAATAATTGTTCAAACTTAAATTTTCTGTAAACTTTTGTCTAGTGATGAACTTGTTAGAGTGACAAAAACTTTTTTTCCACAAGAGAACATTTTCAAGTAAAAGTAAAGAGCTGCTAGACTAAATAAAAAAAAAAATCATGAATTTATGTACAGTTTTAACTAGCTAGGGCTAAATTTGTTAACGATGGATCATTGAGGACATTTTTCAACTAAAAGTAAAGAGCTACTAGACTAAATCAAAGATATGCAGAAATAATAACGAATAATTGTTCAAACTTAAATTTTCTGTAAACTTTTGTATAGTGATGAACTTGTTAGAGTGACAAAAACTTTTTTTCCACAAGAGGACATTTTCAACTAAAAGTAAAGAGCTGCCAGACTAAATAAAAAAAATCATGAATTTATGCACAGTTTTAACTAGCTAGGGCTAAATTTGTTAACGATGGATCATTGAGGACATTTTTCAACTAAAAGTAAAGAGCTACTAGACTAAATCAAGAGGACATTTTTCAACTAAAAGTAATGAGCTGCGAGACTAAATAAAAAAAATCATGAATTTATACACAGTTTTAACTAGCTAGGGCTAAATTTGTTAACGATGGATCGTTGAGGAAATTTTTCAGCTAAAAGTAAAGAGCTAATAGACTAAATCAAAGATGTGCAGAAATAATAACGAATAATTATTCAAACTTAAATTTTCTCTAAACTTTTGTCTAGTGATGAACTTGTTAGAGTGATAAAAACTTTTTTTCCACAAGAGAGCATTTTCAAGTAAACGTAAAGAGCTGCTAGACCAAATAAAAAATCATGAATTTATGCACAATTTTAACTAGCTAGGGCTAAATTTGTTAACGATGGATCATTGAGGACATTTTTCAACTAAGAGTAAAGAGATACTAGACTAAATCAAAGATGTGCAGAAATAATAACGAATAATTGTTCAAACTTAAATTTTCTGTAAACTTTTGTATAGTGATGAACTTGTTAGAGTGACAAAAACTTTTTTCCACAAGAGGACATTTTCAACTAAAAGTAAAGAGCTACTAGACTAAATAAAAAAAATCATGAATTTATACACAGTTTTAACTAGCTAGGGCTAAATTTGTTAACGATGGATCATTGAGGACATTTTTCAACTAAAAGTAAAGAGCTACTAGACTAAATCAAAGATGTGCAGAAATAATAACGAATAATAGTTCAAACTTAAATTTTCTGTAAACTTTTGTCTAGTGATGAACTTGTTAGTGACAAAAACTTTTTTCACAAGAGGACATTTTTCAACTAAAAGTAAAGAGCTACTAGACTAAATCAAGAGGACATTTTTCAACTAAAAGTAATGAGCTGCTAGACTAAATAAAAAAAATCATGAATTTATACACAGTTTTAACTAGCTAGGGCTAAATTTGTTAAGGATGGATCATTGAGGACATTTTTCAACTAAAAGTAAAGAGCTACTAGACTAAATCAAAGATATGCAGAAATAATAACGAATAATTATTCAAACTTAAATTTTCTGTAAACTTTTGTCTAGTGATGAACTTGTTAGAGTGACAAAAACTTTTTTTCCACAAGAGAACATTTTCAAGTAAAAGTAAAGAGCTGCTAGACTAAATAAAAAATCATGAATTTATGTACAGTTTTAACTAGCTAGGGTTAAATTTGTTAACGATGGATCAATGAGGACATTTTTCAACTAAAAGTAAAGAGCTACTAGACTAAATCAAAGATGTGCAGAAATAATAACGAATAATTGTTCAAACTTAAATTTTCTGTAAACTTTTGTATAGTGATGAACTTGTTAGAGTGACAAAAACTTTTTTCCACAAGAGGACATTTTTAACTAAAAGTAAAGAGCTGCCAGACTAAATAAAAAAAATCATGAATTTATGCACAGTTTTAACTAGCTAGGGCTAAATTTGTTAACGATGGATCATTGAGGACATTTTTCAACTAAAAGTAAAGAGCTACTAGACTAAATCAAAGATGTGCAGAAATAATAACGAATAATTGTTCAAACTTAAATTTTCTGTAAACTTTTGTCTAGTGATGAACTTGTTAGAGTGACAAGAACTTTTTTTTTCCACAAGAGGACATTTTTCAACTAAAAGTAAAGAGCTACTAGACTAAATCAAAGATGTGCAGAAATAATAACGAATAATAGTTCAAACTTAAATTTCCTGTAAACTTTTGTCTAGTGATGAACTTGTTAGAGTGACAAAAACTTTTTTTCAACAAGAAAACATTTTTCAACTAAAAGTAAAGAGCTGCTAGACTAAATAAAAATTCATGAATTTATGCACAGTTTTAACTAGCTAGGGCTAAATTTGTTAACGATGGATCATTGAGGACATTTTTCAACTAAAAGTAAAGAGCTACTAGACTAGATCAAAGATGTGCAGAAATAATCACGAATAATTGTTCAAACTTAAATTTTCTGTAAACTTTTGTAGTGACAAACTTGTTAGAGTGACAAAAACTTTTTTTCCACAAGAGGACATTTTTCAACTAAAAGTAAAGAGCTGCTAGACTAAATAAAAAAAATCATGAATTTATGCACAGTTTTAACTAGCTAGGGCTAAATTTGTGTAAAAATTCAAAATTAGGAAAGCAAACCAAATGTTCCTGTATTACCTAAGTAACACGACAAAAAATCAAGAGTTTATGTACAGTTTTAAATTATAATCACGACGAAAATTGTCATGCTACAGTTGCGATGCGTGTATAATATACAAGTATCGGAATTGTTAATGGAGAGAGAACCGGATTACACGGTATTATTTAAAACGATAAGAAATTAAATTTAAAAAATTCAACTGAAAGTAAGAAGCAACATCAAAGTTTATAAACGAACAGAAATTATTACGTATAATAAAAGGGCCATCCCCCTCCTCAAGACATCACTCTTTACACAACTTTTTTAGAATTTAAAAACAAAGTTTATTATTATTAAAAAATATTGAATATAACTTTTTTATTTGATTATCTGAAGCATAGTTTAATGTTTTACTTTGAACAAACTACTTTGTTAATGCGTTACTTTTTATAAACACCAAGTATAAAGGCATTTAATTATCTAGGTGTTTGAAAACCAAGTTCAAAACTAACGATACTGTTTAAAAAAAATTAGCTCCAACGCTTCGACATTGCTTAATAGAATTAAATGTTGGGAGTTTTTATCTTATTTTTTATATAAATCGTCTCGTTTTTGTAAAAAAATATAGAAAATATATTTCTATGGTTCAAATATGTAAAATCCATAGGGGAAAATATAAATTAAAATTTAAACGTACATTAGCCATTGAAGGACCGGTGAGTTCATTTGGAGTATTCATTACTTTATATATATATATATATATCTATCTATATTTCAATATGCACTGAAGTTAATGACATCAAACACTAAATAATATGCGATAATAACGGCATATTTCCTTTCCTTAATCAAATTAATAAATGCTGACCTATAGGATCATGGAAAACAAGTTCATTTTATGTCTTCTTTTCATTTGCATAAAACCACCAATGTCATAAGCCATTCTATGACTTGTTTTTCAGAAATAGAGTTATTTCTACGTGAACAAAGTAACTTCATATATATGAAAGTTCTTGTCATAATGTGCATATTGTTCCAAAATCGTCTAATCAGTTTTTAGATGAATTTTTTTTTCTTCAACATAGTTGAAATACTCAATAACTATGTCTTTAGAGATAAAATGGACCCTTCAGCCCCTGGGGGGAAAGGTTTTTAAGTTATGAAATTTATACATAAGCCGGTAAAAGTTGGGATTGAAAAAGATTTGTACTCCAACTCGAAGCACAACAGTCGAGAGGGGGTTCATTCTAATTGAAAAAGATTCTAGTGACCCTTTTAAGTAACAAAAAATAATTGGAGGACAACTAGGCTCCCCCCCCCCCTCCCACACCACCTTTTTCCAAAATTGTCTAATGGGAGCCACGGAGCCGAAGGCCGGCCACGGGTGGGACCCCACCACTAAGGTTAGGATAGGTTAGGTTATCTAACATTTCTAGGTGGGCCCCTCACCCCGGGGCCACGGGGACCGAAAGCCTACCACGGGTGGGACCCCCACCACCAAGGTTAGGTTACCTAACATTTCTAGGTGGGCACCCCCCCCACACCCCGGGGCCACGGGGCCGAAAGCCTGACACGGGTGGGACCCTCACCACCAAGGTTAGGTTAGGTTAGATTAGGTTAGGTTACCTAACATTTCTAGGTTAACTTACATCAGGTTAAGTGGCGCCCACTTAACCTGATGTAAGTTAACCTAGAAATGTTAGGTAACCTAATCTAACCTAACCTAACCTTGGTGGTGAGGGTCCCACCCGTGTCAGGCTTTCGGCCCCGTGGCCCCGGGGTGTGGGGGGGATGCCCACCTAGAAAAGTCTAGGTAACCTAACCTTGGTGGTGGGGGTCCCACCCGTGGTAGGCTTTCGGTCCCCGTGGTCTTGGGGTGGGGGGGGGCACCTAGAAATGTTAGGTAACCTAACCTTGGTGGTGGAGGTCCCACTCGTGGTAGGCTTTCGGTCCCCGTGGCCCCGGGGTGAGGGGCCCACCTAGAAATGTTAGGTAACCTAACCTATCCTAACCTTGGTGGTGGGGTCCCACCCGTGGCCGGCCTTCGGCTCCGTGGTTCCCATTAGACAATTTTGGAAAAAGGTGGTGCGGGAGGGGGGAGCCTAGTTGTCCTCCAATTATTTTTTGTTACTTAAAAGGGTCACTAGAATCTTTTTCAATTAGAATGAACCCCCGCTCGACTGTTGTGCTTCGAGTTGGAGTACAAATCTTTTTCAATCCCAACTTTTACCGGCTTATGTATAAATTTCATAACTTAAAAACCTTTCCCCCCAGGGGCTGAAGGGTCCATTTTATCTCTAAAGACATAGTTATTGAGTATTTCAACTATGTTGAAGAAAAAAAATCCATCTAAAAATTGATTAGACGATTTTGGAAAATTATGCACATTATGACAAAAACTCTCATATATATATGAGGTTACTTTGTTCACGTAGAAATAACTCTATTTCTGAAAAACAAGTCATAGAATGGCTTATGACATTGGTGGTCTTATGCAAATGAAAAGAAGACATAAAATGAACTTGTTTTCCATGATCCTATAGGTCAGCATTTATTAATTTGATTAAGGAAAGGAAAAATGCCGTTATTACCGCATATTATTTAGTGTTTGATGTCATTAACTTCAGTGCATATTGAAATATAGATATATATATATATATATTATATATATATATATATATATATATATATATATATATATATATATATATATATATATATATATATATATATATATATATATATATATATATAAAGTAATGAATACTCCAAATGAACTCACCGGTCCTTCAATGGCTAATGTACGTTTAAATTTTAATTTATATTTTCCCCTATGGATTTTACATATTTGAATCATAGAAATATATTTTCTATAATTTTTTTCAAAAACGAGACGATTTATACAAAAACTAAGATAAAAACTCCCAACATTTAATTCTATTAAGCACTGTCGAAGTGTTGGAGCTAATTTTTTTTAAACAGTATCGTTAGTTTTGAACTTGGTTTTCAAACACCTAGATAATTAAATGCCTTTATACTTGGTGTTTATAAAAAGTAACGCAATAACAAAGTAGTTTGTTCAAAGTAAAACATTAAACTATGCTTCAGATAATCAAATAAAAACGTTTTATTCAATATTTTTTAATAATAATAAACTTGGTTTTTAAATTCTAAAAAAGTTGTGTAAAGAGTGATGTCTTGAGGAGGGGGGTGACCCTTTTATTATACATGATAATTTCTGTTCGTTTATAAACTTCGATGTTGCTTCTTACTTTCAGTTGAATTTTTTAAATTTAATTTCTTATCGTTTTAAATAATACCGTGTAATCCGGTTCTCTCTCCATGAATAATTCCGATACTTGTATATTATACACACATCGCAACTGTAGCATGACAATTTTTTTCGTGATTATAATTTAAAACTGTACATAAACTCCTGATTTTTTGTCGTGTTACTTAGGTAATACAGGAACATTTGGTTTTCTTTCCTAATTTTGAATTTTTACACAAATTTAGCCCTAGCTAGTTAAAACTGTGCATAAATTCATGATTTTTTTTATTTAGTCTAGCAGCTCTTTACTTTTAGTTGAAAAATGTCCTCTTGTGGAAAAATTTTTTGTCACTCTAACAAGTTTGTCACTATACAAAAGTTTACAGAAAATTTAAGTTTGAACAATTATTCGTGATTATTTCTGCACATCTTTGATTTAGTCTAGTAGCTCTTTACTTTTAGTTGAAAAATGTCCTCAATGATCCATCGTTAACAAATTTAGCCCTAGCTAGTTAAAACTGTGCATCAATTCATGATTTTTTTTATTTAGTCTAGCAGCTCTTTACTTTTAGTTGAAAAATGTCCTCTTGTTGAAAAAAAGTTTTTGTCACACTAACAAGTTCATCACTAGACAAAAGTTTACAGAAAATTTAAGTTTGAACTATTATTCGTTATTATTTCTGCACATCTTTGATTTAGTCTAGTAGCTCTTTACTTTTAGTTGAAAAATGTCCTCTTGTGGAAAAAAAAGTTCTTGTCACTCTAACAAGTTCATCACTAGACAAAAGTTTACAGAAAATTTAAGTTTGAACAATTATTCGTTATTATTTCTGCACATCTTTGATTTAGTCTAGTAGCTCTTTACTTTTAGTTGAAAAATGTCCTCAATGATCCATCCTTAACAAATTTAGCCCTAGATAGTTAAAACTGTGCATAAATTCATGATTTTTTTTTATTTAGTCTAGCAGCTCTTTACTTTTAGTTGAAAATGTCCTCATGTGGAAAAAAAGTTTTTGTCACTCTAACAAGTTCATCACTATACAAAAGTTTACAGAAAATTTAAGTTTGAATAATTATTCGTTATTATTTCTGCATATCTTTGATTTAGTCTAGTAGCTCTTTACTTTTAGTTGAAAAATGTCCTCAATGATCCATCGTTAACAAATTTAGCCCTAGCTAGTTAAAACTGTGTATAAATTCATGATTTTTTTTTATTTAGTCTAGCAGCTCATTACTTTTAGTTGAAAAATGTCCTCTTGTGAAAAAAGTTTTTGTCACTAACAAGTTCATCACTAGACAAAAGTTTACAGAAAATTTAAGTTTGAACTATTATTCGTTATTATTTCTGCACATCTTTGATTTAGTCAAGTAGCTCTTTACTTTTAGTTGAAAAATGTCCTCTTGGGGAAAAAAGTTCTTGTCACTCTAACAAGTTCATCACTAGACAAAAGTTTACAGAAAATTTAAGTTTGAACAATTATTCGTTATTATTTCTGCACATCTTTGATTTAGTCTAGTAGCTCTTTACTTTTAGTTGAAAAATGTCCTCAATGATCCATCGTTAACAAATTTAGCCCTAGCTAGTTAAAACTGTGCATAAATTCATGATTTTTTTTTATTTAGTCTAGTAGCTCTTTACTTTTAGTTGAAAATGTCCTCTTGTGGAAAAATAGTTTTTGTCACTCTAACAAGTTCATCACTATACAAAAGTTTACAGAAAATTTAAGTTTGAACAATTATTCGTTATTATTTCTGCACATCTTTGATTTAGTCTAGTAGCTCTTTACTTTTAGTTGAAAAATGTCCTCAATGATCCATCGTTAACAAATTTAGCCCTAGCTAGTTAAAATTGTGCATAAATTCATGATTTTTTATTTGGTCTAGCAGCTCTTTACTTTTACTTGAAAATGCTCTCTTGTGGAAAAAAAGTTTTTATCACTCTAACAAGTTCATCACTAGACAAAAGTTTACAGAAAATTTAAGTTTGAATAATTATTCGTTATTATTTCTGCACATCTTTGATTTAGTCTAGTAGCTCTGTACTTTTAGTTGAAAAATGTCCTCAATGATCCATCGTTAACAAATTTAGCCCTAGCTATTTAAAACTGTGTATAAATTCATGATTTTTTTTATATAGTCTCGCAGCTCATTACTTTTAGTTGAAAAATGTCCTCTTGATTTAGTCTAGTAGCTCTTTACTTTTAGTTGAAAAATGTCCTCTTGTGAAAAAAGTTTTTGACACTGTAACAAGTTTATCAATAGACATAAGTTTACAGAAAGTAACCTCTTAGTTTAACTGAGGTATTGGACCTTTCATCTATTTCAAACAAAAAAAAAAAACTAGTTGAAGTTGTGTTTAAATTCTTCATCAATATAAAATCAAAAACATGAAAATTAAAAATGTAAAATGTTGATGCTATCATATCCTATTACTGTATTTAATTGCCCAAAGAGAGGTAAAGTCATCCAAAATCTTAATAGTGTCGTTATTTTTAGCTCAACTACTACTACTACTACTACAACTCACCGCTGCACCAGAACTCTAGTTTTTTTTGTAAGAAAATTATGGTAAATACATTTCTTTGATTCGAAAATAAACTATCGCCGTAAAATCTGAACTAATACAGGTTTTTGACCGTAAACTCTAGTTTTTGATCATAATATTCTCAATCTTTTAGGATGTATGGAGCGAGTGGGAGCTCACAGTTGAGGAGGAGGAGCTTCTTCTCTGTACTAGTATATCATTTGATGTTACTGACGAGCTCACAGTTGAGGAGGAGGAGCTTCTTTTCTGTACTAGTACAGAAATTGATGCTACGAGCCGAATGTGTATTGTAGATGACGAGCGATCGGCACCAGGTTTATCTTCAATTAGAGTACGTGAAGATTTATTTGAGGAGATGTCTCCTTTGTTCAATATACCTATAAATGATAATGAGATTGAATGTATACCACCCCCTCTCATAGATATAATGGTAGTGGAGGATAATGATAGTGAAGTTGTGATAATTGAACCAGACATTATATATTTAAAAACTTTAGTAAATATTGATATTTCAAGTGAATAAAAATATTTAGAAGGATCATTTATTTTTTATCATTGATAGAAAACTTGACTGTGGACTGATAGTACTCTATTGGGATGATCTAATCAAACTGAACTATTCATATACAGAAGTCTCTGCTGGTATCCTTATTCTTTACATATCTAGTAGGAGAAAATAAATATAGTATAAACAAATTTATTGTATGATTATAATATAAAACTCATTATGCATATCAACAATTAGTTTTATCGTTAAATGATATATGAGAACTCTTCCACCTCGGTTTTCGTTGTTTAAAATCCATTTCGTAGAATGACCTCTTATGTTGTCTCTTAAAGGACCACTTTTTCTCTTCTCTTAGAACATATTCATCATAATATTCAGTGTTATAGCTGCATCATGGAAAATAATCACAATCATAGTATAACTTTTCCTATCTTCTACGGAAAAATTTAGAAGTGAACTTTAAATTTTCATGTCTTGGTGAACTTAAAACTGAAGTGGAAGCTTTTTATTTTCTCTGGTGAAATTAGAATTGAATTGTGTTCTTTGATAAAATTCAGAAGAGAACTTGAACTTTTCTATCTTCTATGAAAAATTGAGCCTGCTAGTAGTATCATTATCTCTAAAATTCTTTTTCTTACATCTCTGACCTTTTTAATAAATATTCTGAACGTTTGACGTTCTATCATACCCTAAAAATAATGAACACTTAACAAAATAATGCATAAAATATTTTTAATGAAATAACGACATGTAGAATATTAATATAAAAATATGTTAAATACATTATTATACATTATTAGTACACTTGCGCTTCACTTTCCGTCAATTCATCTTTATATTCATTGATGATATTGTCTGCTAATGTCCTTTTTATTCTGCCTGCGATTTCACTGTCTATTGTCACATTATTTTTACATAGATAGCAGTTTTGACACATTGACAAGATATGATTTATGATGTTGGTGTAGCTGTATGCATGTCTTCTTTTTCCCTTTGCTTTCATTCGAATGCTAACACCGGAAAGATAGCGATATGATCTATCAACGGCTAACATGATACCAGAACCATTAGCTAGAAGTTGTCCCTCTTCATCAACTATTATTTTTACGTTGGCATTCTCTTTGAGTACTAATTTCTCTGGTAATGTTACTCTCGCATATCCACCGTTTGCATGATGGAAATTCTTGGGTACTCCAAAGGAATCTAACTTCTCGCTGTCATGACAACGCATGCATACATTTCCAATAGTGCTACCACTTGCACTCGTTTCATAGTTCAGGTATTTCTCCTTGTCAGCATTCAACACGACGATGATTTTATCATGTGCACATACTTTCGTCGAATAATTCATCTTCACTTTTTTACAGATATGAATTGTGTGTTTATCCTTCCACTGCGTAAAAAATACTGATTTAATGCACGCAATAAACTAGGTAGTGTCGATAACCTGCCATAGAGTACCAGTGGAAAAGCCGCGTCGTGTCTATGAACAAGCACAGAGTACGATTGGTAGAGCCGTAAGCATATTTCATGTCATTTTAAGATACGTAAAAAAGTTAAAAAAATATCATGTTAAAAAAAATCAAAAATTATTTAAAAAATGGGGGGGGGAGGGATCCCGGTGGTCTTTGAGGACTCGAGGTGCATTAGGGGGACCGGGGGCCTTTGGGGTTGGGGTAGGGGACCTCACGATACTGCTCAAATGGAACTTGAGTATTATAACGACCACAGAGCTACACCCTCAAATCCTCTTCTAAAACATCTTCTAAAATCATCTTTTAAAATGTCTCTAACTGTTTCGCCGAAATGATTCCCTAAAATGTCTAAAACGTTTTCGCCCATTTCAACTTGTCAAATGGGTTTAGGATGGACATTAAGAAAATAACTTGTTCTGAAAAGATATAATGAAGCCTTAAAAAAGTATTAAAAATGGGGGGCTGAGGGGCCTTTGGGACGGTGGGGCCCTTTGAGAGCCCGGGGGACCTTTTTGGGACCGGGGGCTTCCTTTGGGGTTGGGGTAGGGGGATCGGAGCCCTTTGGGGTTGGGGTATGGGGATCTGAGCCCTTTGGGATTGGGGTAGAGGATCTCACAACACTGTTCAAATGGAACTTGTGTATTATAACGACCACACTCAAAACCTCTTCTAAAACATCTTCTAAAATCATCTTTTAAAATGTCTCTACCTGTTTCGCCAAAATAATTCCCTAAAATGTTTAAAACGGTTTCGCCCAAATAATCCCCTAAAAGTAATTTCTGTGTGTTCCTATTGTTTTGACATCCCTGCGCTGTCACATTTGAAATTTCTAGGAAACCATTTCCCGCGTTAATCTCTTCATCTCATAAATGTTCCTAGCTACACTATTAATGTTTCGTTAGAATATCAATTTATCTCTCCGACTTAAAGATCAGTGAAGCCGTATTTAAAAATAGAATTTCTATCTCTTTAGACTCCCGCATAATTCCAAGATAACAAGTGATGTCATTTCTAATTCCTGACACTAAAGATCAATGAAGCCCTATTTAAAAATAGAACATTAATTTTTCTCTCTGACCTAAAGAGCGTTTATCCCTCAGACCTAAGATCAAAGAATCCATACTTGTTTCTTTATTCCCCTTTTCGTAAATCAATAATTCCCCTAGCGATTATGTAAATCAAGTTCTCAGGTTAGGTTAGCCTAAAGATCAAAGAAGCCATGTTTGTTTCTTAATTCCCCTTTCGTGAATCAATAATTCCCCGCCGATTATGTAAATCAATTTCTCAGGTTAGGTTAGCCAAACAACAAAGAAGCCATGTTTGTTTCTTAATTCCCCTTTCGTGAATCAATAATTCCCCTCGATTATGTAAATCACTCCATTGTCATTACACCTGGACAAACATCAACAAATAAATCGACCTTGAAACATCCATCAAAGTGAGAAAAATCCAGTTTTTCCACTCTCACTGACAAAAACCATAAAACATCCATCAAAGTGAGAAAAATCCTGTTTTTTCATTCTCACTGACAAAACCATAAAACATCCATAAATTGATGTTGACATCCATGAAAAACATCAAATAAATTGATTAACACACATAACCATCCAAAAAAACAACCATCAAAGTGAGAAAATTCCTGTTTTTTCATTCTCACTGACAACGAACAGACATAAAAACATGCATAAATTATGTAAAAAAGTTGTAGGTGGCATCAGGGGTGAATCGTGGGACTATAAGATAGCCTTCTACTGCCTTCTAAAAGTCAAAATGATATTTACTTGTGGGAATCATCCTTTTGCAATTACCCAAATCGCTTATACTCCTACTTCTAGTTTTCGTATTTGTTTGTATAAAACAACCGTGACACTTATCTTTCAAAAGCTTACCAGTGGCCTTCATAAGGATTGCCTCTGCTGGAAGGTTCTTCTAATCGGTAACTTATAATGGATGGAAACCTTTAGATGGACTTCCCTGTTTTATACATTTGCTATTCCAACTAATTGGTAGGAATTACGTTACAAGACGTTATTACCGGTGTACAAACTCTATCATCGGTTCTTCTGAAGAAGGACTACTTATCTCCTCAGTAGGAGGGTATATATACCATTTTGTATATATATATATATATATATATATATATATATATATATATATATATATATATATATATATATATATATATATATATATATATATATATATATATATATATATATATATATATTATATATATATATATATATATATATATATATATATATATTTATATATATATATATATATATATATATATATATATATATATTATATATATATATATATATATATATATATATATATATATATATATATATATATATATATATATATATACATGTATTTATAGAATACATCTATATATCCAAAAATGTCTCATGTAAATTTAGGTCCAGCTTGATTCAGGTAGCTGACTTTTACAGCCAGAACTAGGTGGGGATGGGACAATTTATTGATTATTATAAACTATTGATTTTTATGAAAAAAAATCTTTTCAAACTACTTTAGGCTAACGCTTTGCTGTCTCATTTTTGATGCTCTCGTAAACAACTAGGAAAATTTGAACATTTTATTTAGTCAAGCAAGAGGTTTCATTTCAAAAGGCAGTGCATTACCTGACACAATTCCATAGAACAGTCGAAAAAAAATAAGCGTCGGCTTTTCTGATCGTCATTGATGACCAATTGTTTCAACAAGGAACGTTTTTTAAGCCATTGAGCTAAAAAAAAATCACTTTAAACTTACCAAAAATAATAGAACGCAATCTTTTGTCAAGCAAACTTTTCAACAGGTTCAAAAGAAGTTAAATTTGAGTTGCTTTCTGATGCCCTTTTGGAAAAAAGAGAAGAAATTGTTGGAAATTTAATTTTTGTAGCCTGAACTTATCTTTCAAGTTGGTGAACCTTTATTGATAAATATGCGAAGAAAATAATAGAATATTGCTTTTGCTCATTTTCTGCTTTTGTTTTTACTTAATTTTAACTTATCTACAATGTTTGCTCAATTTCATCTAAATATAATGTTAGAATTCTGAACTTAATTACGGGAAGTCATTTTTCATATTCTGTTTATTCTAAAACTTAGATTTTGATAATTTACATTTCAGGGTTTCATCTTTAAATAGTTTGTTGTTAAAAAGATGATCGTAAAGGCGGTTTTCTTGTCTACTACAAATTGACCACTATTTAGTATTATTTAGAAGATCGTAGTAGATCGATAGGTAGTTTAATATGACTTATGTGGGCATATCATTCCTGAATTTCTCAGTTTTAGTGCTGTTACTAGCTTTTTGTTAATTTCTAAAAATCGATAGATTGGAATATAAGTTTTAGGGAAATTTTAATATCTTGCGATTTACGAATTCTAGTAAATTTTCTTTAAATTAGTAATAAAATCATTTAATATTTTGCTATAAATTTATCAATTTTAAGGAAGTTTGTTAAACTTACAAAACTATTTGTTATAGTTTTACAGATATTGCCAAATTTTACTTTATTTGTTGTTTTTTCTAGATATTTAGAATGTTACGAAGCAAACTTAGTATATTTAATAATTATGTTTTGTATATTTACCAAGCTGTTGTAAATCTGTTTTTATTAAGTTTGCAGTAAGATTAAACACTAAAAGTAAGTTTACTCAAAATTTGGGGACAATGGCTGCACTGATTTTATTTCGCAAAAACTCATTTTTTTTGTGCCCATTAAATAGCCTAGCACTGATAGTTTTAAAAAAATTCAGTGAGTCTTAAGCAATTTTTTAAAGTTTTTAATTAATAGTAATATTTGAGTATGTAATAGTTTTAATCCACAGTTTCAATTACAATTCAATGCTTAATTGCTTTAAAAGTTTCGATGAAAAAGATAGATTTGAAGTTGAACTATAGTTGATAATAACTAAACTTAATTAAAACAACAAGGAAAATAAAAAAAAATTGAGAGACTTGGAACTTTGTGAATGTTTAGCATGGTACTAACTGCAGTTTTGTTTATCTTAAAATGAAATAGCAATTGTAATGTTTCGTTTTTTCTTCTAGTTTCCCAACTTTAGACTCTTCTTCTCTGTTGACAGAAGAAATGGACGAAGCAGCAGAAAATAAGAGAGATTTAGAAAGCAGCTCTTTTTCCTAGACATGTATATAATTATATTCAGATAGATTATTATATTTTTCAATATTCTACAGAGTTAATAAAGTTTAGTTAACAAATTTTATACCATACTGAAAAATGTGTAGTGATTATGGTTTTCTCGTTGCGTTAATTGGGAGGGGGGGGTCGGGATTTAAATTTGTCTAACATCATATATTGGTGAAACAGCCAAAGGATAAGAAAATGCGTAAGAAATGAGAGAGTTTTACCTCTCTCAGCTAAAACAGGTAAAGAGTTTTACCTTTCTCACCCTTGCACCACAGTATCCAAACTTGTAACGATTGCTGTTTCTAGCCAAAACTGAGGCTAATTGCAAGTTTCCTTCCTGTTGGAAGATTAAGGAGTTGATATCCTAGATATACCACTCGGTTCATCATCTTTCCTTTTTTAATGCCTCCTCATTCTACGGTCCGGCTGTCCCAAATGTTGTCCTCACGTATGACGTATGATCTGCTGTTCAAATGTAAGGATAATATTAATTTATTTTTAACCCGCTACAAGATTTAAAAGTGGAAATAAAAAAATAAAACTTTTCAAAAATGAACAAAAACAAAAAACTAAATCAGACGAGTAAGAGCACAAACAAGGGAGGCAGACATAAATGTGGACTGAGGAACTTTAGAAAGCTCCGTAGATTTCAAGCTGATATATGTAAGTAGGAAGCTATCAGGAGGTCCGAACCCACACCACTGCTGCCATCTACAATTGAGTCTAACGCGACCTAACCACATAAAAAATGTTATTGATCCAAGAAGGGGAAAGAATTTCTGACAAATTGATTTGCATAATCGAGGGGAATTATTGATCCATGAAGGGGATTTATTTGTATTTTCTAAGGGGAATTATTGATCCATGAAAGGGGAATTTATTTAATGTTTCTAAGGGGAATTATTGATCCACTAACGGAATTAGAAATGACATCACTTGTTTCCTAGGAATTATACGGGACTCTAAAGAGATAGAAATTCTATTTTTAAATATGGCTTCTCTGATCTTTAGTGACAGAGATAAATTCGGGAATTCTATCGAAACCTTAATAATGTAGCTAGGAACACCTATGAGATGAGGAGATTAACGCGGGAAAGGGTTTCCTGGGAATTTCAAATGTGACAGCGCAGGGATGCCGAAAAAAAGGAACACGCAGAAATTACGTTTAGGGGATTATTTGGGCGAAACTGTTTGAGACATTTTAGAAGTTGATTTAGGCGAAACCGTTTGAGACATTTTAGAAGATGATTTAGGCGAAACAGTTTGAGACATTTTAGAAGATGATTTTAGAAGATGATTTAGAAGATGATTTGAGGTGAAACTAAGAGGTCGTTATAATAAACAAGTTCTATTTGGACAGTGTTGTGAGGTCCCCTACCCAACCCCAAAGGGCCCCTACCCCAACCCCAAAGGGCCCTATCCACCCGAGCCCCAAAAGGGCCTCCGAGCCCCCAAAGTGCCCCCGGGCCCCCAAAGGGCCTCCGGCCCCCCAAATGCCCCCAGGGCCCAAAAGGCCACCCCTCCGGTCCCCCTCCTTCAGATCCCCCAAAGAGCCCCCCTCACCCCCGGGACCCCCTCCACCCTCCTACTATCCCCTCCTCTCCTCCCTCTCCCCCAGGGTTGGTGTTTGCAAGTCCAAGTGTTTGTTTTTGTTGGTTTGTATATCTAAAGTGCCTGTCTTTCTCTGTTTGTATGTGTGAATCTATTTGTTTGCATGTCCGGGTTGATGTTTGCAACTCGAAGAATTTGTCTTTGTTGGTTTGAATGTCTAAAGTGCCTGTCTTTCTCTGTTTGTATGTCTGAATCTATTTGTTTGCATGTCTGGGTTGGTGTTTGCAAGTCCAAGAATTTGTCTTTGTTGGTTTGGATGTCTAAAGTGCCTGTCTTTCTCTGTTTGTTTGTCTGAATCTATTTGTTTATATGTCTGGGTTGGTGTTTGCAAGTCCAAAAATTTGTCTATGCTGGTTTGAATGTCTAAAGTGTATGTCTTTCTCTGTTTGTATGTCTGAATCTATTTGTTTACATGTCTGGGTTGGTGTTATCAAGTCCAAGAATTTGTCTTTGATGGTTTGAATGTCTAAAGTGTCTGCCTTTCTCTGTTTGTATGTCTGAATATATTTGTTTGCATGTCTGGGTTGATTTTTGCAAATCCAAGAATTTGTCTTTGTTGGTTTGAATGTCTAAAGTGTATGTCTTTCTCTGTTTATGTGTCTGAATCTATTTGTTTGCATGTCTAGGTTGGTGTTTGCAAGTCCAAGAATTTTTCTTTGCTGGTTTGAAAGCCTAAAGTGCCTGCTTTTCTCTGTTTGTATATAAGAATCTATTTGTTTGTATGTCTGGGTTAGTGTTTGCAAGTCCAAGAATTTATTTTTGTTGGTTTGAATGCCTAAAGTGCCTGCCTTTCTCTGAATGTATGACTGAATCTATTTGTTTACAAGTCTGGGTTGGTGTTTTTAAGCCCAAGAATTTGTCATTGTTGGTTTGAATGTCTAAAGTGACTGTCTTTCTTTGTTTGTATGTCTGAATCTATTTGTTTGCATGTCTGGGTTGATTTTTGCAACTCGAAGCATTTGTCTTTATTGGTTTGAATGTCTAAAGTGCATGTCTTTCTCTGTTTGTATGTCTGAATCTATTTGTTTGCATGTCTGGGTTGATGTTTGCAAGTCCAAGAATTTGTCTTTGTTGGTTTGAATGTCTAAAGTGCCTGTCTTTCTCTGTTTGTACGTCTGAATCTATTTGTTTGCATGTCTGGGTTTGGTGTTTGCATGTCCAAGAATTTGTCTTTGTTGGTTTGAATGTCTAAGAGTGACTGTCTTTCTCTGTTTGTATGTCTGAATCTATTTTTTTGCGTGTCTGGGTTGGTGTTTGCAAGTTCAAGAATTTGTCTTTGTTTGTTTGAATGTCTAAAGTGCCTGTCTTTCTCTGCTTGTATGTCTGAATCTATTTGTTTGCATGTCTGGGCTGGTGTTTGCAAGTCCAAGAATTTCTCGTTGTTGATTTGAATGTCTAAAGTGTCTGTCTTTCTCTGTATGTATGTCTGAATCTATTTGTTTGCATTTCTGGGTTGATGTTTGCAACTCAAAGCATTTGTCTTTATTGATTTGAATGTCTAAAGCGCATGTCTTTCTCTGTTTGTATGTCTGAATCTATTTGTTTGCATGTCTAGCTTGATGTTTGCAATTCCAAAAATTTGTCTTTGTTGGTTGTCATTGTTGGTTTGAATGTCTAAAGTGACTGTCTTTCTTTGTTTGTATGTCTGAATCTATTTGTTTGCATGTCTAGGTTGATGTTTGCAACTCGAAGAATTTGTCTTTGTTGGTTTGAATGTCTAAAGTGCCTGTCTTTCTCTGTATGTATGTCTGAATCTATTTGTTTGCATGTCTGGGTTGGTGTTTGCAAGTCCAAGAATTTGTCTTTGTTGGTTTGAATGTCTAAAGTGCCTGTCTTTCTCTGTATGTATGTCTGAATCTATTTGTTTGCATGTCTGGTTTGGTCTTTGCAAGTCCAAGAAT
Organism: Artemia sinica; assembly: GCA_027921565.1. Taxonomy (NCBI): domain Eukaryota; kingdom Metazoa; phylum Arthropoda; class Branchiopoda; order Anostraca; family Artemiidae; genus Artemia; species Artemia sinica. Next base: position 6,667,132 of record CM051264.1, on the reverse strand, counting down.
TTGTCCTTGTTGGTTTGAATGTCTAAAGTTTCTGCCTTTCTCTTTTTGTATGTCTGAATCTATTTGTTTACATGTCTGGGTTGGTTTTTGCAAGCCCATGAATTTGTCCTTGTTGGTTTGAATGTCTAAAGTGTATGTCTTTCTCTGTTTGTATGTCTGAATATATTTGTATGTATGTCTGGGATGGTGTTTGCAAGTCTAAAAATTTGTCTATGCTGGTTTGAATGTCTAAAGTGTGTTTCTTTCTCTGTTTGAATGTCAAAATCTATTTGTTTGTATGTCTGGGTTGGTGTTTGCAAGTCCAAGAATATGTCTTTGTTGGTTTGAGTGTCTAAAGTGTTTGTCTTTCTCTGTTTGTTTGCCTGAATCTATTTGTTTACATGTCTGAATTGGTGTTTGCAAGTCCAAGAATTTGTCTTTGTTGGTTTGAATGTCTAAATTGCATGTCTTTCTCTGATTGTATGTCTGAATCTATTTTTTTGCATGTCTAGATTGGTGTTTGCAGGTCCAAGAATTTATCTTTGTTGGTTTGAATGCCTAAAGTGCATGTCTTTCTCTGTTCGTATGTCTTAATCTGTTTGTTTGTTTGTCTGAGTTGGTGTTTGCAAGTCCAAGAATTTGTCTTTGTTGGTTTGAATGTCTAAAGTGCCTGTCTTTCTCTGTATGTATGTCTGAATCTATTTGTTTGCATGTCTGGGTTGGTATTTGCAAGTCCAAGAATTTGTCTTTGTTTGTTTGAATGTCTAAAGTTTCTGCCTTTCTCTATTTGTATGTCTGAATCTATTTGTTTACATGTCTGGGTTGGATTTTGCAAGTCCATGAATTTGTCCTTGTTGGTTTGAATGTCTAAAGTGTATGTCTTTCTCTGTTTGTATGTCTGAATATATTTGTATGTATGTCTGGGATGGTGTTTGCAAGTCTAAAAATTTGTCTAGGCTGGTTTGAATGTCTAAATTGTGTGTCTTTCTCTGTTTGAATGTCAAAATCTATTTGTTTGTATGTCTGGGTTGGTGTTTGCAAGTCCAAGAATATGTCTTTGTTGGTTTGAGTGTCTAAAGTGTTTGTCTTTCTCTGTTTGTATGCCTGAATCTATTTGTTTGCATGTCTGAGTTGGTGTTTGCAAGTCCAAGAATTTGTCTTTGTTGGTTTGAATGTCTAAATTGCATGTCTTTCTCTGATTGTATGTCTGAATCTATTTTTTGCATGTCTAGATTGGTGTTTGCAGGTCCAAGAATTTATCTTTGTTGGTTTGAATACCTAAAGTTCATGTCTTTCTCTGTTCGTATGTCTTAATCTGTTTGTTTGTTTGTCTGGGTTGGTGTTTGCAAGTCCAAGAATTTGTCTTTGTTGGTTTGAATGTCTAAAGTGCATGTCTTTCTCTGTTTGTATGCCTGAATCTATTTGTTTGCATGTCTGGGTTGGTGTTTTTAAGCCCAAGAATTTGTCATTGTTGGTTTAAATGTCTAAAGTGACTGTCTTTCTTTGTTTGTATGTCTGAATCTATTTGTTTGCATTTCTGGGTTGATGTTTGCAACTCGAAGCATTTGTCTTTATTGGTTTGAATGTCTAAAGTGCATGTCTTTCTCTGTTTGTATGTCTGAATCTATTTGTTTGCATGTCAGGGTTGATGTTTGCAAGTCGAAGAATTTGTCTTTGTTGGTTTGAATGTCTAAAGTGCCTGTCTTTCTCTGTTTGTATGTCTGAATCTATTTGTTTGCATGTCTGGGTTTGGTGTTTGCATGTCCAAGAATTTGTCTTTGTTGGTTTGAATATCTAAAGTGACTGTCTTTCTCTGTTTGTATGTCTGAATCTATTTTTTTGCGTGTCTGGGTTGGTGTTTGCAAGTCCAAGAATTTATCTTTGTTTGTTTGAATGTCTAAAGTGCCTGTCTTTCTCTGTTTGTATGTCTGAATCTATTTGTTTGCATGTCTGGGTTGGTGTTTGCAAGTCCAAGAATTTCTTGTTGTTGATTTGAATGTCTAAAGTGTCTGTCTTTCTCTGTATATATGTCTGAATCTATTTGTTTGCATTTCTGGGTTGATGTTTGCAACTCGAAGCATTTATCTTTATTGGTTTGAATGTCTAAAGTGCATGTCTTTCTCTGTTTGTATGTCTGAATCTATTTGTTTGCATGTCTGGCTTGATGTTTGCAATTCCAAAAATTTGTCTTTGTTGGTTGTCATTGTTGGTTTGAATGTCTAAAGTGACTGTCTTTCTTTGTTTGCATGTCTGAATCTATTTGTTTGCATGTCTAGGTTGATGTTTGCAACTCGAAGAATTTGTCTTTGATGGTTTGAATGTTTAAAGTGCCTGTCTTTCTCTGTTTGTATGTCTGAATCTATTTGTTTGCATGTCTGGGTTGGTGTTTGCAAGTCCAAGAATTTCTCGTTGTTGATTTGAATGTCTAAAGTGTCTGTCTTTCTCTGTATGTATGTCTGAATCTATTTGTTTGTATGTCTGGGTTGGTGTTTGCAAGTCCAAGAATTTGTCTTTGTTGGTTTGAATGTCTAAAGTGCCTGTCTTTCTCTGTTTGTATGTCTGAATCTATTTGTTTGCATGTCTGGGTTGGTGTTTGCAAGTCCAAGAATTTGTCTTTGTTTGTTTGAATGTCTAAAGTTTCTGCCTTTCTCTATTTGTATGTCTGAATCTATTTGTTTACATGTCTGGGTTGGATTTTGCAAGTCCATGAATTTTTCCTTGTTGGTTTGAATGTCTAAAGTGTATGTCTTTCTCTGTTTGTATGTCTGAATATATTTGTATGTATGTCTGGGATGGTGTTTGCAAGTCTAAAAATTTGTCTAGGCTGGTTTGAATGTCTAAATTGTGTGTCTTTCTCTGTTTGAATGTCAAAATCTATTTGTTTGTATGTCTGGGTTGGTGTTTGCAAGTCCAAGAATATGTCTTTGTTGGTTTGAGTGTCTAAAGTGTTTGTCTTTCTCTGTTTGTATGCCTGAATCTATTTGTTTACATGTCTGAGTTGGTGTTTGCAAGTCCAAGAATTTGTCTTTGTTGGTTTGAATGTCTAAATTGCATGTCTTTCTCTGATTGTATGTCTGAATCTATTTTTTTGCATGTCTAGATTGGTGTTTGCAGGTCCAAGAATTTATCTTTGTTGGTTTGAATACCTAAAGTTCATGTCTTTCTCTGTTCGTATGTCTTAATCTGTTTGTTTGTTTGTCTGAGTTGGTGTTTGCAAGTCCAAGAATTTGTCTTTGTTGGTTTGAATGTCTAAAGTGCATGTCTTTCTCTGTTTGTATGTCTGAATCTATTTGGTTGCATGTCTGGGTTGGTGTTTGCAAGTCCAAGAATTTGTTTTGTTGGTTTGAATGTCTAAAGTGTCTGCCTTTCTTTGTTTGTATGTCTGAATCTATTTGTTTGCATGTCTGGGTTGGTATTTGCAAGTCCAAGAATTTATATTTGTTTGTTTGAATGTCTAAAGTGTAGGTCTTTCTCTGTTTGTATGTCTGAATCTATTTGTATGTATGTCTGGGTTGGAGTTTGCAAGTCCAAAATTTGTCTATGCTGGTTTGAATGTCTAAAGTGTATGTCTTTCTCTGTTTGTATGTCTGAATCTATTTGTTTGTATGTCTGGGTTGGTGTTTGCAAGTCCAAGAATTTGTCTTTGTTGGTTTGAGTGTCTAAAGTGTTGGTCTTTCTCTGTTTGTATGCTTGAATCTATTTTTTACATGTCTGAGTTGGTGTTTGCAAGTCCAGGAATTTGTTTTTGTTGGTTTGAATTTCTAAATTGCCTGTATTTCAGTGTTTGTATGTCTGAATCTATTTTTTTGCATGTCTAGATTGGTGATTGCAGGTCCAAGAATTTATCTTTGTAGGTTTGAATGTCTAAATTGTCTGTCTTTCTCTGTTTGTATGTCTGAATCTATTTTTTTGCATGTTTAGATTGGTGTTTACAGGTCCAAGAATTTATCTTTGTTGGTTTGAATGCCTAAAGTGTCTGTCTTTCTCTGTTTGTTTATATGTCTTAGGTGTTTGCAAGTCCAAGAATTTGTCTTTGTTGGTTTGAATGTCTAAAGCGCATGTCTTTCTCTGTTTATATGACAGAATCTTTTTGTTTACATGTCTGGGTTGGTGTTTGCAAGTCCAAGAATTTGTCTTTATTGGTTTGAATGTCTAAAGTGTCTGTCTTTCTCTGTTTCTATGTCTGAATCTATTTGTTTACATGTCTGGGTTGGTGTTTAGTTAGGTTTGGTTAGCTAAGTTGGGTTAGGTTAGGTTAGGTTAGGTTAGCTAGTAAACATTTCTCCATGTTTAAGTTAGGTTAGGTTAGCTTATCATGAGCGCTCATGATAGACCTAACAAAACCTAACTTAAACATGGAGAAATGTTTACTAGCTAACCTAACCTAACCTAACTTAGCTAACCTAACCTAACCAAACACCAACCAAGACATGTAAACAAATAGATTCTGACATAGAAACAGAGAAAGACATACACTTTAGACATTCAAAACAACAAAGACAAATTCTTGGACTTGCAAAAAAACAACCCAGATATGCAAACAAATAGATTCAGACATACAAACAGAGAAAGACAGGTACTTTAGATATTGAAACCAACAAATACAAATTCTTGGACTTGCAAACACCAACCCACACATGTAAACGAATAGATTCAGACATACAAACAGAGAAAGACATGAACTTTAGACATTCAAACCAACGAAGACAAGTTCTCGGATTTGTAAACACCAGCCCTGACATGTAAACAAATAGATTCAGACATACAAACAGAGAAAATCAGACACTTTAGACATTCAAACCAACAAACACAAATTCTGGGGCTTGCAAACATCAACCCAGACATGCAAACAAAATAGATTCACACATACAAACAGAGAAAGACAGGTACTTTAGACATTCAAATCAACAAAGACAAATTCTTGGACTTGCAAACACCAACCCACACATGTAAACGAATAGATTCAGACATACAAACAGAGAAAGACAGACACTTTAGACATTCAAACCAACAAAGATAAATTCTTGGACTTGCAAACACCAACCCAGACATGCAAACAAATACATTCGGACATATAAACATTGAAAGACATGCCCTTTAGACATTCAAACCAGCAAAGACAAATTCTTGGACTTGCAAACCCTAACCCAGACATGCGAACAAATAGATTCAGACATACAAACAGAGAAAGACATACACTTTAGACATTCAAACACTAAAACAAATTCTTTGACTTGCAAAAACCAACCCAGACATGCAAACAAATATATTCAGTAATACAAACAGAGAAAGGCAGACACTTTAGACATTCAAACCAACAAAGATAAATTCTTGGACTTTCAAACCCCAACCCAGACATGCAAACCAATACATTCGGACATATAAACATTGAAAGACATGCCCTTTAGACATTCAAACCAGCAAAGACAAATTCTTGGACTTGCAAACACTAACCCAGACATGCGAACAAATAGATTCAGACATACAAACAGAGAAAGACATACACTTTAGACATTCAAACACTAAAACAAATTCTTTGACTTGCAAAAACCAACCCAGACATGCAAACAAATATATTCAGTAATACAAACAGAGAAAGACATACACTTTAGACATTCAAACCAACAAAACAAATTCTTTGACTTGCAAAAACCAACCCAGACATGCAAACAGATAGATTCAGAAATACAAACAGAGCAAGACGGGGACTTTAGACATTCAAACCAACAAAGACAAATTCTCGGACGTGCAAACACCAACCCAGACATGCAAACAAATAGATTCAGACATACAAACAGAGAAAAATAGACACTTTAGACATTTAAACCACCAAAGACAAATTCTTTGACTTGCAAACATCAACCCAGACATACAAACAAATAGATTCAAACATACAAACAGAGAAAGATAGACACTTTAGACATTCAAACCAACAAAGATAAATTCTTGGACTTGTAAACACCAACTCAAACATGCAAACAAATAGATTCAGATATACAAAAAGAAAAAGACAGACACTTTAGACATTCAAACCAACAAAGATTAATTCTTGGACCTAGAAACATCAATCTAGACATGTAAACAAATTGATTCAGACATACAAATAGAGAAAGACAGAAACTATAGACATTAAAACCAACAAAGACGAATTCTTAGACTTGCAAACACCATCCCAAACATACAAACAAAAAGATTCAGATATACGAACAGAGAAAGACAGGCAATTTAGACATACAAACAAACAAAGACACATTCTTGGACTTGCAAACACCAAACCAGACATGCAAACAAATAGATTCAGACATATAAACAGAGAAAGACATGCACTTTAGACATACAAACCAACAAAGACAAATTCTTGGACATGCAAACACCAACTCAGACATACATACAAATAGATTCAGACATACAAACAGAGAAGGACATACACTTTAGACATTCAAACCAACAAAGACAAATTCTTGGACTTGCAAAAACCAACCCAGACATGCAAACAAATAGATTCAGACAAACATACAGAGAAAGGCAGGCACTTTAGACTTTCAAACCAACAAAGACAAATTCTTAGACCTGAAAACATCAACCCTGACATGTAAACAAAAAGATTCAGACATACAAACAGAGAAAGACATGCACTTTAGACATTCAAACCAACAAGGACACATTCTTGGACTTGCAAACACCAACCCAGACATGCAAAAAAAATAGATTCAGACATACAAACAGAGAAAGACATGCACTTTAGACATTCAAACCAACAAAGACAAATTCTTGGACTTGCAAACACAAACTCAGACATACAAACAAACAGATTCAGACATACAAACAGAGAAAGACATGCACTTTAGGCATTCAAACCAACAAAGGTAAATTCTTGGACCTGCAAACACCAATCTAGACATGCAAAAAAAATAGATTCAGACATACAAAAAGAGAAAGACATGCAATTTAGACATTCAATCCAACAAAGACAAATTCTTGGACTTGCAAACACCAACTCAGACATGTAAACAAATAGATTCAGGCATACAAACAGAGAAAGACAAGCACTTTAGACACTCAAACCAACAAAGACATATTCTTCGACTTGCAAACACTAACCCAGACATACAAACAAATAGATTGAGACATTCAAACAGAGAAAGACATACACTTTAGACCTTCAAACCAGCATAGACAAATTTTTGGACTTGCAAACACCAACCCAGACATACATACAAATGGATTCAGACATAAAAACAGAGGAAGACATACACTTTAGACATTCAAACCAAAAAGGACAAATTCATGGACTTGCAAAAACCAACCCAGGCATGTAAACAAATAGATTCAGACATACAAACAGAGAAATGCAGACACTTTAGACATTCAAACCAACAAATGCAAATCCTTGGACTTGCAAACACCAGCCCAGACACGCAAACAAATAGATTCAGACATACAAACAGAGAAAGACAGGCACTTTAGACATTCAAACCAAGAAAGACAAATTCTTAGACTTGCAAACATCAACCCTGACATGTAAACAAAAAGATTCAGTCATACAAATAGAGAAAGACATGCACTTTAGACATTCAAACCAACAAAGAGAAATTCTTGGAATTGCAAACACCAACCCAGACACGCAAACAAATAGATTCAGATATACAAACATAGAAAGACTGGCAATTTAGGCATTCAAACCAACAAAGACAAATTCTTGGACTTGCAAACACCAACCCAGAAATGCAAACAAATAGATTCAGACATACAAACAGAGAAAGACAGGCACTTTAGACATTCAAACCAACAAAGACAAATTATTGGACTTGCAAACACCAACCCAGCCACGCAAACAAACAGATTCAGACATACAAACAGAGAAAGACAGTCGCTTTAGACATTCAAACCAACAAAGACATATTTTTGGACTTGCAATTATCAAACCCAGACATGCAAACAATTAGATTCAGACATACAAACAGAGAAAGACAGGCACTTTAGACATTCAAACCAACAAAAACAAATTCTTAGACTTGAAAACATCAACCCTGACATGTAAACAAAAAGATGCAGTCATACAAACAGAGAAAGACATGCACTTTAGACATTCAAACCAACAAAGACAAATTCTTGGAATTGCAAACATCAAGCCAGATATGCAAACAAATAGATTCAGATATACAAACATAGAAAGACAGGCACTTTAGGCATTCAAACCAACAAAGACAAATTCTTGGACTTGCAAACACCAACCCAGACATGCAAACAAATAGATTCAGACATACAAACAGAGACAGACAGGCCCTTTAAACATTCAAACCAACAAAGACAAATTCTTTGACTTGCAAACATCAACCCAGACATACAAACAAATAGATTCAAACATACAAACAGAGAAAGATAGACACTTTAGACATTCAAACCAACAAAGATAAATTCTTGGACTTGTAAACACCAACTCAAATATGCAAACAAATAGATTCAGATATACAAACAGAGAAAGACAGACACTTTAGAAATTCAAACCAACAAAGGTAAATTCTTGGAACTCCAAACATCAATCTAGACATGTAAACAAATAGATTCAGACATAAAAACAGAGAAAACCAGACACTTTAGACATTCAAACCAACAAAGACAATTTCTTGGACTTGCAAACACCAACCCAGACATACAAACAAATAGATTCAGACATACAAACAGAGAAAGACAGGCACTTTAGACATACAAACCAAAAAGACACATTCCTGGACTTGCAAACACCAAACCAGACACGCAAACAAATAGATTCAGACATATAAACAGAGAAAGACATACACTTTAGACATACCAACCAACAAAGACAAATTCTTGGACTTGCAAACACCAACTCAGACATACAAACAAATAGATTCAGACATACTAACAGAAAAAGACAGACACTTACAAACAGAGAAAGACATGCACTTTAGGCAAATAGAGAAACATAGAAAGACATGCACTTTAGGCATTCAAACCAACAAAGATAAATTCTTGGGCCTGTAAACACCAATCTAGATATGCAAAAAAATAGATTCAGACATACAAACAGAGAAAGACAGACAATTTAGACATTCAAACCTACAAAGATAAATCCTTGTATCTGCAAACACCAATCTAGACATGAAAAGAAATAGATTCAGACATACAAACAGAGAAATACAGGCAATTTAGACATTCAAACCAACAAAGACAAATTCTTGGACTTGTAAACACCAACTCAGACATTCAAACAACTAGATTCAGACATACAAACAGAGAAAGGCAGACACTCTAGACATTCAAACCAACAACGACATATTCTTGGACATGCAAACACCAACCCAGACATGCAAACAAATAGATTCAGACATACATACAGAGAAAGACAGGCACTTTAGACATTCAAATCAACAACAACAAATTCTTGGACTTGCAAACACCAACCCAGACATGCAAACAAATAGATTCAGACATACAAACAGAGAAATACAGGCAATTTAGAAATTCAAACCAACAAAGACAAATTCTTGGACTTGCAAAAACCAGCCCAGACATGCAAACAACTAGATTCAGACATACAAACAGAGAAAGGCAGACACTCTAGACATTCAAACCAACAAAGACATATTCTTGGACATGCAAACACCAACCCAGACATGCAAACAAATAGATTCAGACATACATACAGAGAAATATCGGCACTTTAGACATTCAAATCAACAACGACAAATTCTAGGACTTGCAAACACCAACCCAGACATGCAAACAAATAGATTCAGACATACAAACAGAGAAATACAGGCAATTTAGAAATTCAAACCAACAAAGACAAATTCTTGGACTTGCAAACACCAACTCAGACATACAAACAAACAGATTCAGACACACAAACAGAGAGTTAGGCATTCAAACCAACAAAGATAAATTCTAAGACCTGCAAACACCAATCTAGACATGCACAAAAAAAATAGATTCAGACATACAAAAAGAGAAAGACATGCAATTTAGACATTCAAACCAACAAAGACAAATTCTTGGACTTGCAAACACCAACTCAGGCGTGTAAACAAATAGATTCAGGCATACAAACAGAGAAAGACAAACACTTTAGACACTCAAACCAACAAAGACATATTCTTAGACTTTCAAACACCAACCCAGACAAAGAAACAAATAGATTCAGACATTCAAAAAGAGAAAGACATACACTTTAGAGATTCAAACGAGCATAGACAAATTTTTGGACTTGTAAACACCAACCCAGACATACATACAAATAGATTCAGACATACAAACAGAGAAAGACATACACTTTAGACATTCAAACCAACAAGGACAAATTCATGGACTTGCAAAAACCAACCCAGAAATGTAAACAAATAGATTCAAAAATACAAACAGAGAAAGGCAGACACTTTAGAAATTCAAACCAACAAAGACAAATTCTTGGACTTGCAAACACCAACCCAGACATGCAAACAAATAGGTTCAGACATACAAACAGAGAAAGACACAGGCACTTTAGACATTCAAACCAACAAAGACGAATTCTTGGACTTGCAAACACCAACCCAGACACCCAAACAAATAGATTCAGACATACAAACAGAGAAAGACAGTAACTTTAGACATTCAAACCAACAAAGACAAATTTTTGGACTTGCAAACACCAAACCCAGACATGCAAACAAATAGATTCAGACATACAAACAGAGAAAGAGGGGCACTTTAGACATTCAAACCAACAAAGACAAATTCTTGGACTTGCAAACACCAACCTAGACATGCAAACAAATAGATTCAGACATACAACAAAGAAAGACAGGCACTTTAGACATTCAAACCAACAATGACAACCAACAAAGACAAATTCTTGGAATTGCAAACATCAAGCCAGACAAGCAAACAAATAAATTCAGACATACAAACAGAGAAAGATATGCACCTTAGACATTCAAACCAACAAAAACAAATTCTTCGAGTTGCAAACATCAACCCAGACATGCAAACAAATAGATTCAGACATACAAACAAAGAAAGACAGTCACTTTAGACATTCAAACCAACAAAGACAAATTCTTGGGCTTAAAAACCCCAACCCAGACATGTAAACAAATAGATTCAGTCTTACAATCAGAGAAAGGCAGGCACTTTAGGCATTCAAACCAACAAAGACAAATTCTTGGACTTGCAAACACTAACCCAGACATACAAACAAATAGATTCAGATATACAAACAGAGAAAAGGAGGCACTTTAGGCATTCAAACCAGCAAAGACAAATTCTTGGACTTGCATACACCAACCTAGACATGCAAACAAATAGATTCAGACATACAAACAGAGAAAGACATACACTTTAGACATTCAAACCAACAAAGACAAATTCTTGGATTTGCAAAAACCAACCCAGACGTGTAAACAAATAGATTCAGACATACAAACAGAGGAAGGCAGACACTTTAGACATTCAAACCATCAAAGACAAATTCTGGGACTTGCAAACACAAACCCAGACATGCAAACAAATAGATTCAGACATACAAACAGAGAAAGACATACACTTAAGACATTCAAACCAGCATAGACAAATTTTTGGACTTGCAAACACCAACCCAGACATATAAACACATAGATTCAGACAAACAAACAGAGAAAGACAGGCACTTTAGATAAACAAACCAACAAAGACAAATTCTTGGACTTGCAAACACCAGCCCAGACATGCAAACAAATAGATTCAGACATACAAACAGAGAAAGACAGGCACTTTAGACATTCAAACCAACAAAGACAAATTCTTCGAGTTGCAAACATCAACCCAGACATGCAATTAAATAGATTCAGACATACAAACAGAGAAAGACAGGCACTTTAGATATACAAACCAACAAAAACAAACACTTGGACTTGCAAACACCAACCTTGGGGGAGAGGGAGGAGAGGAGGGGATAGTAGGAGGGTGGAGGGGGGGCCGGGGTGAGAGGGGCTCTTTGGGGGCTCTGGGGGAGGAGGCCTGGAGGGGGGTCCTTCGGGGGCCAGGGGGCCCTTTTGGGGCTCAGGGGGTCCTGGGGGGGAGGGGGCCCTTTGGGGGCCCCAGGGGATAGGGCCTCTGGGGTTGGGGTAGGGGCCCTTTGGGGTTGGGTAGGGGACCTCACAACACTGTTCAAATGGAACTTGTGTATTATAACGACCTCAGAGTTTCACCTCAAATCATCTTCTAAATCATCTTCTAAAATCATCTTCTAAAATGTCTCAAACGGTTTCGCCCAAATAATCCCCTAAACGTAATTTCTGCGTGTTCCTTTGTTTCGGCATCCCTGCGCTGTCACATTTGAAAATCCCAGGAAACCCTTTCCCGCGTTAATCTCTTCATCTCATAGGTGTTCGTAGCTACACTATTAAGGTTTCGATAGAATTCCTGAATTTATCTCTGTTACTAAAGATCAGAGAAGCCATATTTAAAAAATAGAATATCAATTTATCTCTGTCACTAAAGATCAGAGAGCCCCTACCCCAACCCCTCTGGGGTTGGGGTAGGGGCCCTTTTGGGTTGGGTAGGGGACCTCACAACACTGTTCAAATGGAACTTGTGTATTATAACGACCTCAGAGTTTCACCTCAAATCATATTCTAAATCATCTTCTAAAATCATGTTCTAAAATATCTCAAACAGTTTCGCCTAAATCATCTTGTAAAATGTCTCAAGCGGTTTCGCCTAAATCATCTTCTAAAATGTCTGCGTGTTCCTTTGTTTCGGCATCCCTGCGCTGTCACATTTGAAAATCCCAGGAAACCCTTTCCCGCGTTAATCTCTTCATCTCATAGGTGTTCGTAGCTACACTATTAAGGTTTCGATAGAATTCCCGAATTTATCTCTGTCACTAAAGATCAGAGAAGCCATATTTAAAAAATAGAATATCAATTTATCTCTGTCACTAAAGATCAGAGAAGCCATATTTAAAAATATAATTTCTATCTCTTTAGAGTTCCATATAATTCCTAGGAAACAAGTGATGTCATTTCTAATTCCGTTAGTGGATCAAAAATGCCCCTTAGAAACATTAAATAAATTCCCCTTTCATGGATCAATAATTCCCCTTAGAAACAACAAATAAATTCCCCTTTCGTGGATCAATAATTCCCCTCGATTATGCAAATCAATTTCTCAGAAATTTTCTCCCCTTCGTGGATCAATAACATTGTCTATGTTGTTAGGTCCCGTTAGACTCAATTGTAGATTGTAGCAGTGGTGTGGGTTCGGACCTCCTGATAGCTTCCTACTTATGTAAGTCCCTTAAGGGACGTCAATTTTCAATTTATACACCACAAACTTGATAAAATACAATAAAACCAGAAAACTGACGTTTACAAGAACGGATATCTTTATTGTGAAGGATAGGGCAATTCCAGAAACGAAAAAAGCCGAAATGAAATAATCCATGCAAGCGCAGACAAAGTGAAAACAATAAAATCTCGGATTCGTAGCTGAAATCTGCCACGCACGGAAAAAGAAGGTTTTCAAACAGTTCGTGGTAACGAACTGTAAATAAGGAGCAACCCGGCTCAATGGTAACCGAAACTCTAAAAAAAGGAATTTTGATACCAATAGATACATCAAAAGAATCAGATTTTAATTCTGATTTCAAATATATAGGTTTCATCAAGTTTAATTTAACCTATCAAAAGTTACGCGCCTGAGAAAATTTGGCTGATTTTCTACAAAAGGGGGAAAGACCCCCTAAAAGCCATAGAACCTTAATGAAAATCACACCATCATATTCAGCGTATCAGAGAACCCTACTGTAGAGGTTTCAAGCTCCTATCTACAAAAATGTGGAATTTTCCATTTTTTGCCAGAAGAAAGATCACGGATACGTGTTTATTTGTTGTTTTTTTTTTGTTTTTTTTTTCCAGGGGTGATCGTATCGACCCAGTGGTCCTAGAATATCTTGGGAGGGCTCATTGGAACGGAAATTAAAAGTTCTAGCGCCCTTTTTAAGTGACAAAAAAATGAGGGCAATTAGGCCCCCTCCCACACTCATTTTTTTTCCCAGAGTCACCCGATCAAAATTTTGAGATAGCCATTTTGTTCAGCATGGTCGAAAATACTATAAATATGTCTTTTAGTATGACTTAATCCCTCGAAGCCCCCAGGAGGAGAGCTGAAAGTTATGAACTTTACCCAATGTTAACATATAGTATTGGTTATTGGGACCCGGCTCAATGGTAACCGAAACTCTAGAAAACGGTATTTTGATACAAATAGATACATCAAAAGAATCGGATTTTAATGCTGATCTCAAATATATTAGTTTCATAAAATGTAATCCTACCCATCAAAAGTTATGTGCCTGAGAAAATTTTGCTGATTTTCGAAAAAAGAGGGAAAGACCCCTTAAAAGTTATAGAACCTTAATGAAAATCACACCATCATATTCCACGTATCAGAGAACCCTACTGTAGAGGTTTCAAGCTCCTATCTACAAAAATGTGGAATTTTGCATTTTTTGCCAGAAGAGAGATCACGGGTGCGTGTTTGTTTTTTTTCCCAGGGGTGATCGTATCGACCCAGTGGTCCTAGAATATCGTGGGAGGGCTCATTGGAATGGAAATTAAAAATTCTAGTGCCCTTTTTAAGTGACCAAAAAAATGGAGGGCAACTAGGCCCCCTCCCACGCTCATTGTTTTCCCATAGTCACCCGATCAAAATTTTGAGATAGCCATTTTGTTCAGCATGTTCGAAAATATTATAAGTATATCTTTTAGGATGACTTAATCCCCCGAAGTTCCCGGGAGGAGGGCTGAAAATTATGAACTTTACCCAATGTTAACATATAGTATTGGTTATTGGGAAGTATACAGTACAGACGTTTTCAGGGGAGATTTTTCCTGGTAGTTGGGGGGGGGGGGGGCAGGGATGTACGCAGGAGGGGGGGGGGGCCTCCGGGCCCGGGCCCCCCCGAAATCTCACGATTTTTTTCATTTTCCCATAATTTTCTGATTTTTCTCACAGAATAATGGGTTTGAAGGATTTGCCCCCCCCCCCCCCGAAAAAAAATCCTGCGTACGTGCCTGGGGTCGGGGGTTATGTAGGAGGATATTTCCATGAAGGAAGTTTTCATGGGGGAAGGGACATTGCTATGAAGGGGACGCCGGACTTCCCAGCATTATTTAAAAAAAGATCAGAAATTAAATATAAAAAAAAAAAAGTTTTTCAACTGCAACAGCAGTAACATCAAAACTTTAAACGAACAGAAAATATTACATATATGATTGGGTTCACCCCCTAGTCAATACCTCACTCTTTAAGCCAGAGATTTTTTAGTACTTTCATAAGAGCTATTTATTCTAATTAACGACCTTTGTGATTAAGCGGTCATTTTTAAAGAATTGGAACAAAATTCGAACTTTCGCTTAAAGAGCAAGGTATTGACTAGGGGGCGAACCCCCTAATATACGTTTTAAAAATATATATATATAGAAGTTCGTTACGTAAGTTAATTCGTAAGTTACGTATATTTATTATTAATAAAAACGTTCGTAAATAAAATGAAACAAGTTTCGAGAAAGCCATTTAACCAAATAAAAGTAAATTGATATGAAAATTTTGTTTTAATTATTCATGTACTGTGAGCCAAGATCAAAACCTGCATTTATTCAAAAACGTTCAAAAATTAAATAAAAAAAACAAGTTTTTTTAACTGAAAGTAAGGAGCGACATTAAAACTTAAAACGAACAGAAATTATTCCGTATATGAAAGCGGCTGTCCCCTCCTCAACGCCTTGCTCTTTACGCTAAAGTTTGACTTTCTCACAACTCTATTTTTTTTAACAATAAAAACTTTAGCGTAAAGAGCGAGGCGTTGACGAGGGGACAGCCCCTTTCATATACGGAATAATTTATGTTCGTTTTAAGTTTTAATGTCGCTCCTTACTTTCAGTTAAAAAAACTTGTTTTTTTTTTTAATCTGATTCAAGCCTGGACTCGAATTTGTATTTGTATTTTCTTATATATTTAGGATGCCTTGTCTATTTTACTGCGAATATCCTCCCCCCCCCCTACCAAAAAATGTTCTGCCTCTAAAAGAACTTCTTGTGCGTGTGGCTTGTAGATGTCTGAAAAAGTTGTAACCAGGGTTGTCAACGTTATTATTATTATTATTGCGTTGTCAACACAATAAGACGCTACAAGTGACTCAACTTAAATAGTTTAAGGTATTGAATTGCAAGCAAAGAGAAAATCCTGTCAGTAGAAACCAAACCTTTAAAAAAGGAATTTTGTTAACAATAATAACATCAAAATTACCTGTTTTTCATGATGATCTCCAGTCTTAAATATGCCGAAAAAACGTTATTAATACACGAAAAATAGGATTATTTTATCGAAGTTGGGAAAATACCTACACTAAAGGTATACAAGTTTGATGAACTTCACATCCTCAAACTAAACATGGTTGAAAGTCTTAGTGACGAGGTTTAAAGCCCTTTGAATGCAAAAATACAAAATTCGCAAATTTTTCAGTAGGATGGTTTGATGCGTGTTTGTTTTGTTTTTTTTTCTCAGGGGGTAGTCGTGTCAAGCCCGTTGTCTCATCATGGTTGTAGCAGTTTCTGCAACCCAGTGAAGAGTGAACTATTTTATGTGAAAATTTTTCCAATCAGTCTCGATTTAAAAATGATAATTATTATACAGGCCTGATGGAAAAAGAACTGTCAATGATCGATTCATATTTTCTTAGAATTACAAAAAGAGCCTAAAACCCCTCGAAAGTGACATCAAATCAAAATAAAAAGTATACAATTGTTGTCATGCCGAAAAGCTTAAACTAGGGACCTGCATACCCCTCTTGGACAAAAAAACATCTTGAACCAGTGGTTGTAGGATATTAAGAGAGAGTTCATTTGAACAGAAATACCAGTATCTAGGCCCTTTCGAGTAAGGGAAAACACGGAGCCACTGAAAAGTGTTTTATTTGCCATTTTGTATCACTAAACATCAAATTTTCACCAAAGAGGGCCAAAAGCATTGGAAATTTGGAAGCTAAGACAGTCAATCGGTTTTTCGTGGTCTAAAACCCTTAATTTGAGGTTGTATTTCACCATCTTTAAAATTGAGGATAACAAGATTTTAATATGGGTGCTCTAACCTTTGGATCTCCTCATTTTCTTTTTTGCTTTTCCAGAGGGGATTCTTCACAAATCCCCTCTTTAGGATTAAGTCACGAAAGAGATAGCAGCAGAGCAGACAGCTCTTTTTGGGCCAGATACCACAGCGCCAGTGAGTCAAATTCTGAGATTGCCAATCAAATACAAAAGGCTTAAAACTCTCCATAAAATCAACCCCTTCCCTAAACACACCCTTTCTGAAATCTCAAGCTTCTCTTACAGTTTTTCTATAGTTTATCATCCCACGAATGCTCCAAACGATTCTCCCCATAGCGTACTTCAGTTTTCAGAGAGATCTATCTCCCCCCCTTCTTCCTTCAAAGTGTATTTGGGCCACTCTGGAGTTTGTCACTGAATTTGGTCAGCCGTATCTGGAGTAGATAGGCTCGAAAGAGTAAATGAAGGGCACCATCTTAATCTTCCTGGTTACAACCCTTGACTAGATGTTCATAATCTCCTTCTGATAAAACCCGTCCTCTTTAGCAAGTGAAAACCAAGAAATACCTTATGAAAAATTATTAACAAAAATAAAACTTTTATTTAAATTTTTTTCATGAATAACAACTTTTACGTATGGTTATATCTTAGCAGTAAAAGTTAGTTACAAAAAGAATTTTTCTGAAATTTTGAGAAAGAGCTGGAAATGCTGATGGGTCTAATCTTCTTCTTCTTCTTTTACTTCTTTTAAAGCTTATTTGAAAGCCAAATCCTAGACTTATCTGCTTTGGCCAAATTTGTCTGGATAATGCCATCATAAAGTGGTACGTGGCTCCAAAAATAAGACTTTTCGTGTCATTAATTAAAAAAAAAAATTTCCACAAAATAAGTTTTTCAAAGAAAAGTAAAGAACTCCATTTAACCAAAAACGAGCAAAAATAAAATCAAATAATCTACCAAGCGTGAAACTACCACAAATCATCATCGATAAATAAATGAAACCCAAAACGAACAGAAATTACAATAAATAACCAAGTCAAACTCAAAACGAGCAGAAATTAACATAAGTTGGGCTCAAAACCCCTATGCCTTCCCAAGGCCAGAACAAAATTTGCACTTTACTGAAACAAATATAAATATTTTTACTTTTATAACTTTAATAAATCAAATAATATTAACATTTTGACTACTAAATATCAGTATATGCATATTAGACTAACAATGCAGATTCATTTGTATTTTTTTCAGTAAAGTGTAAATTTTGTTCTGGCCTTGGGAAGGCATAGGGGGTTTTGAGCCAAAATTATGTTCATTTCTGCTCGTTTTGAGTTTGACTCGGTTATTTATTGTAATATCTGTTCGTTTTGGGTTTCATTTATGTATCGATGCTGATTTGTGGTAGTTTCACGCTTGATAGATTACTTGATTTTATTTTTGCTCATTTTTGGTTTAACGGAGTTCTTTACTTTTCTTTGAAAAACTTATTTGAAGTTTCTACGCCCCAGGGCATAACTTAGAACCCTTACACAAAGGGCCCTGAGGGGGTTATCATCCTAAAAGACCTAATTTCCAGAACTTTCAACTACGTTGAACAAAATGGATATGTCAGAATTTTGATTGGATGTGTTTGGGAAAATGGTAGGTGTGAGAGGGGCGTTAGTCACTCTCGAATCACTTTCAACTCTTAAAGAAGGCACTAGCCCTTTCAATTTCCAATTGAATGAGCCCTTTTGAAGTTTCTACGACAACGCTCTCAATAAAAACCTTATATGCCCCCAGGGCATAATTTACAGCCCTTGCCCTGAGGGCTGTGGGGGGAGGGGTTTTCATCCTTAAAGACCTAATTTCCAAAACTTTCAACTACGTTGAATAAATTGGCTATCTAAAAATTTTGATTTGATGCGTTTGGGGAAAAGGTGAGCGTGAGAGGGGGGTTAGTTGCTCTCAAATCACTTTCGACTATTTAAAAGGGAACTAGCCCTTTGAATTTCAAATCGAATTAGCCATTTTTCAAGTTTCTACGACTAAGATTTCAACAAAAACCATATATGCCCCTGGGCATAATTTATAACCCTTGCCCTGAAGACCGTGGGGGAAGTGCCTGCGCAAAGGTATAATTTCTTAAACTTTGTACTGCGTGGAACAAAATGGCTATCTCAAAATTTTGATTGGATGTGTTTGGTGAAAAGGTGGGCGTGGAAGGGGTGTTAGTTGCCTTCCAATCACTTTCGACTATTAAAAAAGGCACTAGCCATTTCAATTTCCAATCGAATGAGTTCTTTTTGAAGTTTCTACGACAACGCGTTCTATAAAAAACTTATATACCCCCAGGGCATAACTTACAACCCTTGCCCTGAGGGCTTTGGGGGGGGGGGATGTCATCCTCAAAGACCTAATTTACAGAACTTAAAACTACGTCGAATAAAATGGCTATCTCAAAATTTTGATTGGATGTGTTTGGGGAAATGGTGGGCGTGAGAGGGGGGTTAGTTGCCCTCCAATCACTTTCGACTATTAAAAAGGGCACTAGCCCTTTGAATTTCCAATCGAATAAGCCTTTTTTGAAGTTTCTACGACAACGCGTTCTATAAAAACCTTATATGCCCCCAGGGCATAACTTAAAACCCTTGTCCTGAGGGCTGTGGGGGAGTGTCCTCCCTAAAAACATCATTTCTATGTGGAAATCAACTACACTGAACAAAATGGCTATCTCAAAATTTTGATTGGATGTGTTTCGGGAAATGGTGAGCGTGGAAGGGCTGTTAGTGTCCTTCCAATCACTTTCGCCTATTAAAGAGGGCACAGGCCCCTCTAATTTCCAATTGAATGAGCCCTTTTCGAAGTTTCTACGACAACTTCTTCTATACGAAGTGCCCTGCTCTAAAGGAAAAAAATGATAAATAATACATTGTGCCAACATCGTTCTTATATGCCCTCAGGGCATAACTTAAAACCCTTGACCTGAGGGTTGTGGGGGAGTGTCCTCCTTAAAAACATCATTTCTATGTGGAAATCAACTACGCTGAACAAAATGGCTATCTCAAAATTTTGATTGGATGTGATTGGGGGAATGATGGGCGTGGGGGGACTAGTTGCCATCCAATTATTTTCGAATATTAAAAAGGGCACTAGCCACTTCAATTTCCAATCGATTGAGCCCTTTTCGAAGTTTCTACGACAACTCCTTCGATACGAAGTGCCCTGGTATGGAAAAATAACAAAAAACAAAAAATAAATAAATAATACATTGTGCCAACATCGTTCTTTACTTAGGCAGCGCGATTACGCTGCCTATGATTATTGGAACAGAAAGGCTTGAAAGAATAGGCAGTATAGCATTTCAATCTATATGGCCGAAAACTCTTAACCGGATGCTTACAAACATCCACTGAATTCTTCTGTTCCCTGTCTCCTTGGTAAGTTTAAATTAAAAACTGAGTTCTGAAAAACAAAACTGCCAGGTGAAAACACGTTTCTGTCCAAATTTGGAGCTGTTTTTGTAATGATTAAATAAAAAAAACAAGTTATTTTTCAATTGAAAGTAAGGAGCAACATCGAAACTTAAAACAAACAGATATTATTACCTATATGAGGGGGGTCGCCCCCTAGTCAATACCTCGCTCTTTACGCTAAAGTTCGAATTTTGTTCCAATTCTTTAAGAATGACCCCTCAATCACAAAGGTAGTTTAATTAGAATAGATAGCTCTTATGAAAGTACTAAAAAAAAACTTTTTATACTTCCCAATAACCAATAATATATGTAAACAATGGGCAAAGTTCATTACTTGCAGCCCTTCCCCCGGGGACAGTGGGGGAGTAAATCATCTTACATGACATATTTATTAGATTTTCGACTATGTTGAACAAAATGGCTATCTCAAAATTTTGATCGGGCGACTTTGGGAAAAAATGAGTGTCGGAGGGGGCCTATTTTCCCTCCATTTATTTGGTCACTTAAAAAGGGCACTAGAATTTTCAGTTTCCGCTTGGATGAGCCCTCTCGCAATATTCCAGGACAACTGGATCGATACGATCACCCCTGAAAAAAAAAAAAAAAAAAAAAAAACACTGAATCTGATGGTGTGATTTTCATGAAGATTCTATCACTTTTAGGGGGTGATTCTCACCTTTTTCAAAAATAGGGCAACTTTTTCCAGTCTCGTAACTTTTGATGTGTACGACTAAACTTGATGAAACCTATATATTTCAAATAAGCCTAAAAATTTGATTCTTTTGATGTATCTATTGGTATCAAAATTCCGTTTTTAGAGTTACGGTTACTATTGAGCCGGGTAGCTTTTTACTTACACTTCGTTACCACGAACTGTTTGATATATTTCATTTTGAATTAATATTGAATTAGATTAATGTTTATTTTAACAGAAAAAGCTAATTTTGGAAACATATTTTCACAAATTTCAAAAATAACACAAAATCCTGTTTTTTTGTGCTACTGGAATCGAACATCGTAGAGGCGTCGTAATTGGTAACCAAGTGGATTTTTCTTATTTGACATTCATTAATTCAACCTCATCAAGGGATGCATGAATTGATTAATTTTATTCACATCACGCACAAACCCTTCATTTTGGCGCAGGGGGAGGGCAATACCCCCGGCCTTTTTTTTATGGTAGCGTTGTATTCTTTGTAATAATAGACTTTAAGTGATCAGTTTTCCTAAAATGCCAAAGTCTAAGGAACAAAAGTAACGAAAGTATTCATTTCTATGAAAAGGCCAGAAGTCTTGTAGCTATGTACGGCACAAAAATTCGGTACTTGTTACGCTTAATGGTACACACGAAAGAAGTCATGTTTGCTTGATGCTAATCCAAAAAAAGATAGGTTGAATATATAATAGTTTAGAAACAAAGTTGGGCTATATCTTTGCACATTAGGGGGGGGGGGGTAAAGCATACCATATATTAAATACGTAACCTAACCTAACCTAGGTACCTTTTTCCCTCCCTAAAACCCCAAAAACAACAGTTTAAATATTGTAGATTCAATGAGAAACCACGCTCTTCGACATATTTAGATAGCAATTACCCTCTTTACGGGTCTCGATCACTGCATTCTTTCGACAACCTATAGCGCTGTGTACCATTAAGCGCAACTGCACCAAAAATTCAGTACTACCGCTTTTCCTTCCTCACGTAGTCTCGCAATATTTTGTGATCATGCCATATTTTAAGTATGGACTTTACTCCTTGTTCCTTGAAAACACTCGTTTGTTTATTATAAATTAGCTTCTAATTTTTGCAGGCTACTTAAGGACTTTGCTGCTCCTAAGAAATTGAAACAAAAGAATTCTAAATATCGATTTAATTTACGACAATCGACATGCAAAACCCCAAAGAGAATCAACTAGATAATTAAAAGACAAGTTGCTGTAGATGGCAACAATAAGGTTGTTTTTCAACGAACTAATAAGTATTTGTTTCCTTTCAACTTTCGCTACTTTCTAGATCTAACGGAAGTAACTTAATTTGTATATTTTGTTATTGACTAAATTGTTCCACAGGGTAATTATTAGATATTTGGTTTATTATATTTCGCACTTTAATCATTTTTAGCCTTAAGGTTTTTTGCTCCTCTTTTTCATTTGGTTCCCCTTTTTTGGCCTTCTTCACTTCCAGTTCTTAGTTTTCATCCACACAGAAGATATGCTGTCACAGGCAAAATATTTGCGCTAATTTTTCTCTTCATTTGTCTTTTTTCAATGGCCTCTATTTTGCCATGAATATTTTTTTTCGGTTGAGGACCTTAGTCAGCTGCCAATGTCCATGGTAGTTACTAAAATATTCTATTAAAGCTGCTCATCATGCTTACCTCGCTTAGAAGAACTTGGAATTATCCATTCACTATCCGGAAACGAATCAAATAATGTTTTACCATTAAAAGCTTAGGTTCAGGTCATATAAAAAAACCGAGTATATTAAGATCGCCGCTTTTACAAAATGTACCTGGTTTTTCGCAGACTAAAAGCCTAGGCGCCGAATAAATCATTTTAAGACCTCACATACTCATTTAGTGTTCCTTCATTATTCTTGTCAGATACCTTGATGACGTCATAGAAAAAGAGGTGGAGTTTTAGTTTCTGATTGGTTGGAGCCTAACGATGTTGGGTTTTGGTTTGATAATAGAATCTCTAAGAGATTAGAAGTACCTTTAGTTTAGAAATTAAGGATACGCTGGGAAGTTGCTAATTGGTATAGATAAAGATAGGAAAAAATTGGAGCTTTGAGTGAGCAAAAAGTTGGAAAACTGAGAAAGTAAGAATTACTTTTTTCCGTACAATTTTCTTATTGCCAACTTAAAGATGATGACAATTTTAAAATAAAGCTACTTATGCCAAAGATTGCAGAAAAAGTGGAAAAAATACATTAAAGTTTGAGTTTTAGTCAACATTTCCTGTGTTTGTGCTATAAATTATAATTCTATTTAAGAGTAAATCCAGGATAAGGGGGGGGGGGGACATATCAACGATGATATATCAATAAAACTAATATAGACCGTCTCTCTCAATGCTAGAACACCCTAAGCTAATATCCTTAAATATTGTTTAAAGCTTTTGCTTTGAATACTAACTACAAAATCATCAGAGATTTCCAATCATTTTCTTTCAACGGTACCCTAGTTCAATATACTACCTCTCTGTCCATTTTTTCTCCTTTCTTTCTTTCCTTCTCTCATCTCTTTCCCTCTCTTGTACTTTTAGTAAAAAAAAAGCTTGTAATGATTTATCTTAGTCTATACCGAGGGACCATATGGAACTGTGACATAGAAAAACAAACAAAAAAAAAAAAAAAAAACTTTTTGATGTTTCCTGATGCCGAGATTTATAGCCCAATCTCTTAAAGGCCAAACACTATATCAATTGGTCCAATTCGCTTTTCTGTATTCTAGTTGGTCCTCTGGAAATACAGTAGTTTCTATTTAAAGAGCAGAGGGAAACAAGCCGCCTAAACTACCCTGTTTAGATACAAATACAGAGTGGATTCAACCCCTCAATTTTGAAGAGAAGACTGACCCCCTTCGCTTGATGATTCATTTAAGCCTTTTGGAAATACAGAATATATCCTTTTTTTCTTCGGGGCCTATGCAGATCTGATAATATGACTACGACCGATTAACATCAACACTTTATCGATAATTCTGCAGGCAAAATACCTCACCTTTGACATATTAAACAGTTTGTGGTAATGGACCGTAAGTAAGGACCGATGAGGTTGAATTGTAACCGAAACTCTAAGAAACAGAATCTTGATAAAACTAGATACACCAATAGAATTCAATTTTGATGCTTATCCAAAATATATATAAAATTTATCTAGTTCATTATTACCCATCAAAAGTTACGAACCTAAGAAAATTTGCTCAATTTTTGAAAAAAGGGGAGAGGGTGAACATCCCCAAACCATCAAGTAATCTTAATATGAAAATAACACCATCAGATTCAGCATATCAGAGAACCCTACTATGGAGGTTTCCAGCTCCTATATACAAAAATGCGGAATTTTGTATTTATTCCCAAAAGAAAGATCACGGATGCGTATTATTTGTTTTTTTTGTTTGTTTTTTTAGGGGTGATCATATCGAACCATTGATCCCTTATGATCGGGAGAGGGCTCATCGGATTGGAAATCGAAAGTTTTAGTTCCTTTTTTAGGTGACCAAAAATATTAGAGGTCAGCTAGCCCCTCTCCTTCGCTCTTTTTCCCCAAAGTCACTGGATCAAAATTTTGAGATAGCCAATTTGTTCAGGATAGTCGAAAGATATAATAACTTTGCCTTTGAAGATGACTTGACCCCCCATAGTCCCCGGGAGAAGGACTGCAAGCTATGAACTTTTCCCATTATTTAACATAGTATTGGTTAGTGGGAAGTATACAGACATATTTCAGGAGTGGGGGATTTTTCTGGCACGGGAGGGTTACGCGGGAGGAAAGGAAAGATTACGTGGAAAGATTTCCACGGAGGGATTTTTCGTAGGGAAAAGGAAATTTCCATGGAGGGGGAGCCGAATTTCCCAAAAACGATCAGAAATTAAAAAAAACAAGGTTTTCAACTAAAAGTAAGGAGCAACATTAAAATTTAAAGCGAACAGAAATTGTTATGTATATGGGGTTTTTTTTCCTCCTCAATTCTTCGCTCTATACGGTAAAGATTTTTTTTAATCTTAAAAAAGCTTATTATTATAAGTAAACGGCCCTTGTGTTTCAGGAGTCATTCTTAAATAATTGGAACAAAAAGTCAAGCTTTACCGTAAAAAGTGAGGTGTGAAGGAGGGGCGACCCCCCTCATATATGTAATAAGTTCAGTTCGTTTTAAGTTTTAATGTTGCTCCTTTCTTCCAATTGAAAAAACTTGTCTTTTAATTTAATAAATAGGATAGGGCATGGAACCTAGAAGTGTCGACCTGCTTGTAGCCGGAACAAGGTTTTCAATTACCTGGTTTTATATTATAGCTAACCAAAGGTAATCTTATGTCTATGCACTTCGATTATTTCAATAAATAATAGTTTCACTGCAAACCTGACCCAAACCGTGTTCCGCTATGAATTATTATTCTTTTACTTTTGGAGGTCATCATACTGCCACGCGGAGTTGCATTAGCTCCCATAAAACATATATTCCATTCAAAATGAAGGGTAGTGTGAAATAAAAGTCAAATTCATATACTTACCTGCATAAAAGTGGAAGAAACGCGGGATAGCCCACAGTACCAGTTATTGTCCAATTAAGTATATACCTTCAAAAATTTGGCATTAGAAAATCCTTTTTGGCACTTGAGAACCCCACCCCCTCCAAAAAAGGTTAAGGGTGCATTTTTAACAGGGGTTTTATTTTAGAAGTGCCATAATTAAAATTTGAACTTTAGCAAAAACAGTGGGAGTTGAGGGGACAACAGTATTCTCCTTATAGTCAGTAAAGAGAATTGTATACCCAAAAATCAAAACTGCACTTTTTTAAAATTATTTTCAAATGCACAAGAATTGTCATTTGACGCTGATTCAGGAATGGAAGCCTAAAATTTAGAAATTTTGTGCATTTATACTTACGAGCAAAGTAGGCCCAAAAACGTTGTATTCTCTTGGTTACGTCATTTTTTTTTTTTCTTTTGTGTGAATAAATGTTTTGAACGTTTTATACAACCAACACAGACAATTTATACATATTAACTTATAAAAAAGCAGACAGGTACGTGGAACCCGATGCGTCTCCTTTACCGCAATTAATTAAAAAAAAAACTTTCCGGAAAATAAGTTTTTGAAAGAAAAGTAAAGGCCATTTTAAACTTTAGCTCAGCAGATACAAATACCTTTTAAATTCAAGCTCAAAACGACCAGAAATCACTATTAAAGAATAAATGAAACCCAAAACGAAAAGAAATTAAATAAGCAATTATAGCAAAAACATACAACAAGTAATAATATAAATGGATAAATAGATCTTAAAGCGAGTAATGCTTAGATTGAATATGAATATCAAGCTTAAAATGAAAAAAAAAAAAATTCCTATTGAAGTATAAATGAAACTTAAAACGAACAGAAAATAAATAAACAATCAATGCAAACAAACATATAATAGATATTAATGTAAATTAATAAATAAATCTTAAAACGAGTGAAACTTAAACTGAATATGCAAATCGAGCTTGAAACGAACAAAAATCACCACAAACAAGAGTTTGGGTATGTCCTCCTTCTCTCACTGTAAAAGTCTAAAACCTACTGCGTCATTAGCGCTTTACTGAAAATTATTTGCGTCTTGAACTGTATTGGAAAGTATGAACAACATCAAACTGAATATTTGATGAATAATGATATTAATTGTTGAAAGATCCATCAGTTCAAGAATTTATTTCACTGTAATTGTAATTTTATTTTCAATACTGTAAGAACTGGAAAAGAAAATATTTGTAATATAATCCGTTTTCAATTAAGCGCCAATGACGCAGTAGGCTTTTGGTTTTTATTTTACAGTTAGGAAAGGAGGCAGTATCCAAACACTTGTCTGTATGAAAACTATATTCGTCTTTAACAACTTTAAAAAGAGCTAATAAATTAAACTGAACATTTTATGTATAATGATATTAATTGCTGAAAGCTCATCAGTCCAAAATTTACTATAATTTTAATGTTTCAATATTAAGTACAAAAGAAAACATTTTTCATAAAATTGGTTTTCAGTAAAGCGCCAAAGACGCAGTAGGTTTTTGACTTTTACAGTGAGAGAAGGAGGTCATGTCCAAACTTTTGTTTGTGGTGATTTGTGTTTGTTTAAAGCTTGATTTGCATATTCAATTTAAGTTTCAATCGTTTTAAGATTTATTTATTAATTTACATTAATATCTTTTGTATGTTTGTTTGCATTGATTGTTTATTTAATTTCTGTTCGTTTTAAGTTTCATTTATACTTTAATAGGAATTTTTTTTTTCATTTTATGCTTGATATTCATATTCAATCTAAGCATTACTCGCTTTAAGATCTATTTATTCATTTATATTATTACTTATTGTATGTCTTTACTATGATTGCTTATTTAATTTCTGTTCGTTTTGGGTTTCATTTATTCTTTAATAGTAATTTCTGGTCGTTTTGAGTTTGAATTTTAAAAGGTATTTGTATCTGCTGAGCTTAAGTTTAAAATGGCCTTTACTTTTCTTTGAAAAACTTATTTTTCGGAAAGTTTTTTTTAATTAATTATTGTTCGTTTTTGACTGCAAAAAAATTTCAAGTTTTTAAAAATTCCTTATTTCAAAATCAAAGTTTTAAAAAAAATCAAATATTCACCAAAGTATCAAAACTGATATCAAAGTAACAAAGTAAGGTTTGTGTCAACCTCGGAGTTTTTATTATCGGATGTTTGAACTACTTTTAACAAAATTGCTATCTCAAAATTTTTATCGGATGGGTTTGGGGAAAAAGGGCGTGGGGGGACTAGATTAAGCTTCGGTCTCTTTTGATTCTTTAAAAGTGGATTAGAACTTTCTATTGTCAATCAAATGAGCTCTCTCTGAAGTTTATACCAGTATCTCATATCCCTTATATAAGAACCATATATATCCCCAGAGTATAATTTACAACGCCTATCCCTGGGCCCTGGGGGTTGTGGCGACCCTGGAGTTTTAATATCTGATGGTCTAACTATTTTCAACAAAATGGTCACCTGAAATTTTTATCGGATGGGTTTATCCATCCGACACGCCCAAAGGCGTTGAGGACGGGAGGGGCTAGTTGCCCTCTGATCTTTTTCACTCTGAGAAAATGAACTACAACTTTTAATTTCCATTCAAATGAACCCTCTCTAAAGTTTATACGAGCATACCTTCCATAAGAACCATATTTCCCCCCAGAGCAATACTTACAACGCCTTACCCGGCCCTGAGGGGGGGGGGGGTTGCGTTGACAACTTTCAATTCCCAATCAAATGAGCCCTCTAGGAATTTTATACGAGCATCCCTTCCATAACAACCATATATGCCCCCAGGGCATAACTTACAACGCCTACCCCTGGGCCCTGGGGGGCTGTGTCGACACTGGATATTTTCGTTATCTGAACCTTGAGCTATTTTTAACAAAATATCTATCTCAAAATTTTTATCTGATGCATTTAGGGCTTGGAGGAGGGGGGGGCTAGTTGCCCTCCGATCTCTTTTGACTCTTAAAAAAGTGAACAAGAACTTTCAATTTCAAATCAAATGAACCCTCTCCAAAGTTTATACGAGCATCCCTTCCATAAGACCCATATATGCCCCTAGAGCATTGCTCATAACGCCTGCCTCCGGGCCCTAGCGGGTTCCGTCGACACAGGAATTTTTCTTTTCTGACCTTTGAAATATTTTTAATAAAATGGCTATTATAAAAATTTTATCAGATGGGCTTGGGGAAAAAAGGTGCGTGGGGGGGGCTAGTTGCCCTCGGATATCTTTTGACTCTTAAAAATTGAACTAGAACTTTCAATTTCCAATCAAATTAGCCCTCTTTGAAGTTTATAAGAGCATCCCTTTCATAAGAACCATAAACGCCCCCAGGACAACACTTACAACGCCTATCCCCTGGGCTCTGGGGAATGTTTTTGTTATCTATTTTTAGAACAATTTCCAAAACATTGGCTATCTCAAAATTTGTAGGGGACGGGTTTGGGGGAAAAAGAGCGTGGGGGGCTAGTTTAACTCTCTTGACTCTTAAAATGTGAACTAGAACTTTCAATTTCCAATCAAATGAGCCCTCTATGAAGTTTATACGAGCATCCCTTTCATAAGAACCATACACGCCCTTAGGGCATAACTTAGAACGCATTTCCCTGTGTCCTGGGGGGTTCTATTGACACCGGATTTTTTCTTATCCGATCTTTGAACTATTTTTAACAAGATATCTATCTCAAAATTTTCATCAGATGGGTTGGGGGATAGCTGCCCTCGGATCTCTTTTGGCTATTACAAAGTGAGCTCGAACTTTCAATATCCCATCAATTGAGCCCTCTCTGAAGTTTATACGAGCATCCCTTTAATACGAACAATTAATGCCCCAGGACATAACTTACAACGCCTGCCCCCGGCCCTGGGGGGTTGTGACGACACCTTAGTTTTTTTATCTGACTTTTGAGAATTTTTTAACTTAATACCTATCTCAAAATTTTTATTGGATGTATTTGGGGGAAAATGGGCGTGGGGGAGCTAGTTGCCCTCCAATCTCTTTTGACTAGAAAAAACTTAACTAGAACTTTCAGTTTCCAATCAAATAAGCCATCTCTGAATTTTTTACGGGCATCACTTCAATAAGAGCCATATATTCTCCAAGGGTATAACCTACAACATCTGCCCTCGGATCCTGGGGGGCTGTGTTGACACCTGATTTTTCCTTATATGGTCCTTGAACTATTTAAAAAAAATCTATCTCAAATTTCTTATCGGATGGGTTTGAGGAAAAAAGGGCGTGGAGGGGGGGATAGGTGCCCTCCAATCTCTTTTGACTCTTAAAAAGTGAACTAGAACTTTCAGTTTCCCATCAAATGATCCCTCATTGAAGTTAATACGCGCATCCCTTCCATAAGACCCATATATGCCCCCAGGGCATAACTTACAACGCCTGCCCCCGGGCCCTGGTGGGTTGTGTCAACACCGGAATTTTTGTTACATGATCTTTGAACTATTTTTTAACAAAATAGCTACCTTAAAATTTTTATTGGATGCATTTGGGAAAAAAAGGTTTGGGGGAAGGGGAAGCTGGTTACCCTCCAATATCTTTTGACGCTTAAAAAGAGAACTAGAACTTTCAATTTCCAATCAAATGAGCCCTCTCTGAAGTTTGTACGAACATTCCTTCCATAAGAACCATATATGCCCCCAGGGCATAACTTATAACCCTTGCCCCTGAAGACTGTGGGGGAAGTGTCCTGCTCAATCATATAATTTCCAGAACTTTCAACTACGTTGAACAAAATGGCTATACCAAAATTTTGATTGGATGTGTTTGGGGAAATGGTGAGCGTTGAAGGGGTGTCAGTTGCCAT
The DNA here is from genome assembly GCA_027921565.1 of Artemia sinica. Taxonomy (NCBI): domain Eukaryota; kingdom Metazoa; phylum Arthropoda; class Branchiopoda; order Anostraca; family Artemiidae; genus Artemia; species Artemia sinica. Next base: position 6,636,546 of record CM051264.1, on the reverse strand, counting down.
AGAATCACTTACGACTATTAAAAAAGGAACTAGCCATTTAAATTTCCAATCGAATGAGCCCTTTTAGTTTACAACCCTTGCCCTGAGGGCTGTTGGGGAGTTGTCATCCTCAACGACCTAATTTGCAAAGCTTAAAACTACGTTTAATAAAATGGACTATCTCAAAATTTTGATTGGATGTGTTTGGGGAAAAGGTGGGCGTGGGGGCTAGCTGCCCTCAAATGACTTTCGACTATTAAAAAGGGCACTAGCCCTTTGAATTTATAATCGAATGAGCCTTTTTTGAAGTTTCTACGACAACGTCTTCTATAAAATCCTTATATGCCCCCAGGGCATAACTTAAAATCCTTGCATTGAGGGTTGCGGGGGAGTGTCCTCCTCAAAAACCTTCTTTCTACCTGGAAATCCACTACGCTGAACAAAATTGCTGTCTCAAAATTTTGATTAGATGTGTTTGGGGGAATGATTGGCGTGGGTGGGGGGTCTAGTTGCCCTCCAATCACTTTCGACTATTAAAAAGGGCACTAGTCCTTTGAATTTCTAATCGAATGAGCCTTTTTTGAAGTTTCTAACGACAGCACCTTCTATAAAAACCTTATATGCCCCCAGGGCATAACTTAAAATTCTTGCATTGAGGGTTGCGGGGGAGTGTCCTCCTCAAAAACTTTCTTTCTACCTGGAAATCCACTACGCTGAACAAAATTACTATCTCAAAATTTTGATTAGATGTGTTTGGGGGAATGATGGGCGTGGGTGGGGGGGGGGTCTAGTTGCCCTTCAATCACTTTCGACTATTAAAAAGGGCACTAGTCCTTTGAATTTCTAATCGAATGAGCCTTTTTTGAAGTTTCTACGACAACACCGTCTATAAAAACCTTATATGCCCCCAGGGCATAACTTAAAACCCTTGCCCTGAGGGTTGTGGGGGAGTGTCCTCCTCAAAAACATATTTTCTATCTGGAAATCAACTACGCTGAACAAAATGGATATCTCAAAATTTTGATTGGATGTGTTTGGGGGAATGATGGGCGTGGGGGGGCTAGTTGCCCTCCAATAACTTTTGGCTATTAGAAAGGGCACTATCCCTTTAATTTCCAATCGAATGAGCCTTTTTTGAAGTTTCTACGACAAAGCCTTCTATAAAAACCTTATATGCCCCCAGGGCATAACTTAAAACCCTTGCCCTGAGGGTTGTGGGGGAGAGTCCTTCTCAAAAACATATTTTCTATCTGGAAATCAACTACGCTGAACAAAATGGCTATCTCAAAATTTTGATTGGATGTGTTTTGGGAAATGATGGGCGTGGGGGGGGGGCTAGTTGCCCTCCAATCACTTTCGACTATTAAAAAGGGCACTAGCCTTTTGAATTTCCAATCAAATGAGCTTGTTTCGAAGTTTATACGGCAACGCCTTCTATAAAATTCTTATATGCCCCCAGGGCATAACTTAAAACCCTTGCCCTTGGGGTTTCGGAGGAGTGTGCTCCTCAAAAATATATTTTCTATCTGGAAATCAACTACTGTAAGCTGAAAGAACCATCTTCTTTAAATAATTTGTGGGGAGCGGTGGTTATTCACTTGCTAAATAAGATAATATGTATATATTTTCAATGAAAGGAAATTGATATTTTACACTTAATCTTGGCTCTTCATTCGTGAAAATCAACTTGCCCCTAGCTCTTGAGAAGACTGCTGATTTTCAATCAAAAGTTTTAGTCTATTCAAAAAGTGATCTTCGTGTTGGATTTTCAGAAGCCTACATTTTAAAAATATATATTCCTAAATTAAAATAGTAAATTTGTCCTATATTAAGAAATTTCAAAAAATCAATAAAGATGTTCTAGTTTTAGATAATTTTTCATTTTTCCAACAATATAAAATGGACAACATATAATATGAACTGTTCAAATGGAGGTTAGTCATTTGTTAAGTCAGTATAGAATAAGGCGAAACTTGGAGTAAATTAGAGCCGGTTGCTTAAATGTAAAACATGGTTTTTTATAGTTAAAAAAAAACTGAAAATATCATATTACATATCTTTTTCGACGAATTTGGTCTGTTCAAATGGAGCTATTATTATTACTACTGCAACAACTAACAACTCAATGCACCTAAGGCGGACATAACTGCGCACGATCATTCTCCAACCCAATCCCATGAAGCTCAAATTTCCTTCAACTTTTTCTTATGACCTGTATGCACTCTATTCGGGGACGATCCACTGTTCGATTGGTCCCAGATAGATTTCTAAAAAGCGATACGAAGTGACCTAGTCATCTTAAATTTTTTTTTTAAATCTAACCCTAGAAAGTATGATCAACCCATACTTTCCGCACAGCTTATTGATTTATATAGGGTCTGGTTAGCGAGCAACTAAAGGGAAAGGAATTAGCATATCTTTCGCAACCTTTACTATCAGCACCCATGTTCCTAAGAAAATCTTGACCACTGTGATCACCATGGCTTCCAATATCCTAATCTCAGTTTGAAGCAGGCAAATCGAGATGGTTGAATGTTAAAAAAAAAAAATCTGAGCGAGATGCGCCCAGAAATTCGAAAAAAATAGGTTTCCGGGTTTTGAATACTTACCTTAATATCCTTGGAATCACTTTTTAACCCCAATAAAATCTCCCCCCCCCTTTCACTATTCTACCTTTATATTTTTACTGCACCCACCATCTGTTAATAATGGTTAATCAATTCGTTTTGCTTATAATTTAAAGATTCTTACAATTAAGTACAAGGCCAAATTCTGCTTCCACTGAATTCTAGTGACATTTTAAAATATGGCATTCATTTTATGTTCATTCACTTGTTCTTTTTTTTTCTTTAATATTTTTTTGTGAAATAGAATATATATTGTATATGATAATATACATAAAAATGAGGCAAATATTTCTGCAAATGCCTATGGTTGCAAAATACTTAGGGAGATTGAAGAATTATTTGATGTTAGTCAAGTTAAGTAATTCAAATGGAAAAAAGGGAAAATGTCAAGAAAAAGTTTTCAAATTTGGTTTCAGTTTTCACGATGCCCTCTTACTAAATATGCACCATAACAGTAAATTTTTACTTCACTGCAGTCATAAAGCTTCTATGTATTCCCCTTTGACTGCTTCACAGCCCTTTCCCCCTTATGCCTGGATGTAGTCCTATGCTATATACGAAAGTCTTTTTTTATTAACAAATTATTAATATATTATACCAATATTATTGGTATATTATACCTGGGGGGTCTGAAATATCAAAAGTCGATTCTAGGACTCTTAATTTCCATGGTTTTTAAGCTCAGTTCTTCGAACAAATCTTTTTATGTTGACGTCCCCATTTACACCGTCAGGGTGGCCAGGGGGACAATTCCCTCTAGGAAAAAATATACAGGTATATTATTAACGTATATACCTGGCGTTGTGAGCCGACTATCGACGAGAAATTAGTACAAAAATAGTGAAAATCTTTAAAAAAAAATCTTAAGAAAATCCTTTAAGAAAATCTTGAAACTTGTATGAAGGGCCTAAGGCTATGTTTAGGCATTAAATGGGAGGGGGGTCGTGTTAGAATTTAGTTAAACTGAAAACGCCTCAATAATTTGATAATATAAACTTTATGAATGCAATGAAGTGTGAATTTTGTAATTATTATTTGAGAAAAAGGCATTACCAAGACTATCACCATAAATCATATGACAAAAACATATTTTTATGATCTTTCAGCTATGTTATACAACCCTACTTGAAGACTGTTGTGTGTACGTTCGGGAAGTTCATTTAGGGTGATTCCAGTTTATTGAAGAGTTTGGTCACATTCTTTCCTTGATTAGGTCGATAGCCATTACTCAATGTCAGGGTATGTTAGGTTGTTAAGGAAAGATGTTTCACACATGTCCATGAAAATAGCGACTTCGTGTTAAATTTTTGCTAAATATATGCTCCTAAGCTGACAAAAAAGCGAAGGACAAAAAAAAGAAAAAAATTAGTATTAGGCTACTCGGCTAGAAGGCCCCAGCTTCACTCTCCAAGCTATTGGTGAGATAACAAATATCAGGGATTTTGAGTGGGATTTCCAACGCATGGAATATTTTTGAATAGCTTAGAAGGTATTTTGGCAAAAAAGGTAGTGTGGTAAGCTGACAATTCTAGTCAGAGTTTGATTTTAATAAAATAAATTAAAAGACAAAAATGCAAGTTACTAAGATTTGAAATAACTACTTTATTATTTGTAACTCACAGTTCAAAATAGCAGCCAAATTTTAGTTTCCTTCTTATCAGCAAAACTTCATTAAATGTTAAGTAATTAATTAAATGTTAAGTAATAAAACGGCCTCTCAAATAAAACGGTTCGTGGTAAATAAAACGGTAAGGAGCAACCCAGCTTAATAGTAGTCAAAACTCTAAAAAATGGAATTTTGATACCATTACATACATCAAAAGGATCAGATTTTTATGCTGATTTCAAATATATAAGTTTCATCAAGTTTAATTTTACCCATCAAAAGTTACGTGCCTAGAAAATGTTGCCTTATTTTCAAAAAAAGGGAGAGACACCCTCTAAAAATCATAGAACTTTGATGAAAGTCACACCATCAGATTCAGCGTATCAGAGAACCCTGCTATAGAAGTTTCAAGCTCCTATCTGCAAAAAAGTGGAGTTTTGTATTTTTTGCCAGAAGAAAGATCACGGATGCGTGTTTATTTGTTTTTCTTTCCCAGGGGTGATCGTATCGACACAGTGGTCCTAGAATATCGTGGGAGGGCTCTTTTGAACGGAAATTAAAAGTTCTAGTGCCCTTTTCAAGTGACCAAAAAATGGAGGGTAACTAGGCCCCGTCCCACGCTCATTTTTTCCCCAAAGTCACCCGATCAAAATTATGAGATAGCCATTTTGTTTAGCATGGTCGAAAAATACAATAACTATGTCTTTGAGGATGACTTAATCTCCCACAGTCCCCAGGGGAAGGTCTAAAAGCTATGAACCTTGCCCAATGTTCACATATAGTGTTGGTTATTGGGAAGTATACAGAAGTTTTCAGGGGGGATTTTTTCTGGTATTTGGGGGGCGGGGGTGTTTAGGGGGAGGATCTTTCCATGGAGGAAGTTTTCAGGGGGGAAGGGAAATTACTATGAAAGGGGCGCCAGATTTCCAACATTATTTAAAAAAACGATCTGAAATTAAATAAAGAAAACAACAATTTTTTCAACTGAAAGTAAGGAGCAACATCAAAACTTGAAACGAACAAAAATTATTACGAATATGATTGGTTTCGCCCCTTAGTCATTAACTCGCTCTTTGCGCTAAAGTTTTTTTTATACTTTCATCAGAGCTATTTATTCTAATTAACGGTCTTTGTGGTTAAGGGGTCATTCTTAAAGAATCGGATCAAAATTTGAACTTCAGCGTAAAAAGCGAGGTATTGACTAAACTCCCTAATATATGTAATACAAATATACAAATATAGAAGTTCGTTACGTAAGTTAATTCGTAAGTTAAGTCAGAACAATACTTTGAGAAAGCCATTTAGCAAAAAAAAATTAAAATTAATAAACAAATTTCGTTTTAATTATTCATGTACGGTGGGCCAAAATCCAAGCTGCATTAATTCAAAAACGATCAGAAATTAAATAAAAAAGAACAAGTTTTTTTTAACTGAAAGTAAGGAGCGAAATTAAAACTTAAAATGAACAGAAATTATTCCGTATATGAAAGGGGCTGTCCCCTCCTCAACGCCCCGCTCTTTACACTAAAGTTTGACTCTGTCTCACAACTTTATTTTATAAAACAATAAAAAAAACTTTAGCGTAAAGAGCGAGGCGTTGAGGAGGGGGAAGCCCCTTTTTTTGTTTTTTTTTTAAGTCACATAATAGTGACTTAAATTAAAACCGTGTAGGCTACAACTGTAAAATATTTCAAGGGCTGTTTTTAGCAAAAAAATAATGCATTAATATATCAGGTAACATCTTGGTCTCACCTAGTACTCGAAATGAAGAACTTCTCAACCTTTATATGTACTCTGGAAATCCAGTCAAATATAAAACCATACAACTTTTGAAAAGTTGTACAACTTCTACAACTGTAAATTAAAACCATGTACAACTGTAAAATATTTCAAGGGCTGTCCCCTGAAAACAATTTTGAAAGAAAGGGAGAGGTGTGTTGACCATTGACTTAATTGCCAGTTAAGTGTTACATACTTTCAATATTACAAAATCTGGTAAGTATTGATTTATTTTTGGTCTTAAAACTGGAGGGGGAGGCAAGTTCCCACCCTCGCAGTTATTCATAGTAGTCACAAGTTTTGAAAACCATATATTTTGGGATTGTAATTAAAATTTCGTCTGAAAGATCCGGCTATTTAAAAAAAATATCTGTTTTATTATATTTAACCTGTGGCTTTAATGTAATAAAACGATTTATTTTTGTTAAACAATATTATATTTTGACAATAATATATCTTAGCAACACGATTATTATATGCAGATATTTCAGCTTTTTTGTATTGCTTTCTTATATTCTTATTTCTCACTCACAATTATTTCAACCTTTGAAATAATTCTATATAGCCTCACTGAAAAAATAGCTCTGGCCACATTATGGCAGGAAGGTAGTGAAATCAAACCTATAAAAATAATAAATAAAAAACGCTACCCAGTAAATCCCTAAATGAAAGGCTATGAAATCAAACCTTCTTGGCCCAAGCACGTTCGGGGTGGTGAGGGGAGATAGGACCTCCCTGAAGTCTTGGGATTTGTATC